>JAESUZ010005013.1:0-685958 GCA_017311185.1 Proteles cristata cristata
GGAGGGTCAGAGAGGGGAGTCACAGACTGAAACAGGCTCCAGGCTCTGAGCTGGCAGTCAGCACAGAGCCCGACGCAGGGCTCGAACCCACGAACCGCGAGATCATGACCTAAGCGAAAGTCGGACGCTTAACCGACTAAGCCACCCAGGCGCCCCAACGCATTATGATTATTAACTAAAGTTTGCAGTTTACCTTCCCATTCGCTCCTACACGCTTTTGACAAGATTGGGTTTGGACAGATGCATAATGACTTGTATCCACGAACATATAGCAACCGAAACTTTGGAAGTCACGGGTCTGTTTACTGTGCCTATAGTTATTCCTTTTTCCATAATGTGATACAGGTGGATTCAGGCTGCATATAGACTCTTACGACTGGCTTCTTTCACTTAGCAATATGTTCTTAGGATTCTTCCGTGTCTTTTTATGGCTTGATAGCTTTTTTTCTTTTTCTTCTTTTTCTTTTTTCATCTTTTAGCACTGAATACTATTCCATCTTCCGGATGTACCACATTTTATCCATCCACCTGTTGCCGAACCCCTGGGTTGCTTTCAGTCTTGAGCAGTTACGAATAGAGCTGCTGAAATCACTTGTGTGTGGGTTTTGTGTGGGCATGTTTTCAACTTCTTTGGGTAAATACTGAGGAGTGCAACTGCTGGATCAAATGGTTGGAATCTTAAGCAGGCTCCGCTCTAAGCGTGGGCTTGATCCCACAATCCTGGGACCATGATCTGATCTGAAATCAAGAGTATGATGCTCAACTGACTGAGTCACCCAGGCTCCCCGAGTTTTCTTAATTTCTACTATCTGCATTCAATGTTACGGATTTCCCTCAAAGCACTTGTTTCACCACACCTCACAAATTTTGATAAGTCAAGTTTTTATTTTCATTTATTGAAAAATGTTTCAGGGGCACCTGGGTGGCTCAGTTGGTTTCTTGATTTCACCTCAGGTCATGATCTCAATCATGAGATGGAGCCCTGCATCCGGCTCTGTGCTGACAGTGAGGAGTCAGCTTGGGATTCTCTCTCTCTCTCTTTCTCTTTCTCTGCCCTTCACCACTCATGATTGTTCTCTATCTCTCATTCAAAATAAATAAACTTTAAAAAATGGAAACAAAAATACTTAAATTTCTTCTGTGATTACTTCTTTGATCTATGTGTTATTTAGAAGTGTGCTTTTTCTTCTCCAAATATTTCCAGCTCTCTATTATTGATTTCTAGTTTAATTTCATTGTAGACTAAGTATATATTTTATATGATTTCTAATCTTTTAAATTTGCTTAAGTTATCTTACAGACTAAACTGTAGTCTCTCTTGGTGAATGTTCCATGTGAGCTTCAAATAAAGTATAATCCTCTATTGTTAAATTCTGTGAATGTCAATTAGGTCCAGTTGATAGTGCTGTTTGGTTTACCTATAGACTTACTGATTTTTGCTTAATGGATCTGTCAATCACTAAAAGAAACGTGTTGAAGTCTCCAACTTCAAATATTATGAATATCCAATGATATTATTACCGAAATAATAGTGGATTTGCGTATTTCTCCTTGCCATTCTATCAGTTTTTGCCTTATGTATTTTGACACTCTGTTGTTAGGTGCATATACATTAAGGGTTGTTATATCTTCTTGAACAATGGACCCTTTTATCACTTTATAATTTCATCTTTAATCCCTGCTACTATTCCTCATTCTGAAATCTGCTTTGTCTGAAGTTAATATGGCTATGCCAGCTTTCTTTTGATTAATGTTAGCAGTGGTATAGCTTTCTTTATCCCATTAGTTGTCATCTAAGTGCATGTATACAATTAAAATGTGTTTCTTGTAGGGGTGCCTGGGTAGCTTAGTCGGTTGAACGTTCAACTTCGGCTCAGGTCATGATCTCACAGTTTGTGAGTTTGAGCCGAGGGCTCTGTGCTGACAGCTTAGAGCCTTGGAGCCTGCGTCAGATTCTGTGTCTCCCTGTCTCTCTGCCTTTCCCCGACTCATACTGTGTCTGTCTGTCTGTCTCTCTCTCTCAAAAATAAATAAAACATAAAAAATGGGTTTCTTGTAGACAAAATACAGTTGGGTCTTACTTTTTAATCCACTCTGACAGTCTCTATATTTTAGTTGATGTATTTGGACTATTCACCTTTAAAGTGTTTATCCGTATAATTGGGTGAATATCTAGCATGTTGGTAACTGTTTTGTATTCATTACACTTATTTTTTGTTTCTTAAAAAATATGCTCTCTTGCTGCTTTTCTGGTCTTCACTGAACAATTTATATAATTAAATTTTCTCTCTTCTCTCAGCATATCAATTGTACTTCTTTTATTTAAAGTTTGCTGATTTTCAGAGTTTGCAATACGTATTCACAACCTAATAAAATTCACTTTCATACAACATATGTTGTGTTAACAGGTGCTGCAAAGTTTTCCCGGTTCCTCCCTCCCTATAACTCTGTTGCCATTCATTTTACTTATCCCTATATTATAACCACCCAATAGGATTGTTACATTGAACAGTTATGTATTAGGTCAGTTCAGGGGGTTTTCGTACAACTTAATTTTTATTTTCCTTAATGTGTTTCTTCTCTGACACTCTTCTTTATGGAGATCTGAGTTTCTAACATTATTTTCTTTCTCTCCAAAGAACTTCTTTTAATAATTCTTGGAAAACAGGTCTACTGGCCACAGATTTCCTTAGTTTTTGTTTGAGAAAGTAAGTCTTTCTTTCACTTTTGAGGGGTAATTTTACTGGATGCTAAATCCTAGGTTGGTGGCTTTTATTTTATTTTAGTTTTTTTTTTTTTTATATTTTTATTTATTTCTAAGAGGAGAGAGAGAGGGGTCAAGAGAGAGAGAGGGAGTACAGACTGAAACAGGCTCCAGGCTCTGAGCTGGCAGTCAGCACAGAGCCCGACGCGAGCTCAAACCACGAACCGTGAGATCATGACCTAAGCGAAAGCCGGACGCTTAACCGACTAAGCCACCCAGGCGCCCCATATTTTAGTTTAGTTTTTAATTTTTTTTTAATGTTTTATTTATTTTTGAGAGAGAGACACAGTATTAGTGGGGGAAGGTCAGAGAGAGAGGGAGACACAGAATCTGAAGACAGGCTCCAGGCTCTGAGCCGTCAGCACAGAGCCCGACGTGCGGCTCAAGCCCACGAACCATGAGATCGTGACCTGAGCCGAAGCCGGACGCTCAACCGACTGAGCCACCCAGGCGCCCCTATTTTATTTTATTTCTAATATTTATTTATTTATTTATTTTGAGAGAGAGGGTGAGAGAGTGAAAGCATGCACTCGAGTAGGGGAGGGGCAGCCAGAGGGGAGAGAGGGAATCCCAAGCAGGCTCCACACTGTGAGCACTGAGCCCGACTCAGGACTCAATTTCATGAATCGTGAGATCATGACATGAGCCGAAATCAAGAGTGGGACGCTTAACCGTCTGAGCCACCCAGGAGCCCTGGTGGTTTTTCTCTTTCAGTACTTTGAATATTTCACCCCACTCTCCTCTTGCTAGCCTGGTTTTGACAAAAAGTCTGTTTCTTTATAGATAAGGGATTTTCCCCCCACTCGGTCCTTTCAAGATTCTTTGTCTTTGGTTTTCTGCAGTTTGAATATGGTGTGCCCAGGTACAGATCTTTTGATATTTATCTTGCTTGGTATTCTTCAAGCTTCCTGGATCTGTTATTTAGTCTTTGTCATTAATTTAGAAAGTTCCCAGCCATGTGTCACTTCAAATACTTCAAATATTCCTTCTGTTCCTTTCTCATTTTCTGCCCCTTCTGGTTTTCCCATTATGCATATGTAGAGCCTTCTCAATTGCCCCATGGTTCTTGAATATTTTCTCCCCCCCCCTTTTTTTTTTCATTCTTTTTCTCTCTGTATTTCAGTTTGGGAAGCGTCTGTTGACAAAACTTCAAGCTCACTGGGCTGTGTCCGGTCAACTCATGTGTCCACCAAGAATGTAATTCCATGTGGTGTATTTTTTTCTCAACATTCCTTGCTGAATTATTCTTAGAGGGTCCTTTTCTGGGCTTACACATTGTCTCCTTTCTGCATGAGGTCCTTAAACATATTTGTTTGCAGTCACTTTTAATTCCCTGTCTGATAAGTCTCGGATCTGTATAGTATCTGTATTTCTGCCTCTAATCGTTGCTTTGTCTTTTCAGCCTGGACTTTTTTTTCTTGCCTTTCAGCATATCTTATAAATTTCTGTTGAATGCCGGGCACCATATATTGCATAATAGGAACCGAGACAATGAGGTCACTAATGTGAGGTTTTATGTTAATCTGGCTAGAAGCTGGCTGTGTTTGATATTTGCTGTAGCTCTAGGTACCAGAGGCTTTTGTTTTCTCTAGTTTCCTTTTTTTTTTTTTTTTTAAGCTCTCTGTGGCCTTTGGGTTTCCCTAAGAACTCCTTAGTCAACAAAATCACTGTCTTTCAGTTCTTGGTTGTTACACAGGAGCCCTGCTGATGGGATAGCAGGGTGTGTCGGAGGAGAAGCCTGAGTTTTATCCACCTGAGTTCCTGGTCTGACCTTCAGAAGTATTTCTTAGACTTTTTTTTCTTCTTGCCTTATGAGAGAGACGAGAGAGACGGGAAGGCTAGATGGGGCTGGAGTTGACTTAATTTCCCTTTTCTCAGCTCAGAGGCAGATCTGGTAAGAAAAAAAAAAACCTCCCTGAGAGGGCAGCTCTTTGTTACGGTGATGCTTTCTGCTTATTTCAGATTGGTTACTTCCCCCTCTCCCTACCCCCAAACGGTAGGGGGTTTCTGTCTGATCTTAACTAGAATGTGGTCGGCTCCTAGAGGTAAAACCTATGAAAGCACAGGGTCCTTCGAAGACATACACATCCCCCACCACGATCATCTCCCAAGCTAGTTCACACTCAACTTCCTGCTGTCGATCAACATTATCATTTAAGTGTTTTCCCAATTATCAGCTAAGGTGGCTTCAGCATCTGGTAAGCTGATCTTCCTAGCTGTGACTCTCTGTGTTCCCCTTGTCTCTTCAGATTTCTGGGTGGCGGCAGGCCCTGTGACCTCCATTCCCCGAAGGGTCTACAAAAAGTCCTCCATCTTCGGCTGGTTCAACTTCTGTCTTGCAAGGATGATGGCGGTGATGTCCAAGCGCTTTCCGAGGTGGAGCTGAGACTCCAGGTCCTGCCCTCCAAGCTGTAAACCCAGTTGTCTTCCTTGGTTTGCCCTGGAAGTGGACGCTGGGACCAGGATTCACAGCGATTCCCAGGAAACCCTGAGAGAGGCAGCATGCCTGGGGGAAGGGAGAGACTGACCACAGTCTGCGTCGTCGAGCAGGTAATCCCTGTGGCCAACTGAGGCTCCGCTGTGCTTTGTGTGGAAACGGTGGAGAAGGTGCGCAGGGATGTCATCTCACCAAGAGGGGGAGCTGGGGTATTTATACTCCCCCCTCCCCCCAAGTTCCAAGCCCCAGGTGTGGAGGTAAGACAAGATATGGGGGTGGAGCAGAGATAAGCCCCCAGGCAAAGAGCTGCTGGCACTGGAGGTCAGAGGTCAGGAGGTGACAAGGCTGGCTGGACCAAGGTGGCAGGAGAGTAACTGCCACAGGGTCGTTCTGCTCCCAAAAACGAGAAATTACTGGGGGGCCTGGGTGGTTCAGTCAGTTGAGCATCATGATCGCACAGTTCAAGAGTTGGAGCCCGCCCCACATTGGGCTCCGTGCTGACAGCTCAGAGCCTGGAGCCTCCTACAGAATCTGTGTCTCCCCCTCTCTCTGCTCCACCCGCGCTCCCGCTCTGTCTCTGTCTCCCTCAAAAATAAACATGAAAAAAAATTAAAGTCAAAAGAAAATGAGGAATTACTTCCTTGGCCGAGCAGACCCCACTCTGATTCTTCTAGAAGCAAACCACTGAAAGTTTTAGGATCTGAAGAGAGAAAAGCATTTCGAAGAATTGGTCGGCCGTCCTAATTCTCTACCCAGCTCAATGCTTTACCGGCTGTGTTTTTTTTCTAGGTCTCTGTCATTGGTAGGTAGATGTGACATTAAAACATGTCCAATTATTTATCCTCCCCCCCAAAAGATGGAGTCTAGTTCCCCTCTCCTACTCTGTGACCTGGCCTCACTGGGTGCAGTGACTTCTAAGGTTAGGTTTCAAAAGGAGATATAGCTTCCGCTAGGAATGCTCGCTCGCTCTCCCTCCCGCCCCCTCTCTCCCTCCCTCCATCCCTCTGTGTCTCCCCCTTCCTCTCTTTCTCCTAACTCACCCCTCAGGATCCCGAAGTCCTGCTACCCTGGAGGGAGCATACAGACAGTCCGGACAGTCCGGACAGAGATACAGAGAGAAGCCGAGGGAGCTCCAGCTGTTTGGAGCCTTCCGGCCTGGGTCCAGATGTGAGCGAGTGACTCACCATACAATTCTAGAGCCATCCCAGCTGACCCCAAGGTGGGTGGAGATGAGCTTACCCCACCAAACTCAGAGGAAACTGCAAACCTCACACGCACGATAAATGTTGCGTCGTTTTAACCTGTGCCGAGCAGAGCAGAGACAAGCCGTCCCCAGGGAGCCCTGCCAGATTGCAGATCTGTGAGCAGAGTAAATGCCACTAAATGTGGGGATGGTTTGGTACGCAGCCATAGGGCCTCGAGCTGCCACATAACCATGACACTCGACCCCGCACGCTCTTGCCCATGGGACCCGGGGTCTCGAGGCAATTCTCTTCCTGCTTCCTCAGCCTCCCTTGTCCTGGGGGCGGCCGAGTGACCCGCGCTGCCCATGAATCACAAACGGGAGTCCATGGGGAGGAAGATGTTAGCATTCCTGACGGCAGCGGGCTTTCCGCCGTGACCACAGAACATCTCGCCCCCATGAGAGAAGGTCAAGATGTTGTGGGAGCCGTGATATCTATGAACAAGTTGGATTCCCGCAACGGCCAGTATCTGGAATTCTTGTAAGATGAGAACCAATTCACTGACATCTTCGAGCAGCTGAAGTACAGCAGCTGTGGCCAACCTCCAGGCTCCGGTTACTAGGAGAAACTTTAAATTTTTTTTTTAATGTTTATTTATTTTTGAGACACAGAGAGAGAGACAGAGCGCAAGTGGGGGAGGGGCAGAGAGAGAGGGAGACACAGAATGGGAAGCAGGCTCCAGGCTCCGAGCTGTCATCACAGAGCCCGACGTGGGGCTCGAACCCACGGACCACGAGATCGTGACTGAGCCGGAGGCCGATGCCCGACCGATCGGGCCACCCATGCACCCCATTTACTAGGAGAAACTTTCGTCACTTGTTTTCTTTTTGGGTGGAGGGTGGTTTTCTGTTTTGTTTGTTGTTGCTTTACAGGGCGGACCCAGTGAGATTGTTTTGAGGACGAGAACCATCTGGAACCTCTGAGCTGGCGAGGCTCCCCTGGTCTTGGCGGGTGAGGACGGAGGGGTAGCCAGCAACCTTGAGCCAAGTTCCGTGGACACAGCCGGGAGACTGTGTCAAAGGGGCTGAAAGCTGAACCTTTCTGCTGTCACCGTTGGGGCAGGGGGACATCCAATTGTGTCCCAGGAAGGGGGTCTCTGTAGATGGAGAAGACAGTGATGGTGGTGATGGGGATGACAGGTGTGGGGGGACGGTGACGAAGTTGGCGGAGACAATGGTGGTTATAAAGATGCTGGTGAGTGGGGGTGACAGTAACATCAGCGATGGTGAGGACGACGTCAGCAATGACTGTGGGGATAATGACAGCAGTGGTGCTAAGGACAGGGTGCTGTCAAGAGCCCACACTTACAGGGGAGCCTCGGTTGAGCATCTGACTCTTGATTTCGACTCAGGTCACAGTCCCAGGGGTGTGGGATCGAGCCCCATGTCAGGCTCCATGGAGAGCCTGCTAGGGATTCTTTATCTCCCTCCCTCTGCCCCTCGCCCCCACCGGCGCGTGCTCTCATAGCTCGTTAGCGCCGCACTTTCTCAGGAGAAAGAACCGTCTCCCAGGAGCCTAACAGACATTACATTCCCGCTTTGCTTGTCGCAGTGGTTACGATTTGTCATCAGGGAGGAACATACACGGGGCCGAGGAGCACGAGACCCCTACTCACTTGCCTCACTGATTTCCTGCGGGAAAGGGAAAACATCCCAAATTACCCTGGCCTTGGGCTGTCTTCGTCCAGACCACCACTGACCCAGCTGTCGGAGTTCACAAAGTTGAATCTCTCTCTCTCGGTTAAGAATCCCTCTGTAGCTCCCCATTGCTTAGGGGTTAAACCAGAGTTTCTCAATCTCAGCTCTGTTGACATTTTGAGCTGGATAGCCCCTTGCTGTGGGAAGCTGTCCTGTGCATTGTGGAATGTTGACTAGCCTCTTAGGCCTCTAGTCACTAGATTCCAGAAAGATCCTCCCGGCTGTGACCATCATAATGTCTCCATATGTGGCCAAACGCACCCGTGTTGGGGGAGGGGGAGTAACGTGGCCCCCACTTTAGAACCACTGGGTTAAAGGAAATAGGCTTCCCACCTATAGAAAGTGGTTTGACCACAGGCCTTAGAAGACCCTCCCAGCAGATGGTGGCCTCCCCCCAAAGGGTGGGGTCCCAGCCTTACTCCTTGTTTCTATTTGCTTGAGGTTGGTCTGTAACTCATAGAAATGATGACTCAAGGTCCATTCAGACATAACCAGACAGTGGTCGGGGATGGGACCGTGCAGAGAACATGGGGAGCACTGAGGAGGGGGGTCTCTGGAAGAGGTCCTGAGGGCATCTCTGAAGACGAGAGACCTTCAGTTGAAGCAGAAGAGCATCCTGACAGAGGCAGAAGGGCAGCCGGGCATCTGAGGCACAAAGGCAGTGTGAAGCGTTCAAGGACACCCTGGGGAGTATTGCAGTAGGGTGAGCAGTGCAGCTGGGGCCATGTTACAAAAGATCTTCAACATTAGGCTGGGGTGATGTAGAGCATCGAAAAATTCCAAAGCAAGGCACGAGAGGCTCAACCTTGGCTTTTAGAATACTCTGTGTGACAGCTGTGTGGATGGCGAAGCCGTGCAGATGGAGACACAGCGGGGGACCGGCTGTGACAATCATCCAAGTGAGAGCTGGGGCCTGGCAGAGGGGAGAGCAAGAGGCAGCCTCCTCCTATTTCGTTGTGCATAAATTCTAATCCGTTCCAAGAGTGTAAAGCAGAAGCAAAATGTCCAGCCCCTATTAAGAGATTAATAATATAACTCTCTTCCCTGTTAGCCCTGTACCACTGTTTATGCAGCTCCTGGACTAGCTGTGCGCTTCCTCCTCTCCTTGGGCTGGGAAAGCATCCTCTTCCTTAAAGGCCTGAGGCTTCGTCAGTGGAGAATTCTTGAGCTCCAGACAGGGGCTCCTTCCTCAATAGGCTCAGGGCATGTTACAGTTGGTTTGTTTTCTCTACTGGACAGTGAGCGTTTCAAGGCTATGACTTTGTCTTGTCCGTTAATTCCTTGAACCAGTATTTAATGGGCACCTGCTATGTGCCAGGCCCTGGGATACAGCTGTGAACAGCTGTCTTGTATTCCAAGCACCCACAGAGAGCCCAGTGAGTGAGTGAGTGAATGCGTACACGAAGAGGGGTGTGGTTGAGCCCCAGACAGTGAAAGAACATGGGAACCTTGGATCAGTGGGACTCCACACTGGGTGCTCACCTGTGAGGTGTTCTGTTTTCCCAGAGCCAGCCCTACCTTCGGCAGGACCGCACCAGCCAGCTGGCACGGAGCTGCCTCTTCAGCTAATGGATCGAAGATGTAAGGACTATGCCATGAGGCAACAGCTTGCTTTGCCTCTGGGGACCTGCCCAACCTCAACTTTCCATTCACACGCACGCACTGGGCTCTGTGGCCAGCCTAGGGTAGGAACGTGTGGTCCAGACCTGTGTCATTCGGTGGATCTGGTGCCCCTGGCCTCAAGGCCAAGGAGCTTGATCAGGAGACCCAAGTGCCCTCAGCTCATGTCCAATCGGGGTGAATGTCAAGGCTTTGGTGGGCCTCAGGGACAAGAGCATGTACACCCTTTTGCAACCGGATGGGAGCGCGAAAGGTATGGATTTGAACTTCATTGCCTTTGGGTGCCATTAAATCACCACCAGGTGAGGTCCTTTCTATAAATGGAAATGCACAGAAGGAAGTCAAGAGATGGAGAAAAGAGAGGGAAATTACATCCAGATATTAGATGCTTCTGTGTGAGCTCCTGGATCCACCCAGGCCTGAAGCCAGCAAGATCTTACCCTACCTACACGCTGGGTATGTTCTCAAGCCAGTCTATCGGATTTATGGTCTTAAGTCCTGTAGTGCTTTACTGGGTGCTCGACCGTAGCAAGGAAGTCCTGGTACTGGCTAGTCTCCAGCAATGCAGCATGGCAAAAATGTCGACAGGGTGGGACCCCCCCTGCCCCGCCCCCACTCCTGCCTTCTGGCTGTTTTGCAAGAAGGCAGTAGAACACCAGGCCCTTTGAATAAGGGAGGAGCCAATGTACGTGCTGCATTCCCAGGATACACTTCCTGAATGCAATGGCCTCCTGGTTCCAGACTTCTTTTTGGGTCTTCTCACGGACTCTGGCTTCCTGTCCTTGCTGATGTCCTTCACTCCTCCTTTAGTGCCGTCCATGTCTTTAGCTCAGCGTACCTCTGGCTGGCTCTTCTACCTCCTCCTTCTTCCAGGACGCTCAGAGATACTTCTGGAAATGTCATTCCTCCAGACTGGATTCAGCCCTGTAACTCTCGTTTCTTGGAAATCCGCCATGTGCCCCATGCCATGCAGCCAATAGAGGCCCAGAGAAGTTGAGTAACTTGCCCAAGGTCTCACAGCTCGTAAGAGGGGAAAGCGAACTGTACCCTATACCTCCCCTAGTCCATAGCCTGTGCCTTTAACCCCTCTGGGATTCTATCCAGAGGCTGTACCTGTGGGCTTCCATGCCTCGAGGACAGGACCCAGACCAAAATGAACTAATGTCCTATCCTGAGGCCTGGTTTTCCCACCATAGTAGATGCTGTCAATGCCCCACCTGTATCCCCTGGGGGCCTGTATCTCTGGCCCTTCCCAGTCCAGCTTCTGGATACACCCGTGACTTTCCCCAAGGATGTTCTCTGGCCACAGAACACAGTTTAGCCTGAGTAGAGGGCAAGGAGAAGTGTCAGAGACTCAGCGCTCACAGCTCACAGAGGCAAGTCTCAGCCAATGGTGATTGGAATTGGCAGGTAAATCGCTCAGTTTCTTGTGCCCCCAGGACATTTGGCAGGGACAACTTAAAGGCATGCTCTGCGGCCTCCCAGAAGCTCCAGAGAGACGGAGCTCGGTCCCCCAGTGTTAACCTGCTCAAGAAAACTCCTGCACAGGCTCCTTTCCCTCCCCCATCACTTCCGCACCCTCTCCCCATCCTTTCTGGGAAGCTTTACAGGTAAATTGTGCTTCAATCCTTGTCTCAGGGACTTCTGGGGCTACCTAACCTAAGTCAGCCACCTTCTGTCGCCTCCTTGATATTCCTCCGCTGAACCACCCTCTCTGAACCTCAGCCCATATAAATTAGGTAAGATTGACTCCACTCTCCACCCCCCCACAAGTGGGCATGACTCACGAGGGGCCGATCAGATCGCTGTGGTCCCTGAGCCTCAGTGATCTGTAAGAGACGGGCAAGGGACTCATTGGAGCCAAAGAGACTCTGAGATTCCTCTGGGGCTGCTAAAATAGCGAGTCATCTCTCCCATCTCACCTGAGCCGCCTGGATGATGTGGGGCTGGAGCCCTGGCAGCCATCTTGCTTAAAACCGGCTCTACGACGTCCGTCCGGATATAAAGACGGAACGTGTTGTAGGAGATTGCAGTGATGGTCTCTCTTTAACCCTCTCTGTAGCCACCCTCCCTGACAGGTAACTGATCAGTGCCTCTGACTTGGACTCCAAGCTTCACCCTCTGACTTGTCCTGGCCAATAGGATGTCAGCAGATGTGATGGGGGCGGAAGCTTGATTTGCATTTCTGCCCTTGCCAAGAGGATGCCTGGAGGCTGGGCCCACGCACAGGACAAGAGATAAGGTGGAGTAGAGTGGCTTCGTCTGTCTGGCCGCGGCCAGTCTGGATCAGCCAACAGCCAGCTGTTCCCAGATGTGAAAGAGCCCAGCCAAGACCTGCAGAGTCCCCTGGCCAACCATTGCACCTTGGGCAATAAATGCTGACTGCTGCAGGCCACTGAAGGCTTTGGGTAGCATTACTAAAGCAGTACACAATTGATGCAATTCTCAATTGAATCAGAAAGTTGAAGCCATATAGAAAAGATTAAAGAAGCGAGTGAAAATCACCTGAAATCTCAGAGGCAGCTCCTGGTGACATTTTGGTGAGCATCTCTCCAGTGCACGTGACCCACACCACACACACCTCCGCGCACATCCACAGTGACAGAATAGAACTTTGGCAAGATGGGGGAGGGTCCTGGGGCAAAAGGCCACAAATATAAGGATATGCTGTCATCCTCTAATGAAGGTTGTTGCCTCAGGCCATCTGGGAGGACTTAACGATGAAAGGATTAGTACTGGGTGTGCAGAGAGGAAAATTGAAAGGTCAAGGTCTCTGCAGTGATTGAAGAAGGTTATAAAAACATGATGGTTAAGAAATCAGAAATACACAGGACAAAAAAAAAAAAAAAACAGGAATGGGAAGATTGTTGGGAAAGAATCAGGCTGGTTTATTTATAACTCTGTTATCCCAAGGGCCTGGGTGGCTCAGTCGGTTAAGCATCTGATTTCAGCTCAGGTCATGATCTCATGGTTAGTGAGTTCGAGCCTTGTGTCTGGCTCTGTGCTGACAGCTCAGAGCCTGGAGCCTGCTTCGGATTCTGTGTCTCCCTCTCTCTCTGCCCCTTACCTGCTTGTGCTCTGTCTCTCTGTCTCTCAAAAATAAATAAATGTTAAAAAAAAAAAAACACCCTCAGTTGAGCCAAACCCTGTGGTTTACTCATTCGTTAATTCAATGAACATTTATTGATGCCCATTATGTGTCATCACATCCTAGTTGCTAATTGCAAAAATGAATGAAACATGGCCTGGTCCCCAGGGAGCTTGTGGTCAGCTGAAGGAAAGAGTTCGAAGGTGATTAGGGTACCACGCGATACCAGTTCTGAGAGAGGGAAGCTCGCAAACAGAGAAAACTTTGTAGAGGAGGGTCATCCAAACCGGCATCTGATAGACGAACGGGAGTTCTCCAGTTTGAGGATGAGTGGGACGAGGTAGGAAGAGTGACCCAAGGGGGACGAACTTTGCAAAACTATGAAGGTGAGACCTATCACAGGGGTAACTGATAGGAGATCTGGGAAGGCAAGGGGGCGGGGGAAGGTAACCAGACAGGCAGAAAAGAAACAGTTCTGACCCAGGAGAACAGTGGCTTTTAAAGCTTTCTGATTGCCCCATGGTAAGATATGCATATTCTTTTCTTTTTAAAAAATTTTAAATGTTTGTTTTTGAGAGGGAGAGAGAGAGAGAGACAGAGACAGAGACAGAGCACAAGCAAAGGAAGGGCAGAGAGGGAGACACAGAATCTGAAGCAGGCTCCAGGCTCTGAGCTGTCAGCATAGAGCCCGATGCAGGGCTTGAACCCACAAACTGTGAGATCATGACCTGAGCCGAAGTAGGACGCTCAACCGACTGAGCCCCCCGGGGGGCCCCAAGATATGTGTATTCTATTTGGGCCCTGCATCAGCACACACACCTTCACACGTGTGTGTGTGCATGCACGTGTGTGTATCTGAGCAAAGATCAGCAAAGCACTATTTCACCCTGCAACATGCCATTCATTCTGATACTTTCTATTTTGTTCTATTGTGTTTTAAAATGTTGGTCAGAGGAGAACTAAGCTGATCACAAAATGGTCCGAATCATATGATTTCATTCCTATAAAATGCTGTGAACAGGCAAAACTAATCTACAGCGGTACAAATGACATCAGTGGTCGCCTCAGGGTGTGGTCTGGGTGGGAGCACAATTAACGGCAAAGAAGTGAAAGAGAACTTTCTCAAGAGATGGAAAATTTCTATATCTCGATTGGGGTGGTGGTTACATGGGCACATGCATCTGTCGAAAACAAATACATAAAAATAAATGCATGCGAGAGAACTTTCTCCGGTGGTGTTGATGTTCTAGATCTTGATAAAGGATTTGCATTGCACAGGTGAATGCATTTGTCCAAACTCACCAAATGGTACACTTAAGATGTGTGCACTTCATTGTATGTAAATTTTACATAAAAAAAGAACAAACACTGGGGACCAAAATTGGCCTGTAGTTGATGAGACGCATCGCCAAAGGGTTAGGAGGAAGTATTGCAGTGTCTGCAGCTCACCATTTTGAAACGGATAGAGCAACATAAAGATGGACAGATATGTGCTAAAGAAAATACAGTAAAATGCTAATGGATCTCCAGACAACTCAATGAAGAAAGACTGGCCTTTTAAATTCATGATGCTGGCATCACTGCACATCTACCTGCCAAAGAAGGCTGGCAAAACATGGAAAGAGCCTAAGTGTCCATCAACTGACGAATGGATCAAGAAGATGTGGTTTATCTATACCATGGAATACTACATGGCAATGAGAAACAATGAAATCTGGCCATGTGTAGCAACATGGATGGGCCTTGAGGGTGTTATGCTGAGCGAAATAAGTCAGGCAGAGAAGGACAAATATCATATGTTTGCACGTATAGGAGGAACTTAATGGAGGACCGTGGGGGAGAAGAAGGGGGGAAATAGTGGGGGAGAAGGAGGGAGGCAAACCATGAGAGACTCTTGAATGCTGAGAACAAACCGAGGGTTGATGGGGGTGGGGTAGGGGAATGGGGGTGTTGGGCACTTGTGGGGATGAGCACTGGGTGTTATATGGAAACCAACTTGACAATACACTATTAAAAAAAAGAAGAAGAGGGGCACCTGGGTGGCTTAGTCGGTTAAGCGTCCGGCTTTCGCTTAGGTCATGATCTCGCGGTGGGTTCGAGCCCTGCGTCGGGCTCTGTGCTGACTGCCAGCTCAGAGCCTGGAGCCTGTTTCAGTCTGTGACTCCCTCTGTCTCTGACCCTCCCCTGCTCATGCTGTCTTTCTCTCTCTTTCTCCTAGAAATAAATTAATTAATTAAAAAAAAAAAAAGAAGAAGAAGAAGGCTGGATCCTTACCTCACATCATGTACAAAAATTAATTCAAAATGGATCAAGGACCTAAACACAAGAGATAAACTATAAAACTCTTAGGAGAAGACAAAGGGTGTACATCTTCTGACCCTTGGGTTAGGCAATGATTTCTTAGGTATGACACAAAAAAGTACAATCAACAAAAGAAAAAAAATGAGGAAACTTGATATTGTCAAATTGCAAAACTTTTGTGGTTTAGAGGACGCCATCCAGAACAGTGGACAGACAGTCCACAGAATCAAAGAACATTTTTGCCAATCCTGTATCTGATAAAAGGCTTGTCTCTAGAATGTGTAAGCAACAATTACACTTCAGTAATAACAGTACAGATGACTCAGTTTTTAAATGGTAAAGGATAGGGGCGCCTGGGTGGCTCAGTCGATTAAGCGTCTGACTTTGGCTCAGGTCATGATCTTACGGCTCGTGGGTCTGTGACAGCTAGCTCAGAGCCTGGAGCCTGTTTCAGATTCTGGGTCTCCCTCTCTCTCTGACCCTCCCTTGCTCACGCTGTCTCTGTCTCTCAGAAATAAATAAAACATTTTTAAAAAATTTTTAAATAAATAAAATGGTAAAGGATCTGAACAGACAGTTCTCTGAAAAAGATACACAAGTGGCCAGCAAGCACATGAAAAAGTACTCAACTTCATCAGGGAAGCAATCAAAACCACCACGAGGTACCGCTTGGAACCCACCAGGATGAGTGTTATCAAAAACACAGACAATAGTGAGGGTTGGTGAGGATGCAGAGAAATTGCCATTCTGTATGCAGCTGGTGGAGATATAAAGGGTAGAGCCGCTTTGGAAAACAGGCTGGCAGTTTATGACCGAGCAATTCCACTCCTAGGCATACAACCAAGAGAAATTAAAACTGTGCCCATATGCAAACTGGTACACAAATGTTCATAACAGCTCTGTGTGTAATAGCCAAAGGGCAGAAATGATCAACTGACCTTTGATTTATTTATCTGCGGATAAATAAAACGTGGCATATCTATTCGAGAGAGCGTTATTTGGGAATAATAAGGAATGAAGTCCTGGTACCTGCCACAGCATGGATGAACCTTAAAAATGTAATGCTAAGTGAAAGAAGCCCGTTGCAAAGGATCACTTATTGTGTGTTCTGTTTGTAGGAAATGTCCACAGTAGGCAAATTCAGAGTGATAGAAAGCAGATGAGTATTGCCAGGGCTGGAGGGAGGAAGAGTGGAGAGGAGATGGGTGGTTAAGGAGTGCAGGACTTTTCTGGGAGGAAGAAGATGCTCTAAAATTGATTGTGGCGAAGGTTGGGCAAAAATGTGAGTATGCCGAAGCAATCGAGTGTACACTTTTAATGAATGAATTGTATGACTTATGTATCGCATCTCAATAAAGCTGTTAAAAAATGTTAACATAGAGGCCCCTGGGGAGCTCAGTCCGTTAAGCGTTCATTATGTCACGGTTTGTGAGTTAGGCCTCACCTCCGGCTCTGGGCTGACCTTGTGGAGCCTGCTTGGGATTCTGTCTCCCTCTCTCTCTGCCCCTTCCCTACTCTCTGTCTCTCTCTCTTTCTCAAAATAAATAAAAATACACTTAAACAAAAAATAACGGAGATATAAATGAAACATTCGATAAGTTGCATTTCACCCAAATGAAACACCTTTGCTCTTCCAAAGACACTACCGAGAAAATAAAAAGATCTGCCACAGAATGTGAGAAAGTATTTGCCAATTATATATCTAAGAAAGGACTCCTATCCGTAATATATAAAGAACTCTCAAAACTCAATAAGAAAACAATGAAACATTTTTAAATGGGCAAAAGACTTGAGCAGGCATTTCACCAATAAGTATAAACATGCGGCAAATAAACACATGAAAAGATGCTCAATGTCATTAGTCATTTGGGAATTACAAATTAAAACCACAATGAGATAGCTCATCATTTTTTTGATGTACGGACACTACCAAGTGCCTGTGAGAATGGAAGCAACTGGAACTCTCATACATTGCTGGTGGGAATGCAAAACAATTGTCATTTAGAGAATAGTTAGGCAGTTTCGTATACGACCTTCTGTTCTACTTCTAGGTATTTACTCTAGAGAAATGAAGGAAGACATGTTTGCAGAAAAACCTGTCTGTAGGGGTGCCCAGGTGGCTTAGGCGGTTAAGTGTCTGACTCTTGACTTCAGCTCAGGTCATGGTCTCGTGATTTGTGGGTTCGAGCCCCATGTCGGGCTCTGCATTGACCGTGCAGAGCCTGCTTGGGACTCTCTCTCCCTCTCTCTCTGGTCAGGCTCCCTACTCTTGGACCAGAATCAGTTGGAGGTCCTGAGGGGCAGCTGGGGAACGTGCCCAGCTCAGAGAGAAACCGCTGCCTGGTATTTCAGGGGAAAGGATCCTGTGTCCCGCATCGGGAATCAGCTCTGGGTGACAGCAGAGGGCAGTCAGCATTCCACAAATGGTCACCTGTGTGGATGAAAACTGAAGCTCGCCTCAACCATACAGACTAAATCAGAAATCGGATTTTCTCGCAACTATGGATGGAAGAGTTCTCCCCTCATGGCGAAGAGGATAGCTTTCTTTCCAGCCTCATCCCTGGACACACAGGGGCAGGCTTACTTAATGTGTTAGTACAACACTATTTCCTGCATCCAAGACACTTGCAGTCAGGGAAAAATTTCTCCCTATTGTATTGATATATATATATTGGAGTCGCATTTCATTTCAACTTTCGTAAAGGGGCTCACGAATAAGAAAATCGTCTGCTACTTGAAAGTGCAAGTTTAGAAACCTCTCTTCCTCAAAAAATTGACAATAGAACTCACCTATGACTCAGCAAGAGCATTGCTAGGAATTTACCCAAGGGATACAGGAGTGCTGATGCATAGGGGCACACGTACCCCAATGTTCATAAGCAGCACTCTCAACAATAGCTAAAACATGGAAAGAGCCTAAGTGTCCATCAACAGATGAATGGATCAAGAAGATGTGGTTTATCTATACCATGGAATACTACATGGCAATGAGAAACAATGAAATCTGGCCATGTGTAGCAACATGGATGGAACTCGAGGGTGTTATGCTGAGCACAATAAGTCAGGCAGAGAAGGACAGATACTGTATGTTTTCACTTATAAGTGGATCAGGAGAAACTTAATGGAGGACCATGGGGGAGGAGAAGAGGAGAAAATAGTTGGGGAGAGGGAGGGAAGGAAGCAAACCATGAGAAACTCTTGAATACTGAGAACAAACTGAGGACTGATGGGTGTGGGGGGGAGGGGGGAGATGGTCATGGAGGGGGGCACTTGTGGGATGAGCACGGGGTGTTATATGGAAACCAACTTGACAATAAACTCTGAAAGAAAAAAAATAAAGTTTGGAAACCTCTCAATCAGACTCATTTGAAGAGCTTTACCTACTGATGGTCTTGAAGCTTAAGATGATTTGCCTTTGCCAAACCCCATCTCCTGACCTCTGTGCCTTTTACTCAGCGTTCAGGATGCCCAGTTCTGAGGTGTTGATACTTCTTTGCCTTTGCACAGAGCCTGTCCCTCTCTTGTCCTCCTGGTAAACTCCTATCTACCCCTCAGTGCCCTGTGAGGACTTACCTGGGTTCTTTATCCTTAGCTCAGTGGCAACGGTTCCTTTTTTCTGTGTTCCCACCTCCCCGCCTGCAGCTGTAAGGTCAGGCCGGCTTTGCGTCTGGATGTAGGAAATGCCGCGGGAATTTGCTGTTCCAAATAAAACTAAGCCTGATGCCAAGCGCTCGTGTTCCAGAGTATAACTGATGCTCAGTGGTTGCTGGAGCCTCTCCCTGCTTCGAGGGTGACCGCAGGGTGGAGTGCAGATGCTTGTGGAGAGTCCTCTAGGCTCTAATCTGCAAAAGCACCCCTGACGGGCTGTTGTCTGATTCTGCCTGCCCCTGGGTGTCCTCGGGGCTCCTTCCCAGCGTGGGCCCTCCCCTCCTCACATCATGCAATCCCGTGGGGGTCCTGTCACCTCTCTGGAGACTGCAAGGTAGCACAGCATTGTCACACAACCCCCAAAATGCTCCCACCCACTCCCCACCCCGGGTTTGGGGAACTCCCCCCCTCCTGAGGCTCCCTGCTTCTGCCCATCTCCCTACCGCACCCCTCCAACACTCATGTTCCATCCCTCCCTGGGGGATTTCATTGGAAACACAGTGTGGCCCGGCTTGCCTAAGGAAGGAGGCAAGGGATGCTGGTGCCAGGCGGTTTCTTACTAACTCACACCCTGTTATGCATGGATCAGCACTTACCTCACCACATTACAGTGATTTATGCCCCAGCCTGGACCTTCCTCTGAACTGTGAGCCTTTGGAAGTCAAATACTGGCTCATTGACTTTGGCCGCTAAAAAGGCCAAGTGTGGGCTTCCTAATAGTGATGATGGCAAGCTTTCCAAACGTCCCCGAGGTGTAATGTCCTTGCTAGAAAATGGGGCAGCAAGAATACCTATCTCGTAGTAGTGTGGTTGGGACAAATCAAAGTAATGCATGTGGACCCCTTACAGCAGGGCCTGACACGTAGTTACAGCTCAGTTAGAATTAGCTGCTGTGGTTCCTTTTCATTCTCATTCTTGTTACTTGCAGTGGTGGCCTGGTCACCTACCTAACAGTCGTTCCCTGCTCCTGTCTCCCACCATAGAGAGTAAAACTGTAAAATACTCATCTTCCCAGCCTTGCTTGCGAGCTGGACAGGGCCATGTGACCCAGTCTGGGACAACAGGCCTGGAGTGGAAGTGTGTCAGAGGCTTCTGGGAGAGTTTCTCCTCTAAACGAAGACAGGAAAACATGGACAGAGGTGATGCTCGGAGCCGTGGCAGCCATCTTGCGATCACGAGGACAGAGCTAAATGGAAAAGTCGACACGCTGAAGACGTCAGAGCAGAAAATATGGAAGAGTCAGGGGTCTTTAGGACAGATTTGTGGCCCCAGCCCTGGAACCTCCTACCTTAGAACACTCTGGCAAAGTAGATCTGAAGTGTCCTCACTGTAAAAGCCACCTTTAGACGGGTATTCCAGTATGAGCGGCTGACGCTATTCCATTGCGTCGCACACATAACTACAGAAATATATGCTCAGTGACCATGGGAAGCAAGTGGTGGTGCAAGGATGGAAGTCTTGGACTTCAGAGGCCCAGGTAAGTGGGTTTTTGCTGAGGATCTTCTACTGTCCTGCCCCCACTCTCCATCCAGGTTTTCATTACCACCAGAGCCGGCTGCCGACTGAGGTCATCATTAGGCAGTGCTTCTTGGCCCACGAGTGTGTGTGTTGGTAGTTCTGTGTTCATAGGAAACCCAGGAAACACACAGCAGATGAAAATACCAAAGAGACGGGAGAGGAATCACTCACAAATGAACAATGCATATTCCTCGAGCTTTGCGTTTGCTTGGTCTTAGCGCACGGCCTTGTTTGTTCAACCCGGGACATCTGGTCCCGTAACCGGACTCGGAACAGTGGGTGAGTGTGCTGTTGGCCGGCAGAGAAAGATTAGTGTTTCTAGCTGACTTGTGCTATGTTACTCGTTCCTTTGCCTCAGAGGCTCTGTGTCTCTGCTGCTGAGAAAAGGCGGGGCAGGGGTTATGCCTCTCTTGTTTCTGGTTAATTCTGTGGCTAGAGAAAATTTCGTGGGAAAGACAAAGGCACAACACAGCTTTACCACAATAACTACCGGTCCCATGGTGATGCAGGATGTTGTAGGAATCACCGGCGCGCACCTTGTACAAGTTCACATGCTGTCTAACGCTTCTCAGTTTGGTGGTCAAAGCCAAGTGCAGAAGAGAGGGGCGGTGGGGTAAAACATTTTCAGGATACGGCTGGTCTCCCGTAGCTAAGAAACATCCTCTCTCTGCTCCCTTGAGCTCCTGTGTTCGCTCATGTGCTCACACTTCTGTGAGGAGGGGAGGACAGTCTCTCCCCTTCTTGGCCTCCAAATTTTTAGCCGGGCCCGATAATTACATTGACGAAAGACAGAAGAGAAAAACAAATTTAATTTCATATGCACGGGACTCGTAAAAATCGGAGACGCAAAGAAGAGACCGAAGCAGGCAGCTTTTTGTAATTCTTAGGCAAAGAAACAATACGTCTGTGAAGAACTGGTAACGCAAAGCAGTTCGGGCTCGGGGCAGCAAATTAACGAAGTCCCGAGGATGATTTCTACGTCCTTCTCGGCCCTGAATTACCTGATAGGGATGCTTTCTGCCTTCCACGTGCAGAGAGGCCACTCTCCACAGGGGAGACCTTCCTCCTGCTTTTAGGGGGACAGAGGAGAGCCAGAGTGTCCTTCTGACACTGGCTGTTTCTTCAATAACTTGAATTCAAAATAATCAATATGCCAAAGGGGCACATTTTGGGGCGAGGCCTGCCCTGAACCCCATCGTGGATATTTGACTACGTTTCATCTGCACACGACTCGTGTCTTCCAGGGTCAGCCATGAGGTTTCTCTAAACACAAAGCCCGTCTTTTTCAGACTCTCATTCGGATTTCCTCTGCCTCTGCAGCCACTCGTTGTTTTTCTCTGGGGTTCAGTCCTGACTCTCTGATTCTCTACCTTCCCCTCTTCCTTCTCATCCCTGTACTGGACTCATGGGGAGCATCCTCCTCTTTTCCCTCTAGTGTTCTCCTTCTGTGCAGCTCATATTTTAAAATATATTTTCTAAAGTTTACTTATTTATTTTGAGAGAGAGATCAAGAGCAAGAGAGTGGGGAAGGAGCAGAAAGATAGGGAGAGAGAAAATCCCAAGCAGGCTCCGCCCTGTGATCGTAGAGCCCGACGTGGGGCCAGAACCCACAAACCACGAGATAGTGACCACGGAGCCACCCAGACGCCCCTCATTTATAATCATACTTTTCCCTTATTGGATACGTGCCCGTTATCAAAGCTTCACCAATGCTTAGGTATACAATGTCAGTGGACATTTTTCCCTTGACCTATCTCCCCTCTGCCCATCCTTCTTCCCGGAAGGAGCCTCTGCAAGTATTTAGATGTACACGTCCTTTTGGACCTTGCAGAAGCAGAGGAGCAATTTGATAGCAGCCTGGGGTCACCGAAACCCCAGCCTGTAATGGCCCCACACCTACAGAAGGAATCATGAGCAATCCCATTGCCCCTGAACGGAGTCCTACTTTCCTAGGCTCAGTTGCAGAGAGGGGCGGCAATGTGATCCCATCCTGGCTGATAAGACATACGGGACAAATCTAGAAAGAGGCCCAAGAAGAGAAAGACCATGCCCCTCCCCCAGTACCATCATTTTCATTTGGATTTGAGAAGTTTCAGCTCTGTAGGCTGGCAGAAACGCTTTCGATGCTACGAGCCAGTCCCCCACGTCTCTTTTCTCCAACACCACCCACTTCCCCACCGCACACCTCATGCCGGAGCTTGGCAGCAGAACGCTTAAGCACAGGGACATCCTTTGTGGAGATGGGGGTGTGAGTCGTGACCTTGTGCAGCCCTCTCTTGCTCTGAACCTGGATTGGTCCTGCGAGAAAGCTTACCTCCTAGACCCTAGCAAAGGATCTGAGGCTCTGACGGTCTGCACCAAGATGACCCAGTAGACCCCACTTTTGTGTTCCCAGCTGCCCTTCAACCTGGCGGAGACCCCAGGCTGCGAGGAGGTGCCGGCTAACCGCAGGGGAGGCCGCATGGAGGAGAGCGGAGAATCTCGGCCAACACAGAAGACCAAGGCCTCCAATATGTGATAGAGTTTGAACCATCCCACCAGCTCCCACCCGCTCGTGTCCAAGTGGAACGCAGACCAGCCAGGCCAGTTGGGGTGGAAAAGTAACAGGATGTCTCTTCTTCTGGTCCCACTCAACTCATTTCTCTTCCTTGCAGAGGCCCCCACTCTCCTGCATCCACACTTGGTTCAGATTGCCCTCGGCTCGGATTGTCTATCTTCCTCATCAAACGTATCCCTCCCCTCGGGGTCCATCTTGAACGCTGCCTTTTCCAGAAAGCCTCTGTTATGCCAAGCCCAAATACCTGGGTATTTTTTCTGCCAGCATTCACCTGCCTTTCTGATGCGGCAGCTCACGGATTTTATTTGGATACACGATCCCTCCTTTTTCGTGGAACCATCCATCAACTTGTCCATTTACCTCTGTCCTGCAGCAGAGGCCAGGAGCTTGCCAGTTATTTCACTTGTCCCCTTAAGTTTCCCAGCTCCCTGCAGTGAGGGCAGACCATGTGGCCGGTTCTGACCGATGACAATAGAGTAGAAATGACAGATGTCACTTTCAGGCTGCGGCAGTAAAAAACTCCTGTGCCAAACTCCAGGCTCAGGAGACCCCTGCACGGTCACCAAGGAGGCTTCACATTTAGGGCATGTGTGGCTACAAGATTTGGGAGCCTCTGTTCGTCTGAGTTGCCGCTCACGGGGTAGGCGGCACGCCCTTGAATCAACAAGTGGGGCATGTTTGTTATAGCACCATAACCTTGACTCTCCCAGGTAATAAATAAAAGCCCAGTATCCTTCCAAGAAACTTTAAATTTATATATATATATAAATTTATATATATGTATATATATATACATATGTATATATGTATATGTATACATATATATGTGTGTATATATATACATTTTGCTTATGTTACCCAGAGTCAGGTTTTGGTACCTAAAGTAGCTTAACTGGTAAATTCTAAGAGCACTTAGCGGTTTCTCCTTTGATTGTACTTTCTAATGTGTATCTATCACATTTTTAAAAATTTTTATTGTTTTTTATTTATTTCTGAGAGAGAGAGAGAGACAGTGTGAGCAAGGGAAGGTCAGAGAGAGAGGGAGACACAGAATCTGAAACAGTCTCCAGGCTCTGAGCAAGCTGTCAGCACAGAGTCCGATGTGAGGCTCGAACCCACAAACTGTGAGATCATGACCTGAGCCAAAGTTGGATGCTTAACCGACTGAGCCACCCAAGCGCCCCACTCTTATTTTTTAAATCAACCTGACTACAGGGTCTAAGACTAATCTCTGCATCTTACTACACTGCTGGACATCTTCCAAGGCTCTCGATCCATTCATTGGGATGAACACAACAATTAAATGAAAATGAAAATTTTGGTGAGTCAACTAGGTGCTTTCTTTTCAACCTTGGTTTCCAAAACCTTTTTGGCAAGTGAGGTGTTTTGGTTTTGTCCTTGTGGTGCCAAAAGGTACTGATTTATAGCACAGGATCTGGACCCTGTGCAGAAAGAGCTGCACTGGCAGTGTGAGGAGTAACTGATGATATAGTTTTTAGTTTAACGTGAGGGTGCAAGTGCATTTTATTTTATTTATAGTCTTGCAAGTGAATTTCTTAAAAATGTTTTATTTATTTCTGAGAGAGAGAGAGAGAGTGTGTGTGAGCAGGAGAAGGTCAGAGAGAGAGGGAGACACAGAATCTGAAGCAGGCTCCAGGCTCTGAGCTGTCAGCACAGAGCCTGATGCAGGGCTCGAACCCACAAATTGTGTGATCATGACCTGAGCCGAAGTCAGACGCTTAACCAACTGAGCCACCCAGGCGCCCCTGCTTATTTCTTTTAAAAGAAATGTGTATAAAGTGAAAACAATGTACAAACTGCTGCCAATGGGGGTGGGGGATATTCTTGTTGGAGTAAGCTTTAAGAGCATGGGGCCTGGGATGGGTGAATAAATGTGTGTTTGAACTCAGCACTTCTCAAACTTACACACTGTGGATCTTGTAGAAACACAGATTCTGCTCCGGTAGGTTGGGGCAGCCCCTCAGACTCATCTTGGTAGAGGGCTGTGGTGCCCCTGCTCTTCGTTCACGGGCCACCCTCAGAGGAGCGAGTGCGGGGAGGCCCCTGGGCGATGCAAATGGTCCCTGCAATTCCAGAGCTCTTAAAGGCTTATTTGGGACCACGCTGGGTTTGGGGTTTTGATCAGCTTGCCCTGAATTCAGCCTTTGCTATGCGTTCTTTTTTTTTTTTTAAAATGTTTTATTTATTTCTAGAGAGAGAGAGAGACAGCGTGAACAGGGGAGGGTCAGAGAGAGACGGAGTCACAGACTGAAACAGGCTCCAGGCTCTGAGCTGGCAGTCAGCACAGAGCCCGACGCGAGGCTCGAACCCACGAACCGTGAGATCATGACCTAAGCGGACGCTTAACCGACTAAGCCACCCGGGTGCCCCTGCTATGCGTTCTTTGTAAGTTGGTTAGGAGATCACTATGACCGTGCATCTTATCTGGGAAACCTCTTCCCTGGCAGCCTCACTGTCTCTTTAGAAAAGAGTTGAGAATGGGTGGCCTGGGTGGCTCAGGCGTTCGGGCACCCGAGTTCAGCTCAGGTCATGAGCTCCCCTGAGTTCATGCCCCACATCAGACTCACTGCTGTCTGCCTGTCAGCACAGAGCCCACTCCAGATCCTCTGTCCCCATCTCTGTGTCCCTCCCCTGCTTGCGCCCTTCTAAGAAGAAATAAATACTAAAAAAAAAAAAAGAAAAAGAAAAAAAAAGAATAGAGTTAAGAAGGAAGAAACAGGCAAAGCAGAGCCCCGAGAAGGAAAAATAAGGGTAAGAAATTTTACATGCTAAAACGTGCTCACTTTACTCATATTTAGCTTTAGTTAGTTAGTTAGTTAGTTAGTTAGCTAGTTATGGGGACTTTTCCAACAAGACTGGCCATTTGTTTGCTCAGGCTAAGGGGCATTAAGAGAAGGCCATTATAAGAAGAGATTAGGACTGCTGGTGGCTTGATAGGGGGAAGGAGGTGGAAATATTATGAAAAGCTCCTGCTTTTCATTTTTAACAATTAACAGGCAGCATTAGTCTTAGGAAAAGCAAAAAAAGCCTAGATGTAGTAATCGTCCTCAGAGATATCCTGTACTTAGCAAGAAAAGTCACTGTTTGCTTATGGTAGCAGATAAGTCTATATTTTACAACTATTAACACAGAAAATAGAAAAAGGTTTTAGGATGCCCCTACTCAAGGGATAATCTAGTTCTAGGGAAAATCTGCTCACATAAAACAATTCTCAGACGCTGCATAGACATGGCTTTAACTATCTCCTAATTGTACACAGGAACAATCTTATTAGGCACCCTGCCCCCGCAAATATTTATGATCACAGACTCCATTTATTTTGAAAAATAGTATTTCTTATGATTTTATTTATTTATTTATTTATTTTTTCCTAAAATTTTTTTAATGTTTTTTATTTATTTCTAGGAGAGAGAGAGAGACAGCATGAGCAGGGGAGCGTCAGAGACAGAGGGAGTCACAGACTGAAACAGGCTCCAGGCTCTGAGCTGGCAGTCAGCACAGAGCCCGACGCAGGGCTCGAACCCACGAACCGCGAGATCATGACCTAAGCGAAAGTCGGACGCTTAACCGACTAAGCCACCCAGGCGCCCCTCTTATGATTTTAAAGTAAAAAATGCTTTTGGAAAGAAGCTGAAAAATATAAGGAGGCGACAAGAAAAAAATTTACCTATAATCTTCCCATTCAGGGGTAGCCACTGATAAAATTTGGTGTATATTCTTGTAGTTTCTTGTAGTTTTCTCTCCCTCTTAAAACATTCCGCGTTATGGCCTTTTTTTTTTCTGACCTCAACTATGTTATGAAAACATGATTTTTGTGTTACATGATATTCCACAGAACTTTGATTTATTTTGACTATTCCTCTCTTTTACTATTTGGAGACATTCAAATTGTCGCCATTCTTCCCTGATAAAATTAAGGCTCTGATGCATTTTTTGCTTTTGTCTATTAACCTTTGGGTCCATCTCTGATTATTTCCTCAGATGGATTCCCAGTAGTGGAATTACAAGGTCAAAGAACATGATATGTGTGCGGTCTGGATGAACACAGCCAAATTGTCCTTTAGAAAGATTGAGCAGTCTACACTGCCTATGGCAATGCGTGTATTTCTCAATCCTGTGTCTGAGTCTTCCCGGACTTTAAACAGGAATTGTTTTTAAAATCGACATTTGGGACCTGCCACCATCCCTCTAAGATGAAGGGTGAGTAGAGAGGGAAATCACTTTCCCTTTTTGCCCCACAGGCTCATACCCATCATCTTCCCTGATCCAGCCTAAAATATAATGAATCCAAAAAGCATGTGAGTAGATAGACGTGAAAGAGGACCATCATAGGAAGGTGGAAAGGGTCTGACCAGGACTCCGGTGAGACCTGATCTTACCCCTCACCCTTTCCATTGATGGCCATGTACTTCTAGAAAAACCAAAACTATGACTTTTGTTCTTTCTCGTATGTTCACTCTTTGTATCAGAAATTGTTTTTATTTTATTTTGTTTTTAAAAATGTTTATTTAGGGGCGCCTGGGTGGCTTAGTCGGTTAAGCGTCCGACTTTCGCTTAGGTCATGATCTCGCGGTTCATGGGTTTGAGTCCCGCATCGGGCTCTGTGCTGACTGCCAGCTCAGAGCCTGGAGCCTATTTTGGAGTCTGTGTCTCCCTCTCTCTCTGACCCTCCCCTGCTCACGCTGTCTCTCTCTCTCTATCTTAGAAATAAAATAAATAAATAAATAAATAAATATGTTTATTTATTTTGAGAGAGAGAGAGAGAGAGAGAGAGAAGGGGAAAGGCAGAGAGAGAGGGAGAAAGAGAATCCCAAGCTAATAGTGTAGAGCCCAATGCTGCGCTTGAACTCCAAACTGTGAGATCATGACCTGAGCTGAAATCAAGAGTCAGACGCTCAAATGACTGAGCTGCTCAGGTACCCCTAGTAATTGTTTTTAAATTTTATTTATTTATTTATTTATTTATTTATTTATTTATTTATTTGTAAAAAGGTTTATTTATTTTTGAGAGAGAGAGAGAGGGAGAGAGGGAGAATGTGTGTGTGTGGGAGCTAGGGAGGGGCAGAGAGAGAGAGAGGGAGACAGAGGATTCAAAGTGGACTTTGTGCTGAGAGCAGATAGCCTGATGAGGGGCTTGAAATCACAAACTTGGGGATCATGACCTGAGCCACATTCTGAGGCTTAACCAACTGAGCCACTCAGATGCCCCTAGAAATTGTTCTTAAATACAGAAGAGTGAAAGTGAACAAAATGACAGTCGTCCACTTTCCCACCACCCACCATTAACCACTGCTAGCATTTAGGCATATTTGCCTTGATAAGAAAATTAGACAACCATTATATGAATGTATAATTTTGTTATTTTAATTTAAAATTTGAACAGTACAGAGAAGCCTGGAGACTTCTTTATCCCCTTCCCCCCACCCCCTTTTCCCTTCCTCGAGATCCTCTAGACAGTGTTTCCAATCCTTAAAAAGAAGATACTTTCATAAGCATAGACTAATCTAGGGAAAATATAAAATATTGCCATTCTGCATTTCCCGATTTTACCCAAATAGTAACCTTTGTATCATCTTTATATCTTGTTTTCTCCCCCTCTCCCCCCACTTCACTATGCTTGTAAGACTCATCCATGTAAGGGTGCCCGGGCAGCTCAGCTGGTTGAGTGTCCGACTCTTGATCTCGGCTCAGGTCATGATCTCACAGCTCATGAGATCGAGCCCCACATTGGGCTCTGTGCTGACAAGACAGAGCCTGCTTAGGATTCACTCTCTCCCTCTCTCTCTGCCCCTCCCCCAGCTTACTTGATCTTGGTCTCTCTCAAAATAAAAATAAAATAAACAAAACAAAACTCATCCATATAGATACTTGCGAGTGAATTCATCCCTCTTAACGTTATATGATCATCCATCCCACACGAATATTCTGCTTTTTCATTTCCTTGTTAGTGGATAGTTAGGATGTTTGCATCGTTTCTTCTATCGGCAACACTGCTGGGGCAAACCTCTCAAGATCACAAGGGAGATTTTCTCCAGTTCAGGTCCTGACGTGGAGTTGCCAGACCGACGCTCTCCAGAGACTGTAAGATTTACAACTTTGCCAGATATACCTGGGTTCCCCAGATATGCTGGCTTCCCCTCCCTCACCCCATGCAACATTTTGTCCTTCTTATGGGGGGAAGCTGGTATGTTTTCGTTGTTTGTATTTCCAACCGATAGGAAGACCAGCATCCTTCCACACCTTTTCTGGAAGAGACGGTCTAATTAAAAACATTTTTTTTAATTGGAGTATTGTTGACGCATGATGTTACAGTCATTTCAGGTATACAGCATTGTGATTTAACACCTCTGTTCGTGACACTGTGTTCACGAGTGTGGCTGCCATCTGTCACTATGCAGTGTTACTAGAATAGCATTGACTGTATTCCCTATGCCTTTGATGCCCATGACTTATTCATTCTATAACTGGAAGCCTGTATCTCCCACTTGCCTTCACCCACGTTGCCCATCTTCCCACCCCCTTCCCTCCAGCAACCATCAGTTTGTTCTCTCTGTTAATAGGTGTGGTTCTGCTTTTTGTTTGTTTGCTTATTTATTTGTTTTGGTTTTTTTTTAGATTCCAGATATGAGTGAAATCATATGGTTTTTGTCTTTCTCAGCCAGATGTCTATCATTTCGCATAAGTAGCCTCTAGGTCTATCCATGTTCTTGTAAACGGCAAGATCTTATCCTTTTTAATGGCTGCAGTAATATTCATATTCATATATACATAAACACCACATCTTCTATAGCCATTTGTCTATCGATGGGCATTTAGATTGCTTCCATATCTCGGCTATTGCAAATAATGCTGCAATAAACATAGGGGTGCATGTCTCTTGTTGAATTAGTGTTTTTGCTTACTTTGGGTAAATACCCAGTAATGGAATCATTGGATCATATGGTAGTTCTATTTTTAATTTTTGGAGGACTCTCCATGCTGTTTTCCACAGCGGCTACACCAATGTACATCCTCACCAATCATGCACGGAGGTTCCTTTTTCTCCACAGCCTTGCCAACACTTGTTAATTCTTCTTACCTACTTAATTTTAGCCATTCTGACAGGTATAAGATGATATCTGGTGGCTTTGATTTCCATTTCCCTGATTAGCATCCAAAATACCTGAAGAACTTATACAACTCAACACCAAAACCCCCCAAATAATCCAAAATCCAATTAAAAATGGGCAGAGGACCTGAGTAGATATTTTTACAAAGGAGACGTACAGAGACCCAACAGACACATGAAAAGATGCTCAGCATCTCTCATCGTAAGAGACAGGCTTGTGAGGCACTGAGAGACTCGGTCTTTGCATCCTTGCTTATAATATACATTGGACCTGACATTTTCCTTAATGCTGTTGTTCTTGTTTTGGTATCTAGATTCGATTTAGCCTCATAGAGTTCTTGGGTAGACGTCTCTGTCTTGTTCCTATTCTGGTGCCATTTGCATAATATAGTTTGTCTTGTATTTTGCGTTTGTATATGTGTGTATCACTCTAGTTAAACTGTCTCAGCCTGGGCGTTTTAGAAATTGGGGCAGATCCACTGCTTTTCAGCTTCAGTGATGATTATTGGCCTAGTTCTCTTCTGGGGTCAAGTTTTATAATTTGTATTTTTGTCAAAAATTCCCCCTTTAATCTAGATTTTCAAATATACCTGCATAAATTTGTCCGTAGTATATTCTTATGCTTTCTAAAATTTTTATACTCTATCTGGTATGTCTCTTTTGCCATGTATAATATTATGTGTGTTATTTTTTTTGATAGATCTTTTTAAAAAATTTTTTAATGTTTATTTTTGAGAGAGAGAGAGAGAGAGAGAAACAGACAGACAGACAGACAGAACAGGGGAGAGGGGGAGAGATAAGGAGATACAGAATCTGAAGCAGGCTCCAGGCTCTGAGCTGTCAGCACAGAGCCTTATGTAGGGCTCGAACCCACGAACCGTGAGATCATGACCTGAGCCGAAGTTGGATGGTTAACTGACTGAGCCACCCAGATGCCACCCCTCCTTTTTTTTTTTTTTTATAAATTTGGTTTCTATAATCAATTTTATTTTCTTTTTTGTTTTATTCAAGTTGGCCTTTGCTTTATTGTGATTTCCTTTTTTTTCTGCTCTCTCTGGGTTATTTGGTTGTTATTTACCTACCTCTCAAATGCAATACTTAAATTTTTTCTTGTTTTATCCTAAGTACACTTAAAGCTATAAACCCCCCTATAACTGTTATTTTTGTTGGATCTCACAAGTATCATTATGCGAGGCTTCTTTTTTCATTCATTTCTAAATATTTTGTAATTTTCATATTGGTTTTCTTTTTAATACGAATGTATTTTTCAGTTTCCAAATGTATGTTCTTTTTTTCTTAAAATTTTTATAAAATCTTTCAACACACACCAAGGTATGAAAACTAATATAATGATCACTTAGCTTAATGCTTATCATGTTCAATTTTCTTTTTCATAAATAACAGATGTATATGTTAAAAAAAAATAGATCATCTGGTCTTCAGCGCCCTCTCCTCAGAGGCCATTTCAGTAAGTAATTTAAGGTCTGTAAGTGGTATGGGTTTCTTTCTGGCTGTCTTTCTGTTGATTCTTCGTTTTACTTCATTGTGGTTTGCAAATGTGGTCTATAGATTCTTTGGAATTTATCGAGGCTTCCTTTGTGGCCAGTATACAGTCAATTTCTGTAAATGTTCCAAGTATGTTTGAAAAGAACAGATGTGCTGATGTTCTTTTTCTAAAATACAAAGCTTCTCATCACTTCCTCCCCGATCACTTTTGTGGTCTACAGGTAAAAGACCGACCCTCTTAGCCTAGGATTTGGCCCAAAGCTTCCCCTCTAGCCAGGTTTCTTGGCTACCTGCCTTCTGTACAAGGAATTTATGTCCGCATAGCCCCTGGACCTTTCAGGGGCAACTTTCAGAAGAGTATTCGAGCTGGTAGAGTTGTCCTGTAGCAAACAGCCCAATGTCTGGTGCAGCGAAGGTCCTAACAGATGCACACTGAGCTTAGCTTCCGAGGGTGGAGTCATGCTGAGACAGGATGGTCGCCTGATGGTGGGTCACTCACTCTTCTGGAACTCCAGTCCTTACTACTTGCTTCTAGTGGACCCAATCCACCTCACTGAGACCTCCGGCTGCTGTATCCCTCCATGTTGATTTCTCAGCGCCTTCTCTTTCTATGTTTCCCTCCCATACAAAGGGGGAGGACTTCAAAGACCCTCCCACCAACACTCTCCAATGGCTTTGACTTCTAGGGTCGCCTGTATTTGTCCCACCAAAACCTACCCCATGATAAGTCTACACAGAGTTTCTGCCCTGGGGCCCCGGGCAGGGGGACGGGAGATAGAGGGGGGTCAGGAGTGATGAGCCTCCTGACGCATTTATAAGGGTTTCAACCTTAGCTGGGACCCCACTTTTGCTTTCCCTTTGGCATCTGTTCCAAACCTTTGATTCCCCTCAAATCCCCAAGCTTCTCCCAGCTCCTCTGTTTAGCAGAATGATGGTTTGCTACTTAGTGGAGAAAATAAGAAACATCAAGGGGGAACCTCTCTTTATCTAACCATTCTTACCTCTTTTCCTTCTGCTTCAGAAATGCCTCTCTTCCTTTCTAGGGTAAAAGAAAAACCTATCATCATACGCCCTTGACCCCATCCTCTCCCGTCTCCTGTTTTTTATTCTGTTGGTTACTCCCTCTGCTCCTCTTCATGTCTCCCCTTCCCAAGCCATGCTTTCTAGAAGTAGTCAGCATCCCCTTGTCCCCTTCTTCAGCTTTCATGCCCTCACTTGTCTTGGAGGCCAATCCAGTTTCTTCCTGGTTCTATGGGCTTTTATTGACCATCACCTTCTAAATGGGTGCCGCGTCTTTCTTCTTCCCCTTTTTATTTATTTTTATTTTTTTAATGTTTTATTTATTTTTAGCAGAGAGAGGAGAGAGAGACAGTGTGAGCAGGGGAGGGTCAGAGAGAGAGAGAGTCACAGACTCTGAAACACGCTCCAGGCTCTGAGCTGGCAGTCAGCACAGAGCCCAGCGCGGGGCTCGAACCCACGAACTGCGAGATCATGACCTGAGCGAAAGTCGGACGCTTAACTGATTAAGCCACCCGAGTGCTCCTTCTTCCCTTTTAAAAATGGTGTGTGTGTGTGTGTGTGTGTGTGAGAGAGAGAGAGAGAGAGAGAGAGAGCGAGAGAGAGAGGGAGAATGAGCAAGGGAGGGGGAGAGAGGATCTGAAGCTGGCTCCACACTGACAGCAGAGAGCCCAATGGGGGCTCAAACTCACAATCCATGAGACCATGACCCCAGTCAAAGTCAGATGCTTAACCAACTGAGCTACCCTGGTGCCCTAGGGGCACATCTTTCTTGATCTATCCAGAGCACTGACAACTGAGACCACACCCTGCCACTCAATACTCTCTACCACCTGTTTGCCTCTGATACCACTTGGTCTTTAATTCCTTTCTTCTCCTTCTACCTCCTTTCTTGCCCCTTTGATCCTAAAGTGTCAGTGTTCCCAGTGTTTTCTGTCCATGGGTCTCTGTTTTTATTTCTTTACCCCCCAGGAAAGCACATGTGTCATCACTAAGGGGCATAGCCTCTACCAAGCTTCAAACAATGGCTGCGGTAGGGCAATGCCCACCTATTGTCGCCACATTGCGCTCATTTTTTAAGAGCGGTCAGATACCCTAGGGTTTTATGTGAAATGTTTCCGCTTTAAACATTGGTAATGAATTTAAAATTTTACAACACTATGCAGGGTAAACAAAATATAGATGGTCTCCTTACAGCTGTTCTCTTCTTTGGCTGCCCCTAAGGCATTTTATGAAGTATTTTATTAGTAAAGATAACGCACACTGAGGCCTTACTAGGCACCAGATACTGTGGTCCACATATTCATTCCTCTCTTCGCAATACTATATCAACAACGTGCTATTCTTATCCCTGCTTTATAGATGAGCAAACTGGAATGGAGAGCTTCCATATTTTGTTCTGGGTCTTAGAGATACTGAGTTGAAGAACCAAAATCCAAATCCAGACAGTCTAGCTCTCCAGCTCAAGCTCTTTTTTTTTTTTTAAGTTTATTTATTTACTTTGAAAGAGAGAGAGAGAAGAAGAAGGAGGAGGAGGAGGAGGAGGAGGGCAGAGAGAGAGGGAGAGAGAAAGAATCCAATCAGATTCTGTGCTGTTATTGCAGAGCCTAATATGGATGGGGCTTGATCTCACAATGATGAGATCATGACCTGAGTGGAAATCAAGAGACTGATGCTGAACTGCCTGAGCCGCCCAGGCGTCCGCCGCCCCCTACTCCAATCAAGCTCTTAACTAGTACAGCTACTGCTTTCCTCACTCAGCAGACAGGGAAACTGAGGTCCAGAGAGGTTGAGAAATTGTCCACCAGGAGTGGTAACCGGTCAGTAGGGATTTGAAGCTCTCATCACAGAGATAGATGCTTGCACTCTCTGCTGTTCTGTAATTAGTTACCTGCTTCCCTGCTAGACTGCAGCCTGGGAGCTGGGACGCAAGCGTTTGTAAAATGAGTGCACTCGCCTGGCAGAGTTCGCTCACTTCTCTTAATAACTTCATTTGCTTCTCCCAACAAATTCCTAGTTAAGATAGTAGCTGACATTTAATCGGCACTTCCAGTGTGCATGATTTCTTTCAAAACCTCGTGAACGCACTATTTCATGGGGACTATTATCATCCCCATTTAACAGAAGAAGAAACCGAGGCTCAGTGGAGCTCAGTGACTTGCCCAAGATCTGGCAACTAGTAAGTGGCAGAGACAGGATTCCAGCTCAAGCTGTGTGACAACAGAGCCCTCATTGCTGACTCTGAGGCCATAGTGTCGGTTATACAGGTGGGGAAACTGAGGCCCGGGGCAGGGTACTGGCTTGTGTCGGCGGGGTCATGACTTTTAGGGGGAAGATCCGCTGCATGCCTGGCCTTCCGACTCCTAGGTCGCTGGGTGCCACTGTGGGGCTGGAGGCCCAAGGGGGCAACCCGGAGCTCCGCGGCATAAAGCCCAGAGAAAATCGCGAGCAGAGCAAAACTGCATCTGTGGGAGGGCCTCCTCGGCACCATGGCAACGGCGCGGCGAGAATGCAGGAAGTGCGTCACCAGGTGGGAGGGACGAGTGGGCGGCATCCACCAATGGGAGCGCCGCGCTCGCGTTCGCCCCGCCCCGCTGGAGGAGCCGCGGCCGCCTTTCTGCCTTGGCCGCCGGCTTTGGGGGCAGCGCCGGGGTGTCGCGGTGGGTAATCCAGGCGAGGGGCCGCGAGGCTGCCAGGGATGGAAGAGGGCCGTGCAGAGAGGCGACGGAGGACGGAAGGTGGGGGTCAGGCCCCGGGGTCGGCCCGTGTCCGTACCGGAGTGTGGCGCTGGGGGCCCGGGGGCTTGGGGCTCCTCACTTCCTGATGAGGAAACTGAGGCCCGGAGAGGGGCAGGAAGGCAAAGTAGGCTGGAACCTAGGGCCCCCGACACACAGACACTGTTAAATCGTAGTACTAGGTGGAAAAAGCGTGTTTACTCCTAATAGTAGGTGGGGAAACAAGCAAAATACAGAATTCTGTTTGAACTGAATACGGAAAATATGGCCTTCGTTGGACGGCCCTCCGTTATCTCGCCGCTCTCTGGGCTTGTCCTAGAAATCTTTACTTTGTACAAGGCCACCGCTTCGTGTTTTAAAGAACCCCGAATTTCTCCCATTTTCGAAAGGCATATGATGCCTATATTCGTTGTTAGGTCACACCTTGAAAGGGGGTCTGGGGCAGCACCTTGTAATGAAATACACTAATATTTTCATAGCGAGATATTGCGTAATGACGTCAAAGGAGGTACAGAACCGGCGTAAAGAGCCTCACCTTGGGTCAGGTCAGGGTTCCAAACTGAAAAGATTTTGGCTTTAGGACGTCTTTAGATTTAAGAGTGTAGGTAAAGCGGTCCTGATTTCATTGTAGGCTCCTGTGTTCTCGCTTACTTGGACAGTTTCTGAGCCCTGCTTTCATTTTGCCATCCTGATACCCGTCGCCTGTGCCCTCAGTCTTTGTTTCCTCACCTTCTTAACAGTTATTTTGGGTGTTAATGTAACATATTTACATCATTTCTTAAGATACCTAACATATCCGGGACTGGGCTCAGGTCATGATCTCGGTGTTCGTGGGTTCGAGCCCCGCATCGGGCTCTGTGCTGACAGCTCCGAGCCTAGAGCCTGCTTCGGATTCGGTGTCTCCCTCTCCCTCTGCCCCTCTCCTGCTCGCGCTCTCTCTCAATAAATAAATGTTAAAATTTTAAGATATATAACATGTATAAAAATGTTTGCAACTGTAAATTTGAAGAATAAAAAGAAAACCAACCCCCTATACCTCCCCCCCCCCCCAAAATCAGGGTAAGAAATAGAACATACACTGAATAGCCCAGATTGAATCCTTTCTTCCCTCACTAAAGACGACCATCTCCCTGTATTGTGTTACCCATGCCATTGTTTTTCTTTCTGGTTGTTAGTATGCTTCTGTAATGCCTGCCACGTATGGTTTGCCTGGTTTTGAATCTTGTAGAGGACCCTCATCTGTATTTGTGTGACTTTGTTTTTGCATGTAATGTCACATATACGAGACATGTCCATGTTGATGTGAGTAGCTCTACTTTACCTTCGTTGCTTCGTTGCTGTTTTGAATTCCGAGGCTTCATTATAAGCGGAGGCATGCTTTAACTGATCGCCTTTTATGCGGTTGCCAGAGTTTTGCTGCCGCGGGGCGCTTTTATAAACATACTTCCTGGGGCAGATGTGGAACATTTCTGTAAGTTATATACCTAATAGTGGATTTCTGGAGATACCCAGATTTGCGAGTAGTATCGCATCGTCTGAAGTGGTTTATAAGAGTTTACCCTCCACTAGCCTCAACCATTCTGAAGAATTATTGCCTAAATAACACATTAATCACCGTGGTTTGAATACTCATTTGCTGGGTGACATTGAGATGAAGCATCTTTTAATATATTTGTTAATGTTTTGTGCATCCTCTTTTGAACATTTCTGCTGCTTATTTTTTGCTTGTCTTCCCCTTATGGTTTTGTAGGAATTCTCTGTGTGTTCTGAGTATGAATCTTTTGTGGTTTCACCGTGTCTCAGATACTTCCCAGTTTGTAGCTTTTCTGTCTCTCTCTCTACTGTCACTCTCTACTATTTTTGGTGAACAGAGGTTCTTAAAATTTTAACGAAGTAGAATTTATCGGTATATTCCTTTATGGTTTAGACTTTTTGTATCTTTTAAAAAAGTTCTTCCCTGCCTTTGGCTCCTAAACGATGTTCTCTGGGGCACCCGAGTAGCTCAGTCTGTTGAGCGTGCAACTCTTGATTTCGGCTCAGGTCATGATCTCACGGTTCCCAGGATCGAGCCCCGTGTCGATCCTGCCGAGCCAGCTTGCGATTCTCTCTCCTCTCCCTCTGCCTCTCCTCTGCTTGCTCGCTCTCAAAATAAATACACAAACATTAAAAAAAATCTTTAAAAAAAAGAAAGATGTGCCCCTATATTGTTCAGAAGTTCTATAGTGTTTCCTTTCCCACGACCTTAATCCTCAAAACGATTTTTGTGCCTAGTCTGACATGAGGGTCAGGCTCTCTGGATTTTCACATACGGGTAATCTGTTCTTCTGGTACCTTCTATTGAAAAGCTTACTTTGATCTGGGCTTCCCTTTTTCCAGCGTGTTGAGTACCCGTGTCTGTGTGCATGTCTGTGTCTGAGGTCTGGCCCCCTGGTCTTCTCTGGTCCATGTCTGTACCATTGGCATACAGTAGTCATTACTCGAGATTCATGAACTGGTGACAGGTATGACAAGTCCTCCTGCCTTGAGCTCCTCCCCGATGGTTTGCTGCTTTGCCTCTATGTCTTCCCTGTAAATTTGGGAATTATCTCATCAAATCACTCATAGACACACGCAGCCGATGGGGATTTTGACTGGAATCGCATCGATTCTGTTGCAGGGGCTTCAGTGGGATTTGAAAATGATTGCTTTCAACAATTCATCCCTAAGCATGATGCTCCCTGTGGGTTTTTGTCGATAGCATTAGTAGATAAAGGAAGTTTCCTTCAATTCCAAGTTTGTTAAAGAGTTTTTAGTACAAGGGACTGTTGAATTTTATCAGTCATATTTTCTGAATCTATTAAGATGCTAGTAGGCTTTTCCTTCTGTATGCTGGTAATATGCTGACTCAGACTCATTGATTTTTTTTCTCCCCCAGCTTTATTGAGACATTATTGACATATAACATTTGATTGATTTTCAGATGTTAAACTGCTGCCCAGATAAACCCATCTTGGTCACCATATATTATCCTTTTTATGTTGCTGGTTTAGATTCATTAACATTTTGCTTACGGCCATTGCAGCTACGTTCCTGAAAGATACATTTTCCTTTCTTTGAAGTCTCTGTTAGATGTTAATGCCCAACGTATGTCAGCCTTATCAGATGATTTGGGCAGAGTTTGCTCTTTTTTGGGGCCCTGGGATAGTTTTGTGACATTTGAAATCACTTGCTTCTAGAATGCTTGGTAGGACTTCTTGATAAATCTATCCGGATCTGAACTTTTCTTTGTGGGAGGATAGATTTCCCACAGAGTGTCTTCAATGGTTATAACACCTGTTAGGTTTTCAGATAATTCTTCAGTTGGTTTTGAACAGATTTCCTATAACTTTGCCTATTTAAAACTTCAGATTATTTAAGTTGTTTGTGTGTCTGCAATTAGTTCCCCCCTTTCATTCCAAGTATTGTTTGTTAGTCTTCTACCACTTGGAAAATCTTGTCAGAGGTTTGTCGCTTTTATTATGTTTTTTTCTTAAAATTTTGAATGATTATTTTTTGAGAGAGAGAGAGATCAAGCACGAGCTGGGGAGGGGCAGGAAGAGAGGGAGACACAGAATCCGAAGCAAGCTCCAGGTTCCGAGCTGTCAGCACAGAGCCTGATGCAGGGCTCAAACCCACGAACTGTGAGATTGTGACCTGAATGGAAGTCAGATCCTTAACTGATGGAGCCACCCAGGCGCCCCATTACATTTTTATTCAAAGACTAATTTTGGTTTTGTTGATCTCTGATATATACTCATTTTATTCAATTCTGCTCTTTATTATTTAACTTTCTTGTAACTTTTTTTGGATTTAATTTGCAGTCAGATTTAATTTTGCTGATCCCAGCGCTAGGAAATAAACTGACTGGCTGGATCTGAGGCTGGTGGGGTTGTGGTGGGGGGAGTGGATGAGAATTGGACACTCAGGCCCCGGTGTTTGTGTGACTGCATGGACTGGATCCCCCCAGACTGGAAGGTTTTGCAAAGCGGACTCAGGGGAAGAAAAGGGGTGGGAGGGGGAAGGAGAAGATGAGTCCAGTTCAGGATCTGCTGAGGCTGTGTTACTGGTGAAGTTGCAGGCAGTCAGAGAAACTGGCCCCGAGCTGGTGGGTCTCCCCTCCTCTGAGGTCCAGCTCATGTGCTGCTTGAAAAGACGAGTGAGCGGCAGCTAGCCTTTTTGTGTGTCTTCTAGTCCTATCTCATTTAAACCTCATCTTCTCAGGGACGCCTGGGTAGCTCACTCAGTTAAGCATCTGACTTCGGCTCAGGTCATGATCTCACAGTTTGTGGGTTCGAGGCTCCTGTCGGGCTCTGTGCTGGCAGCTAGCTCAGGGCCTGGAGCCTGTCTTCAGATTCTGTGACCCCCCCCTGACCCTCCCCTGCTCATGCTGTATCTTTCTTTCTCTCAAAACTAAATAAAACATTAAAAAAAATTTTTTTTAAACCTCATTTTCTGCCTTCAGGAGCCTTTTTTATTATACCCATCTTGTGGAGGAAAAGACTGAGGCTTAGGGAGATGAAGCTTATTAGCTAGAAGTGTTTTCACACTGTATTTGCCTAAAGTAACAGCCAATTTCTTGTGCGGGTCATGGCACCCACCTGAAGTGTATGTTAAAATCTCAGAATTCCCAGCCCCCTCTGCAGCCAGACCTCCAGCAAAGGGGCCCAGGCATCTGTGCCTTTCACGCCCCAGTTAGATGACTCTTAAGGTGGAGCAGGTTGGGCAGACCCCCGTCTCCACACCATGAGCCTGCTTCTAAACCCACGCCCTTTGCCTCCGCACCGTGCCACCGGTCCGTGGCACGAGCAGCCTTTTTGATCAGGACTCGTGTGATCCTTTTATCAGCTCTGATCTCTGGTTTGTGGAAAGATGATGTTTCAGTAGAGAGTGAGAGATTGCAAAAACACCCCACAGATTGCAAAACACCCCACAGCGACAGTAGTTTCATCAGTGGCTTGGGAGACGGGGAGGAAATCATGGGCTAGGCGTCCGCTAGGAGTTCTTCAGGTGGTGCCCACTGTTGTCATCGTGGCCGGAGAAAACGGGGCCTCGGCACCCTGTGTCCAAGGCCGCAGGTCTCCTGAGTGGCTGGACCACGTTTTGGAGCCCTCAGTGTCCAGTAGTAAAGCCGGCCACCATGTAGGTGGTGCTCAGCTGTTGCCAAACTTTTATACGTGTTAACCATCAAACTGAGTAATTCTCCCGAGGACGTTCCCAGCATTGGGCTCACTTTATAGATCAGAGACCAAAACAAGCCCCCTTTAGGGGCGCCTGGGTGGCTTAGTCGGTTAAGCGTCCGACTTTCGCTTAGGTCATGATCTCACGGTTCGTGGGTTCGAGCCCCGCGTCGGGCTCTGTGCTGACTGCCAGCTCAGAGCCTGGAGCCTGTTTCAGTCTGTGACTCCCTCTCTCTCTGACCCTCCCCTGCTCACGCTGTCTCTCTCTCTCTCTCCTAGAAATAAAAAAAAAAAAACACACAAAAAAACAAGCCCCCTTTCACACAGCCCAGGGGTGGGGCAGGTGGCTGGCCCCAGACCCCCACTCCCTGCCGCCCACCCAGGGCCAGTGTGCTTGGCCCTGGCTCCCGCCCTTTCCGCTTCTGTGCCATTGGGCAGGATGAACTGGGGTCCAAAAGCTGTAACAAAGGGATAGTTGTGAACGTGGGTAAGTCCACACCCCCAGAACCTGGCTTTCAGAGCGCCCAGAGGTGACACGGTGTCCTTTGCTTCTTTTCTTAGCGCCTCCGTGCACACAGGACAGCGCGAGGAGAGCGGGCGCCATGACCGATGTCCACCGACGCTTCCTCCAGCTGCTGATGACTCACGGGGTGCTGGAGGAGTGGGGTGTGCGGCGCCTGCAGAAGCACTGCTACAGGGTCCATGACCGTGAGTACCGTCCCCTGGGCCCGGGTGTGGGCCCTCCCCCCCCCCAGGCAGCGCCCCTCAGCTGGGCCTTCAGGCCTCTCTCCGTCTCACTCCAGCCCGTTTCTCATCTCAGCTTTGACTTTTTTTTGTAAGCAAATCTGACATGTAGCCCGGTCGATGGGGACTTGGCGCTATCTTGCTGTGGTTCACACCAGCATCAACTCCAGCCCGAGTTTCTTCATTTCTAAAATGAGGATAATGAATCATCCTTGACACCATGGTGGGGGTGGGGGGGTGATTTCAGAGGATTAAGAGACAAGATGCACAGAGAGTTCCTGGCCCAGGGAAGGTGCCCGCTTGGCCGTTGCTGGTGAGAGGGCAGCCCAGCACGGTGGGGGAGAGCGCAGCCTTGGCCTCGGCAGACCCGGGGGAGTGGCGCCCGCCCTGTGCCAGCCACAAGCCCTTGCGCACATCCCCAGCGGGCTGCCGGGACGGGAGGGAATTCAGGCAGAGCACTCAGAGACCCCACTGGCTGAGGTTTCAGTGGCGGGAGGGAGCTGCGGTGGGAGGAAGCCATGGAACGGACGCCGGCGGGTCAGCAGGATCCGCATCAATGGCTCTCATTGAGTTGAGTGTCAGTGTGGGGAGACCTCGTTGCATCAGAGAAAAAGCAGATAGATTTTACTCACTGCATGATGTCACCGTATTAAGCTTTCTGTAAGACTCAGGGATTTGTGTCGTTTGTGAACACACCCATCTGCGTGTAAAGGTGTAAGAGTGCGCCAGAAGGCTATGTGACACACTTGTGAGGGGCTTGCCTTCGGGGAGACATCAAAGGACACTTGGGTCTTTATCCTATTTTGGCCCTTTATTAAAGAAAAAAAAAAAGCCTCGGAGCAAACGTGGCATTCTTAGTGTGGCCTTGTAACGATCATCTCTTCTGATGAACGGGAATACAGGTATCTGTTTATATTCTTTGCTTTTGTCTTTCTGTCGATGTTTTTAATTTTCAAGGGAAGAGCGGAAAGCACATAGAGGGAAGCCAGCCAGCCAGGAGGGGGGAGGGAGGGTGTGCATGGCGTGCCAGGGTCCCGAGTGAAGGCACACGAGACGAGGGGCCGCATTTAGAGACTGGCGCCCGAGGCACGGCGGAGGAGGCCAGATCGACAGAGGTGAAGGGTGGATGGGGGCAGGAAGGGCGGGACAGAGGCAGATGCCCTGAGAGGGTGCGCGCTGGGGAAGAGGCAGGTTTGGAGGGACCGGCCCCTCGCGGTGTCCCGCGTGAGACCCCGGGAGCCCGCCGGGGTGCGCAGACAAGCGATGGGCTTGCAGGGGGCCAACTACAGGGAAGCCTGTTTAACTTTGTCTAATCCCATGTATCCAAACTTCGTTGACCTACCCCTGACATTCTTCAGGAGTCCCCAGACGGGCAGGGGGGACGTGCGGGGACCGTCCGTGCTCTTCTGGTGCGCAGGCTGACTGATCAGGAAGAATCTAGTGTATGCATGCCACGGTGACGGGGTTTCTTTTGTAGTTCGTTCTGGGGACAGAGTGGACGTGCAGAAGGACTCGCAGCGGGAAAGCACACCATGAGTGGTGTGCCGCAGAGCCGTCCTGGTGAAAACACGTCTGCTCCGATCGCCTGCGCTGGGGTGCATGGAGGGCTCTGGCGAGGGCCTCCCTTATGGAAAAGGAGACTTACACCTGCCAAGCTGGCTGTCCTTGCTCTTGAAAAACACAATAGGCTTCTAACCACCCACCCCGTGGTGTGCTCCAGGGAAGGGCATAAGAATGTTTTTCTTCGTTTTTTGACTACGTGACAGTTCATTTCTGCTCGCCCTCAGTTTCTCACACAAGTCCTAAATGTGGGCTCTAACGCTAATGGGGAAGTTTCGTAGCTCGCTGCAGGGAGCCACATGGTGCCTCAGGACTAAGAATGAAAGTGTTTTTGCCTTTGTTTGACCTTTAAAGCTGTTATGACCTAACTCAGGAAAGTCCTGTACACTATATCTAGGAATTAATTTATTCTTCAGGCACCATATCTGTGCATCAAGATGCAGTGATGGCTGGGTCATCAGGATAGAACTGTAGTTTGTTTTCCCTACCCTTTGTTAAAAAAACAAACAAAAAAGCTTTTTCTCAAGCGCTGTTGTTATTTTAGAGATTTTAAAGCACAGAACGATGGAAAGAAAGTATTCAAATTAAGCAAATACTTACAAGACCCGACAGCATTGTCTGTCTTGTGAAGCAATGCCCAGGAAAGTCCCCTTTCACCAACTGGAAAAACATTTAGCTTCTAAGATAATTATGAGACAGAAGAGTGATTGAGTCTGCGAGTTATTCTGATTACAGCTTCCCATGGATTTGCATCCAGCTTATCGAAAACACTTCCTATTCTGGGCTCTGGTTTGGGCCCTCTCTTTCCTGTCACCAGCGGGAGAAACAAATTCCCCCGTCCTGCTGGCTGGTGAGAGTCCAGACTCTGGCATGCTGGCGTGAAGCCTTGTGTCTAGACTCTGCGTGCCATGAGGGACCTGCGTGCTGTGAGAGGGCACCTCGGGTCGTGAGCCAGCACTTGAATACGTGCACGAGGTCACGCAGCACTGCTCGCCATCGTCTCCTGGGGGCCAGGGCTCTGTGTGAGGGACCGGTGACAGAGACACACAGCCTTTGCTTTTGCCTTGGATCTCATGAGTCATGCAGATGCAGAATCGTGATTCCAGGAGAAGCCTCCCTGGATGGAAGTGGGTACAGTAAGCCGGGGGTGGGGGGGTGATGGTTAAGGCGACTTGCATTTGAGGATTTCCACTTTTGACCAAGACAGAGTAATGGGGACCAATTTATTACTTACCTATCTGAGACAGTTAAAAAATGGACAGACCATCTGAAACACTGGACTTTAGTCAGCGAAGGACAGTGATGCCTTGAGAGACAGGCGGTGAAGGCTTTCCCTTCTGACACCAAATATGTGTTGTCTTCTTTTTTTTTTTTTTTTTTTTTAATGTTTTATTTCTAGGGAGAGAGAGAGAGACAGCGTGAGCAGGGGAGGGTCAGAGAGAGAGGGAGTCACAGATTGAAACAGGCTCCAGGCTCTGAGTCGGCAGTCAGCACAGAGCCCGACGCGGGGCTCAAACCCATGAACCGCGAGATCATGACCTAAGTGAAAGTCGGACGCTTAACCGACTAAGCCACCCAGGCGCCCCAATATGTGTTGTCTTCTGCAGTCCCTCCTCTCCAGTTCTCTGGATACCAGAGATGTTGGTCAGCTCAGTTCTGACGCTGTTTACCCGGAGTTAGGGCCCCATCTCACAGTTACAGGCTTCCATGCCACAAGGCTGCCCCCATGTCAGATGCCAGACTCAAGCCTGGGCCACCTGTACTTCTGACTGACCGGCTAGAAAGCAGGGATTCCTGTGGCTCCTTCCTCAAGTTCAGTCATTTGCTACAATGGCTCACAGAACTCAGGAAAACACTTTACTTACATTTGCTGGCCTAGGGTAAAGGATACAGCTCAGGAAAAGCCAAATGGGAGAGGTGCATAGGGCAGGGTGTGGGGGGCGGTGGGTGGGCATGGCATTTCCACACCCTTTCTGGGTGCTCCGCTCTCCTAGCACCTTGACGTGGATCTCCACATGCCATCATGTGAGGGTTTTCATGGAGCTTTCATTACATAGGCGTGATTGATGGTCAACTGGCCGTCAGTGACTACTCCCCGTCTAGTCCCTCCGCCCTCCCCAGAGTTGGGGGATGAGGCTGAGAGTTCCAGGCTTCTAATCGAGGCTTGGTCTTCCTGGCAGCCAGCTCCCATCCTGAAGCTCTTTAGGAACCTGCCAAGAGTTGCCTCATTAGAACAAAGCACTGTGTCACCCTGATCAGTCAGGAAATTCCAAGGGTTTTGGGAGTTCTGTGCCAGGAGTCAGGGATGATAGCCGTCATTAGACCTCAGGCAGGGAGGGAATGAGCAGCACAGTTGCCTCAGCTCGCTGCCCGTGAGCAAGTTTTTAGGCCCTGGCACAGGGGAACCCCGGGCAGAACTGAACAGATTGGCTTAGCTCATGGGATGGGGGACAGGAGCTCAGGGGGACAAGAGCGTTTACAGGTCAGAGCAGCAGAGGGGGTGCGCAGAGAGCTGGAGGGCTGTGGAGTTGGCTGAGAGCTGAGATACCCAGGCAGTGGCCGAGGCTAGGCAGAGATGCGGGAGGAAGGATGGAGAGAGAGGCGCCTGGGGGGCTCAGTCAGTTAAGTGGCGGACTCTTGGTTTGGTTTCAGCTCAGGTCACGATCTCACGGTTTGTGAATTCAAGGCCCGCATTAGGCTCTGTGCCAGCAGCATGGGGCCTGCTTGGGGCTCTCTATCTCCCTCTCTCTCTGTTCCCTCTCTCTGTCTCTATCCCTGTCTCTCTCTTTTAATGTTTAAATAAGTAAACATTAAAAGAATTAAAAAAGGATTCGGAGAGAAGCAGTGCTTGATGTTCACAGGGCTGGGAGGGAATAGTGCCCGTACCAGGCACAGTGGCTTCCCCGGTGAGTTCTACCAAGTGCTTAAGGAAGCACTGCTACCAGTTTCCCCCACACTCCTCCAGAAAGTTGGAGACCAGGGAGCACTTCCCAACTTGTTTCTCAAGGCCTGAATTATCCTGATACAAAAGCCAGACAAAGACATTGCAAAGAGAGAAATGGAAAGACCAAGATCCTTCACGAATATACATGCTAAAATTTTAAACATAGTTTTAGCAAATCTAATCCAGCAATATATAGAAAGGATGATACAATATGGCCAAAGTGGGATTTAGCCCAAGAATGCAGGGTTGGTTTAATGTCTGAAAATCAGTCCATGTAGTTTGCCATATTAGACTAATCAAGAAAAACCATATGATCACCTCAGTAGTGCAGAAAATGCATTAGACAAAGTCTGACATCTGTCTTGGCATGATGCACTAGCAGTTTCTTACAGGAAACTAAAGAGACCCTAAGGATCAGGGGAGACGCAGATTTACAGGATAGGCTTAGAGCAGGAGAGAGGATTTAACACTCTCTCTGCAGAGTTAAAAAATCTAACGTGAATTCTGGACCAAATCCCTCAACAAGGTAGGAAAGAAGGAAGGTTCTTTAACCTCATAAAGAGGTTCTATGTATAACCTGCAGCTAACATCATACATACCTCACTGTGAAGACTAAGTGCTTTACCCTCATACCAGTAGCAAGACAGAAACGTCTGTTCTAACAATCTCTGTTCTAGCCAGTGCACTTAGGCAAGAAAAAAGAGAAGGCATTCAGATCGGAAGGGAAGAAGTAAAACTGTTTATTGAAAGATAGGATCGTCTATGTAGAAAATCTGATGGATCTTCAAAAAAGCTCCTAGAAGTGATAAGTAGGTTTTGGTAAAGTGGCAGGATGCAAGATCAATATCCAAAAATGTGTTGTATTTCTATATGCTTGCAGTGAATCATCAGAAATTCAAATTTTAAAAAGTACCCTTCAAGATAGCATCAAAAAATGCGAAATACTTAGGAATAAATGTGACAACAGTTTGTAAGCCCCGTACACTGAAATGAACAAAACATTGCTGAGAGAAGGCTAAGAAGATCTAAATAAATGGAGAGACATAACGTGCTCGCGGACTGGGAAACGCAGTACTGTTAAGGTATCTGTTCTCCTCAGGTCGATCTGTGGATTCAAATCAACCCCAATCAAATCCCAGCAGCACTTTTTATAGAAATTCACAGACTGATTCTGAAAGTCATGTGGAAATGCAAAGGACCTAGAAAAGCCAAGACAGTTTTGAAAAAGACAGTTAAACTTGGAGGATAAACACTGACTAATTAAAGTTGATTAAGCGTAACTCCTTGATCTTAGGACATACTGTGTAGCTCCCCTATCGAGGCAGCGTGGTCTTGGCTTAAAGATAAAGTCATAGAACAGAGAGTCTAGAAATAAACCCACGTGTGGGTGGACAGCTAAGTTTTGACAAAATGTAAAGGCAGTTCAGTGGAGACTGTCTTCAAAAAATGAAGCTGGAATAACTGGATACCCCATATTTTAGTGAATCTCGAGCCATGCTTTGCACCATATACAAAAATTCACTCAAGATGAAACACAGACCTCAACGTAAAACCTAAAACTGTAACAGTTCTAGAAGAAAATCTTTGTGACCTCGGGTTAGGCAAAGATATCTTGGATATAACACAAAGGTATGATCCCTCAGAGTACAAGTTGCTAAACTGGACTTCAGAATTAAAAACTTCCCTTTAAAGCACACTGTTCGGGGAATAAACAGCAAACTCGCCAGAACACTGTAAGAGTCCGAGGAACTATTTCCCCCCAAATCATCTGAGAGTCACCGTTTCGAAGCTCTGTCATCACCACTTAATTCTTCAGGGAATGTTTCTTCCTGGGAGAGACATTCTCCTGAGTCATCAGAAGATGACTGTTCAGATTAGGACCTTGACGTTGCCGTTGCCGTACCTTCTCATCCATCTGAGACCTCACTGGAGTTTTCGGTTGTCTTAGTATTGTCTTCTGTAGCAGAGGGCCCACTGCAGGGCCACGTGTTGCATTTGGTTGTCTCTTTAGACGCCTCCAGTTGGGAATCATTCCTCAGTCTTTCCTTGACTTTTATGACCTTGACATTGTCAAAGATTATAGGTTAATTATTTATTTATCTTTTTAATGTCGATTTACTTTTGGAAGAGACAGAGACAGACACAGAGCATGAGCGGCAGAGGGGCAGAGAGAGAGGGAGACACAGAATCCGAAGCAGCTCCAGCCCCTGAGCTGTCAGCACAGAGCCCGACATGGGGCTCGAACCCACAGACTGTGAAATCATGACCTCAGCCAAAGTCAGATGCTGAACCAGCTGAGGTTAATTATTTAACCTCAGGTGCCCCAGGTTAATTATTTAGTAGAGCAGAGCTGATAGAAATTTAATGTGAGAAACGTCTGTAATGAAAAGGTTACTGGCGGCCACATCAAAAAAAAAAAAAAAAAAGTAGAAAGAAACAGGTGCCATTAGTATCCCAAATAGCATTTCAACATGTAATGAATATAAACATAATGAATGAGATATTTTTCATTCTTTAATAGCACGTCTTTGAAATCCAGGGTGTATTTTACATGTAGGACTTATCTTAATTCGGACAAGGCTCAGTGCAAGTGCCAGGTGGCCCCGAGCCCGGTGGCCTCTGTGTCAGGCAGCGTAGCTGTGGCCTGTCCCTCAGTTCACGTTTGTCTGGTGCTTCCTCCTGGTTCCGTTGTGGTTATACTTCTTCCTTTGGCAGAAATGTTGTCGAAGTGGCGTTCTCTCTGCGTCCTGCCTGGTGGCGGGTGGCGTTGATTCAGATGCGCCTGCTGGGTCTCTGCACCGTGAAGTCGCTCTCTCCTGCTTCTGTGACTCCATGATTCAGAAGTATTCTGCAGGGAAGGTCTTTGAGACAGAGCAGATGCCCCATTCCCGCACACTAGATGTCACAGCCAGGCGTCTCTTCCTCCCTCCCTTCATCTAGTAACACGTGTCAGGTTGCTGCAAGGTCCCCTGTACTCCAGCACTCACATTTTGTCATCATTCATGCTGACCGCTGTTTGTTAAGTGTAGTGGGTTTTTTAATTATCTGTGGTCCTAAGGACAAATTAGTGAAATATCTAAACTCTGAGATTAAAACAAATTAAGATTCGACATTATTTCAGCGAGCAGAATAACTACTAACAGTGATCAGGCGAGAACCCAGTTAACTGAAACGCGTGTGTCAAAAATAGACGAGTGAGCACGACAGGAGAGGAATATTGGGGTTTGACGGACATTGTCCATGTTTCTCAGACCTCGCGCCTACCTGCATCCTAGCTCTGCGTTTCTCCCGCTCAGTTACACGCCGCTGTTGACTTCACTGTCCCGCCGGCATCCGGGGGCTCCTAGGCCTCATTAGGCGGCGCGCGTCGGGGGGTCAGTGATGCTGACATTTGCAGTGTTCATCTTGGGTGTGCCATGCTATTTGTTAGTGTCTTCACTTTCCCAGGAGGACTCGGTGATAACTAGGAGCAGCCTCCCTATAAATAACCCCCTATTTTAATGATTTCGTTGTACAGTTCTCCCCCTTGGCTGTGATGAACAGTTAAGCTCACCACTGCCACAACCCGCTTGGCTTCCCCGTTAATCAAGGGGGTCGGGCATGTAGTCAGCGTGACGAGTGACATCTACAGTGGAATGGGATGGGTGTTTGAACACAGAGAGGTCCACAGCGGGCGGTCGTTCTGTGCTTCACCAGGCGTCCTGGCTTTCAGCAGGCTACGTGAGCGTGAAGGAGCCACTGCTGTCCCGGCGCCTGAGGGACCAGATGGGTCCAGATCCCAGCCCACACTTGACTGTGCAGCTCAGGCGCCCAGAGCGGAGCGGACTTCCGTGTGTTCCACGCTCGTCCACGTGTACACATCACTCACTGGCTTTGGATTGCATTTTGTACTGGATCCCAAACACAAGGAGGTTATGTGTGGGCGGTGGAGGGTGGGCATAAATTGGGATTGTCATGGACAACCCCCAGCGAGAGAAGTGAACCATTTTGTCAGACAGAGGTTTACATCAGGGACTTGGGAAGTCCTTTTAGTTTCTGAGTCCCAGCCCCCTGTTTTATAAAGGAGATCTCACCTGCCTCTTGGGACAGTCGTGGGGGTGTGCGGGAGACTTGTGTTTCGTGCCTGGGGCAGAGTTCAGTACATGCTCCTTGCTACCCCTTCCTCTGCGACGTCTGACCCCACAGACCCGGGGACAATCAGGAGACCCGTTAGGCTGATAAATAGCATGATAAAGACCATAGGACTGAATTTCTGGTGCTGGGATTGTCTCCCAAAATCCAGAAAGTGTGGTCACCATTTCCTGGTGGAAGGAGGTCACCAGTGTGATGCTGAGTCGGGAAGGTGCGTTGTGGGCAGCGGAAGGCCCGCGCGTGACTGCAGCATAGAGGCGGGGGGTGGGGGGGGGTCACACCAGTGGCTGTGGGGAGAGGGGCTGCCGGGACCTGGCCCCGCACTGGCTGTGTATGGGGGATGGGGTGGAGAGCTAGAGTGGGCTCCGGGAGACCATGGAGGCCGGGCCGCACTGCGGGGAGGCTGTAGGGAACTGGGGAAAGCGCCCGTCTCCCTGAAAGCACCGGGGGCCCGTGTACAGTGCCATGCTGCCTTGCCGAGCCCCGCTGGGCCCGGTAACTGAGCCAAGTGTCGCACGTGGATCTGGACAAAGACCACACAGTGGGCGCGGGCAGAGGCTGTTTATTCCACGGAGCACGCTTGAGCCGTGGAGGCACTTGCCCTGCCTGCGTTTTGGCACAGACTCTGGGGCAGGCTGGGCAGCAGGGCCGGTGGAAGGCTTCGTGTGGCCTGCCGGGTGGCTGGTGGCCCGCAGGGCTGCAGGCGGCTACCCAGAAGCGGGGCGCCCCACCACGCCTAGGGGCACACGCTCAGCCTCCTCTGCTTGGCTTCCTGAGTTGGAAGCAGGAACGCTTAGGGCAGCTGTCAGTTAGAAGGCGAGTCCTGGTCACCCTGAGCCAGTAGTCATAGCGGTCATCGTCTGGCGTCCTGGGCCGGTTGCTGGAGATAGCGGGCCGACCTCCTGTAGGTCTGGCTTCCTGGCGGCCGGCGGGCTCCCTGCTGGTTCCTGTGCGTAAGGGTTCCTTCTCTGGGCCGGATGCTGCAGATTGTGGGTCAAAGTGTCCTGCTCTTACACGTTATCTGCCCGTGGTTTCTACGGCAGCATTTCAGACCTTTTCATTACTGTTACGTTGGTTATAGTGACCTGCGATCAGTGGTTACAGCTCGCTGAAAAGCTCCAATGATGGTTAGCATGTTTAGCAATGATGTCTTTTAAATTAAGGTACGTACAATTGCTTTTTCAGACACCATGCCGTTGTGTGTGCAGTAGACTCCAGTGTAGGGTGACCGCACCTCTTGTATGCACCGGGGAACCAGAACATGCTTTCGACTTTATTGTGACGATACTTCATGCAGGTGGTTTGGAACCAAGCCCACGACAGGCCTGAGGTCCGCCCGCGCTCTGTCTCTCAGAGAATGAGTGTGACACAGTGTCTTCCTCTGAGTTCTTCACAGCCCAGCTCACAGCCTCCTCCCTGGTGGCCCGGGGACACAGTGGCCTTGTTAGTCATCGTGTCTCTGTATGGCAGGGTCCCAACCCACGTTGGAATTTGAACACGGGGGCCTGTCAGTGGTATCTAGCTCATGGGTACAGTTTGCTTGCCCTGCAGTGTTTTAAAAACTAATTATCACGTTAAAAAACAAACACAGAGATTTCTGATAAAAGTCCAAGGATTGGGTCTGTGGCGGGAGCAGAGGAAGTCCCGCTTCCCTCGATGGGATGCGTGTCCCCAGTGTCACCTGCCGCATCTGCTCTTGTCCACGTCTGTGCTCCTGCCTCGCGTCTGCGAGCCTCAGACCCTGTGAGGGGCAGCGAGGTGGGCTCAGCTGAGACCCCAGGGGGAAGTAGCGCCACCTCGCCGTCCACGGCCAGGCGTCCAGGCCCCACAGAGCCCCCTCATCTGCTCCTCGGGGATCCCTGGTGGGGGCTGAGCGTTTTCAAGGGCTGAGACAAAGGGAGCGGACATGAACGGGGTCAGCAGTGAAGTCCTGCTGCAAGCGGCTGAGCTGTCCGGCATGAGTCAGGCTGTGATCGGGACGCCGCCTGCCCCGGCCCCATCCTGTTGCCGACCTCGGCACCCACAGCGCACCGTGGGTGCAGGGCTGGCCCGTAGGTGGGTTTGCGGCACACGCGGAGACAGCAGGCACATGTCTCCGCCGCCCCCACCCCAGTGTCGTAGGTCCGAGAGCCCTTGGTGCCTGCGGCCCAGACGCAGTAGAAAACAAGCTTTCTGTGGCGACGTTTGAAGCAAGGCCCCAAGAACAGACTTTCTAACTAACATACTCTCTTGATTTAAAAAAAAAAAAAAAAGGTCCCTGTGCACTTGGGAACAGATCGCTGAGAACAGATTTAAAAGCTGTCTGTTACTAAAAGCCTCTTCACCCTGTCCCATCAGGGCTCTGAGCAGATCTACCTGGTCCCGGGGCACCGCCCTTTTCTCTCTTTTGATTCAGAACCCTGAGGGTGCAGGCATCAAGTTATATTGTTGAGCACTGAGACGTTTTTTGCCCTTAAATGGGAAGAGTCAAACAGAAAAGGAGAATAATACAGTGACGCCCGTCCATGGCCACTGCAGTGGCGACTCGTGACTAATTATGTTTTATCCACTTACCTCCTACCTCCTTAACTGTGTTCTTTCGAAGTAATTCTCAGACATCTTTGTGTATCTAAGCAAACTGTTCTTGTTTTCCTGAGTGCTCAAGGCCACTTGTCATTGCACAGACTTCTGATTTCCAGACCGCGTCACTTACGGGTCCTGTGACCTTGCGCGAGCCCTTAGGCTCTGTGGCCCTGGCTGCCTGCTGACCTGCGTCCTGGCTCCCTTGGAGCTTGTTCACGAGGCTCCGCCGAGGTCACGAGGGTGTGGAACCGGGGCGCAGGGTGAATCAACGCACAGATAACAGAGAAGGACTTGCCTCATGTAGCTGCCACATGAAAGACGGCCCCTCCCTCCCTGCTCCTTGCAGCACGTTAACTAGCCAGACTGTGGAAGTGCTCTTGTCGGCTCCTGTCCCTCGGTTCCCGTCCCTCTCCCACACACTTGACTGGCCAGGGAGCCGTTTGTCCCCAGGCAATGGATGTGAAGGTCTCGGGCTGAGATGTGACCCCCGCCCCCACTCCGCTGCCGCCGCCACCACCACCGCCCTATGTCTCCGCCACCAGCCAGCCTTTCCCAGACTCAGGGCTGCTCTCCGCCCTGTCCTTGCCCTGTGCCCAGGCGGGCCACCCAGCCAGCCCTTCAAATGACAGGCCTGTCACGGGTCAGGTTGGCCTGCAAGTGGTTTGGTCCCTCGGGGTCTTTTATTTTAGGCTGTTATTTCCTCTGCCTAAAAATAGTGTTTTCTATCTATAGTGCTTAGTTTGGAACAGAACTGTTTGTGGCTCCGAAGTGAGGGTAGCAGACTTCCTGACCGCCCGCTGCCCAAGTGCGCGGTGAGCCCTGGCTTCCAGTAGCCTGCTGCAAAACAAGGACCCCGCTTAGCAAGCCGAGGTTCGTTGGTTAAACTAAAATTTAATTTTAAAAGAAAGGGAAATATGTACAGAAGTGGCCGGAAAAACCAGTCTCTCAGAGTGAAGTAGCCTGCTTGTCAGGGGAATGGTGCCCCGGCCTGTGGACTGGCCTGGGTCCCCCCATCGTCCCCTATTATTGTTTGTTAATTTATTTTGAGAGACACAGACGGTGCCAGCAGGGGAGGGGCAGAGAGACAGAATCCCAAGCAGGTTCTGCGCTGTCAGCACGGAGCCCGACGCAGGGCTTGAATTTACGAAACTGCGAGATTAAGACGTGAGTCGAAGAGTCAGACGCTTAACCAACTGATCCACCCAGGCGCCCCTGAGTCCCCCTTTCTTAATTGTCCATTGGAAGGGCATTTCCTGTTACAGAAGGAGCCGTCTGCCCTCTCCTGGGCCGTGGCCGTTCAGCCCCCTAGCATGGCAGAGTGAGTGTGTCCTGCTCTCCAGAGGCTCTGTGGCTTCATGCCCAGGAGCCTGTGACATGGCATTGGGCGGGCCTGGGTGCCCTGTCTAAGCTGCGGGCACTCTGGGTAAGTGGACCCTCCCCAAGCCCTTATATAGACAGATGATGCTAACGGCTCACGTTACGGGCCTGTGCTCGCAGTGCCAGAGGGAGGCAAGCTTGCGAGTGGCGCCCAGCGTGCACTGAGGTGAAGTCCAGCTGCACAAGGGCAGGCTCGCTGCGTGTAGCCTGGCTTTGCCACAGCCCGCGGGGAAGGCTGGGTACAGCCGGTAGAGCTCGGTCCCGAGTAGAGGGGACCCGGGGGGCTGTAAGACCCATAGACCTTTGCCTGGTGTCTCCCTGCTCTCTGAGAAGAGACAGCGGGGTGGGGCCGGGGCCCTGCTCGTCACTCCTTGGAGCTGGTCATCCCACGGCGCCTACTACAGGTCGGTGGTGGTGAGGGGCCCAGCCTCTGATCCAGCTCAACCTGCAGAAGATGATGGCTTGGATACTTAGCTCGAGCCTGTCCTTCTCGAGTGGCTTGGGACCCCAAAGGGAGTTTAATTCTCTGAAGCCCGTCACCGTCATTGCCTGTCACCGTCAGAGAACCGAGACTGGCAGTCACTGCCCCAGAAGTGTGTGATTGGGCTTTTTCTCATGCACTTTATCGTGACCGTGGACTCACTGGCTCCTGGGGTCAGAGGGACCCTCTGACCGTCCGTCGGGCCAGCGTGTCGGCCCGGAGCTGCCCGCTGTAGCTGCTCTGCGTGGGTCTCAGGAAGCAGGCAGGCGGCGCAGGCGCAGTGGTGAGAGCAGCCCACCCATCGCCCCAGCGGAGGTCGGGGAGCTCCCGGGCGGAGGGCACCCCTGAGCTGGATGCGCACATTGGGGATCTTGGCCGCAAGCGATGGACCAGTTATGGCCAACGTTACAAGAACCATGCTGGGAGGCTGAGGGGAAGGGCGCAGGACTGGCTGACGGCTAGGGGCGGGGCTGGGGAATGGGCAGGACCCCAGGGCACGAGGACCCAGGATGACCTTACGGCTACAGGCCGCCTCCCCCTCCCCGCTTCCCCCTCCCGGGGCGCAGCTGGAGCCCCTGCGGCCCTCCTTTCATTGCTTCCTGTACTGAGGCCACACCTGGCTGGCCTCCCCTCTGGCCCCCTCACCTTCCTGCCTCCTGGTTCTCTGGCTGTGGGTTCCTGGAATTATGCTCCTTCCAAAATCACACATCTAGGGGAAAGGCAATTTTAAAAAAAGTTAGGGTCTGGTTAGGGATGGAAATGGCTGTCGGTGGCTGAAAATTACCGGGTGACTCTGGTAGTTACCAAATCTGGGGTGGCCGGATTTGTAGCTGGGGCCAAGGGATAGGGGAAGGCAGTGCTTGAGGAGACCTGCACGGGAGGGGATGGGAGGGGCTGTTGACTGGGGCAGAGTGTGTTGGGGGGGGTGCTCCCCCGAGAGAGGGTCAGAGGGGTATGTTCCAGACACGTGTGAAGCTGGAGGTGAGGCAGAGGGTGATGAGAGAAAGGGGGAGACTCACCTGGGGTCCCCCAGAGAAGTGAGGCGGGACTGGACCATGCTCTTGTCCCCTAAGACTCAAATCAGGGGCCGGTGCTACTGAACAAGAGCAGCTTCTTCTTGGGATGATTAAGAGGGATGTAGCGTGGCACGGGGCTTGAGAAACATGCACAGCGTCAGCAGCAGACAGGGACGTGGACACGGCCTTGACGTAGGAGCTGCGTGGCCGGGGAGGGTAAGAGGTGAGAGAACGTGAGCCATGGAGCAGGTGGCTGGTCTCTGCAGTGAGCACGGCAGTAGGAAGTGGTTGGTGGTGGTGGTGGTGGCATTCAGTGAAAATCCAGTGAACATGCTTATGTTTCTGAAAGCTGAGGCTGGCCAGCCCTCTGGAGGGGGGGGAGAGGGGGGACCAGAGCGGCTGCGGGCTCCTCCCCACGCACACATCGTGTCTGGAAAGTCCAACGTATTGCAGTGTTTGTGATCTGCCCACAGGCTACATTTTTCTCAGTGACACCCAGGAGTGGCCTTTCCAGTGGAAAATGTGCAGTGTCACTTTCAGAGGGAGGTTGGACTTGCCATCGTGTCACGCTGGGTGGACCGAGTGGCTTCTGCCCGGGAAGAGCCCCTTCGCTTGCCCTGTGGGTGAGCGGTGGCCCTGAGTGCCTGGTCACCACGCAGCCAGGCTTCTGGGGTGGGGAGGGGCAGGCCAGGGGTGATGCTTTGTGGCGGAAAGGGCTTCCGGGCCCACACACTCGGTATGGAAGAGGAAGGAAGGCGAGGCCACCGTGCACCGGGGGCCGCAGAGGACAGTTCACGGAAAAAAGTACTGTTTGAGTTGGCTTCCGTAACGAGTAGGCAGAGATGGAGGTGGGGAGGAGGGGGGCATTTCAGAAAGGAAGGGGTGAGCAAAGGCCCGGAGGCACGAAATGCTATCCAGGCCTCTGATTGCAGGCTTTCCATCGGCCGGGGCCAGATTCTGTTGTCCTGCTGTCGCCACAGTCCCTGTACTGCCTGTTGATCACTGCTGATGTTTTATTTAAACGAGTTTACTTGAAAAGGAAGATTTGATGCCCGTTGTGATTTGCATAGTAACGTTATGTCATGGTCTTCGTCGTTAGCCCCTCAGTGTCCTCCCCTGCCTGTGGCAGAACTGTCTCCTCTACATGGCCCACGTGGCTGTGACCTTTACTGCCACCAGTGTGACCTGCTGTTTTTGTAAACTTTCACAATCGTCAGGTTCAGCATGGGCTTGGAAATCTCTCTCTGTAGGAAGTCTAACCCAGGTGAAGTTCAAGTGCCTTGGGATGATCCCCTCATCTGTGTCTCCATTCTGGCAGTGGCTTGAGTCATGGACCTAATGGGCATCCTTCCAGGCCTTTCTCCCGCAGTATCGTTTCAATGGCTTCATCGTTGTCTCTGTTGTCTGTTTTTATGATGCCTCCTTCTCCCTAAGTCTGTTGAAGCTACTTTTAGTAAGTGAAAACAGGAATAAATACTTCTTGTTTAGAAAAAGGATCACAGTACACAGAAGGGTAATGGAAGGCACAGGCTGACCGTGTCCTTTCTTGGCTTCCCACTCTGAGTGGCCCCCGTGGCCCGCGGGGGAAGGTACCTGGCCCTGGTCTGTGGGGCCCTGCGCCGGCCTCCTGCCGCCCTGCGGCTCGTGGACCTCGGACCCTTCCCCTGCATTCACTGCAGCCCCTGCAGCGCTGGGCTCTGTCCCTGCTCCTCCCCTGCCTGGCGGGCCGGGCTGGGGGGCTGGGGCGGGCTGGCAGGCCGGGCTGGGCGGGCTGGGGGCCGGGCTGGGGGCCGGGCTGGGGGCCGTGCGGGGCCGGGCTGGGGGCCGGGCTGGGGGCCGGGGCTGGGGGTGGGCTGGGGCCGGGCTGGGGGGGCCGGGCTGGGGGCCGGCTGGGGCCGCATGGAGGGGGCCGGGCTGGGGGCCGGGCTGGGGGCCGGGCTGGGGGCCGGGCTGGGGGCCGCATGGAGCAGGGGCCGGGCTGGGGGCCGGGCTGGGGGCCGGGCTGGGGCCGGCGGGCTGGGGGCCGGGCTGGCGGGCCGGGCTGGGGCCGGGCTGGGGGCCGGGCTGGGGCCGCATGGAGCAGGGGCCGGGCTGGGGCCGGGCTGGGGCCGCATGGAGCAGGGGCTGGGCTGGAGGCCGGGCTGGGGGCCGGGGGGGCCGGGGCTGGGGGCCGGGCTGGGGGGCGGGGCTGGGGGCCGGGCTGGCGGGCCGGGCTGGGGGCCGGGCTGGGGGCCGGGCTGGGGCCGCATGGAGCAGGGGCCGGGCTGGGGGCCGGGCTGGGGGCGATGGAGCAGGGGCTGGGCTGGAGGCCGGGCTGGGGGCCGGGCTGGGGGCCGGGCTGGGGCCGGGCGGGCTGGGCTGGGGGCCGGGCGGGGCCGGCCGCATGGAGCAGGGGCCGGGGGGGCCGGGCTGGGGGCCGCATGGAGCAGGGGCTGGGCTGGAGGGGGCTGGGGCTGGGGCCGGGGCTGGGGGCCGCATGGAGCAGGGGCTGGGCTGGGGGCCGGGCTGGGGGCCGGGGCTGGGGCCGGGCTGGGGCCGCATGGAGCAGGGGCCGGGCTGGCCGGGCAGGGGCCGGGCTGGCGGGCTGGGCTGGGGGCCGGGCTGGGGGCCGGGCTGGGGCCGCATGGAGCAGGGGCCGGGCGGGCCGGGCTGGGGCCGGGCTGGGGGCCGGGCTGGGGGCCGGGCTGGGGCCGCATGGAGCAGGGGCCGGGCTGGGGGCCGGGGGGCCGGGGCTGGGCTGGGGCCGGGCTGGGGGCCGGGCTGGGGGCCGCATGGAGCAGGGGCTGGGGGCCGGGCTGGGGGCCGGGCTGGCGGGCCGGGCTGGGGCCGGGCTGGGGGCCGGGCTGGGGGCCGCATGGAGCAGGGGCTGGAGCAGCAAACCAGCCCCCTCTGCCTCTTGGCCACGCAGTTAGGGGAGGCCACTGGCGCCTCCTTCGGGGGGCAGCTGGTGGGACGGACTGACAACTGTGACAGGCCCTCAGCGCAGCCTCTCACTGGGGGGAGCGGGGGTTTGAGCTGCTGCTCGAGCCCCCTGGACCCTGCATGTGGGGCCCGGCACAGGAGTGTGCCCTGCGCGTGCAGATGGCGGATAAAGGCAAGAAGGGATGGAGACAGAGCCGGCACACTTGAGGCTGTACAGGGACAGACTCTGCGTGGGGAGGGCTGCGGAGTGGGGAGGACGGGGTGGCAGGCCCGGGGCTTCCAGCCAGGACAGAAGAGTGCATAGCCCCGGTTTCCCGGGCCTTCCTGTCACCCTCCCCGCCTGCACACTCAGGGGGGAAGGAGCCGCACAGATTGGCATTCACCCCGGCGCCCTGGGCCTTCGCCTGCTGCTGGCTTTGCGCTTGGGTCCACGGGGTGATTGAGACAGCCACACTTTTGTGGTGACGGCCCCTCCCCTGGCCTGTTCTCTCCAGGCACTGCTGCCGTTGAGGAGCTGGAGGACTTCATCAACAACATTAACAGTGTCTTGGAGTCCTTGTATATTGAGATTAAGAAAGGGGCCACTGAAGACGACGGGAGACCCGTTTACGCGCTGGTGAGTGCACGCCGGCGCCCTCCCGTGGCTCCTGGGAGGAAGTGCAGGCGTGGAGGTGCCCCGGCAGCCCTGGAATGGGGCACAGACACAGCCCAGCCCCGCCGCCCCACCCAGCCCCCATTGCCGGTCACTGGTGCCGCTGTAAGTGTCCTCTGCCATGATCAGGGCTGGGGGCTGTCACCTCAGTGTTCCCTTCCCCTCCCAGTCCTGCCCAGCTCTGGCCCCGGCCTGAGACCCCCTGCATGCTCTGTGCTGTCCGTTGTTCAGTGTAAGAAGTCATCCGAATGCCTGGAATACTAGGATTAAAGGAGAAAAGTGGTTTCTCATTTGGAATCAGACACGGAGGCCGTGAGAAGAGAAGGTGTAGGGTCGCTGGGCACTGAGAGCCATTCAGGTTCCAGGAAGTTCCTCCCCTGTGCCCTCTCTCCACCCTAGAGAACAAGAGGAAGTGCAGGTGAGGCCGAACTGACCGCCTCAGACTGTCCGAGGAGGTCCGGCTCACCAGGAGGGCCCACCGGGAGAGGGGCTGCGGCCAGGGGTTCCCAAACTCTGTTCTGGGGAAGGGGTTGTGAAGTCGGATACCCGCAGAGGCGCTGCAGGCTTCTCAGTGCCTGCGGCTCCTGAAGCCCCAAGAAGCACACAGACCAGTCCCCAGATGCACCTGCTTCGGGAACCACCGCACCGCCTCGGAAAACCCCAAATCCCGAGATTCTGAGCTTGACGCTGCAGGTTAACGTGGGACCGGTCCCAGATCCAGCCCCTGCGGCCAACATGGCCTGCAGCCCGGTGCTCAGGGACTGGTGAGGGGGCTGCACCAGCCGGCCGGTGAGCTAACCAGCCAGGGAAGGGCACAGCCTGACTGTCACGCTGACCTGTTTTTTAGGTGAATCTTGCAACGACTTCCATTTCCAAAATGGCATCAGATTTTGCGGAGAATGAGCTGGATCTGTTCAGAAAGGCTGTAAGTACAGCAGCCCCTGTGGTTTACTGGCCGGGCCAGTTGTGGGAAACCTGCTGCCTTCATCATGAGAAATGGAAACTGCCAGCTTAGAGGGCCACCACCGCTGCCCCCGACAGCCATGTGCTGGGTCCCCACGCAGCTCACCCCCACCAGGAGGGGACTCAGGAGGACGCATGGCTGCCAGGGAAAGAAGGGCTTGTCCAGGTTTGAACCCCGACTTGTGGAGCGCCCGGCATCCGGGTGTGCAGTGCAGGCAGACAGGCGCTCCTGCATGGTGCTCGCGGCTCTGTCCAGACCCGCAGCAGTGGCGCCCAGATGCTTGTTGCAAGGCCAAGTCCCTGTCCCCACTTGGACTGTCCATGTGGCCCTGTGCATTCACAGGTGCCCCTGGAGCAGTTCTGTCCGCCTCCCTAGCTTCAGAGCCATCCCCTCAGCCCCGTCCCTCACCTGGCTGAGCACCTGGCTAAGGCTGCGCTCCTCAGCCCGCGGCACGTTCTAGTCACTGGACATAAAGAGGTCTCCTCCACATCTGGCCAATCCCGGTCTCTGATGACAAGTCCTAGAATCATTCCTCTCGAGCCTCCTCTGACAGCAGTTGGTGGCCAGGGTCGAGAACCAGGCCCTGTGACGGCAGGTGCTGCTGTGGAGAAAGCCTGTCCCCAGGGGGCCTGTCCCACTGTGAGTGGTCTCCGAGGGGCGTGCCCGGCAGCCCAGCCTGGCCGGGCTCCACAGTGCCTCTGTGTCCTGGTGCCCTGGCTTTGCTTTCCGGCCCTCCCTGCCTCCAGCCAGCCCCTGAGCTCCCGGTGGCCTGCCCACGTTAGGGTGGAGGGTGCCGCCTCCTTATCCATTTGTGCATTCCTCAGCTCTGCCTCTGGGGAGGTGGGGGCGCAAGGACCGTTCCTTTGGCATGATGTTACAGGGTGACCGTTGAGTCAAAAGGACGGACCGTGGTTATGGCTGGTTAGCTGTCTTCCTGAAGGATCGTTCCGGGGCTCAGCCCTGCCTGGGATCAGCAGTTCCGCCGCGTCCCCGCCAGGACTGCTATGACTGCTTAAACGTGGTTTTTGCCGATTTCATAGATGAACGTGGTGCCTGCTGTTTCTTCCAGTTGGAACTGATTATTGATTCAGAAACCGGCTTTGCGTCTTCCACAAATATTTTGAACCTGGTCGATCAGCTTAAAGGCAAGAAGATGAGGAAGAAGGAAGCAGAGCAGGTGCTGCAGAAGTTTGTGCAGAACAAGTGGCTGATCGAGGTACGGTGTCCTGTGGCCCCCCGCTCAGCTCGCCGTTCAGACCCCGTAACAAATTTGCCTCCAGAACCACATCGGAGCCAGGTGTCCGCTGAGCTGGGCCCCCTTACACCCTGTGTCTCACGCCCACATGACCCACCCTCGTGTGGTGTCCAAGAGCCCGGCCGGAAGTGCAGGACAGGCACCACGCCGGTTCGAGCCCCTGGTCCACAGACAGGGGGGCTGCGTGCACTGTGGGTCAGGGCACCGCTCTGGTGTTGCACGTGGGCCCGGGTCCTGGTCAGGTGACCTGGAGTCCTGCTCCTGGAGGAGGGGAACAGTAGTGTCACCTCAGGGGCGGGAAGGGGACAACGGGTCAGTGCCTGATGCTGGGCTCCCAGAGGAGCGGTGGCCACTGTCATGGTTATTAGTGGTTACTGCCGTCAGTGCTGCGCTATTCAGGGCGTGCCCTTGAGCCCTCTCAGTGAGCCGGTGGCCTGTCAGGAGCAAAGGGGGTGTGTGGGCAAACTGCTGGAGAGGAGCCATGGCACCTGGGAAGGGACCAGACGTGCTGCCTGCTCACGTTTCTGCTGAATGGGGTGGAATAGACGTTTGCGTGCGTTTCCCACAAAAGGCAGTACCTTTGCGGGGAAAGCCCAGCCAGACTGTCCCTGGTCTCGCACACCTCGGCCTGTGCCCTGCTCTGTGACCTCAGTGTGGGAAGGAGGCGACCACGCCCCCGCTGGGGGTTGTCTGCAGGCTCGCGACTCATGGCCATTGAGGCACCAGTGAGGCACAAGGCAGGGGTTTGGGGAACCCCGCCTCCATTCCCTTGTAGGTCTTGGCCCAAGTTTCTCCAGCGTGAGGCTCTGCCGAGGGGCAGCATGGGCAGCTGTCGGCCGGGGCTGGTGGGAACCGTCTGCGGGGGGGCGCCCAGCCCTGTGACCTTGTCTGGGCTGTGGGGCGGGGCGGGGGCTCAAGAGCTTGCGGCCCCCCACTGTGTCCTGCAGAAAGAGGGGGAGTTCACCCTGCACAGCCGGGCCATCCTGGAGATGGAGCAGTACATCCGGGAGACATTCCCCGACGCCGTGAAGATCTGCAACATCTGCCACAGCCTCCTCATCCAGGTACGTGCCCCGAGCGCCTGCCGCGCTGCCCTCCCCTGGCACCAGCACACGGGCGCACCCGAAGCGTCTCAGCACGACCACGACAGTGCCCGCCTTCTCTCCTCTCCTCCCGGGTGCCCCTGTTCGAGTCCGGCGGCTTTTTATCTTATTTTCTCATAAAGGCTGTCAAGCCTGGTGTCACCGTGGCAGTGGCGTGGCTGGCGTCCCCCGTGTTGCACACTGTTCTGTTTCGCATCATCTGCACGGCTAGGGCCCCTTCCTCCCTTCTCCCCCTTCCCACAGCCGTCAGCCACGCTCCGTGAGCCTCTGTGCGTGCGCGGGCCGGGGCGCCTGGGACTGCTTCCTTGGGCTGCGGTCCTGGAGGTGAATTTCTGGAACAGTGCACACAATTTGTTTTTTTTTAAGTTTTATTTATTTTGAGAGTGAGACAGACAGGGTGGAGGAGCGGGGGGGGAGAATCCCAAGCAGGTGCTGCACTGTCAGCGGGGAGTCTGATGCAAGGCTTGAACCCACGAACCGTGAGATCATGACCTGAGTCAAAACTAGAAGACAGACGCCGAACCAACTGAGCCTCCCAGGTGCCTGCACGTGTTTTCTTAAAGTCTCCGACCCACACCCGCAAAGCTGTAGGTGCGAGGGCGTCCCCGAGGCGGCCGGCAGGGTTGGCAGCGTCTTCCACCTGTGTTGCTGGGAGAATTCCTAGGAGCCCCGGCGCCGAGAGCTTTGGGGTCATCATCGTCTGGGGCCAGGAAGACACCACCATGGAGCCTGCCGGCCGCCCTCGTCCCACCCGCTGAGGGCTTGTGCACATGGGGTGCGCGGGGCTCCTGAGCCTCGCCCTTCTGGTTTCAGGGCCAGAGCTGCGAGACCTGCGGCATCAGGATGCATTTGCCTTGCGTGGCCAAGTACTTCCGGTCCAATCCGGAGCCGCGCTGCCCCCACTGTAACGACTACTGGCCCCACGAGATACCAGGTTCGTGGCCCTCAGGCGCTCGGGGGCGGGGCTGAGGGGGACCCCCAGGGGTGAGGAGCCCCCAGATGAGGGCTGTGCATGCGTGGGTCTGTTGGGGCCCCCTAGCCCTCAAGTGCAAGGCCCTCCCGCAGCAGGCAGAGGCCTGTGCTCCCACATGCTTCCAGGGGCTCTTAGAACCCAGTGGAAACCCCCCGGCTCATGAGGGTCGAGCCTAGACACAACCCCCCAACCCCCACCCTATGCATGAGGGTCCACCGCCCCTCTGGCAGCTGCATTGAGACTGGATGTGAAGGCGGTGCCCCCTGGCGGACCCCTCTCCCTGGCTGCGGTGTGGGGTCAGCAGGGACGACCGGGGACGTGGCCCACCCTGCTCACAGTATGTTCTGGCTTCTTCTGTATACAGAAGTCTTCAACCCGGACAAGGAGCGGGAGGCCAGTACCTCCAAGCCGAACAAAAAGCCCTTGCGGTCCAGGCAGCACTAGCCGGCGGGCTGCCTTCCGGGGCCCGCGGATGCGTCCCGTCTGGGAGAGAGGCGTCGGCGTCTCGCGTGGCACCCTCCTCCCCTTTCTGCTTTGTGCTCGCTCGTTAGCAGGTTTGGAATAAAGTTGCTAATGAGTCGTGGCTGCGGCCTCGGTCTGTGGTCGTGTGTCCCCAGAGAAGGCTCCATGTTGCGGGCCGTCCCTTCCTGGGCCCCCAAGACCTGAGAGCCGGCCCGCGTCCTGGACGCTGGAGCTGGCAGAGCGCCTCCTGCAGAAACCCTCTGGGGTGCCTCTGCCCCGGCCCAGCTTGGGGCTCTCGTGGGAGCTGGCCAGCCCGCCCTGGACCTGGGGGAGGGGGGATCCTGCCTGGACCCCCCCCGCGGCTCAGCGAGCGGGCGGTGAGCCTTACAGGTGTAAGGTGGTGGTGCGGCTGCATGGTGCCCCCCTGCAGGCTGGAGACCATGCGTGCCGGCGCAGGGCCACTGCATCTTGGGTGGGTGGGTGGGTGATGGCGGCCTCGTGGCGGCCCCTTAGCTCTGCCGGCAGCCGGCGAGCACCCTTACTCCATGAGGACTTTGGTGCACGCTGCCCGGAGCTGCAGCCGGTGCCGCAGGAGCACGGGAGCCCTGCCCAGAGAGCATGCGAACGTTTCCCCCTCTGCGTCTTCCCACCGGACAAGGTTACGGCGGCTGCAGGTGGCCGGGGTCCGCATCGTATTCTAACGCCCGCGTCCTCTCGTCCCTAACTGCAGAATCAGCGCATTACAGATGGGCCTCTGCTCCTCAGCGTCGGCTTGGAACAGAAATGCAGGGCCGGGGAAACCACGGGCAGGAGAGGCGGGAGCCACACGGCCACCCCTGGGTGGGAAGGGGTGTGTGACGCAGGAGGGGCCACGCCATTCCTCCGGGCCACCAGGAAGCCAGATGCCGCGGCAGGCCTATTTTCTGCCTCGATTCCTTTGACGTTTGGTATAAATTCATCTGCAGAATGTGGCAAACAACCATTAATACCAGATGGGGGAACAAGCAGTCTCCGCGGAGCCCTTGATTTCACTTCCTAAGTAGCCCCTCTTTGCCTCCGCCCTCCGTGCCCAGGGCTGTACCCCACCCCCATACCCACTCTCTCCCACCAGTTCCCGGCTCCGTGCATATTCTGGTGGTCTTCCTGCGCACAACTCCGGAGCCCCCAGACCTTTGCGATAAAGCCCAGTACCCTGGCCTGGTACTCCAGCGGCTCGCGTTCCAGTGCCTCGTCCCCATCCCCGGTCACCTACGGGGTGTGTTAGCCAGGGGCCGGCTCCAGGAACTGCCCCTCGGTGGTCCCCAGCCTGCCTGAACCTTCCCCGAGGCCTCGGAGGCTGTGGGCCCCGGCGCTGCCCCGGGCGGAAGGCTGTGCAGGAGAACGGATTGTCTCTGGGAAAGCCGGCAGGCTGGGACACGCAGGCACTTCCGGGAAGGTGGGTCAGGCCTCGTAGGGACCACTGAAACTGTCTGGATTGCCCGCTGCCGGCAGGCGTGAGCTGAGTGAGCCGGTAAGTCCACTGCGTCTCCGGTCCACGGCTGCGAGCTGACCGGTTGGGCACAGTCACGACACACGAGTGGGTAGCAATCCTAGCGATTATTAAGGTCAGACAGCTGCTAACGGTCACAGACCCGCAGGGGCCCTGTGCACGCACAGCCCCTCCAACTCTGTTTCCCAGATGGAGACACACCCACGAAGTCTTGGCCCCAAGGCTTACACGGTGGCTGAGCCACAGGGCCGGGTTTGAATCCAGGCAGCCAGCCGGCCCCACAGCCCGCCCTCTACCGCTGCCCACACTGCCTGCCCGAGCCCCAACCACTTCAGGCTTTATGATGCCCGCGGACTCCATGGCGGCTTGGCGGCTTGGAGCGTCCTTCCAGGGTCGTGCCCTCCGGCCTCTGCCGCGCCCCCCTGGCGGGGAACACACACCTTGCTGGGGGCCTGCCCCGTGTCTGCCCGGCACCCGGCCTGGTCCCCAGCGAAAGCTTCGGCGCGGGCGGGTCTGGCCTCTTTCTAGATGCTGGGAGCCCGCACCAGGCCGGGCGTGGAGCAGGGGACGCAGGAGCCCACGACTGTGCAGGCATCCCAGACCCTCCCGCCCCGGCTACGACCACCAGAAGCTGACGGAGAAGCTCAGGTCCAGCGCCCTCACGTAGTGCCAGTATTTAACCGGGATAAACAGCATCTCTCCGGGGGACAGGACGCAGGACAGGAAGGGGGCCTCGGCGAACTTGGGGAACTTCTCCAAGTCGGGGTTCTCCACGTCCACCTGAAGAAAACAGGCTGTCGCTTGCCGGGCCTCCGGAGCCAGGTGGGGAGGCGAGAACCTGTGGTGTCCCCCGGGGGCCCTGTGTACCCACCTGGCTCGTGTTATGAAGAAGATGCATGTCGTGTGGGTATAAAGCCTCTGACTCCTGTGGCGAATACAGGCGGATGTACTTCCTGCCCATCACCTGGAAGACAGGGCCTGCTCAGACAGTGACCACCCCTCACCGACCACAGGTCCCTGGACCCGCCACCCTCCCGAACCTCTCCACGCCTTTCCACATGCTGTTCCCTGTGCCCACTGCCCCATCCCCACTGGGCGCACTCTGGGCCAAGTATAGGTGTCGCCTCCAGACAGATTATGCATCAGTAACTCAGTGACTGCAGCTGATGATAACTAGGCACTGGCCCGCACCAGCCCCCCTCCACCTGCTCTGCTGTATTCAATTGTTGAACCCCCACAACCCTCTCTGATGGTTCAGCGTCACCCCCATTTCACAGATAGGGAAACTGAGGCACACGGAGGCAAGCCGAGTGGCCCAGGTTCGCCCAGGTAATAGGTGGCAGGGCTGGCATTGATGGCAAGCAGTCCGGCTTCTGGGCCCCTGCTCCCAGCCTCTTTAGTACCTCTGGGCATGACCTCCAGGCCGGAAGAATGTTCTCGTTTGCTAAACCTCTCTGCCTAGAACAAATAAGGTGGTTTGACAACAGATGCCCCTCCTCTTGCAGAAAACACACGCTCGTCTGCCTGGGTCTCAGGACACAGTGGCTGGGACGCCTGTCACTTGGACAGAGGCGCTGGCCTGGTTCTGACGCACGGCGTGCAGGCGGAGGCGGAGGACGGGCACTCCCTCAGGCCGGAGACGCCGCCCAGCCCTGCTCTGCCCAAGTGACGCGGCCGGGACCCCTGAGGCTCCTTCCTGGTCAGGAACCCACATGTGGAAACAGCCCCATCCGGAGGGGGGCCCCACGGGGGCCTTGGGACCGTCTCTTCAATTCACTTTTGCCACATCCGTCTCCCTGGCGTGCGGGCACGGAGAGCGCGGCCGGCCGTGCAGGGCGGGGCTGGGGCGACTCCAACCTGGACCAGGAAGTTCTGCTGCGGGTCCTGATGGAGTGGAGACACGGTTCCCTGGGGACCAAACCAGGCGTTGATGGTGATCTCCTCTTCATCCCTGTCGCCCAGGCAGCAGTAGTCGGGGATGCTGATGTCCCGCTTCAGCTCCGGGATCTGCGGGTGTCAGAGTGGACGTGGGCCGCCGAGTCCGGGCCGGGGACGCAGCAGCCCGGGAGTCGGCAGGCCCAGCGCACACTGCCTCGCTCGGTACTAACAGACTGGGTCCGTACTTCCCGCTACGGGGATTTAAAACCCAACTGAAAAAGTGGATACATAGGTTAATCAGGGAAGAGTTACTTTGTTTTCAGATATGTTCCTGTCACAGGCATCTTCATTTTCTTTCTGAAAACTCTGATAGCACCGCTATGCACTTGACCCAGCTTGGGGCGCTGGCGTGGCTCAGCTAACCGTCCGACTCTTAATTCTGGCTCCAGTCATGATCTCACGGGTTCATGGCTTTGAGCCCCACGTCTGTGCTGATAGCGTGGAGCCTGCTTGGGACAATCTTTCCCTCCCCAGCTCGTGCTCTCTCTCTCTCAAAATAAATGAAGATAAAAAAATAAATAGGGGTGTCTAGTGGCTCAGTGGGTTAAGCGTCTGACCTTGGCTCAGGTCATGGTCTCACGGTTCATGACTGGAACCCTCCATCGGGCTCTGCACTTATGGTGCAGAAGCTGGAGCCTGCTTCAGATTCTGTGTCCCTCTCTCTCTGCCCCTCCCCTGCTCACCTGCGCATGCAGGCTTTCTCAAAAAATAAATAAAAATATTAAACAAAGCAGCTTGTAATTTTCTGAAGAGTGCATTCTTTTTGAAAATCAAATTAAAGAAAAACAAAAAAGAAAATGGGGGTGAGGATTTATCACCTCTCTGGAGAGGAAGATTTGCCAAAATTGACTAATGATAAAGCAGTCATAAGACATACATTTTAAATGTTAATTAACATAAAGGCCGCAAAAGTGGGAAACTTTTGAACTGTGGTAAATGAGGGTTAGAGAGCTTGATCAAAATAAGAAGGAAAAATAACAAGACCACTAATACACGACTACACAATCGAAGGGCAAAGCCCAGATTCTGCACAGAAATGCATTAGACACAAGGGAGGGTTCAGGCCCATTAGGGAGGAGATCTGAATGAAACATCCGTGGTGCCATCGTCTCCCACTCATCTAATGGGCAGGCTGAGGCGGTGCGGCGGCCCAGGGGCGGGAAGGGTGTGGGAAGGGGGCTGTGCAGGGCTGCTGGCGAGGCCGAGACCGTGACCTGGGGATGGGCCAGGCCTCACAGTGTGTGGTCTCGGACCCAGCCGGCTGTGAGCTTGAGCAGTGCACCTCCATGCAGACAGGCCGGGGTCCTCACAGAGGCTGTGAGGTCAGGTGCTGTGGGCGCCCCCGCCACCACTGTGACCGTGCCCGTGTCTGACGAGATGTGCTCTCTAACAGCGAGCACCCTGTCCCCCCTGCATCCACCCCACTCCGCGGCCAGGCCTTCGGAGCCCAGCAGAGCCGGCCCCGGCGCCCCAGCTCAGAGCTGGCGAGGGGTCCACACGGCCTGAGGGAGGAGGCCCCGGGCCAGCTCTGGTGAGTTCGGCCCCGGACATGCCTCCTGAAGGCCTGGCCGGTGAGTGGTCTCCTCGCCGTCCGGCGCTGGTGCGTTCCCACACAGCCCAAACCTCCACTGTGGGGGCAAACGGCTGGGAGGCTTTGGAGGAATTCCAGAGAAACTGGAGTCTGGGCCCTCATGGGGGGCAGGGGGACCCCTCTGCTACTTTCTTTGGGGTATTTCCAGGGTAACATCTCTTGGGTCAAAGGGGCAGCTGCAGGCAGACTATTCTTTCAGTAGCAGCCGCTCCAAGTTGAGGTTGCTAAGGGGCCACCATCCTTAGGAAGGGCTGGAATGTTCTCCCTGCGGCAGCCTATGAAGAGATGTGCTGCCCTGTCCACTGATCTGAGGGCCCCTGTCCTCTTGGCCAGAGGGGTGGGGGGATGAGAGGGGTCCCCAGCGGACTCTGGAGCCCCCTGCTTCTCCGCCACCAGGCTGTCCCGCCGCCCAGCTGCTTCCGGCAGGGACGACACTAGACCCCGGCCCTGTGGAATGCGGAGAGGCCGTCCAGTCCTGATGACACCGTTGGGATTTCTGAAATGGGACTGGCTGATCAGATGGTGTAATCAGAGCCACTGCATACAGAGACACCCCCCCTCCTCCACCCCAAGAGAAGGAATGATCCCAGGATGTGACCGGTAATTAAAGGGAGGCCCAGCATGGCGGCCAAAATCTAGAATGTGGGGTCCCTGGGAGAAAAGTGAGTTAAGAGGTTTTTGGGCAAGAGGTTCAGGTGGGTGCCACTGAGCTTCGTGAAGGCAGAGAAGGTCCCAGAAAGCAGTGCAGGGCCTGCCAGGGGGCCCTCCAGAAAGCACTGTGTCTTCAAGGTTTGTCTTAAAAACAATCAGATACTCTGCCTTCTACTTAGAGTGCGTGGGGAAGGGATGGAGGGAGAGAGAGACTCTCAGGCAGGTTCCACGCTCAGTGCGGAGCGCAACTTGGGGCTTGATCCCATGACCCTGGGATCACGACCTGAGCTGAAATCAAGAGTTAGAGGCTTGAGGCGCCTGGGTGGCTCCATCGGTGGTGTCCGACTTCAGCTCAGGTAATAGTCTCACAGTCTGTGAGTTTGACCCCGTGTAGGGATCTGTGCTAACTGCCCAGAGCCTGGAGCCTCTTTTGGATTCTGTGTCTCCTTCTCTCTCTCTCTCAAAAATAAATGTTAAAAAAAAATTAAACAAAAAAGAGTCGGAGGCTCAACCAACTGAGCCACCCAGCACCCCTACCTTCTACTTCTAAAACTGCTTCCTCTTGTTCTAGAAAAGTAGAAAATGGCTGCTCCAGGACAAGGAGCCAAGTTTACCTGTCGCTTCTCGGGTCTCCCTGGGATGTGTGACTGGGGTCAGGGGACAGGCTGGTCTCTCGGGACCGCACAGTAGAGCCCTGACCACTTGGTCTCCCCTCTCCTTCATTAAGCAAGGGAGGACAGGAGACAGGGTCTATCAGTCCTAATTCGGGAGACCTGGGCAAGAGACCAGAGCCCACCCAGCCCCCACCCGCTGCAGCCTCTTTAATTTTGGGTGCGCCAGCTCCTGGAGGCTGGCACGGCCCCAGCAGGGCCTGGGACCCCCGGCGGGACAGGCAGTGAGAGCTGCCCCAGCCCCACCATGGTGCCTCTGGCTGAGACACCAGCAAAGTCCACCAAACAATCGCTGGGGTCTCAATTCTAGAGTTTTCCTTGGCTGCTCCCTTTCCCTCATCCCCGCCCAGCCACCTGCGTCCAGCCACCAGTAGTTGGCACCTGTCTTATACCTGGCGCCTGCCATGGGCACCAGTCCCCCCCCCTCCCTTGCAGGGTCTCCTGGCTTCCACATTGGGCCGCCTTCGGTCCCTCTCCAGGAGACACTCCCAAGCCTCCCACGCTGCCCGTCACTTGCAGACGACCGTCCCTCCTCTTCCTGTCCTGCCCTCTGGCTCAGCCCCACCTGCGGCCTCCCTCCCCGCCATGCACTGGGCTCAGCCACGCCGGACACTTCTGCCCCGTGGCTCTCCTGGCAGCCATGCCCCCCTCCTGCCTCCTTTTAGACAAAAGAAGAAAATGAAGTGGTGAGTTTACGGTCCGGGATGAAATACAGTGCTTACAGGGGACGGCTACTTATATCCAGAACATATATGGAGAACTCCTGACACTCAAAGTTAAGATGACAAATAGCAGGAGCAAAAGGGGGCAAAATATCGGCCACCCGAGTCCCCCCGCCCCCAGCCCCCGGGGCCAACTCCCATCTTCTCCCGGAGGGTCTCCTCACCATCTCATATACTTGGATTTCGAGTCCACTGGGACAGGGGAGCGACTCTTCTTTATCCTGTGCCCCCAGGGCGGGGCCCAGAGGGGCTGATGAGGAAGCGTTCAGGCCCCTGCCCACCCGCTTCCATGGGCAGAGTGAAGTGAGCGGCGGGGCAGGGGAAGGGGGTGGAACAGGCCAACGGTTCAGTGATCCCCAGGATAAGCCTTCAGACGGGTCCAGCCTAACTAGACAGCTTTGAAAATTCAGAACACAATCGGATTCCACTTCTCTTTGTTCCCTTGTTGTGTCTACATTTAAAAATGGTCTATTTTTTCTCACGGTGATGATTACACACCCTGATTATAGACGCCCTGCAAACTGCAGAGAAGGAAAGGAAAACCCACTCCTGGTCTTCCCACCCGCGGATCGCTGTTACTCGTCGGATCCCCTTCTTCTTGTCCTTACCAGAGCAGGGACCCCTCCGTGCGACGGGACCGCTTTCTCACTTCGCACCAGCCAAGCAGCCCCCGAGGGCCCGTGGCTGCTTCACGAGCAAGCCTGGCGTCATCGTGTGCCCAGGGCGCTGGGTGAGGGCCGCTTGGGGGGCACACTACCCGGCAGGGCCCAAGCAATCCTGCACCTCTGTCAGCTCCCGGAGGCTGCTGGGGCCCCCCCGTGAGGCCCCCTCTCAGGGCTGACTGGTGCCTGGTGAAGGAGAGAGCTGGCGCAGCCCTCTACCCCCGGCCCTCTCCCTCAAGCTATGCTGGCTCTCCTGAGAGATCTCCCCGGAACACCTCCTCCTACTGGGACCCTCCTGCTCAGAGACCTCCCAGGGCCCCCCGCTGCCTTGCACACAGATCCAAGTTTCTTGGTCTGGCCTTCAAGGCTCTCCCAGTTGGGCCCTGGCCTCCCTCTTCACCTTCTTGCTCTGTTCTTCTGAACGAACCCTCCCAGGCAAGCTAATAGATGCGGCTGGCACTTGGGGCCGCTCCAGGTGCACCCCCCGTCTCAGTGCACGAGGCACCCCTCTCTGAACGTCCAGCCTCCAGCCTGGCCGGGCCCTGCTCCCCTTCTCCGCCCCAGCCCGAGACCCCTCCGTTCTCAGCCTTCAACCAGTCTGTCCTGAGGGTCTTCGATCTGGCCACGCCGGGGCTGGGGACCCACAGGATCTGAACCCAGCCCCCATGGGGAGCACGGAGGCCCCGCTCAGGGAGACGGCCTCGTGAGCAGACAGCTGACACTGCGCAAGGATGACGCGGGGACCCACAGTCAAGGAAGCCAGTGCCCTGCTCTCTGTGGGTCAGGTTGGAGCCTGCCACCCTCTCTTGGCTCCCCAGGGCCGATTCCTCAGGTCTGACCACACCTGCTCAGACTTCCGGCTCCACCCGCTGGGGCCACCCCCTTCCTAGGGCCCTGGGGTCGGCTCGCCCAGTCTCTCGCTGGCCACCCGGCAGCTTTGTCTGCTCTCCTTGGCCCACGGCTGGAGAGGGCACTGCTGGAGAGGACGCAGGTGCCACACAAGGATCTCCCCGCTCACCAGCGGGGGTGGCATGAGGCTATCACGCCCTTTCCTGCCTTGTGGGCTCAGAGCTCAGGAAGGGAGGTGGAACAAGGTGAGGGCAGAAAAGACAGAGGTGCGGGGGGCTCAGACTTACCTGGTCAAAGAGCTGGTGCTGCGCCAGGTACCCGATGTCCCTCGGCTAATCCGCAGGAGAAAAACCAGAAGCGACACAGAGAGCTCGTTAGTCATGAGGGACACCCTTGGGTGCAACTGTTAGCGGCCTCTTGGCCCCGGGGTGCACCTGGCCCCAGGCAGCCACCTGGCATGCACCCTCCGTTCCATCCCTTGGCCCCCTCGGTGACCTGGGGGTGGATGTGACACTCTCCCTCTGGGGCAGGGCTGGGCCTGGGGGAGACTCTGGGGCCACCTCTGTAAGGGCTGCTCCAGGACTCAGTTTCCAGCCATGAAAATGAAGAGGCCGCACATAGAGGAGAATTTTTTATAAATGAAGATGGAATTACGCCATATGTATTAGTCTGAAAAAAATTTTTTTTTCACTTAAGGACAACATCACGAATGTCTCTTCAGATGAGTATGGACATAGGCGCCTTGTTCTTTTGACGGGCCCCTGTTTTATAGACAGGACGCATCGTTATTAACTGAGCTACTCCTGCTAGCGGACATTCAGGGAGTTTTCCCGGCGTTTCCATCAACAGCCAAATGTTCTGGGCCTTCCTTGTATGTACGTTCTCCCAAAGGCAAAACAACCGAGTCAAGGAGCGTGAGCATTTTAAATTCTAACGGCTTCTGCCAGGTTCTGCTCCCCAAAGTGAATTGGGGACTGTCTGGGCTTCCCAGCAAAGCTGTCAGTGCCCATTTCCTCCACGCTGGCCTGCGCTGAATGAGAAGATCTGTGCCCTCCAAACTGGGCTCCGCCAGGCTCAAAGGGCTTCCTGGGAGGAAGGCCTTCCTGTCTGGGGCTCTGGAAGGGCCGGTGCGGGTGGAGCACGTGGGGTTTGGGTGGGGGGATGGCTGCCACTCCCCCCACCACAGCCAGGGCAAAGCCGGCTGCTCTATCGGGCTCTGGGCTCTGCGCTCAAACCCTGCTGAAGGGGAGGAAGGCTCCTCTGCCGAATCCCTGGAGACTGAGCTTCCGGCCCTCTCCCTCATTCCCGGGTCTTCCTCACACTACGGAAGTGACAATATGCCAGCCCCAGGGCTGCGAGGTGGGCATAGCCGGATCTGACGGGGCCTCTGCTGCCATGGATACCGTGGCCCAGGGACACTAACTTCACCTAACCCGGCACTGACCATGCGGCACCTCTAGCCTTCTGTGTTTGAGTCTCGCCACGACCCCATGAAGTAGGCATTAGCAACCTCTACCTGATCCCAGTCAGGGCCCTGACGACCGAGAGGATGAGCTAGCATCCCGGGCCGCACCGCCGGCAAGATGGCGCTGGAGTGAGTGCTCTGCTGCCTCAGCGCGGAGCCCACCCTCCTGCCCAGCTGGCAAACCGCACCTGTGGGTCTGCCCTCCACCCCGGCCACCAGGCCTCTTCCCGGCACAGGGAGACCGAGGGAGACCTCTGCAGCGGGCACAGGCGGGCACAGCAGCATCGCGTGCTCTTGTGCCCAGCTCCCTTCGCCAGGCCCCTGGGTGACAAGGGACAGAGCTGGGGTGGGCGTGGAAGGCGAGGGACACGGAGATGGACAGGCCGCGGCCCCGAGCACGGCCTCGGGTGCTGGCAGAGGAGGCCGGCCACCTAGGAGAAGTGATGGGGGCAGGAAGGGTAATGTGCGGGGCAGGAGGTGCCCTAGGGGTCCCTCGGGAGCTCACGGTTACAACATAGAGAGGCCAGTGGGAGACGCTGTCGGCCAGCACGGTCACCACCTGGGCCTGTGGCTGTGGCGGACCCACGAGGAAACCGGATCGGAACTCACAGGGGCTGGGCCCGGGGCTGCCTTGGGTGTGGGAAGGGGAAACCGCCCACTGCCCTCACTGGTAGGAATCTGAAAGGGTAAAACGGGGCGGCTGCTTTCTAGAACAGTCTGGCAGCTCCTGGGAAATGGTTACACGTGGAGTCACTACGGGACCCGGCAGTCCCGCATCCGCACGCACCCGGGGGAAATGAAAACACACGTCCACACGAACATCTGTACGTGAACGTTCACGGCGGCGTCTTGCACGCCAGCCCAAGCGTGTACAGCCCGAGCGCTGGCAGCCGACGCAGGAACAGAGCGTGGGGTCTCTACGCGAGGGAAGGGTCCTGGGCACCCCCAGGGACCAAGGACCGACAGCGGGCGACAGCGTGATGAACCCGGACAGCACCGTGGTGAGCGGAAGCGGCCCCAGGCGCCCACATTCAACACGATTCCGTTTGTGTGAAACGTCCAGAATTGGGAAACCCGCAGAAACAGGAAGCAGGCAAGGGACTATTTGCGGACCGGATGGGAGGGCGGAAGGGGAAATGACTGCTAACGGCCACGGGGTTTCTTTGGGAGTGATGAGAATGTTCTGGAATGAGACACTGGTGATGGCTGCAAAACCTTACAAATACACTAAAAAACCACTGAACTGTACCACCCGAAATACAATAGAGGGCGCTGAAACGGGTGGCGTCGAGCCCCAGCGGCTCCGCCCACCCGCCTTCCGGCCGCGGGCTCGGGGACGCCTCCCACAGGCCGCCCTGCAGCGCCCGGGGGCGGCGTGTCCTCCCCGCGTGAGCACCGCGGACGGAGGCGCGGCGTCGTACCTCGTCCCTGATGTACTTGCTGACGAACTCGTTGACCGTCATGAGCGTCTGGGACCACTCCTCATCGGTGTACCTGGAGCCAACCTCCACGGGGACAGTCCGGCAGCCGGCGACGTCCTGGATGTACGCCACGCTGGGTGAGACACGGGCGGTCGCCGTCACCTTCGCGCCGAGCCTCGCCGGGCCCCTCCTGTCTTCACGGAGCCTCGCGGGGACGGGCCGTCTCCCCACCGCCCTGGCGAGCGCGTGGGGCGCGGGTACCGGGCTTCCGTGGCCACCGGCGCCCCGCAGCTGCGCAGAGCGATCCTGGGGGCCGGGACTCCCGGCGGGCTCTCGGCTCAGCTTCTCTCTAGGCTGGGAGGCCTTCCCGGGGCAAACGGCAGACATTCCAGGGGGCGGCGGTTGGGGGTGCGACCGGCCTGCGACCCGAACGCCGGGCCCTCCGGCAAGCTGCTCACCTTTTCGAAGCCCTCGGGCCTCGTGTGTGGACCGGGGCGATGGCACTGCCGTCCCACGGGAGCCAGGGCCGACTGAGAGAGAGCAAACCCGGCAAGTGCTCTCGCCCCTGGCGGCCGGCGCGGGGCCCAACACCCCTGCGGCCCGAGCTCTTCACACACCCCCGGCGGAGCACCCCCGCCACGGACCGCAGACACAGTGACCCGGTCACCCGTCCTCAGAGACCCCTGCTGCTCATTTCCGCAGGCATCAGGGCCACCGGCCAGCGGCCTGAGCCGCCCTCACAACCGTGAATGGGTAGGGGAGGAGGGCCAGAAGCAGGTGTGAGGAGGGAACAAGCCCAGGAGCCCCCCCAGGAGGGAGGGGACGTGTCTTGGGTTCTTACTTCTGCTTTTAAGCCTCCGGGCCCCTGACAAGGCCCACGGAGCTGCTCACATCCTGCACGATGGCCCGAGCACACGTAAGGCTGCACCGCCGCTAAGTGCCCACTGCAACAGCCGCTCCGGGCCGGCCAGCCGAGGAGGGCATGGGTCTCCCGGCCTCTGCGTGAACCTGGAGCCCCGCCTTCTTGTTCCACCTCGGCAGCCCCCGCAGGGGCCCGTCGGGGAGCGTGTGCGAGGCTGCATTTCCCGGCCCTCACGGCCACCCACCTCCACTTCTGCATGCACGGCCACTGGTCCACCACGCCTTCCAGGACCACAGGCCTCCCTGGAGCCAGAAAATGCTTCCTGAAATGCTGGAGGGATGGACAGCGGAGCCGGGGCACCATTCTCTCTGACGACATGTCTGGAATCCAAACACCGTGGGTCCTCGCTTTCTGTTGAAAAGCAAAACAAGATGGCGGCAAGCACAGAAAAGTTAACATTTGAGGCTAGCTTGGGCATCACAAATAGGAACGGTTAACATTATCATTGTTACCGCTGCTGCTACTGCTATTTATTCCTGGTGATATCAAGATGTTTTTCTTTACCAGATCAGTTAAAACGTCTGTTCCAGGATGCCTGGGTGGCTCAGCTGGTTTAAGCGTCCGACTCTTGGTTTTGGCTCAGGTCACAATCTCATGGTTTTGTGAGGTTGAGCCCTGCGTTGGGCTCCACTTGGGATTCTTTCCCTCTTTCTCTGTCCCTCCCCTGCTTGCACGCTCTCTCACAAAAATAAATAAACATTAAAAAACAAAGACTAGGTAAAGCATCTGTTTGATTATAAAAGGAACGTATGGCTTTCACAGAAACTCCGCATGGGAGGTGACGTTACTAGCCCAGATGCCATCTGACATCAAAGTACTCTTCGTCATTACTACGTATTCCTCGCCCATCCTGTCACCCACGAGGAGAAGACCGCTGACTCCCTGGCAGGAATACACAGGACAAATAACCCACATTCCTGCGTTGCCACTCAGTCCCCACGATATCTTCTGAGTGGCTGTGCCAGAATTTCCCCAACCACCTCCCAATGGAGTGCCCTGAGCAGGTGACTGTCTCCGGGCCTCAGCTTCCTCTCTATTATCCGGAGACTAGATGTCACATGTGAAGTGCCCAGGATCGCTGGCGGGGTGTCTCGGCCCCCCACTGCTTGTGTGTGAGCCCGACCTTTGCCACCGTGTGGAGAAGACATTCTGTAACTGCCTCCCTAGTCCAGGCTCCAGGAGCACAGGCCCTTTGGTACGTTTTGCATCCTCGGTGCCCAGTACGGCCACTGCTGGTGCTGCCGAGCAAACCCCCCTTCCAGGCATGGGAACACAGCGGCACCCAGGGCCAGGACGCCTGCCTGCCGCACAGGCGGGAGAAGGAGCTGGGGGAATGTGACTGGCAGGGGACTCCAGACCTGAGCTCTCACCACTCGGCCACATGCACTGCCGTACACCACCCGCACCCGCACAGTGAGCCCCACCGTGGACCCAGGGCCACCTCCCTGTTCCTTTGGGACAGACTTGGCGTGGGAAAGGGCAGTGAACAGTGAAACCCCTGTGTCAAAGGGCAAAGGCATTTGCCCCTTGTGGTCTGCATGTCTGCCCTGCCCTCTGAAAGGTCAACCGGTGCACTGTGACCTTGGCCCCATGGCACCCTATAGGCAGCACCTGGTACTGCATAAATCCTCCTGTCAATGTCATAACCAAAAATGGTTACCTCGCTGTTCCTGGCATTTTTTTAAATTTCTCTTTTCACGTTTATTTATTTTTGAGAGACAGAGCATGAGTGCGGGAGGGGCAGAGAGAGGGAGACAGAATCTGAAGCAGGCTCCAGGCTCTGGGCTGTCAGCACAGAGCCCGATGTGGGGCTCGAACCCAGGAACCATGAGATCATGACCTGAGCCGAAGTCGGACACCCAACCGACTGAGCCCCCCAGGCACCACTGCTCTTGTCTTTTTTTTTTAAGCTCAGGTGAGGCCGGGCATTTTCCCACATGTCTGTTTAACAGACCTGCTTCTTCCTTGTGGGTGGACATGCCTGGAGGTAGGTAGGGGGGCCTGCAGCCCACCCCGCAGGGTACAGTCCTCGGGCACTGAACACCGGAGGGCCACATGCCAGCACCAGGGCCGGGGCCCAGCAGGCACAGGAACAGGGACGGTGGGATGTGGCCTGCAGCCCAGACAAGGGGGCACAGAGGAGGGGGCAGCCAGGAAGGGGGGGCGATGCTCCCACCTGCCGACAAGAACAAGCCGGAAGGCGTGGCTGCTCTCAGGAGCCACTGGGGGTCCACCTCCCCCTCTCCTGAAAGGGCACTGCTTGTGCACAAACTGGGGAAAGAACTGAGAAATCACACCATGCGGCTCCACTTCCAAATGGGCAGAGACGCTATTTTCCTGCCGGGAGGTCTCCCCTGCCCCGCCCCCTCGACTTCCTTCTAGAGAACCAGGGCCGTTGGGGCACGTGAGGTGTGGCCGCGAAGGTCCCCCCTAGATACCTTCTCGCTGGGCGGCTCCTGGGCCGGGCCCGGGGCGGGCCTCTTCCCCAAGGGCAGGTGCGCCTTCAGGACCGCCGCCACTTTGGTGAGGATGTCCCCGAAGATGGCCGCCCCCATCAGCAGGCCCATGTCACAGACTCTCAGCGCTGCGGCCACGGCGCTGGCATCCGCGGGCTCCTCGCACAGACACACGGCCTTCAGGAGGCAGCCGAAGGCGTAGACGCGGCGCCAGTCGGGGTGCACGTCCCGCCAGGGCCCCGCGTTGAGCCTCTCCCAGGAGTAGTCCAGGATGGGCTCGCAGGCCTGCAGACACTCGGCCGCGCGGCCGCCGCGGAGCAGCGCCGCCGCCTCCCGCAGCAGCTGCGCCACGCTGCGCTCCACGCGGTCCCCCAGCCGCAGCGCCAGCCCCTCTCCCGTGCGGGGCAGGAGCGCCCTGAGGGCCTCCCGGAGGCCGCCAGCCCCCGCCTGGGGCTCCCGCTCGTCCTCGGCCATGGGGCCCCTGCCCGCCGAGTCCCACCGCGGCGCTGCGGGAAGAAAGCACGGATCAGAACAGCATGTCGCACCCCCAAATACACACGTTTGTAGATTTTCATGAAATCAAACCGGGGTGGGAGGGGGGAGCCAGATCTGTGATGACATCCAGGGGCCCAAATGTCACCCACTGACATTTTTAAAATACATATTAACGAGGCAACTGATGGAATGGGAGACGATATCTGCAAATGACATACCCAATTATTGGGTTGGTACCCAATCCAATATATATATAAAGAACTTGTGCCACTTAACACTCAAAAAACAAGACAGCTAAGAAAGTCAGGCTTCAGGGGCGCCTGGGTGGCTTAGTTGGTTAAGCGTTCGACTTTCACTTAGGTCGTGATCTCGCGGTTCGTGGTTTGGAGCCCGGCGTCGGGCTCTGTGCTGACTGCCAGCTCAGAGCCTGGAGCCTGTTTCAGTCTGTGACTCCCTCTCTCTCTGACCCTCCCCTGCTCACACTGTCTCTCTCTCTCTCCTAGAAATAAAAATATTAAAAAAAAAAGAAAAGAAAGAAACAGTCAGGCTTCTCCAGAGAAGACATCCAAATGGCCAACCGACACGTGAAAAGATGCTCAGCATCACTCATTGTCAGGGAAATACGAATAAACACCACAACGAGATTCCACCCTCCCACCTGTCAGAATGGCTAAATCGAAAACACCAGAAACAACAGATGCTGGCGAGGATGTGGAGAAACAGAAACCCTCGCAAACTGTTGGCGGAATGCAAACTGGTGCACTCTGGAGAACAGTATGGAGATTCCTCAAAAAGTTATAAACAGAACTAGCCTATGGTCCAGTAATCGCACTACTGGGTATTTACCCCTAAAATACAAAAGGATACAGGTACCCCTATGTTTATAGCAGCATTATCTACAATAGCCAAAGTATGGAAATAGTTCACGCATCCATCGACTGATGAGTGGACACAGAAGATGCTATCTATCTATCTATCTATCTATCTATCTATCTATCTATATTCATTCTCTGGAATATTACTCAGCCATAAAAATTGAAATCTTGCCATTTGCAACAACATGGATGGAGCCCATGGGCTCTTATGTTAAGCGAAGTAAGTCTGAGAAAGACAAACACCATATGATTTCACTCATATGTGGAATTTAAGAAACAAAGCAAATGAACAAAGGACAAAAGAGAGAGGGTGAAACAAACCAAGAAACAACTCTCAAACAGATAACAAGCTGATATTTACTGGGGGGGAGGGGCGGGGAGAGGCAGGATGGGGGAAATAGGAGATGGGATTAGAGTACACTTATCATGATGAAAATAAAGTATTAAAGGAATTAAAAAATTAGAAAGCAGTAAAAAAAAAAAATGAAACGTATATAAAGTTACTTCCGGCAAAGAGATCAGGCAGACTTCCTCCCTTACAGGTTCCCACGGCTTCCCATACATGTCCACACGCCTCATGTGTGATGATTCTACAATGGTCTTCGCTGGGGGGCATAAACTCTGTGAGGGCAGGGCCCTCGTCTGCCTGGGGCCACCCAGGGTCCAGCACAAGACCAGGCTCACCGTGGGCACAGGATCAATGTTTATTCACAGAGGGTCACATGTCCTTAGCTGGAATGCCTCCAACATCCCTCCTCTCTGGCAAACTCCTATCCAGCCTGCGAGGCCCACCTTAAATGATCCCCTGCGGGAAGCCTGCCAACACTCGGATGGCTTCCATGTCTGTCTCCCCGGTACGAGCTGGCGAGCTTCTCCAGGGCAAGAACGTGTCTCATTTCTCTACATTTGCCTAGAGTCTGGCGCACGGTGGGCGCTCAACTAAAGCTATCGAAGGAATTGAGATCTTAACTTCCCAGGAAGAAGCCCAGGAGAACCTAAAACCTACCCAGAAAGAAAAAGCATCATAGTTGGTGCTCTCACACACAGACGGCAGGCCTGTCCTAACGTGGAAGTACTGACAGGCCAAGAGGTTCTCGCGGGTCTGTAACTGCTCACCATTGATTGCTCACCTGTGCACCAGGATACTAACAGCTATTACCTCTCCTGGCTACCCCCTGATGCTAAGAAATAGGGGGTCAACAGACTTGTCTCTAAAGGGCCAGATATTGCCCATTTTAGGTCTTGCAGGCCAACTGGTCACTGCTCTCACCATGCTGCCACCGTAGCGTGAAAGCAGCCACATGCAGTATGTAAAGGAATGTGCATGGCCGCGTTCCAATAAAACTTTATTTGCGAAAACAAGCCCTTGCTTTAAGCTCACCCAAATCCATGTGTCTTCTTCCTGGGCACAGACTACATTTCCAGGTCCTCCTTGCGGTGGGATGTGGGCATGCTGGCAGCTGCGGGCTGATGTGAATGCGAGGGGTGCAGCCACTTCCAGCCCTGCCCCACACACCCCTCCCTCCTGCAGGGTTCTCCACACTCTCCCTACCCGCTGGCTGCCAGCGAAGGGCTCTGCGGCCCTAGATGACAGAGCCACAGCAGCCACAAAACAGGGCACATACACCCATGCTGGAATGCCTCACGAGCCAAAAACATCTCGTATTGCGTTTAGCGGCTAAATCGCTGCTGCTTTGTGTTATATCAGGTAGCCTGCCCTGACATAGAAACTTGTATTGCTGGAGAAGCAGACACAGGGACTGCAGTGTATTCAGTTTTGTGGCTCAGAATCCTTTTCTCTTTCTTAACACCCCCACCCCCACCCCCGCTTCCTTTGGAGGAGTTCCCTCTCACCCACTGAGGTTGGCGGGGTGGAATGCGGCCAAGAGTGGGGTGGGGTGGGGTGGGTATGTGTGCAAAGCAAGGCAACTGATTCTAAGTTTCCTCCCTTGAATGTGAACTTTGAGCAGATCAACTGGATTGGAGAGGGCTGGCCTTCCTGGTCTCCTACCAGCCATATCTGGACCATCCTGTTCCTCTAGGGCCTCACAACCATCATACCGGATCCCTAGGTGATGGAGCCCCTTTCGTTCTTGCTTGTTTCAAAGTGTAATTCTCCAGCTTTCCATTCCTTCTGTGGCCCTGGTGGCCTTCCAAGAAACGTCTTCTTCCTTCTGTTAGTCAGGGTTGGCTTCTTTGGTTGGTAGTCAGGGACCCAACTTGACCCACAGAAGTCACTGATAACCAGCATTCCCTGGGGGGTGATGAAAGGCAAGGAGGAGGGCTTGACTGTGATAAAGCCTTTTTAGGTGCCTCACTCCCCATAAAGGGAATAAAGCCACAGCTCCCCGGTGATCCCTGACTCCTGTGACTAATGCCTTTATCTAACTCCTTCCTCTTGAGCATGGGCAGGCCTTGTAATTCGAGTGGTAGATGGATGACGGCCTTTGCAAATGCCATGAAGAATAAGGACCCTGAGATGGAAGATCATCTTCCATTATGTGCAAGATTATCTTGCATTATGTGGGTGGGTCCAACTTAATAACAGGAGTCCTTGAGATAACCCTTCCTGGCAAAAGACAGAGGCAGAGGGAGAGGTGATAACAGAAGGGCCAGAGAGATGCAGCATTGCTGGCTTTGAAGATGATGGAGAGGGTCACAAACCAAGGAATGTGGGTGGCCGCTGGAAGCGGGAAAGGGCCAGGAAATGGATTCTCCCATAGAGCTTCCAAGGGGAATGCTGCCCGGCTGAGACCTTGATTTCAGCCATCTGCCCCATACTGGACGGCTCATCTATAGAGCTGTAAGGTAAGGAATCTGTACTGTTTTAAGCCACCAAGTCTGCAGTCATTTGTTACAGCAGCAATAGGAAACCATTATGACTCACTTCTAGCCAATGTGTTTAAGTTTGATACGTGTGACTTTGGGGGCGGGTGGCTAAGATGGCAAAGGTGATGGGATGCTCCTTGATCGGGTTAGATGAGATCGAAGCCCCCACTGCCAGCCAGCTCTCTCCACTGCCTTCCTGGTGTGTGTGTGCTTATGAAGCACATGGCCATTTGGGAGAGGTCCACATGGCAGACGGTGGCGGCTCAGAGCCAACAGCATGCTAGGAGCTGAGGCCCTCCATCCAACAGGCTCCAGGAACTGAGTTCTTCCAAGCCACAGGGGTTTAGATCCTTGACCGGTTGAGCCTCTGGATAAGAGCTTCATCCTGGAGTGCCTGGGTGGCTCAGTCAGTTGGGCAGCCAACTTCGGCTCAGGTCATGATCTCACAGTTGGTGGGTCCGAGCCCCGTGTCGGTCTCTGTGCTGTCCACTCGGAGCCTGAAGCCTGCTTCAGATTCTGTTATTCCCTCTCTCTCTGCCCCTCCCCCACTCAAGCTCTGTCTCTCTCTGTCTCAAACATAAACATTAAAAAAACTTTATATATATAAAAAAAGAACTTCATCCTGATGGACACCATACTTCGAGTCTTGTGAGATCCTGACACAGAGGGCCCAACTAAGCCACACCACAGACTCTTGACCCAAAGAATCTAAGATAATAAATGTGTGTGGCTTTAGGCAATTAAGTTTATGGTGGTCTGTCATACAGCACTAGATAACCAATAAACCAGCCCCTATTCAGATTTCCCTGACACCCTGGGCCTCAACAGTAACTCACACAAAAGAACAGGAGGAGAAAGCACGCTTTCTTTTAGTGACAATGAGTAAGAAGTCAGCAGCAGATAGGGGAGCGAAGACACAGGAATGCTAGCGACGCAGGCCCTGAAGATGGGCTGGACAGCCCCACCCCAATAGGGCCCTATGTTACTCATTTCTCGCCAACTCTGGAATAACAGCAGCCATAATACTGACAGTATTACATTGTTACCTCATTAAACCTCACATGATCCGATGAAGCCGAAAACATACAAAGTGTTTAAGCCAAGGATAACCTAAGCACGTTTTAATTCTCACGGAAACTCTAAGAAAGTATTACCATCCCCATTTCACAGATAAGGAAGCTAAAGTAAAGCAGTTAAATGACTTGCCCCAAGCATTCGGCTAGGAGGGGACACAAGAGATTTGGCATTCAGGCTATCCAGCCCCCACTTCCACAGTCTCGTAGGCGAAGGAACTGAGCTGGACTGTCTCCAGCCAGCACGGATGAAGCTGGGAATCTGGGCTGCTTAACCCTCAACAAAACTCTGTAATGAAGGAATTATTATTATTATTCCCACTCAACGGATGAGAAAATCCCATCGCTTCCCAGAGCTGGAAGGGCCGATCTTCCTTGTGTGTCATTATTTTTGAAGAACCTCTTCCTGGGCCTAAAGCAACAGCAAGAAGGTACCACTGTCCCCGGCCCTACCGCCCATTTCACGGTTCCGTCCCCTTTTCCTCTCCCTCATATTTTATTTGTACCTCACAACACTGTCAAGTGGATAGGGACGTATGTCATCATTTTCCCTACAACCCCTCCCTCTTTTGCTGAGGAAGAAACTAAAGTCCAGGGTAAAAAAAATGAAGTGACTTTCTTATGCACTGTGTCGACGCTCCGTGGTTTACGTCCATTATCTAACATATTTCTTGTAATCTCGTGATGTGAGGTTTTACAGAGATGAACAAAGTTAAGATCTGGAAGATTAAGCAACTTGTCCAAATTGTCTGCAACTGCACAGTAAGGGGCGGTGTCTACCCAGAACACTCTTTGGTTTCAGGGGTGAGGGTTATATCAGTTTTTGGATCTTTGTATCCTTTCCAACCGGCCCAGTGAATGATGGCCCCCAACACCTCGAGTGGCATGGCCCTTACCCGCCAGGACGGTTTCTATCTCTGGCCTCCTAGAAGATTCATAAAGGTCTTGTGTTGGTCTCATTAACAGCTTTCCTGGGGGAGCTTCACGGTCCAGCCTTCCCGTGTGGCCTTACCTGCTATCCACACACAACACCGCATGTGCGCCAGTCAGTTGGCCTCCCTGGGTGGCTTCGTGGCTCATTTCCTCAAAAATGACTCACATGTCTTACAGAGCAGCCTCGAGAAGTCTCGGGCACCCAGCAGGCCTCAGAGACCTCTATCCTGGCCTCTCACAAAGGTCTCTAATAAACCTCCCACAAGACCACTTACTTGCCCGACCAGACAAGTGGCTTTGGCTGGGGGCCGTATGTGCCAGCTTGATAAAGTGGTCTCTCAGTGGCCTTAAACACTGCTTCCCCGAGGATTTTAAATGGGCCGTAAACCGGTTCCCTGGGATGCAGATTACGGACTCTGTAAACTGCCCCCTAAGGGTGACCTTACAAAACAGCCCCTCGGGGAGCTCACGTGGGCCTTACAGAGCGAGCCGCCACGGGGGGCCTCGTGTGCAGCTTTGCCGGTGGCTTCCCAAGGTGGCCTCCCAAGGCCATCCTGCGTTTGGTCCCCACAAACCAGCCTCCTCAGGCAGCCCACGTGTTGCTTTGCAAACTGGCCTTGGAGACGACCTCGTGCAAATGGCCACACAAACAGCCTTCTGGGAGAGGGACGTGTACAAAACACGGCTCCTCTCGGCCACATTATATAGCCTTAGGAGTTAATGTCTATCCGGAGCTCCTTGGGGAGCCCCCTTGGGGGGCTTTACAAAAGTCTTCAGAGATACTTATGTGGACACCGTATGACAGTCTTGATTTTTCAGCTGGACTCTGTAACAGCCACTTGAATGGCCTCCCAAAGGGCCTCATGATTGATCTGGTAACACCAGCCTCCCTGGGGTGCCTGCCTGCCTGGCTCAGTTGGTACAGCATGTGGCTCTTGATCTTGGGGTGGTGAGTGTGAGCCCCACGTTGGCTGTGGAAATTACTTTAAAATGCTAAAAAAATAAAAAAACAAACCACTGGTCTCCCAGAGGGCCTTACATTGGCAGATAGAAGCAACTTTCCACGGTGAGGTGGCAGCCTGGTCATTACTTCTCTAAATAATCTTACAGCCTGGTTCTTCGGGATTCTCGGCCCCTTGCATTAGTTTGCCTTTTAAATAGTTGCTGTATCAAACATCCTTTAGAGGAGGATCCACATCCTACTCCATGAAACAGTCTTCCAAAGTGGACTCATGAACTGCTTCCCAACACACTAGGCCCTTGTCTGAGGGTCAGATGAAACCCAGACTTTGTTTTAGTTTTACAAATCGCCCATGGATTCTTTAGAGCACCAGGAAAGTGTTTGTTCTACCCATTAACCTTCTCGGTTAGTTCCTGTCACCATGTGAAATGGCCTTACAGGAGAAAGCGCCTTCACTGGCTGGGTCATACACCTTCTTGGTGACTGTATGGCACTATGGTCCAGAGAAGGTGGCCCCAGGTGGACTGTCAGCAGCCTTCACACAGCCAACCATCTGATACGGCCCTCCACTGAAGGTCAGGTACTGGCCACACGAAACTCCTTTCTAAATCGCCTCAAGTCCTGGCTTTACAAATCACCCTTCCAGCATGTACTGGTCTGACAAAAAAGGCCTCTTGATAATAAAAACCGTTTTCCACAGGAAGGTATTAGTCCTTTTTTCTTAAATTTTATTTTTTATTTTTGAGAGAGAGAGAGAGAGCGCGCGCACGCATGAGCAGGGGAGGGGCAGAGAGATGAGACACAGAATCCGAAGCAGGCTCCAGGCTCTAAACTGTCAGCACAGAGCCCGATGTGGGGCTCGAACTCATGAACCGTGAGATCATGACCTGAGTTGAAGTCGGATGTTTAACTGACTGAGCAACCCAGGCGCCCCTTGAACTTTCATTTCTGCAAGCAGGAATTTTACTTTACACAAGCTGAATACTGGAGTGCCGTTAGTAGCGTTCTTTCATATATACGTAAATTTTGTTATTTCAGTATTTATCTCCTATGATTTAAGTACTTCACATTTAGGACTGCTCAACCCATAAACAGGGGTTATTCCAGGCCAACTGACAACAGCTATGGTCACCCTAGTTACAAGCCATCTGCAAAAGTCGGAGTGGCCTTATAATGTCACTTTAAAGTCAGTCCCCTAGAACTCGTCAGGTACTGGCCTGAAGAGACCTCTTGTTGATCACAGAAGGCTTTTTTTGAAGGAGGCGAGGATGGAGGTGTCAGGTCTAGACACAGCCCCAGGGGTCTCGTGTCCTGACTTTGTAAACTGACATGTAAGTGCCGCATGTCATGGTTTTACGAGCTGGAATAGCTTTCACGGGAAGGTCTCTTAGTGGACTGTGTCTCCGCGTCTCTCACAAAAGGCCTATTTGTTGATGTCCCAAAACGATATCCTACGTACGGGGGTCACATACAGATTGTCTGAACTAACCTCTCCGAGTGGCTTTCACCTCAGGGTTATAAATCAACCTAATGCAAACTGCATAAAAAGTTTCTTGTTGGTTGCACTAAGCGCAAAGGAGCCAAGTACAGGCTACAGAAACAGACTGCACGGACTCAGGTCCCGACCTCATAAATTCACCATCCAGACAGAGAACATTATGTAATCTGCCTTAGGTGGTGAAGAGCCCAAATGGCTTCTGTTGGTTACAAAATAAAGCCTCGTGGGAAGCCACCAGACTCACCCCAGACTTCTCTTACATTATCTTTTAAAACCTAAAGCAATTCCCACAACAGACTTTAAATTGGCTGGGAGAAATGGCTTCTTGGAGAATCTCACCAGGATCCGCAGAAGGTTGGCCTTATTTAAGAGCCCCCCAGGACCCCACAGAGGTCTCAGGCTAACCCGAAACGGCCATCCGGAAAGCAGGATGCTGGTCATGAGAAGTCTCCCATGCGTGGCTTCTGAAATAGGAGCCTCTACCTGGCTTTCCGGGGACAGGCTGGCCCCTCAGTTTTAAAATCTCTTCAATTTTACCGTGGCACTATTCCACGAAAGTTGTGCAAGAAACAAGAGCTTTCTAGGGAGCTTTATAAAACTTTCCAGAGAGGTTTGGAAATATTTCCAGAAAGCATTATTCACCGGCGCCAAGGGTAACTTTAGCTTTCTAAGGGGCCCGCTGTCTCGGGTTCGGGCCGTCGGTGGGGCCCTAACATCTGTCTGCCCCTGACCCTGGGCTTACCTTTGCTGGATCCTAGCACGGGGGGCATAGACCGACACCGATGCTCAGTATTTAACTCCTATTACTTAGAAATCTCTGTCCTTCAGGTACCCCAAGCCGACGCCCCACAGAGGGCGCGCACCCCTTCCCTGCCCCGGAGTTCGCTGTCGCAGCCTACGTTCGGTTTACAGCAACCTAGCTCCGGGCCTACGACTAAGTTAGGTTTAGTCCGCTACCTGCAGGTACCCTCACGGAGGAGGGGTGGGGGAAAGTGGGGAAAGGGACCTTCGCGCAGGCGCACTAGAGTTCCACCAACGTGCCCCCACGAATCGCGCAGGCGCACGCACACCAGCAGGCCTCGCGAAATTACTGGTTTAGGGAAGGCACTACGCACGCGCGGGGCCTACGTCCTGCCCAGGGCGTGCTGCAGAGTTGGGAGAACCGCTAAACGGATTTCTCAGGGCGCATGCGCCGGCTCCCCCTTACCCCCTCCCCCCCCCATTTCGCTACTTTGAAGAGTTGCCTGGGGCTTTCCAAAGCGCACGCGCAAGGCTGTCTTTTCCCCACCTCCACACCCGGCTTCGCCTTTAACACAGCGCCTGCGCACTCGTCCCCTCCGCGTCTAAGGAGCCAGCGCTTCCCTCCCTCTTGAGTTGCTCAAGCTCACCTGTCTCGAGTTTGGGCAGTGTCGAGTGGCGCAGAGGCTGGCGACGACGTGCTCCGTTTGGTCGGAACACTCTGGCTCCTCCGAGTAGTCAAGACTTGCCGAGGTATCGATCACTCGGCGCTCGTCTGAGCGGGACGGAGTGGCTAGCCGAGCGCCGAGTGGTCGATGCCGCGGCCCCGCCCAGTCTTGTTTAAAGGGCCCTTGCGGGTGGCGGCGGCCAGCAAGCAAGGGTGGGGGCCTTTTCCCGGGCTTCTCTTCCCATGTGTGGGACACCTGCGACTGCCTCACCAAGGATAACTTCGTGTGCCAGTCAGCTTCTCATCTACCATTTCATCTAAACCCTACAACAAAGAGGATTCGTTTTCCAAGTGTGTACAGGGAGGTTAGCCGATGCCCAGTGAAATAAAGTGGCCAAATCCTTGTACTTTGGGAAAGTCACAGATCCTAAATTTGCGCATCCACGGCCTATAGGGGAGTGAGAAAATCCTGGGTTTCAGTGGGCGGGCCAGAATCCTCACTCCTGCCTCCGCGGCCTTGACCCTGAGTGGTGTGGCCATCACTACGGGTTTCAGTTTGGAGCATACTGCCTGTGTTTTCCAGGGATTCAGGCCTTTTGAAGCATTGTACAGAGGCAGTAGAAAGTTCTGTTCATAGTGGGTCCAGAGTCCGAAGAGGAAATGGTAGGGAATCATTTCCTGGTATCAGAGAATAAAGTTATTCATGACACCTGTTAAAGGTGGTGAGGCAGGCTATCTACCACTGCAGTGGGGCTTTGTGATAGAGGAGAGAAGTAATGCTTGGCTCCAAATATGACTAAGGCAAGTGCAGATTTATAGCCAACGAGCAGGGTCTAGGTCAGTGGATGAGAAATTATTAAGAGGAAGCGTCAGGGATGAGGGGAATTCTGCTAAATCAACCGCTCAGGATTTTTGCTGAAGGCAGGCCAGGGCGATAAGAAATTCAAGGGTAGAGGATAAGAAATTTGATCAGATATCAAGGGTGGGGGATTCTTGCTAAAACTGGACTCAGCAAGCCAAGGACAGCACCCAAGGTCAAGGCCTAGTCAGAAAGAGGACTCAGAAGAGCCTGACTCCAGTTAATTCAAGGAGAGAGCCTTGTCACTGGCCACCAGGGATATGTCACGCATTATCTGGGGCCCTGAGACTGCTCGATGTTAATTATCGTAACAACCTGTTAGGTGGAGATTATTATGTTTTATAGACAAGGAGACTGAGGCTGGCTCAGGGCCAATTCCACAGATCAGTGGGTTTCTAGGTAGGGTGCTAGCACCGCGGAAAACACACCAAATGAACTCACCCTCTACTGGCAAGGATCTTGCAGGCAAGAGAGATTAACAAATTTTTATTGAGCATTGACTACCCACCTTGCACTTTCAAAGCACTTAAAAATATTAAAATCCTAGATTAACTATTATCATAATTCCTACCCCCAGTCGAGCGGTGAGAGCATTGAATTTTGCCTGAGCCTTGTGTTCCTGAAAACAGTGAAGGTTGACGGAATCCCCCTCACCCTTTTGTGTTCCAGAAAACGGCTTGCTGCAAAGACACCCCACCCCCCTTTTCCATGGGACTTACGGAAAACGTATGGGTGCCACCCATGTTTACCTCTGGCAAGGCCAGACACAGACCCTCCAAATTCCCACTCTTGGCCTCATAAGTGATAAGCACAACTGTTTGTCCCCAGTAACCAATCAGAGCAAAATGCTCGTTAACCAAATTTGGTTAAATTCTCTCCTTCCTCCAGCCCCTGAACTTTGGCCCACCCTCAGCCTAAGCCAGGAGACACTCCTTCCTGAGAACATGATGGAATGTTCTCTGACCCCCCGTCCGCTTATGTCCCTCCTTCATCCCACTTTCTAGTTCTTTTCTGCAGCCTATGAAAGAAAAAAAAAATCTTTTTGCCTAACCCTGAGGATGCTCGCAGACCTTATTGATGAGAAAGCATGGGGCAAGCTGAGGGCCAAGTACAGGCTAACAGCACCCTCCCCCGCACCAGGTGGGATATGTGTGGCATTCCTCTGACACTCCTGGCTGCCCAAAAGGAGGGGAAAGGAAAGAAAGAGGTCACAGTCATGCAGGACAAGAGTCTCCTTCAGTTTAGGGATAATGTAGTAAAACGGCAAGAAAAAGGCAATCCTAATCTCCAGAAACCTATAGATTCCATTTCCTGGAGCCCTAAAATCTCCCTCATCGAGATGTAAGAGGGTTTCAGTGCTGGCCACGGTGATATGGGAAATAAAGGCAAATAAAAATTCAATTCCCTTACTGCCTGCAGCCCATTGACAAGTCCTTGAAGCCAGCAGAGTGACTTTCCTCTAGAAGCTCAGCTGCCTCCATGATGACACTTTGGTAGGGGACAAAAGGGAATCTTGGCTTAACATTATCCTGATCCCCTCTCCCCCGCAGGATCCTATGAGTCTCTTTAAACACATAAGAAATGCCAGGGTGGCTCAGTTGGTTGAGTGTCTGACTCCGGTTCAGGTCATGATCTCACAGCTCATGAGTTCAAGCCCCATGTCAGGCTCTGTGCTCCGGCTGCTGACAGCTCAGAGCCTGGAGCCTGCTTTGGATTCTGTGTCTTTCTCTCTGCTCCTCCACCACTCGCACTCTGTTTTTTGTCTCTCTCAAAGTAAATAAAACATTTAAAAATTAGAAAAAAAAAGTCCCTTTGCAAACCTCCTTTATCTCTACCCACCCCCCCAAGATATATGCTGGCAATCATAATCCAGGCTTAAGGCCCCTGATATACATCTGAAGGGTCTCATGACTGAGGTCTTCCTAAGCAGTAATAAGATGTTTTCCTAGCAACAGCAAGCCCCTCAAGGTCCTGGAAACCTTGCTTCCAAAACTCCTTAGAGACTTGTGCCATCCCTAACCCCCTGCCAACCAGAATATATAGTCAGTCACCCTTCACAAGCCTAGTGCAGCTCTTTCTGCCCACGGGTCCTGTCCCTGTGCTTTAATAAATATCACCTTTTTGCACCAAAGACGTCTTCAAGAATTCTTTCTTGGCCATCCGCTCCGAACCCCCCATCGCCCCCAAACCCCATCATTACGGTCACAGCTTTCTTTCTAGGACAGTAGACCCCTCCCCATTGCAACCTCCTTGCAAATAAGTCTTCTCTTACTTAAACTTACTTACACTTCCACTTTTATTTTTTTTGTTAGACAGTGGACAGGCAGAGACCACAGGACCCTGGGCCAGACCCCAGGCAGGACCCCGGGCCTCTAGGAGCCCAGACAGGCCCCAGAGCATGGGCCAAAAGAGATGGGAACACGAGACCCTCTGATCCTCTCTTGTGATGATCAGGAATGGAGTTCTGGCCCATAACGGTGAGGAGGGCATGCCACCAGCCAGGCACAAACATCCCTGTCGCCAACTTGTGTTTTCAAAACTGGCTCGTTGAGATGAATTACAGGCGCCAAAGAAATGTTTTCATAAAAGAAAAGAACCACAGTCTTTCACCAGGGGGCTTCACTTCCTGTTGGCTCTCTGTCAGCCCCCACCCCTCCCCCCCACCCCCCCTCATCCCAGGCAGCCTTGGAATTGGCCTTGGAGCTGACGGAACCAACTGAGTGCCCCAGAAAGGCAGGGAACAAACAAAAGGCACCATTTATGTCCGTGTGTGTGAATTTTCTCCATTTGATCGGCAGCCTGTAATTTAAATATATCCAAGTGTGCTGGGAACATTTGTGGCATAATTATCAGATTTATTTAAAACACACACATACAAACAAAACCCTAAACTGGAAAACAACATTTAGCTTGGCCACAGAAGAGACGTTTGACTCCAGTTGCTTAAAGATGGTGTGAAAACCTCCCACATACTGTGTCTTCCATTCACTGGATGCCCATTTGGTGGCCTTCCTTCAACTTCTGCGTTCCCACCTCCTCAAGGAGCAAGTAAGCCTAAAAGAGAAGGAAGATAAAAAAATAACATGTTTTTTGTTTTTTTTTAAATTTTTTTTTTAATGTTTTATTTATTTCTAGGAGAGACAGAGAGAGACAGCGTGAGCAGGGGAGGGTCAGAGAGAGAGGGAGTCACAGACTGAAACAGGCTCCAGGCTCTGAGCTGGCAGTCAGCACAGAGCCCGACGCGGGGCTCAAACCCACGAACCGCGAGATCATGACCTAAGCGAAAGTCGGACGCTTAACCGACTAAGCCACCCAGGCGCCCCAAAAATAACATGTTTTGTTGAGTGCATTCCACTGGGTTGGAAGCAAAAAGTTGCTGATAGGAAGTCAGGCAGCCGGGAACACTTACTGCCTCAATGAGCCTTACTGTTCTCATCCATGAAATGGGTATGAGAAGCCTACGTCCCATGTCATGGTGGGGATTGCTGGGGTGGCTATCGCCTCTATTCTGTAGCCTGTTCCAGAATCTGTATGTCCCAATCTATTAGCACAGGTGCCCCTTTCTGTTCTGTGCCCATGGGTCCCCCAAGGAAGTATGGAACCTCTTGAAATACAGGTTCTTGGCCACCAGCCCTGGACTTTTCAATATAGCAATTCTGAAGTCAGGCCCAGGATTCTGCATTTTCACTCGCTTTCCAGACAGCTCAGAGGCAGATGGTAACCACATTTTGAGAAAGGCAGCCCTGGGGCTCATAGAGGTCTGGAACGGGAGGGTAGAGGGTTCCGGAAACTGTGTAAAGCTGACTTGAGGGAGAGGCCCAGAGGTGCCTGACCAGGCCGGGTCCTCTCTCTAGCTGTGGAACAGACCCTCCTCTGCCAGGATGACTTGAGATTCTCACTGCCCGGGCCCCAGCCAGCCCAAAGATCCTGCTCAAGACAGACTCAAGCATTGCTCCCTTACGGACTAAATACTACTGCCTTCCCTTCTTCCATGAGTGCCAGGGGGCTTTTCTCCTAAGCCCTTGAAAGCCAGAGGGTTTTGTTTGGTTCCTTGGCCCGCTAATGAGACCTGTCACCCTCTACTCATCCATTCCACGCTACCTTTCATGCACTGTGTTTGGTGTTGAAATAATCACGACCGACAAGACACACATTTTCCTCTTTTTCATTCATTCATTGATGGAATTGTGCTGCACGTATGTATCGAGCACATATTTCATGCAGGCACCAGGCTAAGCACTTGTACCTGTTAGTCGTTACCACAAAAAATGGCGCCTGATGAGCCTTCCCCGAACTGGATAACTTAACACAGTAAGACTCCTGACATCTGGATGGTTTGGTCCTCTGAGTCCGACTCACTTGGTCTTGGGGGCCCCTGCTCATGTGAAAGATAGTCTCGCTCACGCACCTGCCGGTCAGCCGGCTGTTGGCCGGGGCAATGAGGATAACCTGACGTGTGGTCATTCGTCGCGCAGGAGGCTAGCCTGGTTTGTTCACGTGACCGGAGCCGGATTCCAAGCGAGGGTAGGGGAACTTTGAGTCTCTTGAGCCTTCGACTCATAAACGGCACAAATCATTTCTGTTGACTAAATCAAGTCACATGGTATTGGCCCAAGTAAGCCGTGCAGTGACACAGAGTCACGGTGGGTAAGCACGGTGGGTGAGAGGAACTTTAAGTCATAGAGCAGGAGGCTTAGCACACGTGTGTGTGTGTGTGTGTGTGTGTGTGTGTGTGTGTGTGTGTGTGTGTATGTGATTTGTAAAGAAAGCAGAGGAAGGAGAACCAGGTGAACTCCAGGAGTGTGTAGGGTGGGGGTGGCTTTGTCACGCAGCAAAGACTTCTCTGATAAGGTGACTCGTGGGTGGACACCTGAAGGAATTGAGAGGCCAGGTCCCGTGTTCATGTGCAGGGAGAGAGTTTCAAGGCAGAAGGAAGGGCGCAGGGGCTTCCCACGTCAGAAATGAGGAAACTGAGGCACGGAGACACGAAGGAATCCCTCAGGGCCCACCAAGTGGCAGAGATGGATTGGAAGGTTCTGTGGGTTTTCCTATCTATAACACGAAGGTATTGGATAGGAAGCACACCAAGGATCTTTGTGCCTCCACGGCTTAGGTTCTGTGCGAAGACATCTCAGCCTGGCATCTTCTGTCCTGCTGGCCTCCAGCCGTGGTGGTTTCTGGGAGCCGCTCCCAGCGCGTGTGTTAATCCTTCTGGTGTGTCCCATCCTCACACTGAGCTGATTTTCCACGGAGACTGGGAAGGGGGCGACTATAACATCATCATCATCATTAAGATTGGGATTAGGGATGAATTTGACAATACTGCCATTTCTTGAGGGTTAACCTTGAGCCGGGTGCTATATATATATAATCTCATTTTATCTTCACTTGTGGTTCTGAAGATATTGATACTAAAACTCCATTTTAAAGAGGAGACGATGGGAGCTCAGGCAGTAACGTGCCCAAGGTCACACAGCCGGTAACATGTGGAGAAGGATACGGTCCCCAGTAAGTCTGAGTTCAAAGCCCAGGCTCTTAAACACAGTGGACGTGCTCTCATACCCACGTCCCGATCCTCTACTTCTGGCTCATTGAAGAAACTGCAAGAAGTCACTTTAAATGCTTAGAGTGTCATGTTCCTTAGGAATCACACCAAACCTCAGGTACCTCGGACCTCCCAGGGGGCTTACATCTAGTGTAAGAGCCAGAGGACCTTGGGGTGAAAGTGATCAGTATTGCCCATCAATTCAATTCCACAAATATTTTCCTGATGGGTCTGAGGATAAAGCTACAAAGATGAAAAAGGCACATTTTACGTCCTCAGGGAACTTAACACTAATAAGGGGAATAAAAATAAGGACACAGACCCTAATACATATATCATTGTCATTGAATTGTATTCAGCATCTTTTGGTTATAAATTACAGAAATCCAACTCAAATGATCACATTTATTGAATCACATGACAGAAACTTCCAAGGATTGATCTCTGGCTTCAGGCAGGGCTGGACCTAGGTGCTCAGATGATCTTGCATCATTGCTTGGCCTCTCTTTTCCTCTGAACTGGTTTTATTTCTAGGCAGACTTCCTTCTTATGATAGCCCCTGTGAGCTCCAGATTTACCTCCTTGGCAACTCCAGGGAAAATAGAGTGTCTCTTTCCTAAGAATTCTGCCGAAAGGCCCCGAGGAGACTGTCTTTGGCCTGGCTTGGGTCTCTGTGCTTTTGCTTGAGCAATCACTGTGTAAGGTGGGTGGGATACTGCGTGCGACTGGCTGAGGCTGGGTGTGCTTTCTTTCTTGACTAAGAGTGGAGGCGGGGCGGTTCTGGTCATAGAAGCTGGGATGCTGTCACTGGAGGAAGGGACCAGATGCTGGGCAGGCAAAACCCACACAGAACCTAAGCCGTGGAGGCACAAAGATCCTTGGTGTGCTTCCTATCCAATACCTTCGTGTTATAGATAGGAAAACCCACAGAACCTTCCAATCCATCTCTGCCACTTGGTGGGCCCTGAGGGATTCCTTCGTGTCTCCGTGCCTCAGTTTCCTCATTTCTGACGTGGTTATAATGACATCATAGTGTTAATTGGAAGGATGGATTCGTATACACATTATACTCCATTGAGAGCAGTGAAGTGTATTAGGTGCTCAATAAATGCTGTTCTTTCTCCCTGTGTCTCTCCCCTCTGGGAACCCTCAGAGTCATTCATTCTGTTCTCTGTGCCTCTGAAATACTGCATTCACCTCTTTGCTATGATCCAGTATCATTGTCATTCGTTTTTCTTCTTGTGTGGCTTGGTTTCTTCCACGCAAATGAGAGCTCTTCGAGAACAGGGACCAGCTCTTGCGGATCTCTGCTTCCCCTGCCCAGCCCCTAACGGAGTTAAAGACAGATGTGGAGAGGAAATCAATCAGTCACCAAAGTCGATTTGGCAGACCAGTTGTTCCCTTGAAGTCATGCTGTGTGACAAGTCATCGCCATATTTAGGGACCTCAAAAAGCATTTATTTTGTGCATCAATGTACGATTTGAGCCCAGTTGGGTGGAGCTGGCTTGTCTATGTCCCACTTGGTGTCCCGTGAAGTCACTAGAAGGCCAGGAGCTGGGGACACACAAAAGGCCCCCTCCCACACATCTGGCTCCTAGGCCAAGAAGACTGAGAGCTGGGGGGGACTCAGGGGCAGTGTGGGCTGTGGCTCTCCGGACATCTCTGTGTGTGTGGCCTCTCTGCTTGGTCTCTTCGACAAGAAGATGCTAGGGAGCTGGACTTGTGTCGGCCCAAGGCACCCGGGGTCTGTGCCCTATGAGAGAGAGTACCAGGAGGAAGTTGTACTGCTTTTTTAAAAACACAAAAACTTGATTTGAGAATAGTTTTAGCTTTACAAAAAAAACACCGTCACTGAGATGATACAGTTCCCATGAACCCCACACACAGGTCCCCACATCTAATTAGGCCACCGTGATACATTTGTTGCAATGGATGAACCAACATGGATCCAGTTTTATAACTTTATAACTGAAGCCCATGCTTTATTCAGATTTTCTTAGTTCTCACCCAATGTCCTTTCTGTGTCCCAGGATAGAACGTCATATCCAGGATACCACATTACATTTAGCTGTCATGTGTCCTTACTTCCCCTTGGCTGTGACAGGTTCTCTGACTTTCCTTGTTTGGATGACTTTGACAATTTCCAGGAGTACTAGTCAGGCAGAAGAATGTTGGTAGGATGTCCCTCAGTTAGGATCATTCTGATGATCTTTTCTCATGATTGGGCCGGGGTGTGAGTTTTGGGGCCAATTACTACAGACAGAAAAGGCCCTTCTGAACACATCATATTAAGGGCACATATTGATCTTGATCACTTGGCTGCAATCACTCCCTTGGTTTGATAGGTGTCCTCACCATAAAATTACTCCTCCCCTCTCTTTTCCACATGGTGTTTTTGGAAGGAAATCATTAGCTCTGTGCAGCCTGCACTTAGGGAGTGGGGAGTGACAATCTACCTCCTTGAGGGCAGAGCATCTCCATAAATTATGTGGAATTCTACATGAGAGATGTGTCTATTCCCCCCCTCATATTTATTTATACAATCATTGATTTATATCAGTGTTGACTCATGGCTATTTATTTTCTACTTTGGGGTATCATCCAACAGTATGTTATTTATTTTGTTGCTTGAATTGTTCCAGCTTTGGCCATTCGGAGCTCTTTCAGAGTGGCTTCATGACTCTTTCATTCCCCCATTATTCACCATATGTGTGTGTGCGCACACGCATGTGTGCATGCACTCACGTGTGCACCCTCACACTTCCTTAGATGCTCCAGGCTCGTTGTATGTACTTCCTGCCCCAGTGCTAGCACCAGCCATTTCTCCAAGGAACCTGCTTTTATTGGAGAATGGTATTAGAAACCAAGATGTGGGTGCCAAGTGTGCTCATTGCTGCTGGGGTGTAACAACCCCTTTTAACATAGCCTCTGAAGTCGTGGAGTTCAATTCTGTCGTCATCACAGGCCCACTCAGAATCAAGGGGAGAGAATATAGACTCCTCCACTTCTTGGTAGAGGTCTGTCATTGTCACATTGTCAGAGCTTATGAGATGCAGCAAAATACCGGTGTCATCATCCTTAGAAAGTACCACCTGTCACATCACTGATGCTGTTGCATACCCAAGGATTCTTATCTTACTTAAAACATCCTTCATCCCATAGGGTTTCTATTTAGCTTCACAGAAACTCTTTCCATGGTTTGGTTTTGCCTGAAGGTGGTTTGCTGATACAGGGACACACCCTACGCAACACTGAGTCCTCTTGTGAGCCGATCATCACCTTCTCACTGCTCTCCTAGTCCTTTCGTTGGGGTCAAGGAGAAAGTCTCAGCTCGGTGCTATAATGTCTTTAACAAGCTTATAGTGCTTGCTAATTTCTTTTCTTTTATCATATTTTGGCTCAGAGCTTTGTTACAGCACAGCCTTCTAGGTAGAATTTAATCATATTGTTTTACTGACTTGACAGCTACACTCTGCAGCACAGACATTTACTGATCACCAGTGTGTGGGTGCACCCCCACATTTCCTGGTCCCCTGGCTAGTAGGCAGGGCCACATGACTATCTGTGGCCAATGGGCCACACGTGGAAGATTTGAAAGCCTGTGAGCTACCGTCCAGCTCTCTCATTTCCTGTTAGAAGATGGTATAACCCCCTCTGCTGAGGCTCTCACTGAGTGGAGGCCCTCTGTCACGCCACATGGGTTATGCTATGTTAAGTCTTTGGACTCTTGGGATCAACGATTATTGCTGCATTGACTAATCTTTCTTGACGAATACATCTTTCAAATAGTGTGACTGATACTGGATTTTTCATTTACACAATGATACAAAATTTACTCAAAAAAGTGCTTCAAAGAAAAATCGGTGAATAACTTCCTCAGACACGGTGAAAATCCTCAGGGCAAAAATGCAAATGAGTAACGTCTGGGAAAATACTGCCCCCGTATTTCTGTCTTGCTGTCAGCACGGGAGCTCTGGTCTTTATTGGAAGTGGCCAGAAAATAAATTCGTTAATTCCCATTTGTTCCCTGTATGTCCAGTGGCTTAAATAACAACCATCAAAACCTCTTCATTAAGGCTTATTAGTCAGAGACTGCATGAAAAGATCCGAATTTTTTATTGGATTTTAGAGCCAAATAGCTTGCCTTTGCCCGTAGTGTTCTCCAGACATTAAACAAGGGTATGAACTTGGTGAGAGGGAGCTCTTCAAGTCTTTCTGCTCATGGGGTCCTATTTAAAGACACAAGCAAATGATAACTGACTGGCAATGAGAGGGCACTCAAACACTGCAGCCAAGAGGGAAGGATGGAGGATCATTCCAACCCAGTTCCCCAAAGCTGAGCATGTGTGTGCCGATTAGCGAGTAATTGGGCCTCGACACGGTGATTTGCATGTTGGAAACTGCTGAAATATTCACGTACTTGACTGTGTCTCTTCCAATTAGATATAATAAATGCAGATTTGGGTGACCATATGTTTTATCTTGATGTAATGGTTTTAACCTTTAAGGGGTGTGTGTGTGTGTGTGTGTGTGTGTGTGTGTGTGTAGCCTTCCAGTTCTCCGGGGCTGGACTGAGTGGAGGTAAGCTGGTATTTTAAGATGCAGTGTGATTAGCATATTTTTGGAGTCCTAGGGACTGAAAGAACAGGCAGTATTAGCTTTCTGGTGTAAATTCTATTTTTCCCTCCCTTCCTTCTTCTCTTTCTTCCTTCCTTCTTCCAATCTTTCTTCCTTCCCTCCCTCCTTCTCTCCTTCCCTTCCTTCCTCTCTTTCTTCCCTCCCTTCTTCCTTTTTTTTTTCCCCCCAATATTCTATTTATTTCTAGGACAGAGAGAGAGAGACAGCGTGAGCAGGGGAGGGCCAGAGAGAGAGGGAATCACAGACTGAAACAGGCTCCAGGCTCCGAGCCGGCAGTCAGCACAGAGCCCAACGCGAGGCTCGAACCCACGAACCGCGAGATCATGACCCAAGCGAAAGTCGGACGCTCAACCGACTAAGCCACCCAGGCACCCCTCCCTTCTTCCTTTGTAAAAAAAATGTTTTTTACATTTATTCATTTTTGAGAGACAGAGTACAAGTGGAGGAGAAGCTGAGAGAGAAGGAGACACAGAATCCAAAGCAGGATCCAGGCTCTGAGCAACGTTCAGCACAGAGCCTGATGTGGGGCTTGAACCCATGAACTGTGAGATCATGACCTGAGCTGAAGTCAGACGCTTAACCAATTGAGCCACCCAGGCACCACTTCCCTCCCTTCTTCCTAGCGTTCTTACTCCCTTCCTGTCTCTCCTTCCTTCCCTCCCTCCTTTCCCCCTCCCTCTCTTGAACGAGTTGACTCATTTCTCTAAGCCTCACTTTCCTCCTCTGTAAAATGGAGCTAATAATAATACCTATGAAGGTTTTCTGAAGAATAAAGAAGATACTACCTACGACCACTTAGCACAGTGTTTGGCACATGGGGACTGTTCAGTAAATGACAGCTGTTATTCGTATTATTGGCTCTTTGTCTTTTACTTGGTTACTTAGCCTTTCTGAACCTCAGTTTCTCCATCTGAAAAAATGGGCTCCTTCCCTTCCTTACATGAGATTATTATGATGTGCGGTGATACATAGATATTATTTTTATTACATGCTTGGCAAATGAGTGAATAAGTGATTAAATGAATGAATGAATTCTGGGAAGCATTGTGTATTAGCAAGGGTAAGATTTTTATAGGAAAAACTTCTCCCAAATTTCGGCCTGAGACAATAAGTTTATTTCTTCTCTCTCATCTCACCTTGATGTAATGGACACAAATGTCTGCTTCACATGCCCATTCAGGGACCCGCTCTCCTTCCAGCTGGGGCCCCACCATCTGAAGAGACCCATGGGTGGGGGAGATGGTGTCAGATCTCATGTAGCAGATTTTTATGGGCCAGGCCTGACAATGGTTGCTTCTGGGTCCAGTGGCCTCTTAGTACAAACGTGGCTGCAAGGAAAGCTGGGGGATGTCCTGGCTGTGCACCCAGGGTAAAAAGAAGATGACACTGCACTCCGGACTGAGGTTCCCACAAGCCGGCTGAGACACAAAATAATACTGAATGAGTCCGATTCGATGTCATACCAGGTTGAAGAGCCAGGGAAAGGTTGGAAGAGGGACAGAGGAGAGAAGCACGTGCGTGACAGCAGTGGGGCCCCTGCGTCTCTTTCATGCCTCTGGGTCCTGGACGTTGAAGCCACAGAGTCCCTCCCTCCGTCCTTGGCCATTCGCTCCTTTGGAATCCATTAGTGAGCCCCGCCATCGTTTTTTCTGATTTCATTAAAAATGCCACCAAGACACATGCTCTGCGGTATGCCACTCCAGTCCTAAGTGGGGCATTTTTGTTAGATGGATCGATTTTTTAAATGACAGCATCTGTTTGCTTGTACACATTTATTTATAATTTTCCCCTTGGCAATTAGAGCCGGGGAGTCGGTGAGCGGTAAGCAGCTGTTTGAATTAGCTGAGAAGGGAGGCGGTGATCTGATCTGTGAAGGAGGACAGAAGCCTTGGCCAGAAGCAGCCAAAATGGAACAGACGCCCCCAAATACACAATCCCGGGGAGGGGCTTGTAAATAACGTACATCGCCAGCCCAGAGAGACAGCAGCCCAGCTGGGTCAGCCCAAGAAGCCCCTCGACAGTGGGTGGCTGCGTCTTGGGGACTCAGGCAGAAGGGTAGCTGAGAGTTGGTCCTTGGCGAGCACGGCCTTCTGATGAGTCCCCATTGTGCCCACGGCAAAGCCCAAAGTCTTCCCCCTCATCTACAAGGCCCTATTTACTCCTCTGTCCCCATCCCAACTGCTCTCTTTCTGCCTCCTGCCACTCTGACTCCTTGCGGCTCTTTGCTGTTCCCAGAACATGCTAGATGCTCCCCTCCTCGGGGCCTCTGAGGCTCTGGCTTCCCCAGCCTGGAGCTCTCCTTCTCTGGGCTTTTCTCCACTGGTCTTTCTCTCCTCCTTCTATCCTGCACTCCTGTGCTATTGCTCAGAACTTACTACAGATGCCTCTGACATTCGATGGTCCAACTTAGGACTCTTCAACTTGGGTGTGAAAGCGGCATGTATTTAGTAGAAACAATACTTGGAGTTTTCAGTGTGGATCTCCCCCTCCCATCCCCACCCCCACCCCCGTGACACTGGGCAGGGGCAGCCCATCAGGTGATCTCCAGGGTCAACCACCTGTACTCACAACCATCCTGTACCCACACGACTATTCTGTTTGTCACTTTCAAACAGTATTCACCTGGGGCTCCTGGGTGGCTCAGTCGGTTAAGTGTCCTACTTCAGCTCAGGTCATGATCTCACTGTTCTTGGGTTCGAACCCCACGTCCGGCTCTGTGCTGACAGCTTGGAGCCTGCTTGGGATTCTGCTTCAGAGTCTCGATCTCCCTCCCTCTCTCTGTCCCGCTCCCACTTGTATGCGTGCGCGCACCCTCTGTCTCTCAAAAATAAATAAATGTTAAAACAGGAACCGTATTCAATCAATTACATGAGATATGCAACATTTATTTATAAAAGAGGCTTTGTGTTGGGTGATGTGCCCAAGTGTAGGCTGATGTATGTATTCTGAGTACATTTAAGGCAGGCTAGGCTAAGCTGTGACGGTCGGTAGGTTAGGCTGGGTTGGGTCAGGTGCTCGTGGTAGCAAGGACCTTGTCTGTCTTGTACAACTGGGGAACTGCGTCTGGTATACAGTAGGTGCTCAGCAGGTATCTTCTGACTCCGTGAAGGGATGTTTCACTTGGGGGGACACACTGAACCCTCTTACTCTCCTTCTCTGCAATTCGGAGTTGGGGGACTCACAGAAGGCCCGAGTCACGTAGGGTGGCTCCTTGGGGACCGCAGCCCTGTAAGTCTTGGTCTCCGCGCTCTGTGAGCCGGGCACACAGATGGCGTTCAAGGAGCAGTAGTTGAATAAAGAGATGGCTGAACGACTCAAGTTGACGGTCAACGCTGCTCAAGGCCAAAAAGAAGACATCAAGGCCAACGATGGATTTCGTTCTTTACTTGCCCAACACCACCGAGTCTGACCAGCAGCACCGCCCACACCAACTCAAGTCTCCAGTTCCTCCAGTAGCACGGAGGCCTGAGCCGCCCCCACCTCCCACCCCGACCAGTCCCGGCCGCTAGTCTTGCGCCCCCTACAGTCTGTTCTCCGCACAGCAGCCCGAGTGACCTAAAACTGTCAATCATGCCGTTCTGTTGGACCCCCTCCGAGAGGGGCTTCCTACCCACTCCCCAAGGCCGGCCCCTGTGGGTCTGTGCACGGGTCTGGCTCATCCGCCCTCCCCCACCACCCTGGGCCACACTGGCCGCCTCGCTTCCTTTGAACCTCTCTTGGAGGCTTCGCATTTGCCCTTTTCCGCGATTGGTTCCAAGCTGGCTCCTGTATCTTGCAGGTATCAAGTCAAACGTCACCTCCTCGGAGAGGCCTCCCCTGATTCCCCCCGCCCCCCATCTAATCCAGTAATCTATGCCCCCACGCCCCCACTCCAGCAGGAGTGGCCTGAATTCCAGGTGCAGCTGCCCCGTCCTCTCCCCCACCTCTTCCCAGCTCCCTGCTTTCGTAGGCGAAGCAGCATCACATTTTGATACAGGACTATCTTTTTCGTTGTTCCTCCTTCCTCTGGTTCCCTCTTTTCCTTCTCATCAAAGCAGGCAGCTGTTGCCTCAGGGGGGAAATAGAGCAGAAGGGGAGGAAGAACTGGCTCATAAGTCTTTTTGGCTTTTCTTCTCTTTTAGCAGAACTTTCAGAAGCTGGGGTGGGGGGGAGATTTGAGGGCCATGAAACACGTGGGGAGACTGGGGCCCCCTCCCCAGACCGTGGAGAGGCTTCGCCTGGCTGGCACAGGGGCAGGGCAGGAGGGTAGTGTGCCAGCCACGAGCAGTGCTAAGTCCTGGTCGCTACTTCCCGACATCGCCCAGCGGAGTCTGCAAGGCCCTGGGGAAGGGACTGTCTCTAAACCTGGAGACCCTAACCCAAGCCCCCTTGGGCTGAATCCTGCCCACAGCCGTGCCTGGTTTGGCTCCTGCTTTTTCTTTCTTTCTTTCTTTCTTTCTTTCTTTCTTTCTTTCTTTCTTTCTTTCTTTCTTTCTTTCTCTCTCTCTCTTCTCTTTCTTTCTTCCTTCCTTCCTTCCTTTCTTTCTCTTTCTTTCTTTCTTTCTTTCTTTCTTTCTTTCTTTCTTTCTTTCTTTCTTTCTTTCTTTCTTCTTCCTTCCTTCCTTCCTTCCTTCCTTCCTTCCTTTCTTTCTTTCTCTTTCTTTCTTTCTTTCTTTCTTTCTTTCTTTCTTTCTTTCTTTCTCTCTTTCTTTCTTTATCTCTCTCTTTCTTTCTCCCTCCCTCCCTCCCTTCCTTCCTTCCTTCCTTCTAACTCCCTCCCTTCCTCCCTTCTTTCCTTCCTTCCTTCCATCTCTTTCTTTCTTCCTTCTTCCCTCCTCCCTCCCTCCTTCACTCCCTCTCTCCCTACCTCCCTTCCTTCCTTCTTTTCTTAGTTGCCAACATTTAAGAGATTGTATATTTCAAATTTCTCTTGAAAATTCAGACCCCCATTTGTGGTTTGTCTTGAAACAGACATCTGGCCGGCGGTGGCCCTGTACCCCCATGAGGCTGCCCCCCATGGGCCTGGCATGAACTTGCTGCTCCCTACCCCACCCCCCACCCCCAGCACCCTCTTCTTGCTGGTGGGTCTCAGCGGGTCGTCTTGGCTTCTTTTCCTGACCAGCCTAGTCCCTGTGGGCCTCTGGGTTCTGGGGCTCCCGAGGGTGGAGGCAGCTTCAGTGAAGTTTCTAGAGTCTCAAGCATGTTCTGAAGGCAACAGAATGCTTCTGCTTCTGAAGGGGTCACATGACCGGGAAGGCCGGGCATCTCAGGGGTAACCCACGGGGACAGATGCCCCACACACCCCACCCAAACTGGCACCTCGGCGCCGTGCGACGCCTGAGGCCCGACCCCAAAAAGGAGTGCACAAGTCAAGAAGGTCTGAATTTGCTTTGGTGCTGGCTCCGCACAGCCAAACAGAGGGCAAGAGTCAGAGATACAGTGGGTTAAGAAAATTTTTAAGAAAGGATGTATTTCTTGAGCAACCCAATGTGTGGATGAGATGGAAGTCTGACTTCTATCACATGTGACTCCATCACATGACTCATTCTTCAGGGTCGTTTGTCCCCCCAAGAAACAAAACTATCATTCTTAGGAGGGCTTTCTCACCTGGCAGACGGAGTAGGGGACTCTTTATGTTCTCAAACTCCAAAGTGCAGGCATCAGAATCATTTGGTGTTAAAACGTGTTAAAACGCAGATTGCCAGGCTCTGTCTCCCAGCTTCTGATTCAGCAGGTCTAGAGTCCCCAAGAATTTGTCTAATGAGTTCCTAGGTAATGTCTAGGCTGCTGGTCTGGGGACTAGTCTTTGAGAAGCACCCATTTAGACAATCATATTAATTAGTTCACACAATCTTATTAGGTAGGATAGATCATTTCCTTTTTAAGGAAGAAAAAAAAAAAAGGTTCATTTGCTTTCCTATAAAGCCAAGCCCAGCCACAAGGACTTGTGTCATTGACCTTGCAGAGGGAACATATCTGAGGGGGCAGAGTTGGGTGGGTTAGGGGGAGTGCCCACACCTGACTGCTCTCTTAGTGGGGAAGAGTAATAGTTCAGTAAGTTCCTCCCCACCCCCTTATCCGCAGTTTCGCTTTCAACGGTTTCAGTTATCCATGGTCAACCGTGGTCCAGAAGCAGATGCTCCTCCTCCTGACTTCTCATCAGAAGGTCATTAGCAGCCTGATGTTACTCCTTCTCAACGCCTATGTCATTCACTTCATCTCATGTCATCATGTGGGTATTTTATCATCCCTCATCATCACAAGAAGACAAAAGGTGAGAACAGGATAGTCAGATATTTTGAGAGACAGAGAGAGAGAAATCATATTCACAAAACTCTTATTACACTGTCTTGTTATTGTTATAATTGCTCTGTTTTATTATTAGATGACGTTAATCTCTTACTGTGCCTCATTTATAAATTAAACTTTATAATAGGTATATATGTATAGGAAAAAACATAGTATATATAAGGTTGGGTATTACCCGGGGTTTCAGGCATCCATGCGGGAACATATCCCCATGGATAAGGGCGGAAGTACTGTAATACTTAACAATTATACAGTGATCACTCTGCATTGCTGGAAACCCTTGCCATGTATCCTCTCCTCCAGTCCTCAAGTAGCCCACGAAGCCCTCCTCCTCACCCTCATTTTATATGATGAAATTGGATCCATACTTGTCCAGTCAGCGGGCTGGGGAAGAGGATGCGCTCACCTGGGAGGCCTACTGGGCAGGGGCCTGGAAGTGATGACATCACCTCTGCTCATGGTCATTGGCCAGAACTCAGTCACATGATCACAGGTAACTGCAAGGGAAGCTGGGAGATGTAGTCTCTCTGCGTGCTCGGGGGACTGAGAGATGCGATCGGCTTGCTGATTTTGAGGCGAGTCCTGCAGTAATGCCACTGAGGCCCCAGAAGGAGATGCTATTAACAAAGCCACACAGCAGCTGGCGGGACAGTGGGCGGAGGCGGGGTCTGGCCTTACAACCTGCAGATGGATTGTAAGGCCTTGGCTGCGAGTTTTGACTGTGTAGTATTGTACAACTCACTCTTCTCTGAGCCTTAATGTATTGTAATAGGCAAAATCCTATTTGCCAGGATATTTGTGTGCATAAGGTGAGATAACACAGCCAGCCCGGGTAGGCCCTCTGCCTGTTAATTTAGTCGGAATCGAAATCCGCATTGGGGGTTCTCACCCAGGACTGCACATTTGAATCACCCGGGGAGACTTTAAAAAGACCCGTCGCCAGGTCCCTGCCCTAGGAGGTTCTGAATCATGTGTGCGGGAGTGAGGTCAGTGCTCGGTGTTTTCTAAAAACCCCTCCGGTCATTTTCATACACAGCCAGGCTCGAGAACTTCTATGATATTGACTATCAATCAGAACGGACCAACTAATACCCTTTCTTAAGGAGTGAAGGGGCCCAGGGTCTCTAATTGGGAGAAAGCCTATAGGGTCGGACCGGGGTGGACCTTGACACGCTCTTTTGGGGGGCCAGGCAGGTGGGTGGGCCTGGAGCAGGAAAGGTCTGATGTATTTCGGTAGCGTTTCCGCTGAGGAGCAGCGCAGAAAAGTCCCCGTGGAATGAAGTCCTGCTCTTGCCCTCGAATTTTCTCTCTCTCGTCAGCTCTGCCCGGACTGTCAGGTGCCAACACTTACAAATAGCCCTGGCCCGGACTTCCATGGAGAACAGCAAAGCGCCATTATTTCTAGGCTGTTACAGGGCGGAACAACACCTGCCAGCTAAGGTGACATGCGGCAGCTGGCATTTGAACAGGTCGCTTTGCAAGACTGGCAAGAGACAGTAAGTACCACCTTGGGGCTATTATTCTCAGCAAGAGGGGAATAGCTCTGTGCTTGTGGCTCTGCTTATTCATTTGGCGTTTCCCTTGAGCTGAGGGGAGAGGTTGGATTCTCAGAGGGGACATGCCTCTGGGGGGAGAACGACGATAAGCAATTAGACAAAGAGTATACTTGATGCTTCCAATTGTGACCATGCTTTGAAGGGCACGAGGTGACAGGTTTTCAGATGGGGGGCTAGGGAGGGCATTCCTGGGCAAGTGGCATTTGAAATAACAAGATGTGGATATCAGGGGAAGAATGGTCCAAGCAGAGAGGATAACCAGTGCAAAGGCCCTGAGGTAGGAACAGGTTCGGCTAAGTGAAGGAGTAGCCAGAGCTTGAGGAACAGCAGGGGATGAGCAGGAGGTGAACAGGAGATACATGCGGGGTGCGGCCGTGACAGTGAATCTGGATGATGCAGTAAGAACAAGGCAGCCACCTGCGAAGGACGCTGAGTGGAGAAGTAACTGGGTTTGGGTTGCACTTTGCAGTAATGGCTCTGGCTGCTGTGTAGACAAAGGATGATGAGGGGCTGCTGGGGACACAGGGAGGCTCATCAGGAGGACCCTCCTTGCCCCAGACCAGGCAGAGGTGAAGACAGTATGGACTAGTGTGGCGGACAGTTGAGTCGGGGTCAAGTGGATGGATTTGGGAAATATTTCTGTCAGAGGGTGATGGAATCCGCCAAGGCGAAGAAGGTGTGTGTGTGGGAGGGGGGACGGTAAGCACAGGCCCCCCTCCTGTTGGCTGGGCAGAGGCAAGGGCAGAGACATCCACGTACAGTGTGTCTGATATTTACAAGTCAAATCAACACTACTATCAAATGAAGTATATTCTGCCCTCCTGTCCTAGGAAGTAAGGACCTGGGAGGCCAAGTTTGCTTTAGAGTTCTACGGCAGAATGTGGTGGCCAGGAGAGACGGGGGCAGTGTCCTCTGAGGTGTGAGCCCACCCCCACCTCCACCCCTCGTCTGCATCTAGGAGCTTTCCCGGGTTCAGGAAGGGGAGAGATCAGGGCTGATGCCTGGGTTTTCAGACTGAGCCTATTTAAGCCCAGACCCATCCTCCATTGTGAAGCTTTTTTTTTCTTTTAAATGTTCCCCTCCCCCAAGACCGAGTTCCTTGTCTTTTCCCCTTCTCCCTCAAGACTCTGGGTTTGCAGGTTTAATGCAGATAAGTGTTTGCTACTGCTTCTGTGACCCTGGCCAGTTTCTAGCCCTCTTCGTGCCTCAGTATACCAAGCTGTGTATTGGGGCCGCTGATACCTGCTTCCTCCCTCCCTGCCAGTTAGCGAATGACGAACACATGTGAAGGGCATGTGGCAGAGACAGCTGTACATTTGTGAAAATCCCTGTGCTTTTCCCCCTGAGCACATGGCCTGGCTTTCCCAGCCCCCCCTCCCATGGAATGTGGCCGTGGGACTCAGTTGTGGCTAGTGGAACGTGACCATACATGACGTCATCATATCCAAACCAGGCCATTACGACCTCTCCCATGAGATCCTTCTTACCCTGCTGTTGGGAGGCTCCAGCCGATGACTCTAATACCTTAGACCGGGGTTGGCCAACTCCAGCCTGAGAACCACATCCTGCCCACTGCCTGTGTTTGTAAGTTGAGTTTTATTGGCATGTGGCCACATCGATTCATTTCTGTACCCTCTTTTGCTGCACATTTGAGCTGTCATGGCAGAGTTAAGTCATTACGACAGACTATGTGACGCATGAAGCCAAAAATATTTACAGTCATGCCTTTACAGGAACGTTTGCTGACCCTTATTCGAGGAGATGGCCAAGCCACGAGATGGGAAGAGCTTGGAGCGCTGAGTAACCACACAGAGGGAGGCCACATGGCTGCCAGGAACCTCTGTGGGGAACTCTCCATGTTCAAGAAATAAAAGTTTATTGTGTCAGCCTCTAATAGGTTGCGGTTTGTTTGTTATAACAGCTGGTGTTGCTTATCCTGACTAATACGATGCCTGCTACACTGTAAGTAAACCGCAAATGATAACTTCTTCCCATTCCCCACATTTTTACACTCTCCACAAACTACTGTGTTTGGAAGAGCTCAGAAAAGTGAACTGGCCTCAAGCCATTGTGAAGCAGCTCCTGACTCTTCTTCTAAGAGTATTCCTTCCCTGTTTCTTCACCCACCCATCTCCTTCTAATCTTCCAGGTTCAAGGTCACTGACACTGCTTCTGGACAACCTTCTCATGCTCCCCCATCCTCCAAGGCTGAGTTAGGCAATCAGGCTAGGCCACCTGACTTTAAGTCCTGGCCTGCCATTCACAACGCATAAGACTTTGGCCAAGTGGCTTCATTTGTCCGTGTCTCCATCTCCTTATCTGTAAAATGGGAATATCATCTATCTGGTAATGTTGTTGTAGGAAGTGAGTAAATTGATGTGTTTAGAATAAGGGGCTGAAGGGGCGCCTGGGTGGCTCAGGAGCATCCAATTTTTGGTCTCAGCTCAAGTCTTGATCTCAGGGTTGTGAGTTCAGACCCTGCATTGGGCTCCATGCTGGGCATGAAACCTACTTAAAAACAAAAATCAAGAATAACACCTGCTGCCTGGGAAGAGCTGAATGAAGGTCAGATGATGCTATGACCTCCATCTTTGTTCTGGTCCTATCTTGCATGGGTCCCACGCTCCCCAGTAACATTTCCCAGTGGGCTGTGAGATACTCCATACATAGGGGGCTCTCCATACATGTGGTTGGGTCAATGAGTGACGTGGTGGCTGCTGCTCAGTCCTCTGGGGCTTGGGGGGCAGGCTCTCCAGACCAAGCTGCCCGGGCCATGCCTTAAGGACGAAGGGAAAGCCGTGAATTGAGCAAGGCCAGTGTCTGCTCAGAGGAGATGGGCTGTAAGCCATGGAGCCCTGCTGTATCAGACAAAGCTCTTTGTTGCAAAGCACAGCAGCCACCCTAGCAAGCTTACATAGAGTGAAAAATGATTCAGCAGATCACAACATTTGCAGGGGACTAGCATAAGATGTGGGAGCTATACATGCAAGAAAAATCCCTTACCTTCCACCCCCAGACGACTGGTAGAGACCCTATCCCAGCCATCCCCAGCCATCCCCAGCCAGGGGCTGAAAGCCCAGTTCTAAAAGCAGGATGCCTCAGTTCTCTCCGTGTGCGACAGATGGCGCTAGAGGGCACACAGAGTCTGGGAGAGGGAGCCTCTTGAGGCCAGCCCCTGCCCCCTTAGAATTGTGGGGACCGGGCCCTTCTACTTCTCCAACAGCACGGTGGGCCATAATTATGCCAACTAACGTTACCGAATCCCCACAGGGCACCGAGCGCTGGGCTATGCGTTTTACAAAATCATCTCTATCATCCCCACGACAATCCTGGCAGGTACGTGCTCTTATGAGCTTCACTGTACATATGAACAGATCAAGGCTCAGAGAGCTTAAGTGACTTATCTGAGGCCACACAGCACAATTGAGGATTCAAGCGAACTCCAGAGCCCATATTCTTTTTTTTTCCAATGTAATATTTTTGATAATGTTTTTTTTTTTAATGTTTTATTTATTTCTAGGAGAGAGAGAGAGAGACAGCGTGTGCAGGGGAGGGTCAGAGAGAGAGGGAGTCACAGACTGAAACAGGCTCCAGGCTCCGAGCTGGCGGTCAGCACAGAGCCCGACGCGGGGCTCGAACCCACGAACCGCGAGATCATGACCCGAGCGAAAGTCGGACGCTTAACCGACTAAGCCACCCAGGCGCCCCTGATAATGTTTTTTTATCTTGTTGAGTGCTTTCTTTAAAAAAACTTTTTTTTAATGTTTATTTATTTTTGAGAGAGAGACCGAGTACGAGCAGGGTAGGGGCAAAGAGAGAGGGAGACACAGAATCTGAAACAGGCTCCAGGCTCTGAGCTGTCAGCACAGAGCCCGACGCAGGGCTTGAACCCACAAACTGCAAGATCATGGCCTGAGCTGAAGTCAGACATTCAACCAACTGAGCCACTCAGGTGCCCCTGTGCTTTTATTTTTAATGGAAGTATCGTTGACACAGTGTTACACTAATTTCAGGTATACAATGTAGTGATTTGACAGATATATTATATAAGTGTAGCTACCATCTGTCACCATGAAACACTATGACAGTGCCATCGACTATATTCCCTATGCTGTGACTCTCATCCCGGTGACTTATTCATTCCGTAACTAGAAGCCTGTATCTCCCCACTCTTAGTAATATTCCATTGTGTGTGCACATCTTCTTTATCCATTTGTCTATTGATGGACACTTGGGTTGTTTCCATATCTTATTGGAAGCCCTGATTCATGCTGCTGTCTTGTTTTTTTTTTTTTTTTTTAATGTTTTATTTATTTCTAGGAGAGAGAGAGAGAGACAGCATGAGCAGGGAGGGTCAGAGAGAGAGAGGGAGTCACAGACTGAAACAGGCTCCAGGCTCTGAGCTGGCAGTCAGCACAGAGCCCAACGCGGGGCCCAAATCCACGAACCGCGAGATCATGACCTAAGCGAAAGTCGGACGACCAACCGACTAAGCCACCCAGGCGCCCCATCATGCTGCTGTCTTACTCTGCTGAGAACCTGCTTGGTGATTCAGACAATGGAGGGAAGGAGGGCATCTGTGCATTCATGAAAACTAGTCCTGGCCGATATGCTCCCTGGGAAGGGTATTTGACTGGGAAGATGTCAAGGCTGCACACTCCAGCGGAAGTGGTGGTAGGTGGAGGGGTGGCTAGTGTGGGGAGCAATGAGCTCCAGTGACCAGAGGGTACGAAATGGAACTAAGTTGCTGTCACCACGGCTGATGACATTAATGCTCCGGGGTTCTTCTCTCCTCCCCTCCCTTCTCCAACCCCCTGTATCTTCCTTCACTTGCCATTATCACAGCCTCCATCTCCAGAACACCTCGTATCTCCATTCTTGTTCGCCACTCCCCACCACTGTGGACACCGGCCCGTGTCCTGATTACATGACTAGATTATGACCATGAGGATGATCATCACCCAGGACCCTGCCATCATCTTCACACACCACTGTCACCAAGCTACTGACACCATCACTGAACTCTCAGTGCTACCATGTCCGCCATCATCATGACATCACCGTCACCACGACTGTCACCGTTATCAGTCCTATCGGTACTGTCACCACTGCTCACCAACATCATTCACCACTGTCCTCGTTGTCATTATTACCCAACTACCCTTGTCACTGACCACACCACCATCCTTAGCCACCATCACCACCACCATTACCACCACCACTGCCTTCACTGCCACCATCACCAATATTTTCATCAGCACCAGTATAATTCTGTACAAGTCACAGATATTTTATGAGTCTCTATTCTAAACTCGTGTTAAATGCCAAGCTATGATCGTGATCAAGGAAAGGGCTTAATCATGGTGATTCATGATGGTGATTCATGTTCACCATCATTACCGTCATCAGTTATTAGTGGAAATTCATTAATGTCATATTAATCGCTATCCTTGCCTAAACAATTGCTCTGAAGAGAATAGCATCTTGCAAAATTTGAGAGCGAGTTCATCCGGTGAGTTCTGGGCCCCAGGACCCAGATCCTGCTCTTCCCCCTCACCCCCCATGCCCTGTCTAAATGCGGACTTCGTGCTGGCTCTGCCTGGGAGTCACCAGATCACCAGAGGGAAGATTTCTCCCCTACTTATCCTTATCTGGGCTTCTTCATGCCCATCTGACCAACCTGGTGCTGGAGTTCAAGGCTTCCTGGCCCCAATACAGAGACGTAATTATTATCACATGTCAGAAGGGTTTTACGAACCTTAATTAAATGTCACTTGGCTGAAAGCAGAAAATGGGAGGAATCTGCTTTCCATTACTAAGATTTACGAGGTCTCTGGAAGGCTGTTGTCTTTTGGAGACTGGATGGGGATTCTGAGGAAAACACTCTTGCCTCCGAACCAGGTCACAGAGGGAAAGAGGCACCGAAATGATGGGGCTGGCCCCGAATGACCAGTTACAAGGAAGCTGATTTCAATTTCTCTCAAGAGCCTGCGGTTGCTCGGTGGTGAGTTCTTCTTGGCTCTTGTTCCTTCCTCCCTCCTGCCTGGACATGGGCTCAAGGAGCCCTGCGGAGGCTAAGGGCTGGGAGAGGTCACCCCCTCTTCTCACTCCCTGGGACTCTATTCGTGCTGTAGCCTGAGGTAGTCCACTATCTCCTGGCTGTGTGGTCGTGGGCTATGACTTGACTTTCTGGTGCCTTGGTTTCCCCATCTGTAAAATAGGATAGTAACACCTCTTTTGCTTGTACTTCTGCTTATATTGAAGGCATGTGAGGTCCTTCCCACCCCCCCAGGCCAGAGCAGAGTCATTGTTTGGTAGTCAAGGTCATGTTAACAGTAACAGGAGCAGCACTGACATGGATGCCACTGACTGCAGCAGTAACTACTGGATTCAGGGGCCGAGGGTTCAATAGCCCCATGTCCATTCTAACACACCTTGAGCTTGGGTGAGTTAGAAATGACCACACCACTGTTCCTGGGTTCTCAGCCAGGCAGCCACTCTCCGGGAAGGGGCTTGGCAGAGGCAGTGATGAGATTCGGGTTCAGGTCCTGGTTCTGCTACTTCAGAGCTGTGTGACCTTTAGCAAGTCCCTTAACCACTCTGTGCTTATAAAATGGGGGTAATGAGGGGTGCCTGGGTGGCTTAGTCAGTTAAGCTTCTGACTTTGGCTCAGGTCACAATCTCATGGTTCTTGAGTTCGAACCCCACACTGGGCTCTGTGCTGACAACTCGGAGCCTGGAGCCTGCTTCTGATTCTGTGTCTCCCTCTCTCTCTGCCCCTCCTCTGCTGATGCTCTGTCTCTCTCTCTCTCTCAAAACTGAATAGACACTAAAAAAATTTTGAAAAGTGGGGGTAATCTTAGTGATGAGCTCATACAGCTGTGGGTCTGATTAAATACTGAAGTGTGTGGTGCAAGGTCGGTGTGCTGTCGACGTGTCCTGTCACGTTATTAACTAGCCAGTCAATCAAACGAACGTAGCGGGCTTCCAGTAGATTCAGGCATGTTGAAATATACCGGGAACACTGGTGTGTTGGTGGGTGTGTCATCCATCCATGTTTGCATGAGGACAGAGAAACTTCTAGAGACCAACCCTCCTGGAGCAGCAAAGAGGCAGGACTGGTTTCAGGCTGAGGCTAAAGAGGCCCCTAGGACCCCGGCTTTAAGGAAGCCCCCGCCTCAAGGCGCCTGCCTTGGCCTCCCACAAGCCTGAGAGTGAGTGCCTCCTTAAATGTTGCATCCTGAGCCCTTTGTCTCCCTCTGTCCCTACCCTGGTGTGAGGGCCGACCTGTGATGCTGCCCCCCAGTGGTCAGAGAGGGGCCATCATGCTGAGCGCCTTTCGTTATAAGACCCTTGCAGCCCCAGCAACAGGAATAAAAAGAAACATTACTAGATGGATGTTGCTGACATTTGTCATATTTGTCATGCTCTGTGGTTTCTTTTGAACATCTTTGGGAAATTGTCCTCCTTAGTGGCCCTGCCTCCCCAAGAGAGAAGCCAGGAGGGCCATTTGGTGGCCTCCCTTGCAGCTGGGATATAGACCCTGCTCTCAGGGCAGTGGGAGGAAGATTCTGGAAGGTTCTGGAATGAGAACCATGCTTCCAGCCCTGGAGGCATGCGTGGTAGCCGTGGGGTCTTTGCTGTCATATCTTTGCAGTGTCATTCCTGGCTCTGTAGCCTCCCAGCCTGATTCTCTGGCTCTTCTGAAGTCTCGGTGAAGATAGGCTGAATGCCTTTGTCCCTCACACCAGCTGGTGGGAACCGAGAACCCCAAGCTGGCCTGGGGGTGTGACGGCATCTCATGGAAGCGCAGGGCAGGGCACGCCCAGAGCAGGGATGTGGAAAACCACCCACACAGTCTTTCCTTCCACCTCGCACCTCAGTTTCTCTCTATCCATGCGCACAGATATGGTTTCTCGGATTTTTATGTTTGCGTGGGGACCATGTTTATGAGTTCCAGCCCTCACTGACACAGCCCCTGTGTCTCTTGGCCCCAGCACCAGATTCTTGCAAGAAATATATCTGTTTGGCCCAGTCGCCATGTCCCAAAGTAGAGCCACACTGTCCAAACATTCTTGCAGCGTCCCCTCCCTTTGGCAGCTCCCAGGAAGGAGAATTTGTTGTGAGCTGGACAGATATCCCCAAGGGTCTACCACCATCCAGAACATTTCTATGGCTGAAACCGAAGAGGCCGCTCTGACCTTTCGGGAGGCCCCACCCTGTGGGTGTCTGTCTCCGTCCAGGGCTGGAGATGTGGCTCTGATATAAGTGAATTAAAAAATGAAGAGTTTTCCTCCCCCTCTTCTCCCTCCCAGCCACAGAGCACACAGTGGTGACATCTGGGGGTCTGGAGGGGTGGAGTGGGGGCTTTGGTGCCTGGGGAGGAGGGAGCAGCTATTCCCAGTGGGCTCCTATCGGTTTGTGAGTACCCTTTGGGCAATCCCGTAGCTACTGCGGATGGAAAATTGGGACTCTTGAGCCCAAATGTTCTTGTAAGAGCAGGGAAATCAGAGCCACCGCTGCTAATCAGGCAGGTGGGCCCGGGAGCTGCAGGTTTGTGGTGGCCTCCTCAGAACCTGCCACATGCCAGGCGCCTGCGTGACGCGCCCACCCTCCCAAGCACCAGAGGACCCCAGTGCACCTTGCTGTTTCCTGTAGCATCCTGGGCTCTAAGTATATGCAAAGTTGAAACTGCGAAGAAGGCTTTGGGTAGGTTTTACAAAAGCAAAGTGAAATGGAATGGTTCACAGAATCTAGACTTCTCCGAGGGCAAAAATCCCCTGCTTTTATGAATAAGAGGTTTAACTCCCAGGGAGCGCCAAACATGGCCACACAGGGCTGGTCCGTCCACATGCGAAGTCCATGCGGGTGTGTGTGGAGGCGGGTGTGTGTGGAGGCAGGCACAGGTCCCTGTCCTTGGCCGCTGGGAACTGGAGAGCCTAGGGACGCTTCCTCACAGCAGCTGCCCATGGCCTTCTGCCCTGCTCTCCGCCGCCATCACCCCTTCTTCTGTCTCTGGGTCCCCAAGGACACCTGATGCCTTCTGCTGCTTTTGCGAGTCTTTGCCTTTTTCCAGCCTGGGTCCAATGGGAACGTCTCTATCATTCTTCTAGGCCTCCAAGCCTCCTTTTGGTGGGAGATGCCATAGGCGGGGCACCTGCCCAATGTCCATTTCCCCTTCTGATACCAGAACTCTAATACATATATATATATATATATATATGTCACCAAATGCCTTCCCTACCTCCCTTGCACTGACCCAAGCACGTGTGCTCTCCGAGCGTGACCATAGTCACAGTGACCTCACCGGCACTCACTCATCTCATAGTTGAGATGACTTGATGTCCAGCCAACATCTGAGATTCCCAAACATCCTCCTCCTGAAGTGAACCTTTGGGAATCAAGCTGGGAACCTTTGGGAACCTCCCAAGCTGAGACCTTTGGGAATCAAGCGACCCACATTCCATTGTGGCTTCTGCACACTTCCCTGTCGTGTGGCTTCAGGCTGGTCTTCAGCTTCCTCATCTTCAGAGAGGGATGTTAATAACACTGGTATCTCAGGCTGTGGGTGGGGCTGGGCCTGCGTGCAAACCCCACGAGGGTGGGGACTGTCTTGGTCACCACGATGCACCCACACTTCGCTATGGGCGCACAGTGGGTGCTTTACTCAGTTGCACTGAGTGAATGAGTGTGCAGATTTCAGGACCGTGACTGAGAAATCTCTGATTCATGAAATCTCTGCTGACAAGCTCAATGAGTACCCAAGCAGTGCCCAGACCAGTGCCAGGTTCCTGTGGGAGGCAAGGGAAGGGTGAGGGAGGGGAGGAAAGTGTTAAGTGGTGGGTCTCCCGCCCCCCCATCCCCATCAGAGCAGATCGGCTTTTATCAGATTTATGCAAGAGATTCATTCCTGAAGCTATGCATTATTCAAGACTAAATTTCCCAGAGGGATAAATGTAAAGCAAGATCTGCATTATTTCAAAATGTGAGCATACGGCGAGTCTTTATTAATATTTTTAAAATCGCCTGATTTCCAAGGCACATAATGCAAATTTGCATAAAATGTGATGTGCCGTTTCAGGGTTCTGGACAGGATTCGGTGGGCAGAAAGTTTTCCGAGGGTTACAAAGTTTGCACCCTACTACTGGCCTCCTGGATTTGTGGCTGGGGTCTGTAATCAGAGGTGAGGTTTGGTCCTAATCATTTGATATTCAACGTAGTTAGAATGCCAACATCAAGGGGTGATTTGCTTTAACAAAAATCACAGCTGATTCAAAGTTACTCCTACCAAGGAGGGTGAGTTATTGAAAAATTGATTGCTGTCTTTTTTCTCACTGCTTTAGACTCTTCAGAAGGGAATAAAGGAATCTTTTCTCCCATTTTCCCGGGACCTCACTGCCAAGTGCAGAGGGTTTCCCCCCGCCCCCAGTGCAGAGCTCTGGCTAAAAATACAGACTCTTGGGTTCTGCCCACCTGGTCTGAGGTGGATCCAGGACTCTGCATTTTTAACAGGCACTTCAAGGAAGAACGCTGGATGTTCGAGGCTCCCCTCGAACTGGCTCACCTGGGGGGCAGAGGTGAAGGGGGCTGGCGTTGGAGGGGAAGGGGACATTTTGGCCTCAGGGACTAGGTGAGGAGACGTTGCAGCGTCCGGAGGTGGCGGGGGGGGGGGGCCCTTGCAGTGGACCCTCCAAGTGGCAGGTCCTAGATGTGAGTGGCTCCGTGGGGTCTGTAAAGACTGGATGCCATTCGGCAACCTTAAAACATTGTCCACAGTGCCTTGAGGGGCGTCTGTCACCCATCCTAAAGGGCAGATGGACCTGGTGGACAGGGGTGCCGTGCGTGGCGGCGACGATGTCAATTGCAAACGTTCGTTAGTGCCAGACACCAATCTCACTGTGTTAAATCCACGAAGTCATAGGTCTTGTTTTTACCCCTCATTTTACAGACGAGGCCACGGAGGCACAGAGAGGTGTAGCAACTTGCCCAAAGTCACACAGCCAGTGAAAGGCAGAGCTGGTATCTACATTTTAGCAGTAAGCTATCGTCTGTTCTTTGTCCCTGCGTTCCTTAGTCGCAAGCGGTAGCTGTGAGGATGTGACCACACGGACCGGACGCTGAATCCTTTCTGATTATTTTGGACTATTTGGGAGGTTTGTAAGATCTACAGAAAGGAGAAGTATCCAGAAATGGAGCATTATTGAACTTATCGTCTACATTAATAATGGAAATATGATTTGATTTAGAAATGCAAAGAAATGGGACCTATCTTGCACTTCAGGAGTTACGGAGTAATTCATACCTGTGACCCCAGTAAGAACGAATGTCAGGGCGCGTGGTGGCTCAGTCAGTTGAGCTTCTGGCTCTTGAATTGGCTCAGGTCGTGGTCTCACGGTTCATGAGATCGAGCCCCATGTCAGGCTCCTTGCTGACGACATGGAGCCTGCTTAGGATTCTCTCTCCCCCTCTCTCTGCCTCTCCCTTGCTCATGTGCACACACTCTCTCTCTTTCTCAAAACAAATAAATAAACATTTAAAAAGTGACTCACTTGCATTTTATTTTTTATTTTAGAGAGAGAAAGAGGATGAAGGCTGGGGAGAGGGACAAAGAGAGAGAGAGAATCATAAGCAGATTTCATGCTCAGCACGGACCCCAACTCGGGGCTCGCTTCAGTGACCATGGGATTATGACCTGAGCCAAAGTCAAGAGTCAGACGCTCAACCGAGTGACCCAGGCACCCTGCTTGCATTTTTGAGACTCTTTCTTTCTTAATGTAATTTATTTAATAAGTGCTGTGCTGTATAGTTCAAAAATCAAAATGATATAAAAAGAGATTTATTTTTAAAAATCAATCCTTTCCTGATCTATTGTTGTCTCTCTCTTCCCTGGATGACATTTATTTCTTTTGTCTTTTTCCAATAGCCCTTTATGTGAATACAAGCATTGTGTGTGCATGTGTGTGCCTGTGTGCCTGTGTGTATGTGTGTGTGTTTGAATGTTCCCTCCTTTATTACACAAAAAGGAGGCCAACTGTACATATTGTTTTATGCCTTGTTTTTTCCATTTACCAGTATGTTCTGGAGCTCCTTCCATACCTGTACACAGAGACCTTTCTTTTTTTTTTTTTTTTTATTTCTAGGAGAGAGAGAGGGAGAGACAGCGTGAGCAGATGAGGGTCAGAGAGAGAGAGGGAGTCACAGACTGAAACAGGCTCCAGGCTCTGAGCTGGCAGTCAGCACAGAGCCCAATGCGGGGCTCGAACCCACGAACCGCGAGATCATGACCTAAGCAAAAGTCGGCGCTTAACCGACTAAGCCACCCAGGCGCCCCTGTACACAGAGACCTTTCTAATTATGGTTTATATTATTTTACAGCTGCACAGTCAGGGATGCTGGAATCTGCCATCCTGGCTTTGGAAAGCTGATTAAAAAAAAATTTTTTTTTTAACATTTACATATTTTTGAGACACAGAGCATGAGCGGGGGAGGGGCCAAGAAAGAAAGAGACACGGAATCCGAAACAGGCTCCAGGCTCCGAGCTGTCACCACAGAGCCTGACATGGGGTTCGAACCCACAAACAGTGAGCTCACGACCTGAGCTGAAGTCGGACTCTCAGCCGACTGAGCTGTCCAGGCGCCCTTGGAGAGCTGATTCTCAAGCTGTCAAAAATCTTGTGAGCGGGTCAGTGGCATGTTGGTACTTTGCAAGTGGCCGTGGTGGAAGTATTTGCAAGACACAAGTGGGCCAGCTCCGAGGACCAGGGCGCCCCCTCTCCGACAGCTGGGGGACACTTACAGCCCCGCACCCCTAGTGTGGCAGCCTTGAGGTTTGGCTGACCAACCTCCTGTCCATGGACACATGAGGCGTTTCAAATATTCTGTTTTTCCTAAGTGGTGCTTTAGTGAATGCCTGTTGTCTGCCTTGACAGGGAGAGAAAGGGGTGTTGTGGCAGCCGGAGGGATGGAAACGCACACAAGCCTCTACCCTTACCGCCCAGTGTGGCTCCGACCAGCCGCACCAGCATCTCCAAGGTCTTACTAGAAACACTGGTTTTCAGGCCCCACCCCAGAACTGAGTCAGGCGGGGTCTGCGTTTGAAGGTTGCACCAAAACACCTGATAAAGTTCGCTCAATCATCTTTCTTTCTCTCTTTCTTTAAATGTTTATTTTTGAGATAGAGCGTGAGCAAGGGAAGAGCAGAGAGAGAGGGGGACAGACGGTATGAAGCCGGCTCTGCAATGACAGCTGTGAGCCCAGTGCAGGGGCTCGAACCCACAAACTGTGAGATCATGACCTGAGCTGAAGTCCCACGCTCTATAGGCTGAGCCACCCAGGCGCCCCCGTGGACTATGTTTCTAAGGCAGGGCGCGGAGCACCCGGGAGTATCACCCTGTCCTTCTTGATCTTACACGTGGGAGGCATTTTCTGCTCTCTGTAGGGACTTACCCTCTGGTGAGAAAAGACCCCTTAAGGGCGCAGTAATGGAAAACAATTGTTGACCCCAGTGCTTGCGTAGAGCTGGTCTGCGTGACCCACCCAGGACTCGCCAGCAGGGAACGTCCTTAAAAAGCAGGAAAGCCAGGTTACCTCTTAACCACACACAGTCCTGGGACCAGGGCTTTCAAGAGCGAGAACTGAGAGAAGACGGAGAGGGCGCGCGAGTGTGCGTGGGTGTGTGAGTGTGGGAGTGTGTGGCCTGGTACATCAGTGGGAAGGAGGAGAAAGGGGAGCATTGCGCGCCCCCTGCTGGCCGGCTTGGGTAGTGACTCGAACGGAGTGCCCAGGCTGGGCGGTAACAAGGGGAAAAAGGAAATGACTGTGACCTTGCAGGTGGGCTGCAGATTTGGAGGAAGGAGACTGTGCTCACGCACGCACACACGTGTGCACACCCTGCTATACGTGACCGATTTCTTTGGCTGAGGCGGCACCAGGTAGTTCTCTAGAACAGGAGCACGGGGGTGGGGGGTGAGGATCGGGGAAGCAGAGCCGGAATCCGGGGTCTCCTCAACAGCGTGTCCCCTGCACCTGGCCCCCGCTTCTGCAGTTAAGAGCAGCTAACGCTCACTGAGAACTTGCCATGTGCCAGGAGCTGCCCTCACTTTATCTGGTTTTAATCGTCACGACGGCCCTTCTTGCCGATGCATGGATTAAATCCTCAGTAGATACTAGTTGAATGACTAAACCCACCCTTCGACTTGGATGTTATCATTGCTCTGTTTGTGTGACATCATCTCCTGCCAGTCCCCCTGCCCATCGTGCTCCTTACTGCTCCTGACCACTCTAGGCACACCTGCCTCAGGACCTTTGCATGCCTGTTCCGTCTGCCTGAGTGATCTTCATCCAACATCATGTGGCTGGCTGCTACCATCTCTCTCTCAAGCTTGTTCTCCAATACTCCCTTCTCTGTGGCTCTTTTCCTAAACACCTTAAACGACAGTACCCTCTCCCTCCTTCCCCTATTTAATTGCCCCCAATGATTTACTCACATTCTATACACACTGCTTGCTGACCAGGTTCATTGCCTGCCTTGCCCACTAGGACATACGCTCCTTCAGACAGGGGTGTCTGTCTGCTGGCTCACTGCTGTCCTCTGGGTTCCTGTGACGGCGCCTGGCTGGCTCAGACCAGGTGCTCAGTAAATATGCACTCACTGTATGAAAGAATGAATATGTTCTCTTTTCGCAGAGGAGGAAAACAGAAGCTCTGAGAAAGGAGCTGATCGCTGTCCAAGGTCATAAGGCAACTAAGTGGCAGAACTTGGATACCAGTCCAGGCTGAGTTCAAAGCTTGGAATGCAGGTCGTGATCCTGGGGTGGGGGAGGGGAGAGCTGGACCAGTCTTTTTAGGTCAGTCACCTTCAAGGTGTAGGGCAGGGAGCCCTTGGATTAGACCGACGAACGCCCGATTAAGAAGAGGGGAAAAAAAGTGTATTAACGTGTGCGGTGCTGAGTAACTCAAAGTGTGGTTAGAGCTTGGGTGCCCCTGGCATCTTAGCAAAGAACAAGACATTCAGAAGCAGGTGACGGCGAAGCAAAGGGATTTGGAGTTTCCAGGGCGCCAAATGGTGGGAAGGTTACTACAGGGGAGACTCGGGCTGTAGACAGTTACTGAGGTTGGATGAGCTGGGCTGGTTAAGAGTCTAGAGTCGCTTCCACTGATGAACTTCTGTCCTTCTAGTAGAGAGGAGAGGGGGGCACCTTTACAAATTTGTGTTTAGAGTTTAGGTGACGGGGTGGGGGCGGAGAAGCCCCCAGCGTCCTGCCAAGGTGGCTCCAGGTGGCTTTGGGGGATGGGAAGGCGCGTTGGGGTGGAGGCTTGTCTGGACCTCGTCTTCATTGTTGTTTTGCTTCTGGGGACAGGGACACATTATCAGCACGTTTGTGGGGACATCTGCATGTACAGGAGCCCTGTCTGATCTCCCCCCATGGAGACCCTCCTGCCCTTGGGAGTGAGCCCGGGGCTGTGTCCACACCAGGCCAGCTCGGTGGCTCATTGTTCCAGCGTCTCATCAACTGACATAATCAGCCAGTGAATTAACTTCCACTCTTCTGGGCTGTATTTTTAAAGGTGTTTTTTTTAAAGGCTTTTTTTTGGTGGGGGTGTGTGCGGGGGGGGGAGGCTCTGCACTCTTCAGAAATTAAATTTAGACTGTGATTTTATTACCCTTTTTATTTAATTTATCCTAACGGTTGCATTCAAGCTGTGAACCAGCTGTTGCCTTTGAAAAAACATTGTTCAATTTGAAGGGAGCATTTTAAAACTTAATGTAATGGCTGTGAGTAATCACCGCAGCAATTACGTTCTCCGGCGTGGCACGTCACAAGGGTCGCGGTAGGGATTTGGAAGAAGGCTAGGTGGGCAGAGGGTATCTTCCTGGGGCTGGTGTGGGGACCAGTTCACCAGAGGCCCGGGTCCACCTGAGCTCATGGATCTGCTCAGTCGCTTCATCTCATCTGAGAGGCTCTACCCTGGCTCCCTGCTCCTTGCACTGGCCAGAGAAACATATGAGGTTCTGAGGCAGGACACCGTTCAGGGGCTTAACCTGGGCGTACCTCCACGGTCGTTCCTCTCTGCCTTTGCACTGACTCATCTCTTTGCTTAACCACACGTCCATTGCCAGGAAAGCAGGCACGGAATCTTCCTTTATGTGGCTCATGCTTCTCCTGTTAAGAAGTGAAGTCTAGGGGCGCCTGGATGGCTCAGTCAGTTAAGCGTCCGACTTCGGCTCAGGTCATGATCTCACGGTTCATGGGTTCGAGCCCCGCGTCAGGCTCTATGCTGACAGCTTAGAGCCTGGAGCCTGTTTCAGATTCTGTGTCTCCCTCTCTCTCTGCCCCTCCCCTGCTCACATTGTGTGTGTGTCTCTCTCTCTCAGTAATAAATAAAAACATTAAAAAAAAAAAAAAAGAAGTGAGTCTAATTCTCTAAGTCTTGGATCTGAGCTTGGCCACACAATGTCCCCAGAGCTGGCATGCTAACATCCATCCCCTCTTGCTGCCAGAGACCCCTATGTAAAGAAGCCCAGACCAGCCCCTGCTGGATGACCCTTTGGACCACGGTTGGGCTGGCCCAGCCGGTGGGCCCAGAAGCAGCACTAGCCTGTGGGGAACCACCTTAGACCGACCCACTGCGGGGAGCCACTCCAGTGAATCCAGCGGAGTGTGAGCAAAATCAGATAATTGTTTTGAGCCACTGTGTTTTGGGAGGGTTTGCTCTGCGTTAAATGTGAAACTGAAACAACCAGTATGTAAGGATTTCATGGTACCTAATCTATGCTAGGCACTTGGCTGTGGGAGGTAGAGTCCCCCTGATCATGGCTTCTCATTGGCTGGTCACCTCTTGCTGGGGTGCACCATTCCACGCCGCTGTCCTGCCCCGTTCTGCAGACTGCATGGCCACAGGGTCCCAGACTCAGCTCTAAGCCGCTCCCTGGCATCACCCTGAGATGGGCAGTGGGCACTGGCAGGAAAGCTAGTGGTTGAGGGCAACAGGCTAATGGAGGGGGTGTTCAAACCCTACTTCTCTATTTCTCACCCTTTACTGCTGTAGGCATAGACAGTATTGTGAGACTGAATTTCGGTCCTACCTTGGTTACCTTAGGCCAATGGACACAACCTCACTAGCCCCATATTCCCTATGTGTTAAATGGGGGCCACATTATAAATTCTTGCTCAGTAAGAGACTTACTGTCATCACCTGAGTCTCAGTTTCTCCGTCTTTGAAATGGACTGAGCATGCCGCCAGTGGCTGACAAGCACCTCAGGATGGTGTAAGGATGAGAAGAGATTCAGGTGTCAAACATGCTCCATGACAGCAAAGACTGGCTTTACTACCAGTGTTGTTATCAAGGAGGGTCACTCTGGGCTGAGGCTGGCTTTCTCTTCCCTTGCTCCGAGCACTCAGGGGGGCTCCAGGCAGACTGTCCCCATCCTTCCTGCACATATATTTTTGCTTCAGTGTTAGTGTGACCAAACCAACTTGGCTTGTTTGTAGCTCATGAACTTTTCTTCTCTGGCTTCAGTTTCCTTATATTGAAAACGGATGGTTTCAGAGTGGTGACTGGTTTTAAATTATGCACTGCCTCTGATCGATTGATAATGTCTGCCCAGAGTGAGGAATGGAGGCCTTGCCCACTCGGGTTGGCAGGAGGGAGCGTCGTGATCGATTAGTGATGCCTGCCGCAGAGGTGAGAGGAAAGGATGGAGGGTATTTGCTGCCCCTGACTGCTGATCTCTCAGGGGTCTCTTAAGATTAAGTCTGTGTGTATGTTTCTGACCTGATAAGACTGTGTATCACCTTTAGCGTTGTGAATGCCTCCAAGTGGAGCTCGTTCAACTTCATATTCTCAGGACCTAGGAAGGAGTCTCCATCCTCAAATGGCCTGGGGGAAAGAGCATATAGACTGTGGTCAGACAGACCTGAAATTCTGTCCCAGAGCGACTGTCTCCCAGCTTTGTGACTGTGCAGTGGCAATCACCAGTGCTGTTGGCCAAATGTTCTGGATCTCCCATGTTGGGGAGCGAGGTAGGATGGCCAGGGAGGATCTTGGGATGAGCTCGGACCAATGGGTTGTGAGCCGAAGTGAGACCCTTGAGAGATCCTTCTTTCCGTCCTCCCTGATAACCAGTAAAAATGTTCCAGGTGGGACCACTCCATCCACCTGGACCCCAGAGTGAAGGTTGGGCCCCCTGGGAAGCAGTCTCTGAGATGGAGAGCCACATGCATGAAGTTTACGGGGATCTCAAGATCCATTCTCATAGGGGAGCGGAAGGAATCAGGACAGGGCAGAGGAGACACTGGGGTCTGCAGTAGAGCTAAGAAGCGGAGCTGGTCCATTACAGGCGTCTCAAGCTGGCACAATGCTCTGGGCTTTGATACCTGCACGTCAACCACTCACTGGATGTGAGTTACCCCCATAAAGGAGATGTGAGCTGGGGTACAACAGATCTCTGCAGCTGTGAGAAATTCCTGGAGAGGGACGACGGCCGAGGGCTGAGGGCAGCACTTGCAGGTCCTGGAGGATGGCTGTGGCCAGCTGGGGCTGGCTTCCCTCGGCCATCAAGGGGTGATCACTGAATGGTCAGGAACACTATAAGCCAGTTATTAAACACAGCCATCATTGAAAAATTACATAAACCTATAATTAAATGCACTTTATTAAAAACAAAGGTAATGAATACTCAAATCACTTCACTTCTGAATTGCTTTACTACATTTTACTTTTACCCAAGTCTTGGGCTTATTTATGTCCACCGGATGATTTATGTGCCAGACTGTCACACATCTCCAGCCCTGCCTTCCGGGGACTTTGGTGACTCAAAACTGGCCACAGTGGAGGTATTGGTCCCACAGAAATTGGTCAACGCTACAACTTGGGGCTTTATTCGTTGTTTAGTGGAGGAAGTGATGGGTAACAGGCAGGTTAAACCAGAAACTTTCATATCAGTGGTTGTTACATTGTGAATGGTACAAAAATTGTCAAGTCATTGCTGACACACAGCTTTAGGCAGGCTGGAGGTGCAAGGGTTCAGTAGAAACCAGCGAAAGCATTCTATGAGTATTATTTGGCTGTACGGAACTTACAATAAGGAGTACTGATAGTTTATCATTATATAAAAGCTATCCTCCACATCTTTAGATCTGGAAAATTTATAACAAATGTTTGTGTACATATGGATACAGGTGTGTGCATAAATATGTGTATATATATGTGTGTGTATGCACATATATTTTTTCCACCAGAGAATAATTATTTTTTATTATCTAAAATTTTTTTGTAATGTTTGTTTATTTTTGAGAGCAAGCACGAGTGAGGGAGCGGCAGAGAGGGGAGAGAGAGGAGGTCAGAGGATCCAAAACAGGCTCTGCGCTGACAGCAGAGAGCCTGATGCTGAGTCGGCTTATAGTGATGGATACATTTGGGCAAAATGTATTCTCTAGGCTGTGGTCTCTTCGTAAGAAAACCTCCCTCCGCAGGACTTCAGAGAGGATGAGATATGATGGATGAGATATGATGGCTATGGTACCGCTGGCACCCAGGAGGCGTTCAGAAGTAGTGGTGCTTTTTATTGCTAGCCATGTCTTAAGTGATTCATTGATTTATTTATTTTAATGTTTATTTATATCTGAAAGAGAGAGAGATTGAGAGAGAGGAGAGAGAGAGTAAGGAAGGGAGGGAGGGGCAGAGAGAGGGAGACACAGAATTAGAAGCAGGCTCCAGGTTCTGAGCTGTCAGTCAGTACAGAGCCCAATGTGGGGCTCAAACTCACGAACTTAGAGATCATGCCCTGAGCAGAAGTCGGATGCTCAACTAGGCGCCCCTTAACTTTTATTGTTAAGTGTCCAGCTCAAAATCCCACTCTAGGGGACTGAACCCAACTCCCGCAGTCCCTGCTGGGAAGGGCAGCCCTGGGGGGATCCTGACCTGGGTGGTCAGATGCTACCCTCTCAGCAGTGGCAGAGGAGGGCCATAAAGATTCAGGTCCTGAGAAATAGCCTGGAGGCAACGGCAGCCCCCGGCTGAACTAGCAACCGTAATACAAAATAAAATCAAAGCCCGGCCAGTCCTTACACAGGCTCCAGCAGTCCAGGCCAGGGAGGGGGGCCACTCAGACCAGAAGCTCTGAGGGGCGGCCTGGCCCCCCAAGGAATTCTACAAGGGGGACCAGGATTGAGGATTTACTGTTCTGACACCAGCCCCACCGAGCGAGTTTCCCCCACACCAGGCCATTCTCTGACACCAGCTACGCGTCCCACCCAGAGACAGCATCAGATCCCACAGGTTAAGGGCTCGGTCCCACAAGACCGCCCCCCACTTCAAACAGCAATTGCAAGTCCAGTTTGTCACCTGTGCTTCTGAGCGGCTATTGGAGGTTCCCAACAACCCATCCTTGGATTCAGTTAATTTGCTGGAGCAGCTCACGGGACTCAGGGAGACATGTTACTGACGAGGCTACCAGTTTATTATGAAAGGATAGAACTCAGGAGCAGCCAGATAGAAGAGATGACTAGGGCAGGGTATGGAGAAAGGGCAGATTCTCCAGGTCCCTGTCTGGGCACCGATCTCCCTGCACATCCACGCGGTCCCCAGCCCTGAAGCTCTCCTCTGGGGTTTTATGGAGGCTTTATCACACAGGCACGACTGATTAAATGGTGGCCGTTGGTGGCTAATTCACTCTCCTGCCCCTTTCCTCCTTGGGGCTCGAGGGGCGTGGGCTGAAAGTCCTTTTAACCACACGGCTAGCTTCCCTGGCAACACACGCCCACCCTTAGGTGCCTTCCAAAGGTCACCTCATTAACACGAAGTCAGTTGTACACAGGAAAGGGGTTTGCTGTGAAGACCGCGACACCTTCATGGCTCTTATTGATCAGGGGATTACAAGGGTTTTAGGAGTTCTGTGCCAGAAACAGAGACAGAGACCCAATACTTACTTCTTATTACAAATCACGACATCACAGGACTCTTATGCCCGTTGTTTTAGGTGACACAAAGTCTTGGCCTTTGAGGTACATCAAACTGTCTGACAGGAATAACACACGAGCATCTCACAACGTGGTCCTGAGTAATAAACACCACACACTTAGTTAGTCACTTCTTAAACGCCTGTCAGGAGGGGGCCCGTTAAATAAATTACGATCATCCATAGCTGTTTAGAATTATGAGACAGAGTTACAGAGATTGTTACGGCATTTCCCCCCATAAATATTACGTGTAAAAAGCAGGATGATGAAAATCTTTCTGAGGTGTGCTTCCATCGGCAGTGGGTACGGAGGTGGGGAGCACAGTCACGGCTGCCTGTGTATACGGGACCCTTTCTGGAAGGGACACCCCTTAAAATTATTACGGTGGTCACCTGGGGGGGGACTGGAAGTGGGGACAGCATGACTGAGTTAGGGGGAAAAGTTACATTTTGGCTCTATGCCCTCTGACGCTGCTTCAATTTATGACCACAGAGATTTCTTCCGTGCACCTGCTTTGTTAATTGCAGAGAAAAATGTCCCCAGGAGATCCGGATGCCTAACAGGTTTTGGAACTGCCGTCACCATCTGTGACACCAGTCCAGTCAAGTGCAAGGTCAGTATTGAGTTTGTGAAGATCCCAGGTCCCCTAAAGCTTATTTATTTATTCAAAAATTTTTAATGTTTATTTATTTTTGAGAGGGAGAGAGAGACAGAGACAGAGACAGAGAGACAGAGAGAGTGCAAGCAAAGGAGGGGCAGAGAGAGAGAGGGAGACAAAATCTGAAGCAAGTTCCTAGCTCTGAGCTGTCAGCACAGAGCCCAAAGCGAGGCTCGAACCCATGAACTGTGAGATTGTGACCTGAGCCGAAGTCGGACGCTCAACCGACTGAGCCACCCGGGCGCCCCTCCTAAAGGTTATTTATGAGGCCAGGGGTCTGGGTTCTCTAAGAGGACCCCAAAACCCTGTGGGCAGAAGTGATGTGAAGAGATAGCAGGGATCCGGTCTTTCAGAGGCATTGGCTGCACGCCGGAAAGGACAAGAGGAACCCGAGAATGATCTAGGCTTGTTCTGCCTGGAGTGACGTCAGGGGGTGGTTTAGACTCAAAAGAGATGTGAGTTTTCCTGCTGTCATCCTGCCTTCTTTCCAGACAATTATCAGGCCTCTCTGTGCTTATTGTCGGCCCCTTTGAACTTGACCTCACAGACCCCGCAGCTGCCCAGACGCCATGCCAGGCGGGTTCTTGGTGTCTGGTGCCCGCCACTTGCTGGTGTTTGGGAGCCCTGATGTGCAGGCCTGCAGGGTGGGTCTGGGGGGCTGAGTTGGAATTGCTTGAGTTCTCAGGGCTTAGGGACAGTTATGTCTCCGGGACCCCTTTCTGGGCCAGGCTCTGCTCTCAATGATTCCTTTGTCTCAGGCTCGGGCCTGGTCTTTCTGTCCCTCCCTCCTGATCCTTCCTGAGGCTCTGTTTTTTTCCATCTGAGAACTGCCAGGCTGCCACACTCGAAATAGTCTCATGGGCCTCCAGGAGCAGGGGTGCAGAGGATTCAAGGGCTAGCAAGCAGACCCCAGGACACTGGGCCGCAGGCCGCCCTCGGTTATTAGGGAAGCATTCTAGGGGAGAGCCTCATCTTGCTGTATCGGTAGCTGCCCACGGGGTGGGGCACCGCGGCCTGTGCAGGGATTTGCCTGTCTTGCTGAAGGTTCCTGGTACAGCCGGGCGTCCCCAGGACACAGCTGACCCCATTTCCTCATCAGAGCAATGCTGTCCCCTACAGGGCCGTGTATGAAAACGCCCAGCACAGCCCCTAGCTGAGCGCAGGGAAGTGTTAGGGGCAGCTGGATCCGGGTCCTAGCCGGAGAGGGTGGGTCCCCGAAGCGCACCCCTCCCTGGGACTTCGGTCCAGGCCTGCACGCGCTTTCCTTGCTTTCCGTCTCTGGGCAGCCTGGCGGGGGGTAGGTGTCTGGCTGGTGGGTGGGGAGACACAGAAGACTGGACTCCTGGGGTGGCTGCAGGGAGAAGAGCTCTTGTTGAAAATGGTCTGTGCCCGGGGCGCCTGGGTGGCTTAGTCGGTTAAGCGTCCGACTTTCGCTTAGGTCATGATCTCGCGGTTCGTGGGTTCGAGCCCGGCGTTGGGCTCTGTGCTGACTGCCAGCTCAGAGCCTGGAGCCTCTTTCGGAGTCTATGATTCCCTCTCTCTCTGACCCTCCCGTGCTCACGCTGTCTCTCTCTCTCCTAGAAATAAATAAAAAACATTAAAAAAAAAAAACCTAAAAAAAGAAAATGGTCTGTGCCCAGGTGGGCTCTGGGGATCTGGACCCCTTCTCGGCTAATTGAAACCCTCAAGGGCCACTGTGGCACCCATGCCTGGGGCTCCAGCCGGTTGGGTCTCTGGAGGCTTGGCAGACAGGACAGCGGACCAACCCTCTGGGTCTGGAGGTCACTGCAGCACAACTCAGCCCCACCCCCACCCTCCAATGTTCTTGCGTCTTTTTCTTCTGGCTGCCCATCTGCCCCAGCTTCCTTTGGTGGTGAGATCCAGGGTCTTACTGACCTCATGAAAACCCTGTAAGAATCGAGGGTAGCCCATGGAAAGCCCTGGAAAGAGTCGCTGTAACCTTGAGCTAGTCTTGGCCCTTTTCTGGGCAGAGTGGTCAGAGTGGACCAAAAGACAGCCGATTTTCTCCCTTCTGGTTCCTTCAGGCTCCATAAGTTTTGGGTTCCTTCAGGACTCACGGATGTGAATAGACTCCCCAATGGGCACACCAGTGTCCAGACCTATCACCCTAACTGTGTAGACCTGACCCAGAAGGTGAAGGTGGAATAGCTCACGGACGAACCCCCTTTCCAATGGATGCTACAGCTTTCCCCAAAGTCCCTGGAGTAGGTGCGTGGAATGACTGCCCCCGCCGTGTCCTCCGGAAGCCCCTGGAAGAGAAGAGCATCAGTGACGCCCGGCAGGAAGCACCTGATTTGCATGCCTCAGAAACAATTTTTGTGAATTTAATTAATCACAGTTTACACGCTAATAACCCTTGAAATATTGTTATGGGTAAATAATGGTTATTCCCTGCTGTGGGGGGAATCCGTTGTTTCTAGCGTTCATTTAGGGTTTGTTCCCCACCGTGTGATTGATTAGAGAGTGAGGCCAGAGGGAGGAGGGGGCTGAGGTTTCCATTTCACGGACGAGGCCCCGAGAAGGCCGGCTCTTTCCCAGTAGATGCTTGATATGACAATGGGGCCAGTCCCCAGTGTGGCCACTTCTACCTCTAGCCTCCTGCCAGTACACCATGATTGTAATTCTACCGTATGGGCCATTATCTCACTACCACCACTGCCATTATCAGTTCTTAAAGCCAGTTTTATCACCATCACCATCACCATCACCACCACCATCACCATCACCACCACCGTCACTACCACGGCCTTCAACTACTGTCACTGTCGCCATGATTACTGCCACAACTGTACCATCTCAACCCTGATGACTTTTCTGTGCCTCGGAGATGTTACTCCGTCCCAGCCAGAAACCCAGCCTCCTCCTCGGGCCCTCCCCCCGCTTTCCCTTCCCCCAGTCTTCACGCTTCCTCCCAGGGATTCTGCCTCCTGCGTGTCTCTTCAAGTTACGGCCTCATCTTTCCGTATGTGCATATATTTTCCCATATGTATATTCTCGTAACTCCTCAGTTGCTCTCCTGCAAAACTGGCCTTTCTATTTCTCTCTAGTGTCATATGGAAATATGACTTCTGTGATTGTAACTTTTTCTTGTGGCCTCATCATCCTATCTGGTACTCCAACCTGAGAACTATGTAAACTATTTATTTTTTTTAGAGAGAGAGAGAGTTCACAAGTGAGGGAAAGGGGCAAAGGGGGAGAGAGAGAGAGAGAGAGAGAGAGCAGAGAGAGAGAATCTAGGGCAGGCTCCATGCTCAGCACAGAGCCCAACATGAGGCTTGATCCCACGACTCTGGGACCATGACCTGAACTGAAATCAAGAGTCAGAAGGGGCGCCTGGGTGGCTTAGTCGGTTAAGCGTCCGACTTTCGCTTAGGTCATGATCTCGCGGTTCGTGGGTTCGAGCCCCGCGTCGGGCTCTGTGCTGACTGCCAGCTCAGAGCCTGGAGCCTGTTTCAGTCTGTGACTCCCTCTCTCTCTGACCCTCCCCTGCTCACGCTGTCTCTCTCTCTCTCTCCTAGAAATAAATAAAACATTAAAAAAAAAAAAAAGAGTCAGATGCCTAACCTGCTGAGCCACCCAGGAGCCCCATGTGAACCATTTTTATAAAGAATATTCTATGGACCTCATACTGGCTTAAACATTTTTTGTATTAATGTTACTCAGCTATTTACAAACAAAACTAGGTATCAACCCAGTCTTCATGTGAATCTAATCCACCATCCGTGGCAAGACGCATAATTATTTTTTCGATGCCTAATTACTTTATGTAGCATTAAGACAGGAAAAGTGCTGTCAGTTGTAATTATAAGAGGCTATAGACTTTCAGATGCATCCCAATTTCAGAGTCAAAATGGGACAAAAGTTATGTTTTAGAATCAACGACAAAAGAAGTTCACAAACAGCTACAAGGTTAACACAAATGAGGAACTATGTACGAATAAAAGCGATAGAATTCAAATTAGTGTTATTTACTTAATATGATAGAGGGTGTTGTTTTATCGAAGCTAATTTGCCGCTTACTGAGAATAAATTGCTGCTTCAGCACAGCTTCTCTTTGTCCCGCTGCCTGTATTACCTTGGCTGGTGTAGAGGCTCAATCCTCTTAGCTTAGAGAAAAACGAAGAACATTGCCCTGCCATCGCAAACCGTCAACTGGCCTTTATCTGCCACAAACACATCATTTACGTATCAACTCTACTTTTCTTTCCCCCTTGTCCTGGGACAATTAAAACATTACTAGACCCCAGAGAGATCCTGGACAAAGACATCACATGGCCACTGCCATTGCACGCTGGTGGTCAGGCTGGTATTTGGTGAACACACCAAAGTTTTAAAAGTTCTTGCTGAGCACTCATAAATCCCTAAGTATAAATCAGCCAATTCTGGGGGATCCTTTTTTCTTTTTTAAGTTTATTTATTTATTTTGAGGGAGAGAGAGTGAGAGTGTGTGTGACAGAGAGAAGAGGTGGGGAGGGGCAGAGAGAGAGGGAGAAAGAATCTCAAGCAGGCTCCCTGCTGTCAGCACAGAGCCCAACATGGGCTCAATCTCATGAACCATGATGAGATCATAACCTGAGCCGAAATCAAGAATCAGGATGCTTGACCAAGTGAGACACCTGGGTGCCCTTCCGGGATCCTTTAGTGATGATTTTAGACACTGGTCCTCAAGATAAAGTCTCCATTTCTAGCATGTTCTAGCCCTACCTCATTTCTGGCTCTGTTTAGTTTTCTCTGCTGCAGCCTTAACCAGCTCCTTGCTGGTCCTGGACTCCACGCACTCTGACATTCCCGGGTCTTTGTGTGTGCTGTTCCCTTTGTGTGTGCTGTTCCCTTCGTCTGGAAGGCCTTTCCTCCCCTTGTCCACACGGGAAGTTATTCCACACTCTTGCGGCCCCACCTGACATCGCAGTGGCGGAATCTGGTTTTTCTAGGTCAGGACACCGGTCGTGCATCATTTTACAATTTCCTGAGGGTGTGGACTCGATCTATGCTGTCAATGCTGAGTCCAGAGATGGGTACAGATTAGGACGAAATACATCGAGTAAAGAAGTTTAATTTTTCCTTTATTACAAAAGTTATGTATGTCTGCACCCAAACGTCTGCCCTTCCCGTTCTTCCTCCTCCTCCCTCCTTATCCCTTCTCTTCTAGCGGCCCCTCCGCCCCTCCTCCCACCCCCCTCCTTGCCCTTCCAGGTTCTCTCTGTCTCTTTGTCTCTATCTTGGTCTGATGTTGCTGTTTTAGCTCAGACGTCGCTCTCTTGGCTGGACCCAGCCTGCAGAGCTGGGGCGGGGAGGGGGGAGGGGGCCCTCCGAGGGCGTGGAGCGTGTGCAGGCTGGCTCTCCTGGATGTCTCCGAGAGCAGGGGTGAGGCTCACTTTCCTGATCAGTTGCTCTGCACGCGCCTGCCGTAGCAACAGGGCACCCGCAGCATTTCTCTCCAGGCTTGGTTTCCCCGCCTTGCCCGGCGCCCCGACGCGGAGGACTTCTCAGTTCCCGAGGGAGCGTGCCCACCTCCAGTGCAGACGCAGCAAGACCCGGGGCCTGCTGGCGCACTGCCAGAGCGCTTCCGGGTCCGAGGTGGGGGCCGTTGGGCGGGGTTCCGCGCGGTCCCTGGATGCCGTGGCCGGTTCCTGCGTGTCTACGGAGAGAGGATGATGTCGTTTCTTTCGTGCTGCATCCGGCCAAGAGTTACACTTATTCGGCCCTAGCGTTATATCTCCACGGCCAATTCATATACACAGTCGCTCTTTGGGTATAAGCTGGACCTATGAGCACTTTACATATTATTATTATTACTATTATTATTATTATTATTATTGTTTTCTTTAAGTAGATCTCATACCCGGCGCAGAGCCCAACGTGGGGCTTCAACTCACCACCCCGAGATCAAGATCTGAGCGGAGATCAAGAGTCAGGCACTTAGGGGCGCCTGGGTGGCTTAGTCGGTTAAGCGTCCGACTTTCGCTTAGGTCATGATCTCGCGGTTCGTGGGTTCGAGCCGCGTCGGGCTCTGTGCTGACTGCCAGCTCGGAGCCTGGAGCCTGTTTCAGTCTGTGACTCCCTCTCTCTCTGACCCTCCCCTGTCCACGCTGTCTCTCTCTCTCTCCTAGAAATAAAACATTAAAAAAAAAAAAAGTCAGATACTTAACTGACTGAGCCACCCAGGCGCCCCTAAATATTATGGTCTCCTGTTTCCCCTGTGGCTTAATTACTGGATAACTATTTGGACCTAATTATTATTAAAATTTTTTTTAAATATATTTTTTAAATTTTTTATTTATTTCTAGGAGAGAGAGAGAGACAGCGTGAGCAGGGGAGGGTCAGAGAGAGAGGGAGATACAGACTCTGAAACAGGCTCCAGGCTCCGAGCTGGCCGTCAGCACAGAGTCCGACGCGGGGCTCGAACCCACGAACCGCGAGATCATGACCTAAGCGAAAGTCGGATGCTTAACCGACTAAGCCACCCAGGCGCCCCGATTGTTAAAAATTTTTTTAAATGTTTATTTATTTCTGAGAGTGAGAGAGATAGAGCATGAATGGGGAGGGGCAGAGAGAGAAGGAGACACAGAATCCAAAGCAGGCTCCAGGCTCTAAGCTGTCAGCACAGAGCCTGACATGGGGCTCGAACTCACAAACTGCTAGATCATGACCTGAGCCGAAGTCAGATGCTCAACTGACCGAGCCACCCAGGCGCCCCTATTTGGACCTAATTATTAAACAGCAATTATTTGATTCTTCCAAACCTCAAAGCTCTTGTTATATCCATCTTGAAGGAAATTGCTTGTACCTGTCTTTCTGCTGCAGGCCACCCTCAGTGAGTGCACACCGTCATCTGTTCCCAGTCACGCTATGCTGTGTAACTGGCAGCACAGCACTCGTTTCTTTCAGCAAAGTTGAGGGAGGAAGCCACACATTTCATATTCTACCTTACAGTGCTACTAGACTCCTAACAACGGACAGGAGAGTGGCCTGCATCCCTCACAAGGTAAAAAGGTGTGGTCTAGAGATAATGTAGAAAAAATACACGGGGCGGGGGGGTGCCTGGGGGGCTCAGTCGGTTGAGGGTCTGACTTCGGCTCAGGTCATGATCTCACATTTCGGGGGTTCAAGCCCTGCACTGGGCTCTCTGCTCTCAGCACAGAGCCAGCTTCTTATCCTCTGTCTCCCTCTGTCTGCCTCTCCCCCAGCTCACATGTCCTCTCTCTCTCTCCCTCTCAAAAATAAATAAACATAAAATAAAAAGGGAGACATTAAAAAAAAAGAGTACATTTATTGGAAACAGAAACTGTAACAGACGGGAATTGTATCTGTGGTGGAAATGAACTGCGCTTGCCTGATTGCTCCTTCGACCCTCACAGAGCCTGATTTTCTTTTTGGGAGCCACCCTTCCCCCACTCTCAGTCCCTATTGGTTTGGGCAAGGCTGGTCCTACCCTACTTCTGTTCTCAAGGGGTGGGAATCTGACCCAAGTGAGACCAGAGGACTGAAACCCCCTGGCTGATGTGACTGGCTCAAGGGTCAGCACATGACCCAGGTAGGGCCGATGAAAGCCCAACCTGAGGGTTTCACCAGAATCGTGGGGAGAGAAGCACCCTCTTTCTGTTGGGAACGCTAAGCTGGCAAGATGGAAGCTGGAAGCGGCTGGGATTCTCTTTTAACCAGCAGGTGGAGGAAGCCTGACTGAGAATGAAGGCAATGCTACAGAGAGCGGAGCCAAGAGATAGAGAGATTCTTGAAGATTTTTTTGAACGCCTTGATCCAGCTATGCCTGAAACCCAACGACTGATGCTCTCTCATGAGCCAGAGCAAACCAAATTCTGTTTAAGCCAGTTTGAATTGGCTGTTGATTTCTGGTCATTTGTCAGAATATATTACACTAATCCGTAGTGCGAGAGTGTTACATTACACCGGAGACGTTACAGTAAAAGTCAGGCAAACATGTGGACAGATGATCTCTGATAATTAGGTCCTTCTTTCCACCTCTTTGCAGGGCAGAGCCGCCCCGTCCCTCCCTGTTGGTTGCTTCGCTTGTGTCTGATGCCGCCGGGGCAGGGGGCCAGGACCAGGCAGGCTGCAAATAACACAAAACGTCTGGGGAAAACGGCATTGTTCCCAATTTATGTTTTTGCTTCCTTTCCCGTCTCTTGCATTTTCACTTTTATTTAAGACTGTGTTCAATGATGTCATTACTTTTTTAATCGGCAACGTCTGTGACTGGGGCGTGTGGCTTCCCGCCGTTGCCGGGGTCTGGTGCTGTAAACAAACACTGGCACTTCAGCTGGGAGGCTCCCGCTGAAATATTACCCTAAATAAATAAAAGGCAAATTAGATATTGGAAAATAACTTTAAATTACATTTGAATTCTTGGGGAATTACATATTACATCTACATTCGGGACAAATGAGTTCACCGTGAATAATATGTCTGGAATGAGCACCGCGAGGGGAGCGCCATGCTGGGCATCAGGAGGAGGGCAAACCAAAGAGGGGCTTTCCGAGATAATGAGGCATAAAACAGAGGGGACTTCCTGAGGGGCAGTCGTAGTAAATGGGGAGGGCGGGACGTGTAAATCCTCAGAAACCTTGGACATGCCTGATGGACCCGCCAGAGAAACAGGGGCTCCCTGGAAGGAAGGCCATTGGGTTAATTTGAGTAGGTAATTTCCCTGCGGGGAGAAGGAGCTGTTGACATTATCATGTCCCTACGATGTACAGGAGCCTCACAAACATGCGGGAAGTGTGGTTGCCAGCTTTGGGGACGGGGACCTGGGGATCAAAGCTGGCTTTGTCACTCCCGCTGCTGAGCAGGAGATAGACTGCGGTCTCATGGCTCAATTACTGAAGAATTTCAGGGCAGGGAGTGTTATGTGTCTTAACAGCAAGGGCTTTGTTATCGGTCTGACTCGGGTTCAAATCCCTGTTCTGCCACTTCCCACCTTGGGCCAAGTCCTTTACCTCGCCAGGCCTCAGTTTCTTCATCTGTAAAATGGAGACCATACCAGTAGTAGCTTGTCTCTAAGCGTTGCTGAGATTACACGTGACCGCGGGTTTTGCCTGCTTAGCCTAAGTGCGCTCGCCGAATGGTAACGAATATAATTCAGCCTCGTTGTCTGTACAACAGCCTGGCGTAACAGGATGTGAAAATCGAGGTTCCAACCAGGCACCGAGGTGAAACAGATGTGCGCTTTCAAAGTGAGGCGTCGACTCACCATAGACGGACCCTTGGAAAGATGGGCCTCAACTCCCAGCCACCTTTACCTGCTCCAGAAAGAGGAGGGATGTGGGCCCTGTGGGCTCAGGGACTGGCGAGCCGAGTCGGGTGGTTCAGCCCCTCGTCCCCCCAGAGGATGCCTTCGATGGGGGACCTGCCCTCTCACCCATAATGCATAGCGGGCTCTGCAGGCCTGTCTGTCTTCGTCTGTCTCTGTTCTCAGGCTCCTATTCCTCTCGCTCACAGGCTGTTTAACCAGCTGCACAGTAGCACCCAAACTGTCAGATGCTGACGCCCAGCCCGCCTTCCAGAACCACAGAAGCAGACACTTCTGGGGGCAGGGCCTGGGCATCAGCGTTTTCTCTCTTTTCTCCTTCCTTCTCTCTCTCTTTGAAGCGTTCTGTACCTTTTAGCATATTCAGAGTAGCATTCATCACCACCAGGTTTTCCATTGCATGGAGGCGCGATGGGCATGTGACGCTGTGCGGTGGTGGCGGACAGCGTCATGGCTCCGCTTACATGTACCGTGCGGTGTCACCCCTGTACCTGTGGCTCGCACCCATCGTTTCGGAGAGGTACGAAAAAGACAAGGGGAACAGTGCTTACTGCTCGTCATTTAAAGCACGTTTGGGGCGCCTGGCCAGCTTGCTCGGTGGGGCATGTGACTCTGGATCTTGGGGTTGTGAGTTCGAGCCCCACGTTGGGTGTAAAGATGCCTTAAAAATAAAGTCTTTTAAAAGAACAGAAGTGGGGGCACCAGGCGGCTCAGTCGGTTAAGCATCTGACTCTTTAAAAAAATTTTTTTTAATGTTTTATTTATTTCTGAGAGAGAGACAGCATGAACAGAGGAGGGTCAGAGAGAGAGGGAGACACAGAATCTGAAACAGGCTCCAGGCTCTGAGCTGTCAGCACAGAGCCCAACATGGGGCTTGAACCCACAAACCGTGAGATCATGACCTGAGCTGAAGTTGGACACCTAACCGACTGAGCCACCCAGGTGCCCCAATATCTGACTCTTGATGTCGGTTCAGGTCATGATCTCATGGTCATGATATCAAGCCCCGTGTGCCGCTCTGAGCTGGGCATGGAGCCTGCTTAAGATTCTTTCTGCCTCTCTCTGTGCCTCCTCTGCTTGTACCCTCTTTCTCTCTCTCTCTCTCGCTAAATAAATAAGATCATTTTCATTGCTACAAGATCTTACGCATCCCTCAGCTGTCACTTCCAGTCCCCCCTTCTTCCCCTGTCCCTTCTCCTCCCCGCTGCCACAGGCCACAAGGAATCTACCTTCTGTCTCTGTAGATTTGTCTGTCATGGCAACTTCATATAAATGGAATCTTCCAATACGTGGTCCTTGGAGCCTGGCTTCTTTCACTGAGAGTCGAGTTTCCAAGGTCCACAGGATGAGTCAGCACTTCATTTCTTTCTTTCTTTCGCCGATTAATATTTTGCTATGTGGATATACCACACTTAATTTATTCATTAATCAGCGGCTGGAAATTTGGGCTGTTTCCATTATATGCTAGAAGCATTCCCCTACGAGGTTTTGTGGGGACCATGCTTTCATTTCTCTTGGGGGAGGGACCTCTGGTGGAATGCCTAGGGCATGGTGACTCGATGTTTGGCATTTTGCAGAATGACACCCCCCTCACCCTGAAGTGGCCCCACCGCTCTATGTTCCCTCTGGTGGGGCGAGGGGGTCCCTATCTCTTCACATTCTTACCAATACTCGTTATTGTCTGATTTTGGATTCTAGCCTTGCTGGTGGGCGTGAGGTGCTCTCCGCTTGTGGTTTTGGTTGGCATCTCCCTCATGGGTAACGCTGTTGAGCATCTTTTCACGGGCTTCTTGGCCACTTGTCTACCTTCTTTGGAGAAATGTCAATTCAGATTCTTGGCCCATTTTAAAACTGGGTTATTCGTGTTTTTATTACTGAGTTGTGAGCGTCCTTTGTATACTCTAGGTATGAGTCAGACATGGAATTGGTATTCCTTTTCTTCCATTCTGCGGGTGGTCTTTTCCCTTTTTTTGATGGCGTCCTTTGCAACACATTTTTAATTTTGATGAAGTCTGATTCACCTGTTTCTTTGTTGTTGTTGCTTGTGATTTCGGTGTCACATCTCAGATCCAAATCCAAAACCACAAAGATTTCTCTTACGTTTCTTCAAGTTTTTTTTTTATCCTTCCTTCCTTTCTTTCTTTCTTTCTTTCTTTCTTTCTTTCTTTCTTTCTTTCTTTCTTTTTCTTTCTTCTTTCTTTCTTTTTAAATATTTTTATTTATTTCTGAGAGAGAGAGAGAGAGAGAGAGAGAGAGAGAGAGACAGCAATGAGCAGGGGAGGGTCAGAGAGAGAGGGAGTCACAGACTGAAACAGGCTCAGGCTCTGAGCTGGCAGTCAGCACAGAGTCTGATGCGGGCTCAAACCCACCAACCGCGAGATCATGACTAAGCGAAAGTCGGATGCTTAACTGACTAAGCCACCCAGGCGCTCCTCTTTATTTATTTTTGAAAGAGAGAGACAGAGAGCGAGCAGGGGAGGGGCAGAGAGAGGGAGGCACAGAATTCGAAGCAGGCTCTAGGCTCTGAGCTGTCAGCACAGAGCCCAATGCGGGGCTCGAACCCATGAACTATGAGATCATGACCTGAGCCAAAGTCGGATGCTTATCTGACTGAGCCACCCAGGCACCTCTCTCTTATGTTCCTTCAAAGTGTGTGATAGTTTTAGTCCTACGGTTAAGTCTTAGTAATTTCTGCACGTGGCGTGAGGAGGAGATCCAACTTTTCTCACTCTTGCCTGTGCATTCCTTCTTCATCCAATGGACCCTCACCCCATGGCCATAGACATAGGGATTTATTTCATTTTTTTAAAAATATTTTTATTTCTTTCTAGGAGAGAGAGAGAGAGAGAGACAGCGTGAGCAGGGGAGGGTCAGAGAGAGAGGGAGCCACAGGCTGAAACAGGCTCCAGGCTCTGAGCTGGCAGTCAGCACAGAGCCCGACGCGGGGCTCGAACCCACGAACCGCGAGATCATGACCTAAGCGAAAATCGGACACTTAACCGACTAAGCCACCCAGGCGCCCCATAGGGATTTATTTCTGGACTCTCAATCCTGTCCCACGGATGCACAATATCAATGCTACGCTGCCTCAGTTCCTGTGGCTTTGCAGCACAGGTTTGTAAGAGGGAAGTGTGAGTTCTCCAACTTTTTCTTCTTTTCGAGATTGTAAGAGTATATTCTTGGATTTCATATGAATTTTAGCATAAACCTGGCCAGCGGGGGATAGTCATAGGGATTGGAATGAAACTAGATCGATCTGGGGACTCTCGTGAAGGTGGCAGCGCTGCTGAGTCTCCTGATTCTATGAACATGGGATGCCTTATCATTTTGTCAGGTCCTCCTTAATTTCCTTCAACCACGGTTTGTAATTTTCAGAGTATGAGTTTTGCTCTTTTGCTGCATGTGGTTTTTTTTTTTAAATTTTTTTTAATGTTTTTATTTATTTCTAGGAGAGAGAGAGAGACAGCGTGAGCAGGGGAGGGTCAGAGAGAGAGGGAGTCACAGACTGAAACAGGCTCCAGGCTCTGAGCTGGCAGTCAGCACAGAGCCCGACGCGGGGCTCGAACCCACGAACCGCGAGATCATGACCTAAGTGAGAGTCGGACGCTTAACCGACTAAGCCACCTAGGCATCCCTGCATGTGTTTTTTAAAGCTCCCTTGATGGCTCCAAAGTGCAGCCAAAATTTCATGATGATGTCAACAGCAAACATGCCTTCAGTGATTTTTGTGCCAGGTCCTGGCTTATGTCCGTTATTCCTTATAATAATCCTAAGGGCTGCAGAACCCAAGGGCTTTCATAGGTGAGGAAGCTGAGGCCCGCGTGTCACACAAACAGCATGTGGGAGAGCTCGGATCTTGACTCCCATCCACGACCCCACAGCCTCACCTCTTACGCTCTCTGTTAGGTTCCTCGCTTTTCCAAACAGAAGCCTGCCAAAGCGCTTGGAAGTCATGGCACACACAGTTCCCTTTGCCTGGAACCCTCCCTTTCCCCTCCTCCCCCCATCTCCATTTTAGCATTTGGTAACTTTGCTCTTAACTTTTCAATCATCAGTTTGGTGGCACCTCCTTTCCCTGAGTCTCTTCTTACCACCCTCAGAAGGAACGAAGCTGGCACTCCTGCACTGGACTCTCTGTGCTGCTGGGCCCGCCTCTAATACCACACGTGTCCTGTGTCATGATCGGCGGCGTGGCCACTTTATAACACTTATCCCTCTGCTTGAATGGTGGCTGGCTTGCGGTGCAAACAACAGTCTGCAGAGTTAACTGTGGCCGTTCAGCCTCTGCTGCGATCACCAGCGAAATCGCTCTTGGTGCCCTGAGCCACCGTGTAGGAGATGCAACGACCCTGTGACCACGCCGCTGGAGAGGCCACAGGCTAAGGGCTCTGGGGGACAGTCTCCACTAAGCCTGTTCTTCAGCCCTCCCAGCACGGGCACCAGCTAGGAGTGAAGAAGCCAGTGTGGAAGAGAACGCTTCTGTCCCCCATCATTCAAGCTCTCGCCAGCAAGGCCTCAGGTATGAGGGAGCAGAGAAGATCCATCCTGGCTCTTCTCTTTCCAAATTCCTGACCCAGAGAGAATCCGTCAGCCTGCCAGTTCTTGTTTTCCGCCTCTCAGTGTTCGCATGGTGGATGACGCTGCAGTAGAGAACTAGAGCAACTGGCTTGTGTGTCTTCTCCAGTTAGAACATGAAGTCTTTCAGGTCAAGACAGTCATCTTTCTATTACTTGTGCCCAGTACACGACTGACTCAGGATAGGTGCTTCTTAAGGGATGTTGAGCATACTAATGAAGTTGTGTATGATCCAAATTGCCCCGAGTGGGGCTTTGCTGAAAGCCTGCCCCACTAACATAGCAGCTCTGTGCTGGACTGGACCGTGGGAATTATATGCGCATACACTTGGAGACCCCGAATTTTCCTTTCTCGGGATTTATCCTTTAGCTCCCCATCTCCATGCCAGGTGGAGTACATGCGGCGATGTTCATCACAGTGTTGTTTGTAGGAGCAAATGTATCCATTAAATTATCCATAAAAAGCATGAACAGGAAGGGGGGCCCTGGCTGGGGAAGCAGCCGAGTTTCCGTTAGATATAACCGTGGCCCTTTTTGAATTTTGAAGCATGTATTACCTCTTCTAAAATAAATATTAATATATGTGCCGCACCGTTTGACTCGGAACAGAATTAATATTCTTCTTTAAATAGACTCAATTTTTTAAAATAAATAAATTTCCCAAAAAGGGAAGTTTACTTTGCCCTCCCACAGGGAAAATTGGCATCATTTGCCACACAGAGGAGATGATCATGAGAATGAGCGCATTGGGAACAGTCTTCTGTAGGCTTGGTAACATGTCCTGCTTGCTTCTGCAGGCTCTGAATCTGAGGTCAACCCTTTATTTATTGATAAAGGAGATTAGCCATGTCAGAGAGATGCGAAAGGCATCTTATCACCAGGCTCAGACCAGACGGTTGGAGCCGCGTGGCCAGTGCTGGTCAATGGCCTGTGCATGCGTCCAGTGCCACTTTGGGGTTCTGGCAGTTGATGGCTGGTAATCCGTCCCATTTCGCTTTTGCTTGGAGGCCATGTTCTCCAGAAATCAGAGCTGCAGGGGCATCCAGACTTGGTGTGGGCGAGAAAGAATGGTATTCTGCCAGGGCACTGAGATATCAGGGCTTATTTGTTCTGCAGCCTGAGGTAGGCTGTTCTGACTGCTTGTAGACTTGGGGAAATGCTGTCTTTGAAGAGCCCTTTATTAGGATCAGGCTACCAGCACCGCATTGCCTTACCAGCCAGGCTTTTTATTTTCTTCTCCTTCTTTCTCTCTCTCCTCCTCTCTTCCCCATTCATTCTGCTAACATCCTGGCTCCCATTACTCACCATCGCTCTTGGCTTTACTTACAGACTCACAGCCCATTAATCTTCAAAGAGGCCTCTGCATTATTTTAGTCAGGCCAGCCCGCAGTGGGAGCTGCCTCTCCACAGCTCTGATAAGATCTACTTGCATACCAGCCGGGACAGGAGGCTTGCAAAGTGGTTCCTTCCCTCACTGGGCAACTCTGAGTACGAGGAGCCTCTCGGGATTCATCAGACAACACCTCCACCTCTGGCCATTTCTACCAGTCCCCATCCAGGGTCCCCCAGAATAGCTGTCCCTGACCCAGAACAATCCTTTGGAAACCCAGGACCCCTCAAAATCTCTCTTTTCCAGCCATTCTCTTTCAGGGCACAAAGAAAACATATGTCCCGTAGGGGCTCCTGGAAGTGTGCCCTGTGGTGGGAATGTGTCCAAGTCTTGTGTCCAAGACTTTGTCACAGCTTGTCATTTGGGCCCCACTCTCCTGGGTGGAGGGAAGACTCTCAGTCATTTAGAGTTCCTTCTTTGCGTGGGATTGCTTTCAAGTTCTGTGGGGGTGGGCATGGGGGTCGAGGGGCTGAAGGGGGAAACGCATCATCCGCGGAGGTTCTCCGTGAGTCCTCGGAGGCCAGGCCACACTTGCTGCTGTGACATAGCCAAGCTCCTGGCCAAAGGTGAGGACTCACTGCCCCTGTGTGCTGACTTTTGGGTGCGTGGGCATCAGGTGGGAGCCCCATGCTACACCTAGTTAGAAGTCACAGGAAAGCCCGTGGGCCTTTCCAAGGCTTTCCACACCCCCCCTTTGCTCCAGGCGCCTGGGACCCATTCTGTGGCTTCCCTCTGTGCTTCTATGTGGAGGGCCCTCCAGACTTTTCTCAGCCTAGCACGCTCCACCAAGACAGCCCCTCAGACTCTGCCCAGCAACGGGGGTGTTAGGTAGGGTGTAGCAGGAGGGAGGGACTCAAATCAGAGGGTTGAAAGCTGTCAGCAGGAAGGAGGAGGGGAAGGAACAAAAGGAGTGGAGGAATGTGATTTTGCAGACGTCTTGCCTGGTATAGCCCTTGAGCCAGTTTGGGCCAGACTGAAGCTGGGACTTGTGCAGAAGCCCACCCTGAATTACCCTGAAGCTCTCTTTAGCTCATCGTAATACGACGCTCTCCTATGGGCTCCGTTTCCGCCAATTTTTGAATATGCGACGTATCCACTAGCGTGTTGAAGCGCTGGGCTGCGCGGTTGCACCAAAGCGTCCAGTCAGGGATATGTGTAAGTTCATTAATGCACGTGGAAGCCCCCTGCCCTGCCCCCTAAGACACGGAATAGAAGCTTCCTGTACCGACCCCACGGGGAGATGGTGCTTGGAGCCCTGACTCCTGGTCTCCTTACTTGGAACAAATAATAAAGAGTAATTTGCTTCCAACGTTTCCTTGGCTTGGGTTCAATTTAATGCAGCCCAGGCGGTGATCCCCATGGGTCTGGGTACAGGTGCACGGATCTGCCTACTTCCCCACCTGGGGCTCAGCCAGGGCCCCTGTCACAGGGACACCGCAAGCTCACATTTCCTTCGCTTCCCGTCCAATCCCTCTTCCCCAGTCGTGGGGCCTGGGGCCGGGGGTGAGGGGCAGGCAGTGCCAGAAGCCTTACCAGGTCCGCGGCATCCTCACAAGAAGCCCTTTTATAGTAGATGGTGAGACTGAGGTCTGGGGAAAGTGAAGGGTATAGCAGAGTCCGGATTTGAACCCAGAGGTGTCCGCAATACCCAGCACTTCGCCAGGAATCACCTGGAACGTCAGTGCGCTGCGGAGTTCTGGGGTCCTGAGGGGTGGGGGGGCGCAGAGAGGTTTGAGGCCGTGAAGCCACATAGCGTCCTTTAAAAGACACTCCAGTGCTCAAGGGCTTCTGAGCGAGTGTCCTCAGGCCCTCCTTCTCAGTGAACAGACAGCTCTTGTATTAATTCCTAACTATTTACCGAGCGTCTCCTAGGTTCCCGGTGTGGCAGGAGCCGCTGGGGCTACAGCAGTGAACAGAAACCCTGGCCCGGGCGCCCAGGGGGCTCAGTCGGTTAGGCCACCAACTCTTGATCTCGGCTCAGGTCACGATCTCACGTTTAATGAGTTCCAGCCCCTGCACGGGGCTCTGGGCTGAAGGTGCAGAGCCTGCTTGGGATTCTGTCTCTGCCTCTCTCTGTGCCCCTCGCCTGCTTGTGCTCTCTCTCTTTCTCTCAAAATAAATAAATAAACTTAAAAAAAAAAAACCCTGCCCTTGGGGATCTAACAGTTTTATAGATGGACATAGACAACAAATAAATGAGGGGACTGTTCATAAACCAAATTCAGCGGCATACATGTGAGGACCTGATTGACTTTATTAAATGATTGATGAATCAGGAGGCGTCCCATCTAGCAAGTGGAAGGGAGCAAGGAATGTGTCTCTTGTCTAAGCAAGGAGTGCCCTCCTGAGGGGAGGGAAAGGGGCCTGTCAGTAAACTCCTAGTACCTCCTAGTAATGAGCAGGAAATTCCACGCTGGCTGGTTAAAGGTCACGTGCCTGGAGGGTTGAAACTGCAGTTAGATTGGGTGTTAAGTCGTGGTTTGCTCACACAGATAAGCGATGCCATTTTAGGGCTGTGGGTTTTTATTTTTTTTTATTTTTTTAATGTTTTATTTATTTCTAGGAGAAAGAGAGAGAGAAAGACAGCGTGAGCAGGGGAGGGTCAGAGAGAGAGGGAGTCACAGACTGAAACAGGCTCCAGGCTCTGAGCTGGCAGTCAGCACAGAGCCCGAGCGGGGCTCGAACCCACGAACCGCGAGATCATGACCTAAGCGAAAGTCGGACGCTTAACCGACTAAGCCACCCAGGCGCCCCCTTTTTTTTTTTTTTTAACTCAATTTTGGATCAGTACAAGTGTGGTGAAGGAAATTAATTAGGCTGTGCGATACTATGATTCATATTATACATATTAATATATTATATTTAATATATATTATATACATATATAATATATAATATACATATAATATATATCATATAAATATACATATTATACACATTGTATATTATAGATATAATTCGGTCTTTGTCCCCAGTTCCTAGCACAGAACACTTATAATTTACTGAGCGACGGGCACTAGGATCGTTTTTTAAAAATTCTTTAATGTGTTATTTATTTCTGAGAGAGAGAGGGACAGCGTGCTTAGGATCATTTGTTATAACTCCTGGTCTCAGTGCCTTCTTCCTGAAAAACTTCTAAGACCCTTGGAATCTGTGATAACAGTGCCGTTTGTATGCTGATGAGTGGCTGGAGGGGGACCCGATTGTTTCACAATTAGGGCTGGTCACCTGCAAGAGCAAGGCCAGACTAGAGGGTCGGCCTTTGACCCCAGCCCCTGATCTCTCAGGAGAGGGAGGGCTGCAGATGGACGTCAATCACCAATAAATAGCTGATGATTTAATCAACCGTGCCTGTGTAATGGAACCTCCTTAAAACCCCTGAACAATGGGGGCTGGGAGCTCCCAAGGGGGTGAACAGGTCAGGTGCCAGGAGGGGGGGCGTGCCTGCAGGGGGTGTGGGTGCTTGATGCACCTGCCGTAACCTCACGCAAGGCATCTGTTCCATCCGGCCTTTCCTGAGTTGTATCCTTTGATAAGAAACCAGATATCTAGTTAAGGAAGCTGTTTGCCGGGGTTCTGTGAGTCATTCTAGCAAATTCTCAAACCTGAGGAGGGGCCATGGGAACCCCTGATTTATAGCCCGTCTCTTGGAAGTCCGGGAGGCCCGGGGCTTGCCCCTGGCCTTTAATGTGTGGAGCCTTGAGGGACAGAGCCCTCGGCCCGTGGGATTTGCGCTGGCCGTGGGCGGTTAGCGTCAGGACTGGGCTGAAGTGTCGGACCCGGGAATGGCGTCTGGAGGCTTGGAGGACTGGTTGTTGGTGTGGAAAAACGTCCACATGTCCAAAGTGTCTGGAATGACAAACAGAGTGTGACAGGTGGTTAGGGAAGGGCTCCCGCAACAGTGTGGCACTTGGGCCGAGAACAGCTGTGTGAAAAATCCAGGCACAGCATCCCGGGCTGGACGGAACAGCAAGTGCGGTGGTGTCGAGGAAGCCACAGGCTGGATGTGGCCAGAGGGTAGAGGAGAGGAAGCAAAGGATGGAGGGCCAGGCAGGGGTGAGATCACAGGGGGGCCTTGGTATTGATCAGTTGCTGTCCAGGCCGGAAACAGGGGGCACACTCAGGGGAACTTGATCAAGTGACTGGTTACAGAGGTCTGGGTGGGGTTGGAAGGATATTGACACAGGGTGACAAACTGCCTGGGGCCAGCAGCCGCGCACCCTGGTGGCCACCCCTAGTGCAACAGCAGTCAGGGGAAGCGACACATTGTCCTTGTAGGAGGCTGCCTGCAGCTTTCATCAGGGGGACCTGGCCACGTAGAGAGGTGGTTTCAGGAACGGAGATCAGTGATGGTCAAGGTGCCCTGCTCAGGGGGACAGGCACAGATGTTGGCACACATGTCAGAATGCTGTAGGTGCGGTGGTAACGGTGGGCTCAGATAAGAGTGGTGACCACGGGGTCCCCTACCACAGCCCTCTTCAGTGTATCACTCATTTCATTGATTCCCCAGCCTTTACTAGTATTCAGACTCATCTAGTGCATCCCTTGGTTGGTTTGTTTTGTCACCTGCCCTCATCACTAAGCACCCTGCCCACCACTGTCCCATCGCTGTGTCCAGCACAGTGCCTGGCCTCGGCGGACACTCAGTGGGTACTGACTGATGCTGGAATGAGCTGTCGGTAACATGGAGCCCCACGTGTTAGTGCTGTGCCTCTGGGCGCAGAGGACGGAGAGAGGAGACAGGTGGGGAGGGGTTGTGTGGGCTCAGCCTCTGAGACCCCTTGAACCTGGCACGCAGCCCGGGTGGTCAGGAACGCTGGCAGAGACTGCTGCTGGGGCCACTCCAGAGGCTGGCTCCCAACTCTCCCCCACCAGCTTTACAGCTATCTGAGGTCAGCTCCCCGGGTTCAAGGGAGACGTGTGGGTGTGGGATGAGGGTCCAGGCGGCTGAGTATAGACAAGTCGCCTTGGATAAACCTCTGAGGCCTCAGTGTCTTTATCTGTAGGATGGGCACGGCCACAGCATCTACTTTCAGCAGCATGGCGGAGCTCTTTAGACGGTGAGCTCTGCATGGTCCTTCCTGACTTAAAACCCGGGCATTGCCACTTCCTGGCTCTGTGCCCTTCACGCCTTTGGGCCTCAGTTTCCTATCTGCCAAGAGGGACAACTATTACCAACCTCATGGCTTCCGGCAGATAAAACGAGCTCCATGTAAGAAAGGTGTATGGCAAAGAGAAAGCCCTCGGTCGGTATTAGCCACGCCCCTTCAAGGGTCCAGGACCCAGGCCCACTGCCCCGCCTGGGCGCTGCTCCTCCGCAGGACCTTCTCTAAGAGGCGCCTCCAGCCTCGACTTCCTGAGATCTACCAGTGGCCGCTGGGCTGCAGCAAAGAGCTTCCCTGAGTGCTTGAGACGTGCCTCGGAAAACCAGGGGGAAAACCTTTTCTGGATCCTTGCCTGCGGCAGACAGTTTAAATTAACTTAAACCATTTCCTGCTCCCACCCCCATCTCGTTATCCTTTTCCACGGAGGCGAGAAGAGAAAACCTTTGCAGGAGAAGCCACGAGAGACGCTTCTCTCTCTCTCTCTTCCCTCCAGCGGATGCCAGGCCGGGAGATGCTGAAGTTTGCAGCTGGCGCGCAGCGGCGGGAGCGCGGGTCGCGGTCCCCGGGGCCCGTTGCTAGGGAACGGGAACGCGCGGGCGGCGCGCGGGGCGGGGCGGGGCCGGGAGGCGGCGCGCGGGCCCCGGGGACCGTGCTGCGGTGCCGCGCGCCGCCGCTAGGGGGCAGCAAGGCCCCGCGGATACCCGGCGCCCGCTCCCGGGCGCGAATGCCGAGCACGTCCGGGCAAGGTGGCTGCATGCGGGAGCCGGCGGCGGCGCGGCGACCCGGGCGCGGCTCTGGGCTGCAGGGGCCGGAGGGCGGCGGCCTGAGACCCTCCTCTCCTGACCCTCAGCTCCCGCGGCCCGGCACCCCGGGACCGGAGCTCGCCCAGGGCAGCGACTCGCCGCCCCTTCGTCCGCGGTCGTCTCTCCCGTAATCCATGAATTCACGCTTTCTCTCTGCATCCCTTCAAGTCCTCCCCACACTATATTCCTCTCTCTCCCCCCACCCCCCTGATTTCTTTTCTTCCCTTCCTCCTTTCCTCCTTCCCTCTTTCCACCCGCCCACCCACCACCCATCCATGTTTCGGTCCGTCCATCCATCCATCCATCCATCCATCCATCCATCCATCCTCCTTCCGTTCCGTTTCCATCTTTCCATCCACCCATCCGTCCATCTCTCCACATTCTTCTCTCTCTCCCTCCCTCTCTTCCTTTCTTCTGGATTTTGGAGTGCGTCTAACTTCAGAGTCCATTGCCAGCCACAAGTCTCTGGGCACGTTAACTTTTCTGCCTCCCCCGCACCCCCCCCTCCGCCCCCCAAATCTGGGCACTGAGGACACGGACCAGCCTCACTCCCTGAGCCCCAGGTGCGGGGAGAGACATGTCTCTCTGCTCCTCCACTCCTGCAGCCTGTTAGGCTCAGTGGAGGAGCCTTTAAACCTATGCCTATGGGTGGGTGAGGGGGGTTATTTTCCAGAAACTCTGATGGGGCCTAGGCGCTGGTAGGTTCTGCGGACTCAGTAGGTGATTATAATGAGCAGCTGAGTAGACCTGCCAGGAAGACTGCATTTGACTGATGCCACCTAGTGTCGGGCTCTGTGCCCTGGGAACTGGGGATGAGGGGTTAAGTGGGGACTTCAGGCCCCTCCTCCGTCACCTGTCTCCCTTCCTCTTGCTCCCTGGGTCCCCAGAGAGTCCAGCCTGTCTGCAGCAGCGCCCTCCCCTCCAGGAACCGAGCACACGCATGCCCGTAGGCCTGCACACAGTCCCCACCCCGCCTGGACGACACTTGACCTCCTGGGCGGATGGCCCTTCCCTGGGCAGCCTTCTCTGGCCACACTCTCCAGGCAGGCCACACCCCCTCCTCTGCAGCCCCAAAGCTGCTGTCGCCGCCGTGGCCTGCTTTTCTTGCCTGTCCTCTCCCGGGCGTGGGCAAGGCCCGGATTTGCTTCTTCTGAGTGTGCCCAGCCTGGCCAGGAGTAGGCACTGACGTGCGTTTAGTCACTGATGTTTCTGCTGTTAGGACTGGGCTGTGCTCAAATCGGCCGACATGGTCACTGGCAACACCTACCATTCCACCAACCCCCATTTCTCCAGGATCAGTGGCCCTTCTGGGAGAGACTGCTTCCTGGGTGTGAGAGCCCCCCTCCCGAGTAAGATGCTTGGGCCCAGGGATGTCTATGCAAAGGGAAAATGTCCTACCTCTGGTTTCTCACAGACCCAGGCTCCCCCACTGGCAGGTTCTGTTTGGCACGCATAGAGTTAATTCTCCTCCTAAGAAATAGCCACTATTAAAAAGCTGGTGGGTTTTACACAAAAATGGGGACTTTTCATCTTGTCTTGAAAAACAAGGGTTCTGGCAACATACCACAGCACCCTCTCCAGGCTGTGTCCCTCATACCTGTGCACTAGACGAGGGGTGAGGTGCATGAGGCCTCTGAGGCCCAGAGAGGGCTGCGCACTGGGCAAGGGTCACACAGCAAGTGTTTGGAGGGGCATGGATCAGATACCAGAGACACAGAGAGGTGGTGAGTTGTTATGACGGTCTCTCTGGCAGGAGACCCGAATGGAGAGGGGTCTGAAAATCATGAGAAGGAGATGGGGTTCTGGACTCTTTCATCTGGGAGAAGAGATACCTTGGGGAGTGAAATGGGGGAAAGAATAGTTGTTTCCGGGTGGGAAGGGTGTACTGTGTGCCTATAGGAGGCCACAGTTGGCATTCATTGGATGCTTTTATGTGCCAAGTGTGTCCTGTGTGGCATCCTTCGTAACAGCCAAAGAAATAGACACATTTGGGGTGCCCGGGTGGCTCAATCTGTTAAGTGTCTGACTCTTGATTTCAGCTCAGGTCATGATCCCCAGGTCATGAGATCGAGCCCCATATTGAGCCCCACTTTGAGCCCTGTGTCGGACTCCATGCTAAGCATGGCGCCTTCTTAAGATTCCCTCCCTCCCTCTCCGTCTGCCCCTCCCAGCCTTGTGCTCTCTCTCTTTCTCTCTTTCAAAATAAATAAATAAACTTAAAAAACAGATACATTTGTAACCCTCCTTGTGATAAGAAAAGAAGGCTAAGAGAGATTTAGCAAATTGCCTATTGTCTCTGTGCTTGACTTTACCATTGGCATGACTATTTGGCTTTTTTCTCCTTCCTGGGAACACAGAAAAGGGGCTACATTTCCCAGCCCCTTGCAGGTGGGCCGGGCTCTAGGACTAGTTCTGGCCAATGGAGTGTGGGTGGAAGTGATGGGTATCTGTTCCGGGCTGAAATTAGGACAGAGCCCTGTAACTACGGAGTCCGTCTCTCTTTTCTTCCCGTCTGCCCACCCAGGTGCTGGGGGACGAGGCTTTGTTGAGGTGGCTGGTCAGTTCTAAGCAGTCAGCCCAAAGGGGACAACGGCTGCCCAACTCCATGGCCCTGACCTTGAGTAGATGTGCATAAAACAAGCTTTTGTTGTGTTAAGCAGCTGAGATTTGGGGACTGTGTGTAACTGTGGCAGATCCCAGCCAAGCTGATTAATACATCACGAAGCTAGAAAGGGGGGTGGCTGGGATTTGAACCCACATCTTACCGACCAAAGACTCTTTTTTTCTTAAAAAATTTTTTAATGTTTTATTTATTTCTGAGAGAGAGAGAGAGAGAAAGAGAGAGAGAGAGAGTGAGCGCATGAGCAGGGCAGGGTCAGAGAGAGGGAGACACAGAATCCAAAGCAGGCTCCAGGCTCTGAACTAGCTGCCAGCACAGAGGCTGACGTGGGGCTCGAACCCATGAACCGTAAGATCATGACCTGAGCTGAAGTCGGAGGCTTAACCGACTGAGCCACCCAGGTGGCCCAAAGACTCTTATCTGTTACTCCAGATGCAGAGTTAGTAAGGAGGGGTGTGGATTCCATTGATTCAAAGACAAACATTTCCTACCCTCCACGCACATTTTCGCCTTTCCGAAATCAGGTTTTATCTCATAATCAACACCATCTCACAATCCAAGTTGCATGATGCCTTTTCGCAAGATTTTTAAAAGAACCACCGGCATCAAAAGTTGAAGAGCGAGTGTCTACTTGAAATGAAATCTCTGGGACAAGATGGCACGCTCTTTCAAGAAATGTCACATCACCTACACTCTTGATGTCCCAGAAGATGATATGGTGTGAAAAACACAAACATCAATGAGTCTGAGTTGAAAAGAGACTCAACAAGAGTTGAACTCTGAATGTGAAGATGTTTTGGGGATAACTTGACCAATTTATTTTGCTGGCATTTTCCATTTTATATGTGCATGATAGTGATATAGGATAAAAATCTATGTCTAAATAAGTCCACGTGAGCCCTTTCAATAGGTATAAAATAAAATTTCTAAGTGATAATAAAGCATCGTGTCTTGCTTTAATTGGCAGTGTTTTTTCTTTCTTAGTGGTACATAAAGATGCACCCTGCAATTGATGGCATCTTATATTTGCAGAAATATAGTCGCTGTGGATCCCAGGAAGCCGAACTGCCACAACAGGAAGCCTGAGGTCCCTGCACACCCCGCTGGTGCCGAGAAGCTGGGACCATCCCTGGGGGTTCCCTTCTCAGGGGCCCCTCCTGCGCCCCCAGGCACCTGGCTTTGACTTTCTTCTCTGCAGATTCTCTTTCTGTCAGCTCCTGGTTTATGGCTGCTTAGTGGGGCTGACGGAGTTCAGGATAAATGCAGGCTTCACAGAGGGGATGAGGAGTCTTCAGAATGTAATAAAGAGAAATGGAGAGGGCTCCCCGGGCCCCTTTCAGGGAAATCAAGTGAAATCGCTGGAATGAAGATGAAGACAACAGGTGTCTTTTTCGGTCTGTCTTCCTTAGCGTCAGGGGGCTGGACCATGGCTGTGGCTCAGCCGGCAGCTCTGTGGGACCAGAGCTGGGATTGGGGACGCTGAAAAAGAGAGGCACAGGTTCTGTGAATTCCAGTCCTTTCTCATTCTCATCCCTGCTCAGTGTTGTCCCTGCCATTGTTCCTCTCTCTGACTGTATCAGTCAGTGCAGTGCTGCAGTAACAAACATCTCCCACATGTCAGTCTCAGTGGCCTGTAATCTTAAAGGTTTCATTCTCTCTCATACTTTCTGCCCCTCACAAGCCCCTCTTCACTCAGGGACCTGGTGGACAGAGCACCCACCCTCTGTGACATCCCAAATTGCCACTCAACATCTATCACTTCTGCTCCTACATCATGGCTGACACAAGTCATGAGGCCACAGCCAATGCATAAAGCAATGCAATCCTACCGCATAACTAGAAGGCCAAGGGACAGAATGTTTCTGAAAAGTCCTATTGACTCTCACATTGACCACATCCCTGTATCTTGCTAGGATCTCGTCTGTCGACCATGCTCTGTCTCTCACAGTCTCCGCATCCCGGATCATGTGCCTATGAGTGACGCTGTGAGATCATGAGTTCCGGAAATGCAGGGCCTCATCTGTTCTTCCTCCCACACCCACCACATCCTATGCTCAGTTCCATAGCCAATTGCCCTGCTGGGCTGCGAACTCTCAAAATATGGGATGGTGGCAAGTCGTTCTGCGCCCCCAGGCACAGAGCGTGGCTCAGAAGAGGTGGGCATTTGGAAAGAGAATGGATAATTAAGTGAAAAATACAATGAGCCTGCTGGAAGAATGAAACGCTCTTCAAGTAAGGGAGTCCCTACGGCCACACTGAAAGCCCGCTCCCTGACCCTTGAGAGGCACCGTTGGAAAAGCCCAGGGGTCTCAGAGAATGTGTGTCTGTGTGTGAATGGGGTGGGCACAGACCCCAGGGCATGGGCACATCCTTAGGAGCTGGGCTGTGGCCTGGCTGATAAAAGGTGGGTTAGGGATGATGGAGATCCATGTGTCATCTCATTACTGAGAGATGGTGTCATTGGATCAACACAGCTGTCCAGTGTAGACCAATGGTTCTCAGTTCCCTGCCCCACCCCCCTCGATGACCCACATGACCAGTGGCATCCACCTGAGTGCCTTGTGGACATATCCAGCCTATGACTAGAAGCACAGACAAAGCAGACTGTGGGGTACATCCAATCCCCCCTAACTGGCCTTGTGTCCACTGCTTTCTTCCCCTGCAAGGAAGCCAATCTGAAAGCCAGTGATGGAAGGGAGCTTTTTTATGGTGTTCTGTTTTTCAGGACACTTCTTGGCTGCAGGTGACATAGAACCAGTTACAACAGTCTTACAAAGAAAAGGGAGTTTGTTTATTCATCAAAAAAGTTCAGGGGCGCCTGGGTGGCTCTGTTGGTTAAGCATCTGACTCTTGGTTTCGGCTCAAGTCACAATCTCACCGTCTGGTGAGTTCAAGCCCCACATCGGGCTCTGCACGACAGTGCAGAGTCTGCTTGGGCTTCTCTCTCCCTCTCTCTCTCTCCCTCTCTCTCTGCCCCTCCCCTGCTCACGCTGTCTCTGTCTCTCTCAAAATAAATAAATAAACCTAAAAAAAAAAGTTCAAGGTAAATGCCTTCAGGCACACCTGCATCCGGGTGCTCCAGTGATGTGGCCAGGTGTCTGCTGATGAGATGCTCTCTTCAAAAGAGCACACTGACACTTCCCGAGCGTTTCCTTTGTTCTGGGAACTGTGCTGACACTTTACATCATGCCCCGTCAGCTTCAATCCCCGAAACCTGACGAAGTAGGTTCTATTATTAACTACACTATGCAGCCGAGGCAATGAAGGCTCAGAGCCGTTTAGTAACTTGCCCAAGGTCACACAGCTAGTGGATGGCTGACCCAGGATTCCATTGCCGTCTGACACTAGGGGGTTCACTCTCAGTTCTTGGCACGTTCCTGCTTCCAGCGCGAGATATGTATTTGAAACCACCACGTCCCTGACTCCCTCGCTCAGACAGACTCCAGGAGGCAGGTTCCCTGAGGGACATTTCAGTCCCTAGGAACGCCAGGACTAGGGAGGCTAACTGTCACCTGCAGTCTACCTGCTTTCTGTAGGAGGCTTTGCTCCACACAGCCCTTGCCACCTTCAACTATCATCTCTTCTAGTGGATGACCCCACCCCTTATCCTCCCTGCCATGGCTGATTGCATCAACCTTGACCATGTGACCCTAGGGCTGCCAATCTGAAGGCTGGCCCACCACCTATCGCCGTGTGGTTTGTATGGGCATGGCCAAACAGATGCTCTCCTATAATTTGAACTCAGACTCAGGGAAATTCCCAGTTGGTGGTGCCAAGTAGATTCAGGGCTGGAGTGACCGTTTTGGATGCCTGGGTCACCGAGGAAGCCAGGCAGCTGACAGATGAGATCCTGGCTGCTGCAGAAGGCAGAGTAGAGATGCCACAGAGGAGCGACTTTCTAAACATGAGCAGCTTCCTCTGCCTGCCCCTTTCCCACGGGGCCCCCAGCCCTTTCTGCAACTCTGGGATGCTTTCCATGCAGCTCTCTGGACTGAAGCATTTCCTTCTCTCTTCCTTCACTTCAAAGGTTCAGAGACTTCAGTTGAAATACATCAGATGCAATAAGAGTTAGGGGCGCCTGGGTGGCTTAGTCGGTTAAGCGTCCAACTTTCGCTTAGGTCATGATCTCGCGGTTCGTGGGTTCGAGCCCCGCATCGGGCTCTGTGCTGACTGCCAGCTCGGAGCCTGGAGCCTGTTTCAGTCTGTGACTCCCTCTCTCTCTGACCCTCCCCTGCTCACGCTGTCTCTCTCTCCTAGAAATAAAGCATTAAAAAGAATAAAAAAAACAAAAGTTAACGCCCCAAATAGTTAATGCAACTGAGTCCCACCTCCGTGTGCTGGGCTGTGCCAGGTTCTGTGAATCAGACTGGAGTCTGTCAGCAGACTCGGGCCCTCGCTCCCTTCCTGATTTCTAAGCTTTGCTGAGCGATTGCCCATAAATCAGGCTCTGTTGTGTCTGTGCTTCCAACCGTGGGCTGGAGGGGCTTCCTTCTTCCCACTAGACCCACAATGGCAAGGTTTGAGCAGAGAAAGGGACCTGAGGGTGCGGACTGTCCTGTGTTTGCCCTGCCACCATGACTATGCTGACTCTTGGAGTGTTCAGCCAACCCCGAGGTCTTCTCTAGGGGGAATCCAGAAGTGAGTCAGAAAAGCCCATGACGTCTCCCAGATGGAGGGAAACACGTGGTACAACTGGACCGAGGACACTGTCTTCTTCTTTCCTTCCTAACTTGTTTTTATTTTCATTATGCAAATTGAACTAGCATGTAAAGTGCACACAAGGAGTTAAAAAAAATAACAATGAAATAGACAGCCAGGTTGAGAAATAGAACATTTCTAAGGGAACCTCCGAGATGCTCTTCCTCAATGACAAAATCCCCCCTTTCCAAAAATGACCGCCATCCTGAATTTTGTGCTAATGTTGTATTCATTCTTGCTGCTGTCTCAGGTACTATTGCGTGAATTGACTACAGATTGTTTGCCCATTCTGTCGGTGATGAACACTGGGTTGATTTCAGTTTGGAGGGATTATGAACATTCTTAATTATGTCTCCTGGCAGACTTGTTTAAAGGTTTAACTAGGTATGTGCCTGGGGGTGAGACTGTGGGGTCATGGGATTTTCTTACCTAAAACTCAAGATCGAAATCCAACCTGGTTTCAAAAGTGGTTGGACCAATTTACTGCCCCACCAGCAGTGTGTGAGAACTCCTGTCATTGCACGTCCTTGCTACATTTGCTCATATTTTACTGTAAAATTTTGCCCGTGTTTGGTGGGAATTGATATCTCATTGTGGCTTTAATTTGCATTAAAATGTTTATTTTTGAGAGAGAGAGAGAGAGAGAGAGACAGAGCATGAGTGGGAGAGGGGCAGAGAGAGAGGGACACACAGAATCTGAAGCAGGCTCCAGGCTCTGACCTGTCAGCACAGAGCCCGACATGGGGCTCAAACCTAAGAACCATGAGATCATGTCTTGAGCCGAAGTCAGATGCTTAACTAACTGAGCCACTCAGGTGCCCTGGCTTTAATTTGCGTTTTATGATTACAAATGAGGTCGAGCATCTTTCATATGTTTATTGGTTGTTTGAATTTCCTTTTCTGGAAAAGTCCTGCTCACATCTTCTGCCATTTTCTTCAATTTTGTCTTCTTCCTAACAATTCATGGGAGTTCTCGGTATGGTTTGGATGATATACTTGGCCAATTTGTTTTATATGTTGCAAAAGTCTTCTGTCACATGGATACATTTTTTAAAAAATTCAGGTATAGCTATAAAGTTTCACCTGAAATCCCCCTTCATCCATCCATCCCCCTTTCTCTCCAGATGTCACAACTCTAATCAGTTAAGTGTGTTTTCTTTCAATCATTTCCCATGTATTAGCATGCACGCACACACACACACACACACATGCATACATGTGTGCGTACACACACACACACCCCTCTAGGAATACTCTATGTTGTTTTCTTCCATTTATTCAAATACAGATGGGGTTATATTGTGCTTATTATTATTCTACCACACTCTTATTTCACTTAACATGTCTTGGGCTTCTTCTCTCTGTGGTCATTCATCTAGATCTAGCTCATTCTTTTTATTTATCTCATAATTTTCTATAATATGGTTATATTATTTTAATTTAGTCATTTCTATATCTGTAGACATTTATACTGCTTCCAATTTTCACTATTACAAACGATGCTTGCAGTGACCACCCCCACTTACGTCCCCTTGGACCTGTATGTGAATAATTCTCCAAAATACTCAGCAGAGGCGAAAATAACATTGTAGCAGGATTCTCGCACCGAGAGTGTGACACCAGGGCTTTTCTTTCCAGGAAGCAACTTGATTCCTGCTGGCACCACTCAGTTGGGCGCGTACCCCAAGAACTGAACCCCAAATGCCACATGGCATGATTTTTAATATATTTTTTACTTCTTTGTCTCCCACAGATGGTGACACACAAGCATGCAGTCTGATTAAGTGGTCTCATGTTACAGGGTCATGAGGGATGTTGTCGCATATGCGTATAGCCAGGCGTCTTGAGGTGTTTTTTCTTTTCTTAGGGAGGGGAACTGACCAAAGTATACCCTTTTTAAATTGTGGTAGGCACTGTCACATTGCCCTCCCTAAACCTATCAGTTTTCATTTCCAGTGACACTACTTGTAAGGACCCATTTCTCCACGCTGTTACCAAGCCTGGATGCCTTTGGTCTACATTTATTTATTTATTTGTTTTGCCCATTTGATGGATCTAAAAGGGTTTACCATTGTCTTATTTATTTTATTTATTTATTTTTAAAGTTTATTTATTTTGAGAGAGAGAGAGAATCCCAAGCAGGTTCTGCACTGTCAGCACAGAGCCTGATGCGGGGCTCAAACTCACGAACAATGAGATCGTGACCTGAGCCGAAATTAAGAGTTGGACTCTTTACTGACTGAGCCGCCCAGGAGCCCTCCTTGTGTTACATTCTAGTCCCATGATACTTTGCTGGGCTTTCTTTCATCTGTAAGTCTGTTGCCCCCTGCTGCACTTTGCCTTTTCTATACTTTGTCCCTTTTGCAATTGGGTTATTCTACTTTTTCTTGTCGATGGATAGATATGAATTTTTTGACAATTAATTATGTCAAAATTCTATGTCACTTCTCTGCCTGCTGGAATTTCAGCCGAGAGCTCTTACCTAGTTTCAGTTTAGTACAGACATTTTCCATGGGATCTCTGCCTCCCAGACCAGAGGGGACCAGAGTGATGAGTGAACTGAGGCGCCTCAACCCAGATGATAATGACTATGCGGTGATCATAAGCCCTTGGGAGCTGCAAGCACTCATCCACACATGTCCCTGGTGCTTCCTGGTCTGTCCCCAAGGAGGGTGATTGAGTGTCAGATGCCTGGAGCTCAGTGACCTGGGATGGCATGCTTGTCGTCTCGACAGCCACCATTTATTGTGGGCCTGCTCTGTCCCAGCCACCATACATATACTTCCCCTATCCCTACAACAGCCCTGTGAGACACACATTGTTATCCCCATCATACAGATGAGAAAACTGAGGCTTAGAGAAAGGAGACTCAGCTGCTTCACAGCAACCATGTAGCTGGACCAGGATTCAAGTGCGGCCCTGCCTGACTCAAAATCTCAATCTTTCCATTGCAACATGGCACCCTCGCTGAGAGGTTGACCATAGCATGAATTGCTAATATTCTTTATTCTATTACTACGGCTGCTAATATTACTACTCCGATGGCTAATACTACTAACAACTGTTACGCTCACTGTGACTCCTATTACTATTATTATTATAAGTAAACGCAGTAAATGCTTTTTATCTGATTTGATTGTGATAAGAACCCTTAACATGAGATCTAGCCTCTTAATGAGTGCATTATTGTTGATGGATCATAGGTAGAATACTCAAATTATCCTTCACAAATGAAGAAGAGGTAGGCTTTAGTAGCATAAGGAAATATAAAACTTGATAATTCGTCTGACTCTTTGCATGTGCAGGCACAATCCTGGCCAACACAGACTTGTTCCTCATCGTGAAGGAGCTTCAACTTTAGCGGCAGGTGATGAAGCCAGTCTATTTTGAGCTCTGCCTATGCGCTAGGCAGTGCACTTGGTGCTTTATGGACATTATTTCATGTAGTTCTCTGAACCCCCTTGGCAGTTGGGCACTATTATCCATCTTCTGGTCTTGGCTCAGATGTCACCTCCACCAAGAAGCCTTCCCTGACTCCCTATGTACATGGATCCCCCTCCCCCATTCTCTCCATCCTGACACCCTGCGTGTTTCTGTCCTTGTTCCAATCACACATGGTCATTACCTGTTTGTTGATTGTCTGTTTCCCCTGCCAGACTGGAAGTGACCATTGTCTGTTGTATTTACCACTGTATCACAGGCACCCACCACCACATCTGCCCCCTAGTAGGCAGCCAGACAGCATTTGTGGGGTGGGAGGCTAAGGCTCAGAGAAAGGAGCGACCTTCCCAGAGTCAATGCTTCCAGAAGAGGCAGAACCAGGACTCAGATCCTGATCTTTCTGATTCCAGGGCCTAGTTTCTGTTGGCTGCCCTTTAGCGGAGCTTCCCAGTTTGGGACTACATCCTGGAGTTGTGGGGTGCCACTGAAGGTGCGGTCAGGTCCAAGCGCTGCCTCCTACCTGGCATCTGACCTAAGAGGGCGCGTGTCTATGCTGCCCTGGTGTTGCTATGGGCTGGGAACGAAGGGGTTTGCCCCAGACATGTTGACCTTTCTCTTCTTCCAATGTGTCATGGCCTCTTACCTCAAGGCCTTTGCCTGGATTCTGTCCCCACTGCTGGGAACACTCCACTGCTGTCCGCACTTTCTTCACTTGTAAAAATGACTCACAGTCATGTACTGTTGCTGAGCGTAAATCCAGGTCATGACTGGGGGTGCTCGGGTGTGTGCCCATGGCATCCTGCACTTCCTCTCGGACGTCCTAGACTCTGAGAGCAAGGAGGCACCTTTGCTCAGAAGACCTGCAGCACGCAGCTCGGTGTCTGGGATAGTAGTAGGTGCTCAGTGCACGTTAGTCATATGAGTGTGGGATGCTGGATACACACCCACCCTTCTGAACACAGGTGACCCAAATCTTTTTTGCTCCTTTGCTTATTCCATTTGGCGGTTCAGAGATGCCACTAATGGGAATAAGCAAAAGGGTGAAGAGGATTTTAGTCACCTCCATTCAGAGGGACGCACCTGTACAAGACTAGCCCTGGGCAGGAGGGCAAGGGTGCCCTAAGGAGGTGGCCAGCTGTCTTCAAGTCAGGATGGCATCTCTCACCAGTGGCCGTGTTTTCCAAGACGTTGACCTTGGGCTTCTAGCCCCCAGAACTGTTAAAGAATAGATTTCTGGGTTAAACCCAGATAACTGGGTTAAAGCCAGTTTGTTGTAGCAACTGCCACAGACCTGAGACTGATTACTCCCCTCGGGGAAATGGAGCCAGCCATCTAACTTGAGGGCTCGGGCTCTGGTATCTTGGTTTGCCATCTCAGGGATGGCTGGCCTGGGGCCAATGGCTGTGGCCGAAGAGAACCAGGCCACCAGCAGTTTCCACCTTTGGAACCCTTGTGGCCTGGCAAATGCATTTCCTATAAAATTCATTAGGGCCAAGTACACAGCAATGTGCCACTAATATATTTAGCTAACTATTTAATCGGGCTATTGGCAACTGTTTCAGAGGAGTCCGATTGAGTAACAACGGAGTACATCTATCAAGAAAAAAGTATAATGTGTCTGCACGTAGGCACTGGGAGAGAACTGCTCGGTCCACCATCAGCATGGCCCACCTGAATCACATTCTTCAGGTGGGGACCTTGTTCTGCCTTTCTGACATAAATGCTGCTGTGATTATGTTCCCTTTTAGAGCACCATGAAATACACGCGAACCCCCAAATACACTAATATTTCTCACCTTAAACCACTTCCTGCCGAAATGACTACTTTACCATTTGCAAAGGAGGCTTAGTTTTGGAAGAGCAGTGAGGGGCCTGTTTGGTGCTCCTCTGGACCCTTCCTGATGGCAGACATAAGGATCCAAGTTGTGCCCTGTGGCACCTGTTAAGTCAGTCCCCGAAAACATCACCCGTATCAACTATGGCCGTCTCTAGCACACCCTACTTGACACCACTCACCCTGCCCCCCAATACCTAATTTAATACCAAGTTCTGTCGATTATTCTCCCTCTTTGGCAAGTACATTCAGCACGGCTACAGTGGACAGCTCTCGGCTCCTTCTGGCTCCCATATTGTAAGTGCCCTGTGAGGTCTCTGCTCTGCTTTCTCCAGAGATGCATTGTGCAGTATGGCAGCCATGACCACATCTGACCACATGAATTTAAGATCATTAAAATTAAATAAAGTTGAAATTAACTTCCTCAGTCACATCGGCCATATTTCAGCCTGAGCAGCCATGGGTTCCATATCGGGCAGTATAGATACAGAACATTTCCGTCATTGTAAAAGTCCTATTAGACAGCACTGGTCCAAAGCCTCCAGAGGTCATTCGCCTCTGTGCACATACTACCCAGATGTACAGGGAAGCTAACACCCCTGGGGGCTACTTCCAGCTGATGAGGGATGGGAGTTCCTCAGGCTTCCGGTCCTCCAGGAGGCCAATTCTGTCTCCACTAGCAGCTCTGTCTGGTTCCTCAGCTGGTCCCCAGTGGGACTGAGTTCCCGGTGCTCACAGTAGGTTTGCCCCTTCGCGTACGTTTATCGATTCATCCTCCTTTCCTGTCACATCTTCGCTACCTACGTGGGGTTTGCCGTTTGTTGTACTATCTTCATCTGATATTGGTGTCCGTGAAATACCAGCTTCATAAAAAGAATTGGAGGAGTGCCGCCCTCTTCTGTTTTCTGGAAGAGATTGTGTAGAATCTCATTATTGTCCGTTAACTGTTTGCTGGAATTCTCCAGTGAAACCATCTGGGCCTGGAGACTTCTTTGGGGAGTTTTTAAGTTACAGATTCACTTTTCTTCATAGTGATAGGGCTCTCCAAATTACTTGTTTCATATTGGGTGAGTTGTGGTACTGGTGTGTGCTTTCCAGGGAACCGTTCATCTCATTGAAGTTATCAAATTTGTGTGTGTAGGTGGTGTGTGCTGTTTCAAGAATTCCTTTATTCTTGTCCTTCGGATGCCTGCAGGGTCTGTAGTAATACCTCTGCTTCCTTCCTGATGTCGGCAATTTGTGTTTTCTGTTTTTGTCAGTCCTCCTAGAAATCTGTCAACTTTATTGATTTTTTTCCGAAGAACCAGATTTATGTTTCATTGGTTTTTTTTCTATTTTTATTTTGCTGATTTTTGTTTTTATCTTTCTTCTGCTTTCTTGTAGGCTAATTTTTTCCCCCTAGGTTCTTGAGATGGTAGCTTAGATTATAGTTTGAGAGTGTTATTCTTTTCTCCTGTAAGTACTTATGTAAGCTATTAACTCTCTGTCAAAATTTCCTTATCTGTGTCCACGAATTTTGTTATATTTGCAATTTCCTTCATTTCAGTATATTTTTCATTTCCTTTGAGACTTCCTTTTTGACTCATAAAGTATATTGTTTAGGGATGCCTGGGTGGCTCGGTTGGTTAAGTGTTCAACTTGTGATCTCAGCTCAGGTCTTGATCTCAGGATTGTGATCTCAGGGTCGTGAGTTTGGGCCCTCTGTTGGATTCTGCACCAGGCATGAGCCCTACTTATAAGAAAAAATTTATGTTTTAGTTTCCAAATGTTTGGAGATTTTACTGGTTTTTTTTTTTCTGTTATTCATTTCTAGTTTGACTTTACCATGGTCTGAGAACACACTCTATGTGATTTAAATTCTTTTAAATTTATTGAGGTTTGTTTCCTATGCTAGGATTCGATCTATCTGGGTATATATTCTGTGAGCCCTTGAAAAGAATATGTATTATGCTAATACTGGGTGGAGTGTTCCGTAAATATCAACTAAACCCCGCTGGTTGCTGGCGTTGTTGAGTTCTTCTGTATCTTTACTGATTTTCTGACCACTTGTTTTATCTGTGTAATCAGAGGGGGTTTTGATGTCTCCAGCCGTGATTGTATATTTTTCTATTTCTCCTTTCAGTTCTATCAGTTTTTTTGCTGCACATATTTTGTAGTTCTGTTGTTTGATGCATACTTATTTAAGATGGCTTTGTCTTCTTGATAGACGGATCCTTTTGTCTTTAGATGGTATTCCTTTCTGTCTCTGGTAATTATTTTTGCTCTGGAGTCTACTTTATCTAACATACCTTGCTTTTTTGGTTGGGTTTTCAGGATGTATCTTATACTTTTAATCTACATATATTGTTACATTTGCAGGGAGCTTCTTGTAAAGAGCATGAAGTTAGGCTGCTCTGCCAATCTCTGTCTTTTAATTTATGTATTTAGACTACTTATAGTTAATGTAATTACTGCTATGTTAGGGCTTCAGTCTTCATTTTTTTAATGTTTGTTTTGTTTTTCATTTCTCTGTTTTCTTTTTCTTGCCTTCCTGTGGGTTACTTGAGTGATTTTTAGAATTCTGTTTTGATTAATTGATAGTGTTTTTGAGTATATACTGTTTTATGCTTTTTCTTAGTGGTTTTCCTGAATATATATTATATATACATACTTTTTAACAGTCTACTCGTGTCAGTATTTCATCAATTTAAGTGAAGTATAGCAGTCTTTCTCTCTTTACAATATAATTTTAAATATTTCTTCTAAATACATTTAGAAACACATCAAATAGTGTTATAATTTTTAAATCAACCATCAAACATAACTTAGAAAACTCAAGGGGAAGTGAAAACATATTGCATTTACCTGTATCTTTTTTATGTACTCTTTACTGCTCTTTCTTCTGCTTTGAAGTCTCAAGGTTTCTTTAATACTTTCTGTTTAGAGGATTTCCTTTAGTTGTTCTTTTAAAGGAGGCCTGCTGGTGACAAATTCCTTTAGTTTTCCTTTATCTGAGAATGTGTTAATTCTTCTTCATTCCTGAAGGATATTTTTGCCAAATATAGAATTTTGGGTCAACCATTATTTTCTTACAGCACTTGAAAAACGTTCTTCTTTCTTCTAGTCTTTGTGGCTTCTGATGGGAAATCCATGAGTTTTTTTTTTTATATTTTTTATTTATTTCTAGGAGAGAGAGAGAGAGATAGACAGCATGAACAGGGGAGGGTCAGAGAGAGAGGGAGACACAGACTCTGAAACAGGCTCCAGGCTCTGAGCTGGCAGTCAGCACAGAGCCCGACGCGGGGCTCGAACCCACGAACCGCGAGATCATGACCTAAGCGAAAGTCGGACGCCCAACCGACTAAGCCACCCAGGCACCCCCAAAATTCAAACATTTTAAATAAAGATAATGTCAGTGCCAGTGACTTTCCTTTTCGTCTTACGCTCTAGCGTGGCTTGCCACAGCACTGCCTGGCTACAAGAGGACTTTGAAGAATTCTCAAATCCCACCTGTTTTGTGACTCAAGTTGCTAAAACTGCATAAGCAGAATGGAAACAGAGATTCAGTGAGCCCGTTGCCTAGTAAATTGGTCATTTGGCAAATTGGTTTTCTATGCACGCGTGAGCGTCCTTTGGGAGGTCATTGTTGCCAGGCCTGAGATTGTCTCCAGAAACTTCCAAACAGCACCCTGCCTGGGTCTCCACCATTTTCCTGGCACCTGGACAGGTAGGCAGAAGATAATTTCAGAGTGTCCCCATGGGTCGTGAAGGAAAGCGAAGGGAATGACCTGACGGTAACCAGAGGCAGGAGGCGGCTGCCCCATTTAGGGAGGGAGGTGACCTTTGAGCTGGAGAAGCAGCCGGCCGCAGGGAGAGCATTCCCAGCACAGGGAACAGCAGGTACGTACAAGGGAACGCGACAGGGCAGAGGGAGACCGATGCTGTTTGAACACTTCTTCTGCCACTTATGAGCTGACTGTCCTTGGCTCAGGCCTGTGGCTTCTTGGAGCCTCAGTCTTATCATCTGTAAAATGAGACTAGAAAAGAGATTAGAGCTACCATGGCCTGCATTGCTCCCCTCCCCTGCCCCCCAAAGATGCATATGTTGAAGCTCTAAACCCAATGTGACTGTATTTGGAGGTAGGCCTTCTGGAAGGCATAAAATGAGGTGTAGGGTCTCAATCTCATAGGACCGGCGGTCTCATAAGAAGGGGAAGAGCACTGAGAGTGTGGCCCAAGGAAAGGCTGTGTGGGCGCAAGGCAAGGAGGCGGCCCTCTGCAGGCAGGGCAGAGGGTCTCAGGCCTTCCAGCCTCCAGGTCGGTGAGGAAAACCCATTCCTGCTCGGAACCCACTGGGTCTGTGGTGTTTCATCATGGCAGCCTGAGCCTGAGCCTGAGCCTGAGCCTGAGGCTGGGCCTGAGCCTGAGCCTGGGCCTGAGCCTGGGCCTGAGCCTGAGCCTGAGCCTGAGCCTGAGCCTGACGCTGGGCCTGAGCCTGAGCCTGGACCTGAGCCTGCCTGAGCCTGAGCCTGAGCCTGAGGCTGGGCCTGAGCCTGAGTCTGAGCCTGAGCCTGAGCCTGAGCCTGAGCCTGGGCCTGAGCCTGAGCCTGAGCCTGAGGCTGAGGCTGGGCCTGAGCCTGAGCCTGAGCCTGAGCCTGGGCCTGGGCCTGAGCCTGAGCCTGAGCCTGAGCCTGAGCCTGAGGCTGGGCCTGAGCCTGAGCCTGGCGTGGGCCTGAGCCTGAGCCTGAGTCTGAGCCTGAGGCTGGGCTGAGCCTGAGCCTGGGCCAGAGCCTGAGCCTGAGCCTGGGCCTGGGCCTGAGCCTGAGCCTGAGCCTGAGCCTGAGGCTGGGCCTGAGCCTGAGTCTGAGCCTGAGCCTGAGCCTGAGCCTGGGCCAGGGCCTGAGCCTGAGCCTGAGCCTGACGCTGGGCCTGAGCCTGAGCCTGGGCCTGAGCCTGAGCCTGAGCCTGAGCCTGGGCCTGAGCCTGGGCCTGGGCCTGAGCCTGAGCCTGAGCCTGAGCCTGGGCCTGAGGCTGGGCCTGGGCCTGAGCCTGGGCCTGGGCCTGAGCCTGAGGAGTCTGAGCCTGAGGCTGCTGAGCCTGAGCCTGGGCCTGAGCCTGAGCCTGGGAGCCTGAGCCTGAGCCTGGGCTCGGGCCTGAGCCTGAGCATGAGCCTGAGCCTGAGCCTGGGCCTGAGCCTGGGCCTGAGCCTGAGTCTGAGCCTGAGCCTGAGCCTGAGCCTGGGCCTGGGCCTGGGCCTGGGCCTGAGCCTGAGCCTGAGCCTGAGGCTGGGCCTGAGCCTGAGCCTGGGCCTGAGCCTGAGCCTGAGTCTGAGCCTGAGGCTGGGCATGAGCCTGAGCCTGAGCCTGAGCCTGAGCCTGAGCCTGGGCCTGGGCCTGAGCCTGAGCCTGAGCCAGGGGCCGAGCATGACCTGTTACTTCTTTCTTTCATCATGTCACGACACCTATGGAACTCTGCTGCTAATCGGCACGAGGAGGCATTCAGTCACTGGACACAAACCCCAAATCCCTGCCCCGTGGAATTAGTGGGAAAGACCACAATGGGTAAATAAATGAGGAAGTTATACATGTCAGATGTCAGTTCCTGAAGAGGGGAAACTGAATCTGGACTAAGGGATGGGATGGAGCGGGGCGGGGGGAGGGGGGCTGGAGTTTAAAATAGAGTGTTCCTTGTGGTGCCTGGCTGGCTCAGTCGGTGGAGCATACGACTTTTGATCTCCGGGTAGTGAGTTCCATCTCCACATTGGGTGTAGAGATTCCTTAAAAATAAAATCTAATAAAACAAAATAAAATAAAATACAATAGAGTGGTCAGGGAGGGCCTCCTTGAGAAGGTGATGTTTGAGTAGAGGTCTGAAGAAAGCAAAGTATACAGAAAGTATTCCAGGATGGGAGAACAGCAAGTGCAAAGGCCCTGAGGCAGGAGTGTGTCTGGGGTAAGCAAATGTGATAAAGTACCATGAGCAAGCAGGAGGGGAGTAGAAATGGGCTCAGAAAGGTCACTGGATGGACTTTTTATCAGAGAGGTGGAAGTGGAAGTGGGAGATTGAGAAGGTGAGTGTAATCGACAGGGCTTAACGGACACTGTAGAGGGGCCAGGGCTGGGTAGGAGCATGGAGACCGGAGGGGCCGCTGCAGTGAGTCAGGTGACAGATGCTGGTGGCTTGGACTGGGGTGGGACGAGAGACCCTCGCAGGAGTGAACTTGTCCAGCCCTGAGTACGGTTTTGTGGTCCCGCTGGTGATGGGCTTGCCCCTGATGCTCCAGAGACGGAGCATCGACGGAGAATGGTGGTTGACAAGTGGCACTAATTGCTTTGAGTATTTGCATCAGGGGAAAATCCAGCTTTTTTCATAAAAAAACAGGTAAGAAGGAGCCTCTCTGTGGGCGCCGTGGGAAGGGCTGGGACGGGAGGGGGCGCCAGAGTGTGGGTGCCTGTAGGAAGCAGGCGGGGGTGGGGGGGATGGTGAGAGCAGGGGTGTCTGAAGGTCAGTCTGTTGCCTTCCTTGGAGCCAGAGCTGGACACGCACTGGGAGGGGGGCAGGGCCTTCACCCGGGCTGATGCCCTCGGCTGCCGGGCACTGCCCTGGGCCTCACCCTCCGAGACGCCCCTCCCAGAGGCAGCCACGGCCAGTAATCGGCTGGCTGGGGGTGCAGAGACCCGGTCCCTTTGTCCCACTTCGGGACAACGCTGAGCAGCCCTTGGGCTCCAGAGTCAGCATGGGACAGGCTGCCGCCTGCTCGGGACCACACTTGCCCACCTCGCTTCCTTGTGGTGCGTCCCCCCAGAGCACCCCATCCACCTCGCTGAGCCCCGCCTCCCGGTCTGTTTCCAGGGCCCCCACCCAGCACGGTGCGCTGCCCGGGTTTCTGACAGCTTCGTTGGGCGGGCCCCTCAGTGGTTCATGCCTCACCTGCCTGAGGCCAAGTCCACGTCCTGCCTGCCTTCCCCACAGCAGCCCCTTCCCACCCCCCGGGGCCTCCCTCAGCCGGGGAATCGCACGGCCAGCCACCCAGGTACCTGAGCCAGAAACACGGGGCATCGACCCGATACAGCTTCTTCCCTCACCTCCTCAGGATTGCACCCGCCGTCTGTCCTGTTGGCTGCGGCACGTCATTGCAGGGACCAGCCACCACCGTCTCCTGCTTGGACAAAGAGATGGACCTTTACACAGGCTTCCCTGCTCCAGCCTGCTCTTCCTAGACGGGGTGCATCCCCTCCAGCATGCCAGCAGGCGGGTCCCTTGTCGCGGAGCATGGGTTGCTGGCGTGGGGCGTGTAGTGCCATCTGACTCCCAAGATCGAGGCTGAAGAAGGATCTTAGGCATCTTAAAATCCAAGAAAATAAAACAAAGCTGTTTGAGAACTGCTTCTGAGATGCTGGTATGTCCCTAAGGATCCTCTGTCACCAAGTATGTACGGATATCCTTTTCTGTAAGTAACCCTCCCCCTGCCCCCACCCCCCCCAACTCTCTACAGTTTGGTTAAAGACTCCAGTCCCCACTCAGATCTGGTCTTGTTAAGGTGGAAGCACTTCCGCCTTACCCAGAGATGCGCCTTGTGACGTTCAGGGGCGCTGGGCGGCTCAGTCCGTTAAGTGTCCGATGCTTGGTTTCGGCTCAGGTCATGATCTCACGGTTCGTGGGACTGAGCCCCGTGTGGAGTCCCACGCTGATAGCCGGGAGTCTGCTTGGGATTCTCTCTCTCTCCCTCCGTCTCATTTTGCCCCTCCCCTGCTCGTGTGCATGCGCTCTCTCTTTCTTTACATACATAAACTTAAAAAACCCCCACAATTCTCGTTAACGATTTTTCTAACAAAAGGGCTTTGACTCTTAATGCAGTTTTAAGAATTGTGTTCACTTGAAAGGAATTCTTTGAATTTCCAAAGAAAATGGAGTCAAACACGTAAAAGTAAAGTGTTTAGCGTCACACTTGGCACATAAGACACCAATGCATACTCACTGTTTTTGCTCTGTTTATAGTTCCTGTCGTCCTGAGCGTTCCTGGTAAGGGAAGGGCTTTAAGTACCTGTCTCTGCACGGGCTTAATAACGGTCTCTGAGTCTGGCTGCCTTCTCCTAACGCACCCCTGACCCCTTTGAAATGCTTCCTCAGCAACGCAAACTTCTCTGTGGGAATTTCGGGGGCAGGATCACGAGCTCTGAGGCCTCGGCGGTTGCTAGATGCAGAGAAAACAAATATTGTTTTAGAAACATTAATAATTGAGAGCTTTTCAGCACAGAATTGGCCAGCATTAGGGGAATTGAAAATTAAGACTAAGACACTACCTCAAGCAGATTTTCTGGTGAATAATTCATAGAGCTGATGCCCATGAAGTTCTGGAAGAGAAAATCCCTTCTGCGTCTGCCCTCCCCCGCCCCAGCCTCACCTTGACTTTTCCCTGGCCCTGGTGGGGAGAGGGGCATCTGGGGAAGTACACAAAAGCCAACAACACAGCAGAGCTCACACTGGAATTTTCCATGCAGTTTTTCCCCCATGGTGCTGTGTGACCATTGATAAAATTCTGTCCCTCTCTGAGTAACGATCCGGCCAACTTTGAACTATGACTCTTTGAGGTCCAAGTGACGGAAAGGACCTTGAGTACTCATGGAGGCCTCTGTTCCCAGGGAGATATATACCCCAAAGCGTGGGGCCTATTCCATTTCAGACCTCCCTCTTTCCTTCCTTCACACATGTACTGAGTGCCTACTGTGTGCTAAGTGCTGAGGACTTTGCCTCCCCAGAGGAGACACTGTCTAGGAAGCAGACAATTACAACTCACGGTGACTTGGACACAGATGGGGGGAAGGAGAAGGTCGTGGGTGTGTGAGTGACCCCTAAATTTAGCCCGAGGTGTGATCAGGGAGGGCTTTCTGGTAGAGGCCACACCTGAACTGAATCCTTCAGAGTTGGGTAGGAAAAGAAGGGAAGGAGGGGGTGTTCCGGGTTGTAACATTTCGATAACATTTTAAAAGCCCCAGAAGAGAGAGAAGGAAGGGTACTTTTGTGGGGACAGCAAGGGCCCTGGGGCACGTGGCGCGGGTGCCCAGGGGAGAGGCTGGATCCCGTAAGGCATTAAGGCCAAGTTAAGGCCTTGCATTTGGACTTTACTCTGAGGGCAATGGGGAGCCAGCAGAGGTATAAGGAGGGTGCTGGGTACTTGTTTGGATTTGTCTGAGAAACTGGCGTGCGGCGCATTTGGTGGGAACCCGCAGCCTGTCGGTTTAAGCCCTCTCAGCCGGGTCAGACCGACTGCCCGTCACCATTTTTGAACAAACTGTGCTTCGCGTTTCTAAGGTCCGTCTATCTGATCTCAAGCTGCGCTCTGGTCTCAGTTCATACATTCCATGTGTTCTCTGTGGGGGGCGGGGCGGGGTTCGTGGGGGTTCCCACGCATGGGATCTCTTCTGTCAGCTCGAACTTGATCTTGCCGAGCTCAGGGTAGGAGAGCAGCCAGCCTCCAAGACCTGGCTCTCGAGGCCTGTCTTAGAGCGGACGTCTCACACAGGCGGCTCCTGGGCAAGGAGGCAGCTATGGATGTGCTTTGAGGGAACAGGGTTTGGTTTGGCAAACAGGTTAGTAATGATCAATATTTAAAAGTCGGGAGATTTCCTATCAAAAGCCCGGGTTTCTGATTTTCTAGAAATAGCAGACTTGGCCAGCCTGGGACCCCTTCCTTCAAGGCAGCCATTGGCTGGTGCAGAGTGGTCGCTGGCCTGTAGGGGGCCTGAGTGTGTCAGATCACGACTGTCCCCGCCCCCTTCCCCATGGCCTTCCTGTCCCAAGGCCACCGGCAGCCGCTGTCGGCCATTACCTCTGCCACTGCCACACGGGATGCCTTCTACAAGGCGAGGGAGACTAGACTGTTTCTTGACAGCCACATGCCCGTCACACGCAGAAAAGTAAAAGGCACGGGGCGCCTGGGTGGCTTAGTCGGTTAAGCGTCCGACTTTCGCTTGGGTCATGATCTCGCGGTTCGTGGGTTACCCCGCGTCGGGCTCTGTGCTGACTGCCAGCTCAGAGCCTGGAGCCTGTTTCAGTCTGTGACTCCCTCTCTCTCTGACCCTCCCCTGCTCCCGCTGTCTCTCTCTCTCTCTCCTAGAAATAAATAAAACATTAAAAAAAAAAAAGAAAAGAAAAGTGAAAGGCAGACTAGGAGGGTCACGTGTATCAAGAAAAATGGGGGAGCACATATTTTTTTAAATGTTTTTTCATTAATTTTGAGAGAAAGAGAGAGAGCACAAGTGGGGGCGGGGCACAGAGAGAGATTGAGAGAGAGAGAGAAAGAGAGAGAGAGAGAATCCCTCAAACACTCAGTGCAGAGGCTGAGGGTGGGGCTCGATCTCGTGAACCATGAGATCATGACCTGAGTTGGAATCAAGAGCTGGTCTCTCAACCGACTGAGCCGCCCAGGTGCCCTGAGAGCACGTACTTGCTGATGGAAATAAAATGTCATTGTTTGGTGTGGAGACCACAGGGGTCTGGTTGAAAGAGTTCAGCCTAAGAGGCGTTGACGGGTAAATCCGGCTCAGGTGGCACTTGCGCCTGTTCCTCGCCTGGCCCGGCGCGTGTGGGTGTGAGCCCCGGACTGATGAGCCCCAGATGTCAGAAGTGTCTTTTCTGCTGTTCTTCCCAGATCCCTGTGGCCTGGGGCCCCACAAAGGGGACGAATGTGGGGAGCAGGGGTCCGAGCGGCCCGAGCCCTGCCCCCCTGCCCAGCCTTCTCCCCAGCAAGCTCTGCTCACACGTGCGCCTGTCTCTCCTTTCATCCGGGGTGGAGGCGGAGGAATGGCTTCAAGTACTTTCAAGAAATGCCTACGAGCCATGGGGCTTCCGGAGCCCCTTCACGTGCCTTTGGGGTAAACTAAAGCCAGGGACGGTGATTGACATCCCCGTTGTCACTTGCATGGTCCTGGTGGGAACAGAGCCTGTGCCCTGCCGTTTTGTACCCCCAGGCTGCACGCTGCAGGCTGAGCGAGGCCCCTGCCCCGCTGGGTCCCATCTTCTGCTCCACGGCACTGTTTAACTGTCTGAACTGCTTGCCCGGGGCTGCAAACCCAAGGTCTGAGTCTGGAGCAGGGGAGATCGGCTCGAGCTGCTTGTTGGCAGGCGGGGATGGGGGGCCAGTGTTCCCAGATGTCAGGTAGCCAGTGGCGCGGTCTTTAGGTGAAGTCTGTGGGCCGGTACTTCTGGTTTCTGGCCCCAGCTCAGAACAAGCCAAAGGCAGTAGTGGGTCTCCTTCTGACTTGGTTCTCTGCTGTCTGGCATGGGCCTTGGCCGGCTCATTCATTCATTCTTTTGTTTCTCATGTCTTCATTCAGCACACAGTCATCAGCACCCACTTTGCGCCGGGCCCTGAGCCCCGGGAGCTGGGGCTGCGGTGTGGGGAGGGACCGGGCAGAAAGACAAGTAAGAGCAGCGGTGAGCCGGGCGGTGAGCTGCGTCTGAGCATCATGCCAGCTCTCAGGCGTGTTGCAACAATAGCCGTTGTTTATTGAAGGCCTACTATGTGCGCTGAACCCCAAGGGCCTTTACACAAATGAGTGGATGTACTCTTCACAACCCGAGGAGGAACTATGTTCATCCCCACTTTACAGATAGTGACACTGAGGATTTGGCAGGTGAAGGTGCATGTTTGAGGCATGCAGCTAGTGTGCATCAGAGCCAAGACTCGGGGCGAGAGATTCTGAGACTGTTCTCGAAATCACTGCGAGTTCTAGGATTAGCATGAGGCCATGCTGTGCCCTCATGGGGGTGAGTGGGATATGTAACTGAAGGATTTTTATCAGGAAGAAAGGATTCTAGGCAAGTTTTCATAAACTACAACTGACATCCATTGAGGGAAGCAGGTGGCCCTAAGGACTGAGATGAGCCCAAGGGGTAGGGCTGCCACAGCCACATTTATGACAAACCTGATGAGTGTGTGTGCATGCGTGTCACTTAAAACCTCTGTAGGCTCCTGCTTTGTCACCTTTCATGTTTTAAGAACCAACATTACAATCAAGGTTTGACATGTTTCCACCAGTGGCCTTTGCAATGCTCACATTCAGCTCATTCATCCCAAAGTCTATATTGAGCACCTAGGGTGTACAAGGCATAGGCCTAGATGCTGAGACATGACATGCCCACTGTGAAAAGACATTGTTCTGGGCTCCGGGGACATGACAGTGAGCCAAACAGACTGGGTCCCGCTCCCGTGGAGGTGAAGCCTGGCGGGTGAGAGGTTTAATCCAAGAATCACACGAGGAAGCATCAAGTGACAGCCTGCATTAAGTGCTGTGGAAGAGTGGGACGCAGTGGCCCAAGAGTGTGTTCCGGGGGATTGGGCCAGGTCGGGGGGTGGGAGGGCCCGAGGAAGCCTTCCCCGGGGAAGTGATGTGTGAGCTGAGCTCTGCAAGAAGAGGAGGCAGTGACCAGGTGAAGGAGCAGAGCCTATTCTTGATCGAGGATTTGCTGTTGCAAAGGTTTGGGGACAGTGGGTCTGTGGAAGTGAAGGGCTCACAGAGGGGAATGTGGTTTGGGATGAGTCTGGAATGGTTAGTGAGGGCCAGACCCCTGGTAGTCATGGTGGGAATTTTGTTCTTTATCCTGAGAGCAAGGGGAGGTCATCAGAGCGTTATCAGTTAGCTTCGGCTGGGTAACAAACTGTCCCCAACCATAATGACTTAAAATAACCATCCCTTGCTTGGCTCAGGAGCCCGCAGGCCAGCAGACCATGCTGGGCTCAGGTCATGGCTCTTCCCATCTGGGTCAGGCCCACCTGCTCTTGGGTGCACTTGACCCTGCGTGTGTGGTCAGCTGGTGGGTGCCATGGGGCTGGCTGCTTCATGGCGGCCTTGGTAGGGATGGCTAGGGGGGAGCTGGGGACTCTCTCCTCCTGTGACAAGCCAGCGCAGGCTTGGTCCCAGGATGGCTACAGCGCGTGAAGGGTGTGAGCAGAAGCCACCAGGCCTCGACTGGGACCTGCAGAGCAGTGGTCCCTTCCTGAGCACATGGCTAGATCAGCCTGGATTCAGGGGACGGAGAAGTAGACTCCTCCTCTCAGTGGGAGGAGCTGCTAAGTACAAGTTTTGCCAATGACCACAAAGATTTTAAGCAAAAGAGTGATTTCTTTTTTTTAGAGAGTTAAAAAGCCCCTTTAGCTTCTGAAGGGAGAATGGAGGAGGGAGAGTATTTACCTTGATATCTGTTCCTTCCTCTGTTATTAGTAACTGAATGCCAGTTTTCATTCCTGTACACTGTTTCCTAGAATGATGACTGGATTTCCTCACCTCCTTCACTGCTCCATGTAGCTGTGCTGTGTGAGACTTTTCGGGAGCATCCTTAAAAAAGAGGGGTCAGTGCTTCCTTCTCTCCTTCCTCCCCCTGCTCCCCTTGACGTGTTGGATGGAGATGTGGACCATGAGGATGAGGGCCTCAGTGGAGGTGGGTGGCACGGAGACCCAGAAGGAGCTGGGGTCCTGATCACTCTGCAGGGCCACCATACCAGTTTGGGCTACCTGCCCAAGTTGTTCCTAGTGGCTCATGGCTCTCCCTTCTCTGGAGAATTGCCTGTTTGGACTGGAGTGTTGCACCCAGGAGGTTATGTCCATTCAGGGTATGGGCGTACAAAGGGCCTTTGCATTTGACTGGTGGTAGGAGTCACTCTGAGCCGCAGGAGATGCTTCAGGGCTCCCCATGGGGTCCTCCTGAGGCCTGTCCCCAGCCCCATCCTGTATCCCTTACTCCCTCTTTCCTTGGAATTCCCTTTATAAGAACCACCTTCTCAAGCTCTGCTTCTGGGAACCCAACCTCAGACACTCTACTCCGCTCCCTACCCAGGATACACCACACACCAAGAGTCTGTGTCCCAGAATGCACCTTAATCGCTAAACTCCATCCCTTCGCCCAGGGGTTTTGCAGTGGGGGGAAGAGGAGAGGTCAGGTGCTTGAATCCAGCAACGCAGGTGCGGTGGTGTGAAGAGCTCGAGAAGAATAACTTCTTGCGGGCCAGGGGATGGAGGCCAAGGGAGCGCTTGGCAAGAGAGTCTTCAGATCTGGCCAGAGTATGTGGCGCCCCCCACCCCACCCCCGCCAAGTCCCTCCCCTTCCCGCCCCCTGCTCTGGGCCTGTTTGAAATCAGTGGGCTGCCCAGGCTGCTTACAGCATTTGTAAGCAACCCTCTCCCCAGCCCAGTTAATAATTCAGGAGCCGGCGCCTGCAGCCTGCCCGGCCCTCCCAGCCCGCGGCGTCCTGAACACCAAGCCAGTGGACAGGAAAGGAAAAATCACTAGACTCGTTTGAAAAATGGTCCCTGCTTCAAGTGTGTGCTGCGTCCCCAGAGCCGGCGTGGGAGCGCACCCGGCCGGGAAGTATCTGCCGGGCAGACAGCGAGAGAGAAGGCTGGAGCGGTCCTGGGGGCTCAGGCCTGTACCCGCAGCGGTATTTAAGTTTTGGACCCTGAGCCGCACCTGCTGTTGGCCAGGGGGCTGCAGTTGCTGGGACGCAGGCCTTGCCTTGGGGGACCCAGCTTCCTTCTGACTCAGCAAGTCATCCTTCACCCACGGTCTCTCAGTCAGTCATTTGGCCACCGTTGATGCCACTGACATGGAAGTGGCATCGACAATATGGGGAGGGGATGGGGAGTGACAGCTGTCCTCAGGGGGGCACACACATAGAGTGGGGGGGTGCACACTTAGGGGTCTTTGGGACAAGAAACAGCTGCCCGGGGGCTCTTCATATGTGGGTGGCCTGTCCCCTGGGTGTGGAGGGGCCCTAATTGTCCAAAGCAGGGAACGGTTAAGATCATGGACTCTGGGGGGCGCCAGGGTGGCTTGGTCGGTTGGGCGTCCGACTTTCACTTGGGTCATGATCTCGCGGTTCGTGGGTTCGAGCCCCGCGTCGGGCTCTGTGCTGACTGCCAGCTCAGAGCCTGGAGCCTGTTTCAGTCTGTGACTCTCTCTCTCTGACCCTCCCTGCTCATGCTGTCTCTCTCTCTCTCCTAGAAATGAAAAAAAAAAAAAAAAAGAGATCATGGACTCTGGGTTCAAATCCCAGCCTTGCCGCTAACTTGCCCAAAGTTGGCATCTCTGTGCCTCGGTTTCCCCATCTATAAAATTGAGTTAATAATGGGAGACCAGTACAAACTTCCTCTTATGGTTAAGATAATGGAGAGGGAATTCGAGAGCGAAAATGAAAATCCCAAACCCAGGCAATTACAAAGTGCTGGCAACATAAAGGAAAGCTACCTTCAGAAAGTGACCCGGCGGGTGCTTACGAAGCCAGACTCAGTCCTGTGCCAGTCAGTCATCCCACTCGTGGGTGCTTCCTGGAATGAGATGAAAAACTTATGTTCATAGCAACACCTGTACTTGAGTGATTATTAGTCGTTTTGTAACCTCCCCAACTGGGAAACAACCCAAATATCTCTCAACCAGAGACCCGATGGGCCGTGAAACATTACTCAGCAGCAAGCAACATTGAGTCACAAAGAGCTGAGTGACAGCGGCCAGGCTCATAAAGCTGCTATGCAGCGTGTCATTCCTTGTGTGTGACATTCGGGAAGATGAGGGACAGAAAACTGCTCATCAGTGCTGGGGAGGGAGGAACTGACTCCAAGGGGCCAAGGGGATTTCTGAGGTGGGATGGAACTGTTTGGTACTCAGGGTGTGCTCATGGGTACTGACCACGGGTGCTTGTCAAAAATCATAGAACTGTATGGAAAAGGAGTACATTTTATTGCATGTAAATCATGACAGGTCTGAGGTGGTATAGAGAGGGTGAGGAGGAAGCAGGAGTCCAGGTAAGGAAACATAGGTAGGTTGGCTTGTTGAAGAGCCTTGAATGCCATGCCAAATCCTTTGGCCTGTGGAGAAATTCAGGAATTTTTAAGCAGTTAAGGAAGAGAAGCAGATTTTCCTTTCAGAAAGATCACTGTGTTCAGAAGCAGAAGCCTTGTACAGTTCTGAAATTGCCTTCAGAACACTTGTGGGGATGAGCACTGGATGTTATGTGGAAACTAATTTGACAATAAACTATTTGTAAAAAAAAAAAGGTTTTCTGACTACCCCCGCATTCTGGAAAGAATTTGATTTTGTGACCAGTGTTGCACAATCAGGAGATTTGAGGGGCGCCCGTTCATGAGTTTGATCTCCACGTCGGTCTCTGTGCTGACAGCTCAGAGCCTGGAGCCTGTTTCGGATTCTGTGTCTCCTCTCACTTCCTGCCCCTCCCCCCTTTCAGAAATAAATCAACATTAAAAATACTTTTAAAAATCAGGAGATTTGACATACGATTTTGGATTTCTGACTTCTCTCTCTCTGGATGGGGTGTGTGTTCCCCAGGGTGCCAAAGCCCCTCCCCCGCTCCCTTATAGTAACTTCCTGGTCCCTGCAGGTGGCAGTTTTAGACTCCAGGGCTTGAAAGTGCATCTGATGGGGAACAGAGCCAGGGCAGAGGCACTTCCCAGCCCTGGCTGGACCTTATCATCACCCGGGGAACTTTAAACACACCCCTGATGCCCAGTCCAGGCCTCTGGAGACATCTTTGTCTTGTAGATATTCCCCAGGTGATTCCACTGTGCAGGCAGGGCTGGGAACCACGGGTCTGGGGGGAAGATGGCTTGGATTAGGGGCTCAGCAGTGGGGGAGGGGCCGTGTTAGGGACTGCTGGAATGAGGGGCGCAGCCAGGGGCAGACCCCCGTGTGATGAGGGTCCAGCCTGAACAGTGGAGTGAGATGATGCCATCTGCTGAGGAAGGAGACAGGAGGAGGCAGCCAGGGGACGGTGGTGAGCTCATTTTGGCCACTCTGTGCCTGAGCGGTCCTGTGGCCTCCAGACTGAGGGCTCCAGCTTGTAGCTGTGTGCCCTCTGTCACCCTCTGAGACGTGAGAGCAGGGCAGCCATGGGGGTGGGGGCTGGGTGGTGGGTGCTCTGCTCCCTCTAAGCCACAAGGAGAGTGGGGGAGAATGTGCCCATGCTCCAGAGGAAGGGCCTCCCCAGTCCAGACACGCGATGCCCTCGAACCCAGAACCGCTAACTCCTGAAACCTATCAAACCATCTGCTGATCTGTCTCGAATTCTAAGCAGATGCTATGGGTCCACTGGTCTTTGGGTTTTTTTTTGTTGTTGTTGTTTTTGTTGTTGTTTTTGTTTTTTTGGTCAAGAAAAATTTGTCCAGAGGCAACTGGGTGGCTCAGTTTGTTGAGTTGAACTTTATTTCGACTCAGGTGATGATCTCACAGCTTCATGAGATCAAGGCTCACGTCAGGCTCTGCGCTGCCATTTTGGAACCTCTTAGGTTCTCTCTCTCCCTCTCTCTGCCCTCCCGTACTCACTCTGTCTCTCTCAAAATAAAGTTAAAAAACATACATTTTCATATAATCCACATGACCATTCTATCTATGTATGAAATAAGGATTATCATTCCCATTTCCCAGATGAAGAGACTCAGGCTCCGAAATTATAAGCACTTCCCCCCAGACCACCAGCTTAGAGGTAACAGAGTTGATCGCTAAGTCCTCCTCTCAACAGGGCTCTTTTGTCTGCGTTTGTCTCTGTAGCCTCGGCCGGGAACACATACACCAGACTCCACACACTTTCAGCCTCTCCAGACACCTTTTATTGTCTTTGGTGCTCCCTCAGCTTTCCTTCTGGTACCTCGTGGGTGTCTTCTTGGCTGTTCTGACCTCCGCCCCTCAGCGGACGAGCTCACTCCCCAGGGTCTGCGTGGTCAGCCTCTGGGGAAGGGCTTTATTGTCCCGGGGAGGGGCAGGCGAAGGTCCTTAGCCCTCCCACCCACGTAGGAGACTTCCGCCGAATGGCGCAGAGCTGTCTCAGCCCAGCCATGCTTGGCTGGGTTCATGTCTGTTGCCACTCAGCATTGATCATGGCTTTGTCCTGCCATAGGAAATAGTCCCAACCATCTCAACCAAGATGGTTCCTGGGCTCCTTTCTTGTCTCTACCTCCTTGGAGATGTATGTCAAGCAGGGATGGGGCATCATCGGGGAGCTCCAAATGCAGCCTCTCTGGCTCCCGCGAGCAGCACGTCTCATAGGGCTCGGTACGGGTCCCTCTCTCCAGGGCTGTGGCTCCCCGTCGGTGGTGGACAGTCCCAGCCGCGGCTGGTGCTTGCCCCTCCCAAGCTTGCCACCACTGGCGTTGCCCTTAGATGGTGCTCATCACCTAGCGCGGTTCCTTCACGGGAGGTTCTAACATCAGATGCTTCTAAATAGAGCTGGTATTTGCTGCCGATCACAATTGCCCCCACTGACGAGTTCTGGCCGGTGAGCCTGGCCATGATGGTTCTCAGTATAGATGTTGTTGCCATTGGTGGATCCCGTTAGAGACGGCTGGTCCTGGTAGCTGGGGCTCACGGTGGTATTGCTGGGGGAAGGTAGACTCAGCCTCGAAGGACCTCGATACAGCTGTTCTTCCCAATAAGGTTTCTCAGTATAGATGGTCTTACCATTGGTTGCTGACGGTCACTGCAGGTGGCGCTCATCTTCAACAGTTCTCACTTCACATGACCCTGCTGCTGACAGTCGTTTGCTACAAATGGGGCGCCCCACCCAAAGTTCAGACACAGTGTATACTTTTTAAAGGCATTTACTTTGGCTGTAACCACTCTGGGTAAAGTCTAGGGTTGCTGTGGATTCACGTCTGTATTTATCCTTCAAGAACCTAGTGGCCGGCGAGTCTTCTTATAAAGGCACGCACATCTGGGCAGGCTGCTGGCCCTCGGGGGCCTGGCCTTGGCCTTGACCCCAGCCTTGGTCGCTGGCTTTGCCCTTCTCTCCAGCGTCGCCCTCCTGCAGATTGGTGTTACTCTGCACCCCGCTTTGCAGGGTGCCGCCCCCTGGGGCGCCCTGGCAGCTGCTGGCCTGGCTGGAGAGGAGGCTGCTGGCGGAACTGACCAGCCCGCTACTGACCTGGTAGTTGAGGGCACTGCTGCCCAGGCTGATGAAGCTCATGCTTGTCAGGCTGCTGGCCCCGCTGCCGCTGCCGGGCAGGCTCATCTCACTTTTCCCCTCCAGTCTGCTCTGCTCCTGGCGCTTGGCCGGCCAGCTGGCTCCTGATCTGGCTGGGACAGTAGACGGCACCCGGCTGGCTGGTCTGGACGCTGTCTGCCTGGCTGTTGAGACCTCGGTGCAGCCTTACGCGGTGCCTCCTGACTACCAGGCTGACCTCGCTGTTTTCCTCATCCCCCGCATACCCGCTGTTCAACAGGCTGGCGTCACTGTCCCTGTGCTTCCCCAGGCTGGGCTGCCGCAGGCTCGGCGAGCTGCTGTCCGTTCTCCACACGCTTCCCAGGCTCCCGCCTGCAAGTCCTAGGGGCTCCTGCGTGGCTCCTGCATCGTGGTGTGGCCACGCGAGGGATCGGGGCTCTAAGCTGGGGGACAGGAGGCTTGGGGCTCGGGCCTGAGCATTCCAAGCAGCAGACTCCCCGAAAGTGGGGGGCAGCTGATCTGGTTTATCCAGGAGGAGGGGACCCTGGGAGGCCTCTGAATGGTGGGTGTGGGTTGTCTGGGGGAGCAGAGGCTCAATTTATAAAGGGGCCTTTCAAAGGGGAGTGTTCTGATTGGCTGGCCCGGTTCCCATGGTGATGGGTCTATGAGGCAGCATGGGGGTGGGAGGGAGGACAATGGTGTCCTGGCACCAGTTACCTCAGTGGCTGGGGCTGGAGGTGGGCAGGAAAGGGACTTATGGCCAGAGAGGGGCGAGGACCACCTTCCTGCGGACACTTCCTGTGGGGCCTGTGGCCTCTGCTTTGCCATGTCATGCACCTGGGTGTGCCTCCCGGCCGAGCCCCTTCTGAGCTACATTTCTTAGGACGTCCTTGGTCACTGGTGCCACTTCACACCCTACCCCTTCGTCACCTCAAGGTGCAGTCACGTTGGCGGTTTTCTTATTTTGAGTTCTCACCTGCCCCAAGGCCTTTGCACTGGCAAGAGAACAAAATCCCAGCTGAAATGCTCTTCCCTCAGCCCTTTGGCCTTCAAGCTTCAGCTAAAGTGTCCCTCAGGAAGTGTCCCTGGCCTCTACGAGAAGGCCCTTCTGTTATTCTTTACGTCACTTCCTCATTTATGTGCCTTATGGCATTAAATACAATTTGCGAGTCTTTCGATGTGTTGGTTCCCCATTGCCGGTTCTCTCTGCTGGAGTACCTCTGCGAGGGCAGAGATTTTGATTCCTTATTCTCTTGGGGAGGCTGGGACCGCTCGCCCTGTGGAGTTGGGAGCTGCTGGTGACTTGTCGGCGATGAGCGGACTGGAGTTTGAGCAGGTCCTCGTGTGGGGGGACGTCCGGTGGGCAGGGTGTGATGGGGAGCTAGGAGGGGCCGGTGCAGGAATCCAGGAGCGACCAGGAGGGCTCGGACCAGTGGGTGGCCAGCAGTGGGGGGGGGTGGGGGCTGGGTGTATCTGGAAGGCTGGACTCGGGGCTTGCTGAGGGGCGGGGTGTGGGGGTTAGAGGAAGAGCAGGGTCAAGGCCAGCTGCGGGGCCCAAGAGCCTCTGAGTGAGGGGCAGGGAGGTCTTCTAGAAATGATACAGCTTCCTTCTGAAGTCCACCTAGCAGGGTGTGCCTGGGTAAGGGCTGTGAGGAAGGGCAGAGCCTAGTGACTCAGAAGAGAGATCAGCCTGGCTTCGAGCCTCAGCTTGCCCACTCGGAGCCGTGCTTAACGACGCCCCAAATGGTGGTGGGGATGAAATCCTCCACACACAGTCACTGAGAAGAAATAAATGCTAAGTGTACCGTTAGACCCTCAGGAGACAGCCGGGAACAAGTCCCTCCTTGGTGGGCCTCACAGTCGGGAAGTGTGGGAACACAGGCTCATTTGAGACGCAAGTGCTGCGGAGAAAATAAAACGGGAAGGGGGGGAGGGAGGACAGCGGTCCATGGACAGGGTGACCGTCCCCTGCCATTGTGGGGCTCTGGCATGCTGTGCTTCAAGTCCCATGTCCTCCATCCGGGTGGGTGACTTCCTGTGACCACCTTAACCTCTCTGAACCTCAGCTCCCCCAGCCAGAAATGGAAACAGAAACGGAGTAACACTCCCTGGTCGGGAGGAGGGGGGAAGGGTGCCCTAAGGGCAGACAGGAAACACCCAGGCCAGGGTCTGCCCCCAGGTGCATGGTGGCAGTGCTGGCCCCAACTCATGCCCCTTAACCTTCTACTTAAGACAATATAGGTATTTGCATGAAAAAATATGTCCATATACACGTCTCTGTGCAGATGTACACGTATACATATATACATAAGTACCTGTGTGTATGCATGCAAATACATTCACAATGTCTAGTTTATACATGAATACCTAAGAATATGCATACCTGAGCACACACAAGGGTGTATCTCCATACGCACATATACATATGTGAGTACATCCACGTGAAGACATATGTAAGTATATACAAATGTGCACACACATTGTGAAACCGCAAACCCTCTGGACCTCAGCATCACCCTCGAGGCGCCCACTTTCCCCCCGAGGCTCTCCCTGCTGAGCTCTCTTCTCCCAGGGGCTCCCCTGCGGCCCTCGGATGGACGTGTGTTCTCTTTGCAGGAGGCTCCATTGTCTGGCCTCGTCCGGCTGAGGACCCTCAGTTGTTCACGTTGGAGTGGCCCCTGAGTGCTCCCTGGGCAGCGGGGTGAGTGCTCCACTGAGAGAGCCCAACGCAGGCTGGGGTACAGAGGACTCTGGGCCCCATGCCGGGCTGTCGGATGATCAGAGACAGTGGACCTGGGGCACCCAGCTCGACGCTGGCACCCACTGTCTTGTCCCACCCTCACTGCCCCCGAGCCCGGCTCCTGGCTGCAAGGCAGTGCTTGTCCCGGGGGTCATGAGAGGTGTTCCCGGGAACCGGATGTGGTGGGCACCTCCCTTCTCAGGGGCACTTGGCACCTGAGTGGATTGTGTCCAAGGCTGGGCCTGAGTCCCTGACGACAGGACCTTGGACTTTCTACCTTCTTCAGGGTAGAAGAGACGAAGGTAGACGAAGAGAGCCAGCTTAGCCATGGCCCAGAGGGGTGATCTGTCCAGGAAGAAAGGTCATTCTTCCTGCGAGTTGGATTTCCCTCCAGCCATTAAATTATTTAGGACCTACAAAAGAAAGGAAGGAAGGAAGGAAGGAAGGAAGGAAGGAAGGAAGGAAGGAAGGAAGGAAGGAGGAAGGAAGGAAGGAAGGAAGGAAGGAAGGAAGGAAGGAAGGAAGGAAGGAAGGAAGAAGGAAAGGAAGAGAGGAAGAAGAAAGACATTACAGGGGGCACCTGGGTGGTTCAGTCGGTTAAGCATCCGACTTTTGACTTGGGCTCAGGCCATGATCTTGGGACTGTGAGATCAAGCCCTGAGTCGGGCTCTGTGCCAAGTGAGAAGCCTGCTTGGGATTCTCTCTCTCTCCTTCTCCCTCTGCCCCTCCTTCCACCCTCTCTCGCTCTAAAAAAAAAGAAAAAGAAGACCTTACTGATAACCTCCAAGCCCGTCTACCCCTCCCCATTCTGTCTCCGTGGCAGTCCAGAATCTCGCGCTCATCACTGAACTGACGCACGCCTTTATCCTTGAGAGCCTAAGGGGACATGCCCCTATGCCAACATGGAATTGTTTCGCATGGCATTAATCGTGATCTAAGTGGCGTTCTTTATGGGTACTTTTCCAACGTATGTTCAACATCATGTGAGAAGCATCTGGGCGGGATTGCAGCTCAAGTTCAATTCCAGTCCTGGGGGGTATCCTACTGATGACTGTCATGGTTCATCCATTCAAACTGATGAGCACTTAGGTTATTTCCCCCTTTCCCCCCTGCAAAAGCGTGTGCCTTTAAGGTTCTCTCTCACATGACATTTGCCCTGCGCATTTCTGAGAAGTCTCCCAAACAGACTATGAAAGCTTCAACTCGTTTTCATCACGCACAATGAATGGAGCAGACACTTCTCAACAATTGGGCCTCATCTTCTATCTGAATGTTTCTCTGAGGTTCAGCCCAGGGATGGGACAACTCCCCGGGATATCTGTGGCCTGCATTATCGGGTTAGAAAACATAGCCCTTCAGAATGCTCAGGTTTGGCTGAAGACAAGCCCCCCTGGGGGGCGGTGAGGGGTGGGGGGTAGTGGGAAACAGAGGGGAGGCTGGGGTGGCTGGAAGCGGGTGTGACACTCTGTGAGGGCTGGTCACCCAGCTCCTGTTAAGCTGTGGCAAGACCTCACCTTGGGCCGTTTATTGTGGGCTCAGCGGGTGAAGGAGGGGGTGGGGAGGGAGGCCGGAGGAGACCCTGCCCGAGGATGAGGAGGGGCATGAATATTCCCTAGGTCGAGTATGAGAACCAAATGCAAAGTCACCGAGCGCTCAGTGTCTGAAGCCGGAGATCTGAGTTCGAAACTGCGAAACACTGCTTATCAGCTGTGTGATCCTGGGCGAGTTACCTAACCTTTCTGTCTCAGTTTGGGTCCCCTCAAATAGCAGCCTCAAGGCATAGACTTGGATCTGGTAGTTCATTTAGGGAGGGGTCCCAAGAAACCCTGTGAAGAGATGGGGCTGCAAGACAGGGAGGGAAGGGATGCCCGTAAAGGGGGCATTACAGAGGGTGAGCGAGAGGCTGCAGGGACCACATCGCAGCAGGGGCTTGGAGGTGTGGCCGCTGGCTCCCTGAGCGAGGCCCTGTGGGGGCCGGGGAGCCCCGAGGCAGAGGAGGGCGGGAGGAGGAGGAGGACAGACTCAAGCATCACTCAGTACCGCCCGCACCGAGGCTGAGCCCGGAGCCAACAGGACATGGGTGGGGCCCTCAGTGGAGTCCGCTAGACGGGCCGTGTCTGCAGGGTGATTGTCCCTTAGGTGGTAGGGAGGACTCAGCGAGGCCAGCAAGCACTCAGTAAGCACTAAGTATCCAGAGCCCGCCTTGTGCCCCCCAGGACTGTGGTAGGACCTGCCTGGAGGAATGGAAGCTTCGAGAGACGAGGTACAACAGACCCTGGGTGTCACCTTCTCAGAGGACGCCGTGTCTCACGCTCTGGGGGCTTTAGGCTGTGAGGCCGTCCATCTTGTGGACAAGCACTGACCCGGGGCAGGGGTCTCGGGAGACCACCAGAGGGGGGCCCGTGCCCTGCCAGGCAAGAGAGAAGGGGAGGGGTCCCTTCTGGCCACTGAGAGCAGAACTCGCAAGGCGCTGTCTGTGGGAACGACGGTCTCCATTCAGCTCGTGACCAAGGGCGTTCCTGGGCCGGGCCGGGGTGGGAGAACCCTCCTGTTTTAACACTGAGCAGTCCTGAGCCACCTGGGGTGAGTTGCCCACCCTGAACCCGGGCTGATTGGCCCCCGAGAACCCACGTCCTCGGTCAGGCCCGCAGTTTTGTGAAGAGGTTCCTCCGGGGACTTTCTTAGGCACACGCACCCGAGCGTGAGAACTGCCCAGGGAGACCGAGGGTCGTGGGCAGGGCCTCCTCAGGTGCCCTGGCTGGCACGCCCGGCCCTAAACTGCCACCAAGTCCTTGTTCTGGGGTGGAGGTGGGGGGTCTGTGGTGCCTCCTGTCAAGGTATCCAAGCCTCCTCAGCCTGGTTTCCTCTTTGAGAAAAGGGGCCAGAAAATACCAGCGCCTGGTATCCTTGAGGTCAGGGGGCGTGTGTTCTGACCTGCTGAGTCCTTGTGGCCCATAATGTTTTGCTGAACCCCTAAATGTAAAGCATCTAGAGCAGGGGCTGGGCCTGGAAAGTTCCCTAGGGTTTAGTCATTCTTATTATCCTGCACTGATATAAAGCCTCTATCATCATCATTTTGCGGGTGGATTAACTGAGAGGGCGGGGCTACATCTTAGCCAGGGGCTGAGTCCTAAAGCCAGAAGGAGGCTGAGTGGGGGGTTGGTGGGATTCTGGTGCTGGGGTGGGGAACCCTGGGAGAGGAAGTGCTTATGAAGTCCCACGTTACAGATGAGGAAGCTGAGTCTCAGTGAGCAGAAGGAGGTCTCCGAGGGCCGCTGTGCCTGGTCCACAGCAGAGCCATGTCTTCTGGCTCCCGGCCCAGCCAGCTCTGGGGGACACCCGAGCGTTATGTGTTTGCAGATAGGGACACAGCTTCTCAGAAAGGGAAAGACGTCCCTGAGCCACAAACCACGAGGGGGCAGAGTTTGAGGGAGAGGCCACTTGTGTCACGGAAGGGCCGGCGGGAAAGGGTGTGGGAGCCGCGTGCTCAGGGACAGAGGGGGTGGAGGCTTGGCTGAGCGGGACTGGGGGGGGTGCCCAGCAGCCTTCGCACCCAGGCAGTTTAGGCCTGTGACCCACCCTAGGTGCCTCAGTTTCCCTGTTTGTAAAGGGAGGCCAGGCTATCAACTACCTCTCTTCTTGGACTTTTGGGGTGCAGGTGGGAAGCCCCCCCCACCGAGCTCCTGGTGAAGAAAACATTGCCGGGGCACTTAACCATTATCCAGTCTGCAGATGGGGCCCTGGCTGCCTGACCTGCGGCTCTGTGATGCTTCTCATTTAACCCCCACCCAGGCCACTCACGGACGGAGTGCACCAGCGAGGGCTTGGTGGGCCCTGAGTTAGCACCGTCAGGGCCGTCCTTGGAAAGAGGCCACCCCTGAAGGGCCGGCTTCCTTTTCATCGAATTATTCCTCCACACTTGCAGAGTGGAGGCATTATTGGCAGAAAATGAGGATATAAACCCCCCACTAGAACTGAGCACCTTTTAGGGGCACTGAGTGCTTGGACACATTCCAGCAGATTGGCTCATTTTTAACGGTCCGGGACTACAGTTCATCTGTTTAATTCAAACGAGGTGACATAATATCTTTCATTTGGACTTATTACCAGCACAGTGGTGATTCGGCTCCCAGCATTCTCCAGGCAGGGTATTCTGTCATTATTGCACATTTTCTTTTTTGGGCCAAATTGAAAGTCCGCGGGAAGTTCTGTAGCCTTGGAAAGGAGAGATCAACCGAGAATAGGTCACATCGGGTATTAAGGAATGGAAATGAATTCATTCTTTCCTCCGTTGAATAAGCAGCTGTACTTGCGTCTCTGTGATCCATGAAATAGGCTGTCAGGAAAATTGGAAATGGGCTGCGTTTGAACTTCACCCACCGATTCAGCCCCATCACCTTGGAGACTGGTATGGTGGCCAGGGCAGGGGTGAGGACAGGAGGGGGCGCTCACTTTTATGGGGCACCCACCATATGCTGGATCCCTGGTTTCAGTGGTCCTAGGAGAGGGGGGCCCCTGAGTATCCCCATTTTGCAGATGGGGACAAGTGTCAGCAATCCAGAGACTTGCTCGAGGTCACTTAGGCACAGAAGGAGCACGGACCCTGTTTCCGTTTGAGGTGCCCAACATTACAGACTTGAACTTGGCCTGGAGAACTGCAAAGCCTCGCCTTCCTCTGGGGCAGGCTGCTCAACCTCAGGTGTTAGCTTCCTACAGGATGGAAATCTGTGGGGTGAGGGTCACGCGAGGGAAGGAACACGATGAACCCGGCACTGGGCTCCCTGCAGCGTGATAGCTCTCAAATGTCTTTGTTTTTACGAGCTTTCGCCTTTACAGCCTCAGGTGATGGAGTGCCAAGAAGGGATGGCGTGGAAAGCAAGTGACGTGCCCTAAGCCCTAGTGCGGGTGGGTCACAGGGCTGCGAGCTGGCCTTGGAGCGGCCCAGCGGCCCTGTGCCTTCTGATACACTGGGCAGTAGAAAGTCCTGGGTGGGGAGGGGGTTTCAAGATGTTTCATGGAAACACCCCCTTGTCTGCTTTATCTCCCTCTGTAAGCTCCTTCACCAGCCCCGTGTACTTGACTTGGTTATTGTGTTCGTCATTTGTCTCGCACTCTTCTTGGCGTTATTGTGAGGGGGGCGATTTGATCAGCTCGCTGCGGTACCCCAGCGCCGAGAACCCAGGCTGGGGATGGGGTGGTGGGGCAGGTCCTCCAAGCACAGGCTTAGAATCCTCTCTGTGATTAAAATTTTGGTATTTTGTTCATTGTAGATACTTTTGCATTCATTTTTATTTTTAACAGTATTGCCTAAAAATATTGGTCATCTTGATTGCCGAGTTATATATATATATATATTTTTTAAAGTTTTATTTATTTTTAGGAGAGAGAGACAGAGTGAGCAGGGGAGGGTCAGAGAGAGAGGGAGTCACAGACTCCGAAACAGGCTCCAGGCTCTGAGCTGGCAGTCAGCACAGAGCCGACGCGGGGCTCGAACCCACGAACCGTGAGATCATGACCCAAGCGAAAGTCGGATGCTCAACTGACTAAGCCACCCAGGTGCCCCTCCGAGTTATATTTTTTAATCATTCTCCTAAGTTTAACCCCTGAGTTGAGTTCCCCACTTGCCTCACCCTACCTAGTCCCAGCTCAGCCTAGAACGGTGTCTGTCATCTCCTTACATTCAATAAGGATTTGTAGAATGAATGATGCCCTCTTATGTATCCAGACATTTCTTGGGTCCCCAGAGAAGGTGTCTGGGGGGCATTTCAGGCTCTTTGTGTCTGAAGGAAGTGAGAGCTCCAAATGGAGCTTAGATTTGTCTCCATTACCTGGGGACAGCTGAGTTTTTCATGCAGAATAAGGGCATGTCTCTTCCAGGATCTGACTGCGGAACCAATGGGAGCCCAGAAGTCTATAGCTGCCCAACAGGAGAACGGAGTGTGAGAAATCCATGGGGCTCCGGAAACACATGCACGATTCCATGCCGTTATTGGAGACACTGTACTTTTCCCTCTCCTGGATGTTTCTTGTAATTAAAAGCCACATTGAGTTGCCTTGACACTCGTTAGCATAATAAGCTCTGGCCGTGCGGTGCCACTAACCCGCCTCTCTCACATCGAGCTCACCTGGCCTGAGCCGGTGCACGGTCTGCTGGGATACCTGACGCCCCATTTCCATGAAATATCAGATCTTGCCTCTACCCTTGGCTTTATTTCCCACCAAAGCTGAGGTTCCGTCGAGATGCATTTTTCTAATTAAGGCAGGGGTAAGGAATAACCTCCTATATAATTTAAAATGGTAAAATCATCGATACCTTTTCCAGCCTCTGCGTTAAATCTTCGCTACCAATGACTCCCCTATTAACGGGCCTAATTAAATCCATTTTTCAGGACGTCTTCACAAATTCCATTTTAGCAAAACTGTAGGAAGTTCAGGTTGATTTGTCTCTGCTCCCCTGAGCTCCCTTGCAAAAGTGAGGAAGGGGCAGATGCCTGTCTCTTGCGACTTCTCTTCATTGATTCACTCAGCAAATATTTACTGAGCACCTACTATGCGCATTGGCATCAAAGTAAGAGAGGAGGAGGGGGAAGTGAAAAGACAGTCGGTTTCCTGTCCCCGTGACCAGAAGGGAATGGAGATCACTCATTCATCCAACAAACATGTGTTGAGTCTACTAACAGGGGAGCCTCTGTGCTAAGCCCCGGTGGCGTGGTGATTGAGTTGCTACAGACAGTTCACGTTCAGTGTGGTGAATGCTCTGACGGGCTTCAGCAGAGGGGACTGTGGGGGCTCAGACTGGGAAGCTGGGGGTCAGGGATATGTAGGTATCAGCCAGGTGAAGCCAAGAGAGAAGGAGAAAGAGTGGAATGGCACGAGGCATGGAGACCACGGGAGAACTTTCAGCCCTTCGTGTGGTTGGGGCCGTGCCTCTCAGCTCTGGCTGCATGTTAGATTCACCTGGGGGGTGGGAGTGTGTGTGTGTGTGTGTGTGTGTGTGTGTGTGTGGAAACACCAGTGCCTCCGCCTCATCCCTGACCATGTAAACCATAGTTTCTGGGGGAGGAGTTAAGGCTTTGGGATTTGTAACAAACTGTCCGGGCGATGCTACTGCTTAGTCAGGGTTGAGAGTCACTAAGCTAACGCTCGCAGAATAGTGGGAGGTGAGGCAGGGGCTCTACCCTGGAGGGACCAGGAAAGCTGTGAAGGGGTCTGAACCTCACCAGAGGGCAGTGACGTCACAGGAGGGTTGAAGGCAGGGGAAGAAGGAATTTGTGCCCCAGGGGGAATTATTCTGCCAGCAGTGTAGACGATGAGTGGGGTTAGAGCCACTGGAGCCAGAGAAAGTGGTCTAAAGAGGTTATTGCAGGGGCACCTGGGTGGCTGAGTCAGTTAAGCGTCCAGCTTCGGCTCAGGTCATGATCTCACGGTTCGTGGGTTTGAGCCCTGTGTTGGGTTCTGTGCTGACAGCTCAGAGCCTGGAGCCTGTTTTGGATTCTGTGTCTCCCTCTCTCTCTGCCCCTCCCCCACTCGTGTTCTGTCTCTCTCTCTCTCAGAAATAAATAAAACATTAAAAAATTAAGAAAAAAAGAGGTTATTGCAGCAAACTGAACAGAGGGTGTGTCCTGGACCTGAGGGTCATGAAGGAGATATCCAGGCAGGGTTGACAGGGCTGGGTGGTGAGATGTCACTCTGGGTGAAGTAGAGGAAGCAGGTCAGGTGCAGAGAAGAGAGGCTGGGGAACCGCATGACCCTGGCGCCTTAAAAGCCAAGGGGAGGAGAAGTTTCAGAAGCTACACTGCCAAATATTCCTGAAACAGCAGGCAAGGGAAGGAGTAAGGTTTTTGTGATTCTCTCATTTTCATGATGAAGACTTTGGAGGGCCAGGCAGGGTAAAGGCTTGCGTTATTCACACAGCCAGTTGGGGGCACAGCCTCCTGTGTCAGTTAGCTACGGCTGTGTAAGAAAGAAGCCTGACACGAAGAAGTGACTGAAGGCGGTGAGGACTTATTCGTTCATAAGTCTGTAGTTTGGTTGTGGTGTCCTGCTGATCTGGACCAGGCCCGGCTGATCCTGAACAGGCTCACTCATGGTCTGCTGATAGACTGGCGCGGGGCTAGCTGGTCGAGGATGGCCTCAGCTGGAATGACTTGGCGGCATTCCTTGAGGTCTTATCCTCCAGCAGGCCAGCCCCGTGGTTCTGGTCCAGGCAGAGGAACGGCATGCTCAAAGGCCCTGAAGTGGGAGCAAGCTCGGCCAGTTGAGGAAGAGCGAGGAGGCCAGCGTGGCTGACAGCAGTGTTGCAGGGAGAGGGGCGGCAGAAGATGGGATCAGAGAGCGAGTGCCCGGAGGAGAATATCACGAGCGCCTTGTAGACCACCGTAAGGGCTCTGGGGTTCTACTTTTATTATTACGATGAGACTTGTTTCCAGCCATGTTACCCTGACTCGCTCCGTGCAAGAAGTTTTGCATTTCATCAGGCCGTTTCGATGTGTGGGCTTTGCTCCTCCCCTCCCCACACTGACATTTCCTACCTCTTGACCTCGTGGCATGATCCAATACGGGTCAGTGTCAAGGGTCCAGAATTCAACAAACTCTTGCTCCCAAACCCTCCGCCCCGCCCCCAGCCCCCAGAACAGGAGGTCATGGCCTGCAGGCTAAATCTGGTCGGCTGTCTGTTTTTGTAAATAAAACTTTATTGGAAGGCAGCCATGGCCGTTCATCCACCCCTTGTGTGCGGCCACTTCTGTGGCACAATGGCAGAGCTGAGTCGTTGTGAAAGAGCTGGGTGGCCCGCGAAGCCTAAAATATTTACTGTCTGCTCCTTTAGAGATAAAGTTAAACCTTCTGGAACTTAAGAGGGAGTGCGTTCCATGCTCCTCTGCTGTGAAGGGTAGGGAAGTCTGGGTCTGCGGAACTGTCTGAGGGCAGTGGAAGGTGTCAGTGTGGGCAGGCCCACACCGCGCTCTGGTTTCCAGCATTTGCCCATCTCCTCCCTGCCTCCCTGGGCAGCCAGAGTGATGCTTCTGCTCCTGGACCGACTGATGCTTCTGACGTCTTTGTCTGCACAGGCGCTGCTGGAGCAAAATGCCAGACTGCGCAGCTTACACAACACGTGCTTGCTTCTCACGATTTTGGCAGCTGGGAGGTCCAAGCTCAAGATGGCAGCATGGTCAGGTTTTCAGGAGGCTCTCTTCCTGGCTTGTGGATGGCCGCCTTCTTACAGTGTCCTCACATGGTAGAGAGAGAGAGAGAGAGAGAGAGCACATGCTCTGTGGCTTCTTCTTCTAAGGACACTGATCTCATTATGGGGTCCCCATCTTCATGACCTCATCTAGCCCAATGACCCCCCAAAGGCCCTGCTTTCCAATACTGTCACATTAGAACTCAGGGCTTCAACACACGAAAGGGTGGGGATGGGGTACAGACATTCCATCCATCACACTGAACATCTACTTTCCTCCTGTACCTTCTCTAGTGGAAGGCAGCAGGGCAAGGGTGGGCGCCGGTCAAGAGCATAGCCTCCGCAGTCATGCACACCCGAGTTCAAGTCTGCTGTCATCTGGGGGACGTCCCAGAACGTCAGTCTCCTTAGCGAAGGAGCTAATGGCGATCCCCATCTCTTTGGGGTGCTGGGAGGCCTCTGTGACCGTCCCTTGGACAAGGCCCAGGAGTGGTTGGCAAGGAGTGAGTGCTCCACTTTACATTTGTTTGTTTATTTATTTTCATTTATTTTGAAAGAGAGATAGAGAGCAAGTGGGGAAGGGAGAGAGAGAGGGAGACAGAATCCCAAGCAGGCTCTGCACTGTCAGCGCAGAGCCGGAGGAGGGGCTCGAACTCACCAACCATGAGATCGTGACCTGAGCTGAAATCAGGAGTCGGACGCTTAACCGACTGAGCCCCCCAGGCGCCCGACTGCTCTATTTTAAACTGAACCAACAGAACGAATGTGAGGAGACCACCTTTCTTCCCTCTGCAGGAAAACAAGCAAAGTCTATGGCACACAGAGCAGGGGGCATCAGGAAGTCTATGTTCATCTCCCATCTCAATAATTCCTGCAACTCTGGGCAGGACACCTGATTTCAGAAAAGCAGGGGCGGGGGGAATCGATATCTCTAAGCTCGCAGCCAATAAAATCCCAGGAGTGGCAATTCCTTCTTCGCCGTGGCTGCCCAACTTACTAACGGTGTACTCAACACGAGGGTGGTGATGAGTCTGGGGTAAGGGAGGCTCGTAAAAATGACCGATGCAGGTATTAATGATTTAATCTGCTAACGTGGCATGGCTGCCTCCGAGAATCCTATCCGTCAGCATCCAGGAAGCCATCAGGAGGAGGCTGGGTGAACAGCACCGGGGACAGTGCGGGGATGTGGTACAAATGAAGATGAATCACGGAGCATAGTATTGATTTGCTTTGCCTGGAACGGCCGCTTTCTGTTTGGAAATATGGAGAGCAAATTAATGAATAAATGAGCTGGCTTGGTGCACAGTGCCCCACGGGAGACCCTGGTCTTTAAGCCACATATGCTGACAGGCTCCGAGTAGAGGCGGGGAGAGGCAGGTTTGGTGAGAGGGATAGCGGTGGCTTGGTGTGGGGGTCTGAGAACCCCACCCCGAAAGGCTTTGGAAAGCAGCAGCAGGTGTCCTGGGCTCAGACAGATTCCTTTTTTTTTCTTTTTTAAATATTTTTATTTATTTCTAGGAGAGAGAGAGAGAGAGAGAGACAGCGTGAGCAGGGGAGGGTCAGAGAGAGAGGGAGTCACAGACTGAAACAGGCTCCAGGCTCCGAGCTGGCAGTCAGCACAGAGCCCGACGGAGGGCTTGAACCCACAAACTGCGAGATCATGACCTAAGAAGCGAAAGTCGGACGCTTAACTGACTAAGCCACCCAGGCGCCCCTTCAGACAGATTCTTAATCGAATTTTGTGCAAGTCTTCTGACCTCTCTGAGCTTCAAAGGTCCCTTCTATCATATGCAGATAACACCACCACCTGTTCCCGGACACGGTGTTGAGACAATGGTAGCTTTTATGACTACTCATCATCTGACAAATATTAAGCGCTTCCTAGGTGCCAGTTACTGTTCTAGGTGCCTGATGTTGAGCTATGTACAAAAACAGTGATATCCCTTCTCTCATTACATGTTTTATTTAAAACTGTAGCCTATGGCGATCCAAATGCACCAGCGGCATTTATTGAGAAAACTATCTCTCTGCAATTGAATGGCCTTTGCAATTGTTTCAAAAATCAGTTGACTGTACCTGTGTGTGGCCTTTTCTGGGTTTTCTATTCTGTTCCATTTTTTAATCTGTCTGTCCCTCTAGCAGTAACACACTGTCCTAATTTTTGTATAGTCTTTTTTAGAAAATATATTTTGAGAGAGCTTATGTGCCCATGAGTGAGTGGGGGAGGGGCAGGGAAAAGGAGAGAGAGAGAGAGTGAGGGAGAGAAAGAGAGGGAGAGAATCCCAAGCAGGCTCCATATCAGCCATGCTGAGCCTGACAAGTGGCTCAGACTCACGAACTGTGAGATCATGACCTGAGCCAAAACCAAGAGTTGGACACTTAACCAGCTGAGCCACCCAGGTGCCTCTTATATACTAAGTCTTAAAAGTGGGTAGTATGGCTCCTCCTGCTTTGTTCTTTTTCAAAATGTTCGAATTCTAGTTTCTTGGCTTTCCATATACATTTTAGAGTCAGCTTGCTTTTATTTACAAAGAAAATCTTGCTGGGATTTTGATAGGAATTATGCTAAACTTGTATATCAGTTTGGGGAGAACGGACATCTTTACTGTACTGAATTTTCCAATCCATGAACACGGTATATCTCTTCATTTACTTAGATCTCCTTTGATTTCTTTCATCAAAGAAACCATTTGTGGTTTGCAGCATAGAATCCTTCTAATATTTTGCTGGATTTATGCCCCTGCATTTCGTTTTTCTGAGCAATTGTAAATGGCATTTAATTTCCATTTTCACTTGTTCAGTGCTAGTGTTTAGAAATGCAATTGATTTTTGTGTGTTACTCTTTTAACCTGTGACTTGGCCGAACTTATTAGTTCTTGGAGTGTGAGTGTGTGTGTGTGTGTGTGTGTGTGCACGCGTGTGGACTCCTTGGAATTTTCCACATAGATAATCATGTCATCTGCAAACAGGGGGAGTTTCATGTCTTCCTTTCTAATCTATAAGCTGGAATTGACTATTATTACATCACAAGTGTTACACTCAGATGTCTGAAGGGGCTGGGGTGGTAGGAGTATGGTAACTGGGGATCCATGCCAGTCAACGGGGGCTGCTACTATCCAGCTATGTGAGTCCGAATCTCTCGACTGTTAAAAGAGATTGTCGATGTTAGATTTTCTGCTATTTAAATGTTGGGAAGTTATTCAAATATTGAAACAGCTATCAGGCTAAACAAAACCCAGCTGTGGGCTGGAGTGAGTCTGTACCAGTCTGCATCCTGCCACAACATAGGTGTTCCGTAAACAGAAGCACCTGTTTCCGCCGCCTGCAGTCTCAGGTGGGCGGGGCTTCAAGGCCTTGTCAGGCTGTCTGTGCTGTCTGTCCATCTGCCTGGGATTTCCAGGATGGACTAGACGGCCTAAGGGGAAGCTGTCTCTGAAGGTCTTCTGAAGGTCATCTTTGGGATTCTTGTGGCTTGGAACCACCAAGCTGCTGCTTTGCAGTCTCTCTGGCAGCAATCCGAACTCGGGAAAACCACAGAAAGTGGCTGGGTTGTCAGGTTGCAAAAATGGGAGACGTGGTAGGAGGGAAGGAGTGAGCATCAAGTATCTGTAACACGTTGAATGTAACGCTAGGTTGGTCTCTCTCTCCCTCCTGCCCTCCCTCTGGCCCTCCTTCGTCCATCCTGCCTTCCTTCCGTGCAACACGTATTTACGGCAGGCCCTGGAGGGGACGAAGTTTCAGAGCGGGTAAGTGACTTGCCTGGGGTCCCAGATGGGACGTCAAAGCCGGTGCTCTTTGCATGACGTTCACCGTGCTGTCTCACAAAGGGCAGAGCGGACACTTCCGGTGTGTTGTGACAGTTTGGTTCCCAGCGCTCTGGCTGGGGGTGACGGGGGTGGGGGGAATGCAGCGGGAGCAGAGTTCAGGGGGCTGTTGGGTCCCTGAGTCAGGCCGACCAGGAGCCTGGTTGTCTAACATGGTCTGCGGCACCCGCAGGAGGAGAGCCCGGGACCGCGTCCCTTCTGTAACCTCCCTATGAGGAGACAAGGAGGGATCAGGCAGTATCCTCAGGTCTTAACCACATTCTCACTCCTGGAGTGACTGGCGGCAAAGGAGGCCTAGGTACAGGGCTCGGGAGGCTTTGTACCAGGATGTGGATGGGAGACATAACTCCGAATCCCACCGGATGGGCTGTGCAGAGCTGTGGGGCCACGCTGCACCTCGGGTCGATTTGTCTCCGAAGGGGAAGACTGGATCCCACAGATAGCTGGTGGCACTTGGGACCTGCCATTGAGACTCTCCGGGGACAGGCGCCCTCCTCAGGCCCCTACTGTGCCTTCGGATTTCAACCTGCTTCCTCATGGACAACTGAGCAAACAGTAGGAACTTAAGGGAGGAGCATGGCTTGAGGGAGAGTCTATTAATCAGGACTCTCTGAATTACAAGTGACAGAAACTCCGATTTTAACTTATTAAGGGGGAAAAGAAAGGTATTCATTGCTTTGCATTGGCTCCAGGGGATCGAGTGTGTCTACAGGCACAGCTGAATGTGGAGGGTTGAACAGGGGCCCTTGGGTGGCCCAGTGGGTTGAGCGCCGACTTCCAGTCAGTCATGATCTCATGGTCTAGGAGCTCAACTCGGCATCCGCTCAGAGCCTGCCTCGGATTCTCTGTGTGTGTGCATCTCTCGCTGTGCCCCTCCTTGCTTGCCCTGTCTCTTTCTCTAAAATAAATGAAAACATTTAAAAAATTAAAGGAGCTCAAATAGTGTCCTCGGAATATGTTTCCACCTGTCACGTGCACTTCCCTGCCAGTGGGCTTCTTCCTCAGGCCCCCTTAGGGCTTTAGGGTGACAACAGCCCTCGTTCCCACGGTCCTAAGAAGCCATCTTCCGCCCACAGGTTCCAACAAAGGCCGCGGAAGTCGAGTTCTATTGGCCTGGCTTTGTTCATGTGCCTGCCCCTGAACCAATCACTGACCAGAAGAGGTATTGGAGCGAGATGATTGGCTAGGCAGGGTCACATGCTCCCTGTTGGGTTTGGTGGGAGGGGTGGGGCCAGCCCCCGTTGGACCAAGTGAACCGAGAGGGAGATGGGGTGTTTCTGCAAAGGGAAACAGGGCTGTCGCTCCTTGAAGAAAATGCCTGCTGGACGGAGCCTCTTCCCTCCTCGACTTAATGGAAAAGTCGTCAGTCTGGCCTCACAAGGGACCAAGAAGTTAAAAATGTTCAGTGATCTAGGTCTCTTTGCTCCGTATGTCCTGTTTTATTTTTCATGCTCTCTGCAGACAGGCTTTCTCTGCCTCTCTGAACGCATCACTGGCTTGCAGATTCCTGGTTCATGTCTCCATCAACGGGATGAGCCCCCAGTAACAGGTGCGGAGTCCTGATCCCGGAGAAACGAGCAGAATGTCTGTTGGGGGCCGTCTAGCGTCTTTTGGTAGCGGCTCCTTGATTCTCTTGGGGAATGCCTTCCTACCCTTCGCCCCTGAGTACGTCCAGCTGGGTCAGGAATCTCCCCCTCCCCGTGCCCCAGCTCCCTGAATGAACCTGTGACCCACGCAGGGTCAACCACCACCTCCTGGGCCCTGGCCACTGTGATTTTGTTTTCCAGGCTGGTCATGTGAGTTTGGTGAGGTCCTCACCTTGGAGCTTTTGCTAGGGCTTTTGGGGGAGACACTGTCTTGGCACTCAGTTGCAGTGGCTGTAGGGTAGCCTAGCGGTGCTAGAGGTCACCCATGACACTGAAGAATAGAGCCAACCGAGGGGGAAACAGAGTCAAGACAGAGTCTCAGTAAATTTTTGTTTTGGGGCCACGGATCCAGTTAAGTCTCAGTCTCCCCTCCCCTAGGAGTTTAGTTCCCATGAACCCATACATTCCCGTTTTGCTTAAGCCGGCTTGAGTAGGTCTGTCTTTTGTAACCGGGACTCAGTATGAGTGCACAGAGAAGGTCAGAGTGACTCGCTTTCATTGGCTTGCGGCTGTGCCTATTAGGGTCATGTGGTCCAACGTGGCTATGGGCAGAGGGACAGTTTCCGGCCAGAGGTTTGTGGGCTGGCCCAGGCCTGCTGGCTTTGGGGATCACAGGTAATGGGGCAGAGCCGTGTTGAGAAAGTCAGAGAATGGCCAAGGGGGCGCCATAAAGAAGCCTGGGGGCTCCTCAGAGAGAACCTCCCTGCTGTGTGGATCAGGCCAGGGTCTGGAGAGGCGGGGGCCCTGGGTGAAAGCTGTCAAGGCCCCCTCTAAGCATGTGTGGTACTCGCCTGGGGTTGGCCAGGCTCATTCTAGCTCTGTCCGCTGTGGTCAGGCCTGGCTCAGGGCCTAGATCAGAGATGTGCCGGCAGCCTGATGACCTGAGGCAGAGGGTGGGATGTCACACCCTGCAGGTGCAGCAAGGAGCTCAGGGAACACAGTGCGCGCGAGAGCCCCGGAGTTTTCTCTGCCAGAGCGCCATGTTGGTGGACCCCAGTCTGCTTGCCGGGATGGTGACAGGACAGGGTCGAGACCACCCCCAGAACTCCCCCATCACTGGCAAAGCAGTGCCGTTAACAGCCCCTTCGTTCTGTCCCTTTCTCCTTCTGTCTGCATGTCTGTATGGACACTCAGGAAAAGACATGTTCATGCAGACGAAATTAATCGCATTTGCCAAATGGCCTTGAAACGCTCTGCAGGCTGTTTCTCTGTCAGCACAACAGACAAGAGTCTTGGAAGATGGATGCTGTCACCCGGTTGCATGGTCCTCTCTAGCTGTGGGCCAACTGTGATTTTTTTTTGGAGAGGTGGGGGAAGGTGGAGAGCAGGGTGTGAGGGTGACATACATGGCTGTCCTGGAAGAGACCATCGCCCCCTGGGTGCATACTGCCTGGGAGTCACTGCTTCCCAGTTCTCTTGACAGCATACCACGTGCCAGTGTGTGGCATCCCTTATCTTGAATCTTCACATCTGCCTAAGGAAAGTGTTAGCATCTCCACTTCACAGATGGAAAGACTGAGGCGCACGGACTGGAAGTGATTTGCCTAAACTCACCCAGCTGAAAGCCCAGTTTCTCCCTCTGGGGTTGTGTGAACTCAGGGTCCCCAGAGGTGAATCCTCTGGCCCTGAATTGTGCCTTAGTTTTGGGGAGGCAAAAGAGTGTGGGGAAGGGGCCTTTTGGGTTCCAGCCCCTATTCTGATGGTTCCTCTATTACCTCGGGATAAACTGCATCACCACTCTGACCCTTGGTTTCCTCATCTGTAAAATGGAGAAAGGCCAATGTCTTTTCCTCTTAGAATTGTGAGATTTAAGGCAGATAATGTATGGAAAGTACATATCATAGAGTCATTTAGCTTTTTGGAAACTATTCCCACCCCGCCCCTCGATACCAGGCTTGCTCAGAGACTTGTTCCAGCCAATTGAACGTGAGCAGCATGGGAGTCCTGAGCCCCAGATCTGAGGGGCACCGTGTATTCTGCTTGCCACTCGGGGACCTTCTGCCTCATGGAGTGGGGAAGGCTTTCCCCACAGAGTCACTGCCCCTGGAGTTTGCCTCAATATGAGACACAGAGAATAGACCTTCTGTGGTCAGCTGCAGCCCTATGAGTGAGAGAGGTGACTGTGTTACCTTGGGTGTGGCTTGTTACACAGCACCTTCCTGGCAGCCGCTAACTGATACATGGAGACACGATGAGATTAGTGGATGAGTGGTTTTGTCTGCTCAGCATCTTTTAGGGGGATGGCCTGTCTCCCATTCTTGATTCATGTGGACACTGCAATAGCCTTTTCTTTTTTTAGTTTATTTATTTGTGTTTGAGAGAGAGAGAATGCAAATGGAGGAGGGGCAGAGGGCGAGAGGGAGAGAGAGAGAATCCCAAGCAGGCTCCACACTGGTCAGGGCAGGGCCCAATGCAGGGTGTGAACCCACTGACTGTGAGATCATGACCTGAGCTGAAGGCGGGCACTCAACTGACTGAGCCACCCCGGCGTCCCTGTACCTTGGCAACTCTTAAGCTCTCCCTGCCTTCCTTGCCTGGGTATCCTCCAGGACGGGGAGCCTAGTGGGTTCACTGTCGGGTGGTGACGGGCAGTGTAGGGATTCAGTGTTGGGTAATGGTATCCCGCTGCAGCTGTTTGCACAGGATAATGAGCCCCGGGCCCAGAGAGGCTACCCTGGCATACCCTGGGAATCTTTGGGGGGCCATCATCTCACCCAGGAGGGGAGTCCTGGACATGGCCCAGGAATCCCAAGATTCATTTTCTGACTCACCTTGGGCCAGGCATGATCTCTTTGGGGATCAGTTTCTTCTGTAAAATGGGTATGAGGAGAGCTGAGCACACTAGATTGTTGTGAGATGGTTTTTGGAGCTATAAACCCCTAAGGGAATCTGATATAAGTTGTGGATTGTTGCCCTAGGCATAGACATATGCGTACCTCTGCAGGTCACTGGAATTTTATATATAAATTGGAGGGGGTCGCATGTAACTCAGGAGGGAGCTTTTTATGGACTGTGGGTTAAGAATTTCTGGACTTCATGAAGAGCAGCATTGTGACTCTAAGCACGGTATCTGGAGCCAACCCGTCTGGGATTGAATCCTCTCCAGCATTTGCTAGCTGGGTGACCTTGGACAAGTTACTTAACATCTCTGTGCCTCTGTTTCCTCATCTGTAAAAGGGCAGTAATAAGAATACTTCCCTCTCCGCAGGGCTGGTGAGAGGTTTTATATACGTGGCACGTAGCAGAGCGCCTAGTATCTAGTGAGTGCTCACGAATCACACAGATGGGGCAATCTAGCACCCAGGAGCTTCTCATTTTGCCTCTGGCTGACACCCTTTCGGATTCTCTCTCTGTATCCAGCCCCACAGGAATCTGTTTGTCTCCACCTGCCCCGGTTCTAGGATGCGGGCTTACATGAACAAATAATTTATGGCTTGTTGACGCTGCCTCCAGGCAGTCACCCCTGCTGCTCCAGAGAGGATGTGAGAGACCAGGTGAGCTGGTCCCCTGCCTCCTTCCCTCACCTTCTCCTCCTGTTTCTGCCCTTCTTGCTCTTGCCTATCTGCCAAGGTCTCTGTCTGTATGTCTCCCTCCCTCTGTGTCTCCCCACCCCCTGCTGATAATGATCCTGGCTGACAGGTGGGGGGCCCCTAACTTGCCCAGCCTGTGCTATGCACTCTGTATCATTTATTCGTCAGTTTATTTATTTACTTAGAAAGAGAGAGAGAGAGCAAGCGAGCAGGGGAGGGGCAGAGAGAGAGAGGGAGAGAGAGAATCTCAGGCAGGCTCCAAGTTATCAGTGCAGAGCCTGGTGCAGGGCTCAAACTCACGAACCACGAGCTCATGACCTGAGCCAAAATCTAGAGTCGTACGCTTCACGGACAGAGCCACCCAGGTGCCCCTCATTTATTCTTTAAATCCGTGCAACAGCCTTATGAAGTAGGTACTGCTTTTTATTCATTCAGTAAATCTTTATTAGGCCCAGGCTGTGATTCCAGACTGTCGCAGGCACTGCTGGCCCAGTGGCGAGCGTAACCGGCAAAATGCAGAGCCTGTAGGCACCAGTATTCCAGCCCCCAGACGAGGAAACAGAGGCTCAGGGAAGTTAAGCGGTGTGTCATTAGTAAGAAGCCGTGTCAGGCCATGGGTGCCCACGTCTCTAAAACCAGATTCTGGGTAGGATCCCAGCCACCCTGTCAGATGGCCTCCTGCAGAGCTCACAGCCTGGCTGGGGATGGAGATGGTCAGACATGCCAAGCACGGTAGGGTAGATGCTAGAAGACAGGTGTGCTGGACGGAAGAACAGCCCTCCAGAAGGACATCCATATTCCGATCTGCGGGACCTGCCAATGTGGCACTTGACGTGGTGATGAAGCCGAGGGCCTCGAGAGACAGGGAGATCATCCTGAGCATCCGGATGAGCCCAGTGCAATCATGGAGTCCTTACCGGGGGAGGCAGGTGGGTGGGAGGCAGAGTTAAGAGCGAAGTGGTGGCGGAACCCCGGGTCCCAGAGAGAAAGGTACCGGAAGCCGCTTCACGGCCAGGAGCCTGTGAGAGCAGGTGGGCTCTAGAAACTACGAAGGGAGGGCCTGGAGGGCCAGACTCTCCACTCGGACAGCGCGAGCCTGCTGGTGCCGTGGCCCTAGCCTGATGAGACCTGTGTTAGCCTCTGAGCCCCCGAACTGAAGGTGATGCGTCTGCACTGTATAAGCCTCCAAGCTTGTGGAGAACTGCCACAGCAGCAGTAGCAGAAGCAGAAGGAAGCCAAGGGGCACCTTCTAACACTTGGCTTGGCACCAAGTTCACGGGCACATTCCCCAAGGCTGCTGCCCAGCGTTCCGTCAGGAGGTAACGGGAACCCCCTTCTGATCGTGTGCTGGTGTCTGAATCCTCGCCGTGGGCTCACCGTCTGGGCCTCCACCACAGCCTGTCTGGGGGGAACACCCCCCATGAATGCCTGCTCGGCACCCACCTTCTGCCTTCTCCCAAAGCCCACCCCTGTTTCCACATAGCTGTGGCCATGTCCCCAAGTCTGCACCTGGTATCAACGGCTGCGTAACAAAGCCTCCCCTCCCCAAGACGGGGGGCTTAAAACAACACACGTTGTCTCGTTTGTGGGCAGGGAATGGGGGTGCGGCTGAGCCGGGCCCTGAGGCTGACTGGGCCTCCCGAGGCCAGCCCCCAGGGGTCCGTCTGAGGTCACGCCGGTGGCTGGCAGCTGGAGGGCTCTGTGCCTCGCCTCGCAGGCCTCTGCTCGGCTGGCCCGGGGCTGTCCTCTGTGCTGGAGCCAGAGCCCCGGTCGTGGAAACCGTCTGGGCCTTGGCACCTGGATCTCAGAGTGACATCCTGGCACTTGTGCCGTGTCCTGTTTGGTAGAAGCTGTCCCCGGGCCCAGCTCACACTCGTTCTCACATGACATGGTGGGGGCCACTGGGAGCCACCTCACGTGCTTCTGTCACCGCAGGCACGTCAAGGTGCTGGGGGACCCCTGATGGGCGGCCGAGTGCTGCGTCTGTCTGCCCTGTGTTGCATATGGGGAAACCGAGGCACAGAAAGGCTAAGTACCATGCCTGAGGACGCTCAGCTCCTCACAAGTGGCAGAACCAGCTGGGGGCCCGGCTGTCTGGCTCCTGAGCCCCACTCCTAACCCTGAGCTTCTCCCTACCCTGCCCGGTCAGGGGCTCCCCCACGGCCGGCCTGGTTTGCTTTCCATCCGTTTCCTCCCTTCCCCTTCTTCTTCCACGTCCTCCTCTTTTTTTTTTTAAGTTTATTTATTTATTTTGAGAGAGAAAGAGAGAGAGCAAGCCACGCACAAGTGGGGCAGGGTCGGAGAAAGAGAGTAAGAGAGAGAAAATCTACAGCCCGCTCCACACCGCTAGCACAGAGCCCAAGGGCGGGGGAGGGGAGGGGGCTCGAACTCATCAACTGCGGGATCGTGACTCCAGCTGAGCGGGACACTGAACCGCCTGAGCCGCCCGGGCTGAGCTGCCCTCCACCTCCTCCCCCTGAATGTTCTGCCCACTTTCCACGGGTCTTCCCGACTCTGTCCGCCACCCCGGCCCCCTGTGCTCCGGGTCACGGTTCTCGGCTTCCTTCACCCCTCCCTCCATCTCCGTCCATCCTGACCTTATCATCTCATCCGTTCCTTGTCCCCATGTCCGCCTGTGTCTCTGCGTCTGTCCGTGTGTCTGGTGTGTCCATGGCTCTCTCTGTCCCTGCGTCAGCCTTGGGCTTTGTCCATACGTCTGTCCCCTTGTTCCTACTACTGTCTGTGTCTGTCATGTGTCCCTGTCTCCCAGTCTCTTTTTGAACTTACCTCTTCCTTTTTCCCTCTGCCCCCACCCCTCTCTGTCTGTCCCTGTGTCTGTCTGTCCCTGTCTGCATTCTTCTGGATCCTGTCCATCTCCCTCCTCAGGTCACAATAAGCCGCTTCTGGATGTATCTGGTCTGGGAGGCAGCTTTGATTATTTACGATGCTATCACTTATTAATCATTCTGTTTATAATAACATAAAAACAACAGGCTCTGAGCCCCTACCCAGCGGCGGACAGCGGCCTCCCAGCCTCGCCCCCCCCCTCCCCCACCAGCTGCGCAGACAGATGGAAACTCGCCGCTTCTATTCATCAGGCTTTGATACACATCTCCTTTGGAGACTGTCGGCTCCAATGTTACAATCACAGCAATATTAGAATAACAACTTAAAACCAATCATTTTTATGGGGACACACACAGTATAAAAAGACCTGCCTATCTGAGGACACATATAACATCAGTGGCTACTGCCCCATAAAGCTGTCAGTTAGAGAAACATCTCGGGGAGTCCTTGAACACCATCACCCAAGTTTAACGAGAGAGGGAGAGAGGGAGAGAGAAGGAGAGTGGGGAAGGAGAGACGGAGGGAACTTTGCAAATCATTTTTCATGGAGGTCTGGGGAAAAATTGTGAGCGATTGATTCCATGGGGAGTCAGCGGATTTAGTTAAATGGCTCCGGCCTGGCCCCGAGCGCACTTGACATATGTCTCCTGGAATTATGGGGCAGAGGCTTAGAAAGGGGCAGCTGGCCAACGTCCAGGTTCAGTTTCCCCGAATCAGAAGTTCTGTGCGGAAGATTTTGATTAGGAATCGTTCTGAGGGAATGTCAGTAGGGGAGTGAGGTGGCGGGAAGGAAAGGAGGCCCCGGGGAAGGCGAGGTATTGGGCAAGCCGAGCCCCGGGAGTGGAGCTTGGGCTGGGTTACCCTAGGTGACACCGCCTCACTGAGCCGCTCGGGAAGGGCAGTAAGTACCCCTCGGCCCCTTCCCCCCGCCACCCCCCGCAGTCACTCCTCAGTCAAGGGCTCCCAGGGGCCACTTCCTCGCAGGCTGAGTGGATCTACCAGCCTGAGGCAGTCCTCCGGGGAGCACGGACAGGTGAGGGCTGTCGGGATGGAGTGCACTGGGCCCCGGCTGCCTGGAGGTGGTGACGGTGGCAGAGAGGTGCACGTGGAGGGCGGACACAGGTCCCCGGGCAATGCTTGTCTCCAGAGGTGACATGGGGGCTCTGCCCCTTCACCTGTGCTTGGGGTCCGGGGAGGTGGGCGGGGCTGGGGTTCCCAGGAGGCTGGACGGCCCCCTGGGGGCACAAGGGAGGAGTTTCTTACCTCCGAAGAGCCGGGTGTGCCTGGCTCCACCCCCCACCCCCAGGCTCGCGGGTGGGTGCTGGGACGTGATGCAAACCCTCCTGAAGGGGAGCTCACCACCCCGCACTCGGCAGGAGGACTGGCTCTTTGCACATGAAATGCGGCCGGCCTGAGTCCTGGGCTCGAGTCAAACACCTTCCATCGGTGTGGGACCAAAGGGGTATTTCGGCAGCAGCTCTTCTGGAAACAAAGCGACCCACTCAGTTAAAACCCTGACTTGCAAGACGGAGGGTGGGAGTGGGAACAGTTTCTCCGGGGTCCTGTTCTACCCAGTGCTCTGGTGGAAATTAGCGCGGGCGCCCCCTGCTGGGTGGATGCGGCACTTGCTAGCACGTGGCTTGACATGTCAAAGGCAACTTTTAAACATTTTTTAAAAAATGTTTTTGTTTGTGTGTGTGTGTGAGAGAGAGAGAGACAGTGTGAGCAGGGGAGGGTCAAAGAGAGAGGGAGACACAGAATCTGAAACAGGCTCCAGGCTCTGAGCTGTCAGCACAGAGCCCGACACGGGGCTCGAACCCACAAACTGTGAGATTAACAGAAAAGATGTCTTTGGGGACAGATTCAGCTAGGTAACAACGCAGAGGATTTGGTCAAGTGACAGAGAGGTGGCTTTCAGCCGTCATTCGCCCTGTCTGTTGGGTGCCACTGTGCAGTGTGCATACTGGACAACTGTATGTGACAGACCCGAGCCTTTAGCTGACTGTGTGCTCAGCATTACTAGCAAGAAAATGCAGGTTGTGCATTTCATGAAGGCGAGGGTTAGGTCAGGACTATTTACCACTGTGTCTCCTGGCGCTAAATACAGTGTTTGGTAGGCATTCAAAAAGTACTTGTTGAAGACACGGATGAATGAATTTTAAATATCTCGTAGATTGTCTGGCATAGCACAGTCAATTAGCGTTTGCCAGGTCAATGAATGACTCCTGTCAAGAGCCCTCTGTGAACTTCCATGACGACACAGAAGGCAAGGCAGTAGAGCATATAAGCTTGAACAAACCTACTTGGACACAAATCCCGGTCTTCTGCTGATTAGCTGTGTGATCTTGGGCAAGTCACTTCTACCCTCTGTGCCTCTGTTTCATCTTCTGTAAAATGGGGGTAGTTAACAGAACTTAGTTTCAGAGGGCTCTTATGTGGATCAAACAAGTTAATACATGAAGTGGTTGGCAGCCAGTAACACCCTGATAAATGTTAGCTACTCATTGTTACGATTATCAGAGGTGCCAGGTCCCCAGTGCTCTGTGCTGGTCAGACCTCCTGGGGAGCTGTGTTGCCTTCTGGGTGTCATATTCTACAAGAGACAGTGACAACTGCCTTGACTGTGAGAGCCCCAGAGGAACTTCCCTATAAATAATTGTTGAATGAATAAAGCGTACCCCACTTTAGAGTAGGGGTAGTTTAATATGGGTCATATAGTTTTTAGTAAGCTCTTCCTCTGTTTTCTTTCTAGTCTATGCACCGGAGCATAAACTTTTTGCCTTGAATACTTCACTAAGAAGCTCCACTTTACCCCCAGGGGCCCCTCCGTGATTGGACGGGAGAGACCCACAGCCCGGGGATGAACTCTTAATGGATGTATCCAATCTGCATAAGCCATTCCTCCAGGGATTGGTACCGAGATGGACGTGTGGCCCATTTTGGACCAAGGAGATGAGAGAAGACGTCGGCTGGAGGGTTCTGAGAGGGCCCCCTTTATGAGAGGAAGGCCCTGGAAGCCTCCGGCAGCCACCTTGTCTCCACGGAAGGATCCAACCCCGTTGAAGGCAGGGAGGGCGGGTGGACCGTGGGAGGCGACGTGGACCCTCTGGAGCAGCTCTCCCTCCCGCTCTGTCCACCACGTGAGCCACCGAAATCGTGCTGAGATTTTGGCGAGCTCGGGTGGGTCCTCCGTTAGCCTGCTAACACCCTGTCGCTTCATTTATTCTTTTCCCAGTCTGCTCCCTATGGTGTGAACATTACTCCTTGGATTCAGCAGAGCTCGGTGTTTTGAGGCTTTAAAGCCTTGCTCGTTTCTTGCATCTCGTTCCTTCCTCGGAGCCCCCGTCCCCTGAGTCAATAAGTGTATGACTAAATAGCAGGGATGAGGAATGCAGAGGGGAGGCAAACGGCTCCATAAAACTGAGGTGGGAAAAGCATGGGTTAAGATCTTAAAATAGCAGCTGTCACAGCGTGCGGGGCACAGTACTGAGTTTTATTTGCGTTGCTCTGTCCCGTTCGCAGATGAAGGAGCTGAGACCCCTGATGAGTGGCTGTGCCCCAGCCTGGGAGAGGGCACCTGGTCGGAAGCAGACAAGGCGCCCACGATCCATACGGGAATTGCACACAGAGTAATTTTATAGACAATTAAATCTGTAAAGATTGGCCAATATGTGTACTTAAAGCTGCGTGCAGAGGTAATTGCCAAGTTTCCTTCCATCTGCTGAAGAGATTTTAAACAAAGGGGGATGGTCAAAAGGCCGAACACTAAGCAGATCAACGAGGGCAAGGAAGAGTGAGGCTGGACGCCGGGAGGTGGTGTGGAGAGGGGACAGGCTGGGGCTGACCTGCTCTGTGGACCCCTTCTCTCGGGGGCCTGCATGGTGGAAGCAGCCTGGGCCGTGCAGGTTGACCGATCTGGACTGGCCAATGCCCTCCTTTCCCCTCACCAGCTGTGTGACTCCAGACAAGCACTACCTCCTTCTGAGCCTCAGTTTCCCCATCTGTTCAATGGGGACAAAACGTCCACCACCTCGGGTTGCTGCCAGGATTAGATAGGATAATGTCCGAACCGTCCTCGTACGTCACATTCCCCCGAGCCTTCCTCATCTGTTCTCCTACCAGCCAAACCTGGGGGCGTGTGGGTAACAAGTGGGGAAATCTTCCAAAACTGAACTCAGTATCCGCAGAGCTTTCCACCAGCCCTGAGCACTTGGGGCCAACGTTCTCCTAACGTTTTGGGAGACCTTCTCTGAGCGATATGGTAGGAACAGAATTAGAGCCATCCCTTCACTTGCCAGGTCGCCTTATTTACCCCCATGACCTTGTCCAGACGTTATGCCCTCTGCCAGTTACGTACGTCATCATAATGCCGGGCAACAAACCAACACAAAGCTAGTGACTTAAAACAACAACCCATTATGGTTCCTCCTGAGTCTATGAGTCCGTTGGGTAGGTTGGCTGTTCTGGGCTGTGGTGGCTGCTCATGGCATCTCCAGGCAGCTGGTGGGTCAGCCGGTGGGCCTCTGCCTAACTATTTAATGAAGAGGCCTAAAACCTCACCAAGAAGGTCCTGGAAGGTTGTTGCTGAGCATCAGAATGCACCGCAGAGGGAATCTGTTGCTCCACCTCCTGCTAAGACTGGAATCTGCCATCACGTCCTACATGGGCTACCATTCCACCTCTGCTTGCACACCTACAGGGAGCGAGTTGCTCATCACAGCATCCCTTTTCTGTCATTTAAGACTCTTGGCTGCCAGGAGCAGAAAACAAACCAAAGCAGCTTAAATGTAAAGGGGGTTTGTTGGCTCAGGCAACAGAAGAGACAAATAATGGCTTCAGGTATGGCTTGATCCAGGTCCTCAAGGATGTCATTTGGATTCGGTCTGTCTTCATCACTGGGCTCTGCTTTTTCTGTGTTTGTTCATCTCAGACCGACTCTTGTCTGACAGTTGGAATGAAAGTCCTTGGCCTGTGTCCAGATGGTGTGACTGGCACCCGCATCCCTGAAACAACCCCCCTGGCCACCTGCCTGCTTGGGATCCCTGGGCTCTTTCTGCCATTGAGGATCAGAGATGTTGTTTTTTGTTCTGTTGCCTTACTTTTATGGTAACGAGTTGAATTTAGGCACAAATGCTGTGCCTTCACTTTCCACAATGATGTTTCAGAAAATCAACGGACTGCTGAGGTCCACCTGGCAGCTTGTTTATCCCCTGGTCTCACTCCTCCGATGTCACCCCAGTGTGAGGCATGGGGTGCCCCGTCGGAGCCTCAGAAGCATGAGAAGACAGGCTCTCCCTTTGCGGGTGTGGGTGATGGTGGGGCCCCAGGTTTCTGTTCTGCATAGTGGGGTCACTGCCTCGAAGTTTCCTCTTGCGCTTGGCTGCCCCCTTCCTCATCCTTCAGCGCCATGGATCAGGCTTTTGTCACTGGTAGTTTTGTCTGTGATGGTTGGCTTCCCCGATCGCCACTTTCTCCGCTTCCAAGGCTGAGGTCTGTCGGGGGAAAGGAAAACCCTGCGGACCCACTCACTCTCGTGTTTTCCCTTAAGCCCCAAGTCACCTGACTGCTCTGCCTTCTCGCCTCCACCTTGCAGTCTCTTGGGTTTGTCATACATTCCAGACCCAGAGATGTCACTCATGCTTTGCTGGAGGAAAAGGGGGAAGTATGTCTACCGCATCTTTTCAGGAGAAGAGGCCTTGCTGCCGGAATGGCCCCAAACCCCCGCAGTGACAGCCCTTTGGATACTGGGAGACCGTGGCCGGGCCCCTTCCCTCCTCTTTCGACTGGAGACTCGGGGATTTTGCACTTGTCGCTCAGAGCTTGTCAGTTTCCTGAGCTGGCCAGCCGGGGGGGTGGGGGGGGCTTGTGTTGCTCACTTGATGTTTGTGTGATGGAGAAGAATGACGCGGGTGCTGTCTCTCTCTCCTTTCAGTTATTTCACAGGACCACCCATCTGTTAGCTGCCCCGTGCGTGCCCTCTGACCTCCTCTCCTTCACTCCTCGAGCCGACCTACTCCATTCTAGCCATGCCCACCTTGGACGCTCCAAACACATTTCTGCCTCAGGGCCTTTGCAGGTGCTGTGTGCCCCGGGGCCTGAGAAGCTCTTTCTGCAGATATTTTTGTGACCCGTCCCATCCATCTGCTCCATCAGGCCTCCTGACTGGCAGAGAACCTCTCCGAGCACTGCCTGCATTAATGCCCTGTCCCCACCCCAGCTTCCCTCGCCATGTCATTCTCCCCACACTTACGCCCCTTGTTATAACTGAACGTCAGTCCCCACGGATTTATGTGTTGAAACATCAGCCTCCAATGTGATGGTATTAAGAGCTGAGGCCTTTGCTGGGGCGCCTGGGTGGCTTAGTCGGTTAAGCGTCCGACTTTCGCTTAGGTCATGATCTCGCGGTTCGTGGGTTCGAGCCCCGCGTCGGGCTCTGTGCTGACTGCCAGCTCAGAGCCTGGAGCCTGTTTCAGTCTGTGACTCCCTCTCTCTCTGACCCTCCCCTGCTCACGCTGTCTCTCTCCTAGAAATAAATAAAAATATTAAAGAAAAAAAAAAAAGAGGTGAGGCCTTTGGGAAGTAAGTAGGCCATGAGGGTGGGGGATCCTGATGATGGGATTAATGCCCTTATAATAGGAGGAAGAGACACTGGAGCGCTCTGTCTCATGCACTGAGAAAATGGTCATCTGCAAACCAGGCAGAGGGGTGTCATTTGACACCAGATCTGCCAGGTACCTTGATCTTGGACGTCCCAGCCCCCAGAACCATGAGAAATAAATGTTTTGTTTTTTAAGCCGCTAAGTCGACGATGTTTTCTGGTAGCAGCCCAGACAGACAGACTAAGGCAGCTCTGATGTACCGAGTCCTTGCTCATGCGCTTATACCCTTACTGTCTGGATGCCCTCGCTGGAATCCAGAGGGCGGGGGCTTTGATTTCAGTGCCCGGAACGCTAGCCAGCACGTGGTAAAAACACAATCGACATTGCTGACTGAATGAATACTTCACACCGGGTGCCGCGCTTGCGCTGGCGATGTGGGCACGGGCCACCAAGTCATGTGATCGTGCAGCCCACGGGGCTGGGCCCGAAGTTGCATATGGACCAGCTAATCACATGAATGATCAATTGCATGGAAATACCATGAAGGGAAAACACCAGGGGCTGTAAGAGCGTCAAACAGGGGGGCATCCAACTGACCATGGGGTTTTGTGGTACATGCTCTGGAAAAATGATCAATGGGAATTCGATTGGTCTGTTGATAAGGGTATTGGCACAACTTATTTATGCAAACTATACGTATTTGATTATAAATACAAAACTATACAAGTTATTCATCCAGCACTTATTGAGCACCTGCTATCTCCCAAGCACTGTCTTAAGCAATATATATTCATCATCTTCTTTACTTTGCAGGGCAGTGTCGTCCCTGCAGCCACCCACCTGAAACCCAACCTTAGCTTTGCTCCTTCTGATTGTAAGTCACCGGACGTCTCTGTGCTTCGTTTTGTCCACTTAAAAAACAGCAATAAAAAATAGGACTCACTTCCTAATTGAATGAGTTATATATGTGCGTGTGTGTATATATGTATTTGTCATTTTATATATGGGAGGATTGAGGCGCAGAGGAAATAAATAATTTCCTGAGACCCCAGGCACAGGATTCGGTGCCTCGTCTGCCTGCTCTGTGAATTCTCATCTTGCCAGTCAGTGCGTTACTCTGCGGAAACACACCTCAGCCCTAATCTATTGCTCTAATATTTATAACAATGCAGCTACAATTCATTTTTCTGCTGCTTCAATGAATCACCTCCCGATACTTCTGATTTCTAAGAGCAAAATGCCACCTCGATTTCTATTATCTCCCCGAGCCCAAGAGGCAATCACCACGCATACTCTGTGCTGGAATATTTTTTTTCCTTCCCTGTGCCTTATGGCCGATGCTGCCTGCTATAGGGCAAAATGGGTTTATGATTTAGCAGCAGAAAAGGTTAACTCTAAATAATGATCAGAAAGTTAAAATATAGAGCCAGAATGTTGCTTTAGTTTTTATAGGTTTTAAATAATTTCGCCACCTTCCCTGAAGGATTTAGCATAATTCAATGAGAAAATTGCATTCAGGTCCTGTGGGCTGCTTTGACGTGACCGCATTGCAATGAGCAGAAGAGACGCGGGGTGTCTTTCTGGCCGTGAACCTGACTGAGCCATGAGCTCAGGAAGGAATGGCCCTGGGAGCATGGTGGCTTCCCCAGGGTCCGGGGTCTCCCCCGGGGGAGGGGACAGGGGGCAGGGACAGCAGACAGAGCTGGAGCTATAGCAGTGGTCAAGATGGTGTTGGTGCGAGGCAGCAATTAGAGATCAGACGCCTGTAGAACGTGGTGAGACGCCCACCTTGCCATTTACAAAGTGTATTGGCGTCTGGCTGCAAAGAGCAGGAAGCCCCGCTAATGCTGGGCTCTGGGAGAGTGGGGTTTGTTTGCTGTAACAGGCACACTGTGGAGGTGCACAGCTCAGAGATGCCACTGGGGACCCAGACTCTGCTTTCCGTTTATGGGCACGATCCCCTTGCGGTTTCCAGGTCTCGGGTTGGTGTCGGGGTGAAAATGAATCAATATATGTAAAGCCCTTGTTACAGTTCTTGCTACGTGGCAGAGGCTGTGTGCTTTCTTAACCGGGAAAGCTGTTTCCGTCTGATTTTCCCACTAAAGGCTGGATCAGAAATGTTTCCCCCTCTCAATAAATAGCGACCGGTCTCATCGTTTTTAATGGGAGCTTGATGCTGTGGCTTCCCGTGTCTTGCATGATGGGTCCCCTATCGTTGGATTTCTGGGTTGTTTCCAGCTTCCCTGCTTGTAAGTATTTGTCTACGAAGCCAGTGGGTTCCAGTGGGAAAGTTTCCCAGAAATGGAACTGGTACGTGTGTGTGTGCACACTTCTGCACACATGTGTGTGGCCAGAGGGGCTGGCGCTGGTGACTGTGTCACATGGTTTTCTGCACACGGCACTGTCCATGCCCTCATGCAAAGGCTGGTCCTGACATCACTGCGGCCCATCGCTGTCCCCACTGCTGGGTGTTGGGACTCCTCCTCCTCCTCGGAGGAAGGCTCCCTGGCCTTTCTCCCTCCAGGACTTCAAAACCCAGTCTTCCCAGTGCTCCCCGAAGGCACGCCCTTTGATAGATCCTGCACCAACGTGTCCCAAAGCCTGGGAATAAGTACATCAGTAGACTTGACTTTTCCAGAAGCTGAAAACTCAGTAACAGGTAACTGTTGACTGGATGTCTCTGTGTGCCAGGCACTGGGTCAGGCCCTTCAAAGGCATCAGGTGATCACAACACACTTAGGAGGTGGGGGATACTGTTAACCCGGTGGTGCAGATGAGGCACTTGCATGGCCTAGTAACATGTTCAAGGTCTCAGACGGAATAAGGGGTGGATCCTTGAACGCACACAGTGGCTTCCTAGTCCCTGCGTCCTCCAGCTGCGGGGCTACATGGCCATCCAGAGCCTGGTGAGACACAGACCCGGATCTGCATTGCCCCCACACATCCTGGGGATGCCAGTGGGGCGCTTGGCACCGAGGGAATGTCGCACAGGGACACGCTCTTGCTCACTTGCAGTGAGGTCTGCGTAAGTGCCCTCAAAACGCCTCTTTCTACCAGACTTTCTAAGGAGGAGACTGCGTTTGGGGGGTTTTAAAGGGACAGTTTGGACACTGACTCCTCCGAGTGCCATGTAAGATCCACATCGCTTGTGATCCAGCTGCCCTGGGGGAATCCTGTCCTGGGGGCCGGCCCCGGGATCCAGACACTGCAAACCCCAGGCTCCCGGCCACGTGGGACTTGGCAGTGCTCTGGGTCACTGCAAGGCCGCATGTTCTTGGTTCACACGGTGATCGTAACTGAGGAACTGAAGCATGGGTGTTAATACACACAGTGTAAATCAACTTTAAAAGCAATTTGCCTGTGGTTGGTGATAAAATGGTAAGATTGTGCTGGGGCAGAGATGGCCGGACACCCTCAGAAATGTGTGTCCCCAGCGTGGGGACTGTCATAGCAGCTGCCCCGTTTACCAGTCTCCTGCACTCCCAGGCGAGGTCTTGTGACTAGAGTCACCAATGGAACATGAGTGACCCTGTGTGCGGTCACTCTGGGCTGGGGCCTCTGGGACGCAGGTTGAGCTCCCCATCCAGCGGGGTGCCAAAGGGTCTGGGGACCTAGGGAGGGTGGCGTCACAGAATAGGTGGCTGGGCTGAGTCCCTGAGGAGGGCGTCACCGCTGACCAGGGTCGCCCCCTCGGGCTCTTACATCTGGGAGAAGAAAACCACTCTGCTTACAGTGAGCCGCTGCAGTCCTGGGCTTATTCGTTCCGTCAACTAGCGTCCCGGAGATGGATACGTGAGCCTGTCAGAAGAATTTCTATAATTGCATGAGGATGTTTCCAGTAGCAGATGGAAAAAAGCAGAAGTACTGACGAGGAGCTGCCTCTGTGTCAGTCTGTTTTCTGGGGTCTTGGAGCGCCTGAACTAATTCTTAGGTCACCGGAGGCTGGGATAGGTTCTGAGCACCAAGTTCAGTGTGTGCATGGGGGGGGGGGGCCCACCCTCCCAACAAGCAATTCTTGGGATACCATTTGGGTGACTTACAAATACTCAGTTCTGACACTATTTGGAGACAGCGTTGGATCCCACAGGTTAAGGGTTTGTTATAAAAGGCTAGAATAATTGAGGGACAGTCAGAAGGAAGGATGCATAGAGCCAGGTGTGGGGAAAGGGTGTGGCCCATCCTTGTCCTCCACAGGAGTGCCGGGATCCCCAAATCCCCACACGGGCATGATTGATTAATCATTGGCCATTGGTTCATCGGTTCATCGTTGATTCAACCTCCAACCCCCTCTCAGCTCCCAGGAAGCCAGGGGCTGTGACAGGAAGTTCCAGCCCCCTAATCACATGGTTGATTCTCCTGGCAGTCAATCTCCATCCTTAGGTGAGGTCCCAAAGCCACCTCATTAACATAACAAAGGACATCTTTATTGTCTTTTGTCACAGGACATTCCAAGGGTTTTAAGACTTCTGTGTCAGGAGCCAGGGGCAGAGAACAATATATATATTTTCTTTTCTTTCTTTTTCTAAAATGTTTAGTTCTTTCTTTCTTTTTTTTTTTTTTTGAGAGAGAGAGAGAGCACAAGTGGGGAAGGGGCAGGGAGAGAGAGACAGAGAGAATCCCAAGCAAAGTTCACACCATGAGTGTAGAGCCTGATGCAGGGTTTGAACCAATGAACTATGAGATCATGACCTGAGCTGAGGTTGGAAGCTTAACCAACTGAGCCACCCAGGCGCCCCAAGACCAATACATATGTTTTCTATTCTCTCACAGGGGGCCACTCCTCCCTTGGGAGTGGGTCAGGGTGTCGTATCGGGTAGACGACAGAGTGGGGGGCTGATGAACGTCTCCTCCACAGGTGGATGGGAGGTGGGCAAGACGCTGGAGTCCCCTGGCTCTGAGCCCGGTGTTACACGGAGGTGGAGATGGAAATGAAAGCAGGTAGTGGTGACAGTGAGTCAAGGCCAAGCAAACCCTCCGAGCTGCAGCCCCACAGAAACTTCTTCCATTGTTGCTGCCCAGCAGTCATTTCTTCATCTTCTGGAACGGCACCCTGATCTTCCTTAGGGAACTCGCCCTTTTCACTCTAAATCCTGATGGTTCAGGTGGGGCTGAGGCGATTTCTAGACTCACAAATTGAGAGTGACCCCCTACTCGACCAGTTAGTGCATGCCAGCCATGCTGGCCACAGTGATAGGTGCAGGGACGGGCATGTGACCTGAGGCAGGCCAATGAGAGCCGGTTCTGGGACTTTGGCCGGACCTATGGGAAAAGAGGTTCTCTTTCCATTGGGGCTGCTCATCAGGCAGAGAGAAAGTGTATTGTAGCCACATTTAGAGTGGAGAAGTTACCAAAATGTGACAGCAGTGCTGAAATAGTTTCCTGACACCATCCTTTGGTATCTGGATACAGCCATGCTTGAAGCTAGTCTTTGGAGTTACATGAGCCAACACATTTCCCTTCATCAACCAAACCGTGTTCAGTTGCTTTCTTTCAACTACAATGGAAAGAGTCCTGACTGATTCCTGGGTTTCTCCTTCTACCCTTTGCCCTTTCTTAGGGCTTACTTTTTTTTTTTTTTAATTTCTGAGAGAGTAAGAAAGACAGCATGAGCAGGGGAGGGTCAGAGAGAGGGAGTCACAGACTGAAACAGGCTCCAGGCTCTGAGCTGGCTGTCAGCACAGAGCCTGATGCGGGGCTCGAACCCACGAACCATGAGATCATGACATGAGCCAAAGTCGGATGCTCAACCGACTGAGCCACCCAGGCGCCCCTCTTAGGGCTTACTTTTGACCCCCCTCCCTCAGAAAAGACAAATGGGTCTTTATGGGAAAGCCTTCCCTCTGCCCAGTTTCGAGTGGAACCAGTCTCTCTGGGCATGCTTGAAGTTCCATGTCTTTATTGTGTTAAAATAGAGACACTGGGCTCAAAATGGAGTCCCTTGTGCTAAACCCCCATCACCAAATCAAAACTGGATACCTAAACCAACTGCTGTTTCAGCCTCTCCTGGGAATATGTCCCTAACCTGTTATTCTGGAATTTCCCTGTCAGCACCAGTGGGCAACCTGCCTGATGGACCCCAGGGGTCCCCCACAGAAAAATGACCTTGCTTGAGCTTTGCTAGAATAACTTCTTTGCCCCACGTCCTGCCTGTTAACGTCTGTCCTCCTGCACTGCTCTGTAGGGCCCTTTTCTACCTGCTGGATGGGAGGCCACCCTATTCATGAATCACCAAATAAAGCTGATTAGAACTTGAAATGTACTCTGTTGAATTTTGTTTAGTAACCATTTATCCCTCTTATTCTCTCCTTGGTGGAGAAGGTCACCTTCATAGCCTTGAGAACCATTTAACTCGCTGCTTTGGACAGTGATCGCGCTCAATTTGAGGCAGGCTCTGTGTGGCACGTGCTGCATACATCTCACTTAAGCCTCACAGCAGTCCTGGGAGGGAAGGTTTTCTTAGACCCATTTTACAGATGAGGAGGAGACTCGCCCAAGTTCCCAGAGTGAGCAGGAGGCAGAGGGTGCCAGGTCTCAGGGCAGATCCCGCAGACAGAGGGACCATGAACCTAACAGGGATCCCCCACTCAGGGCAGTTATGTGTAAACAGTAAGCAGCAAGAGGGTAGAGGAGCTACTCTGCGGCGCTGTCTTCCTGCCCTGGGACCCCAGGGCCAGGCCTGGGGAAGGGCACTCAGGGGGTCATTCCCACCCCCACTGAGCTCTAAGACGTCCTGGCTGCAGACAGGGAGTTCCCACTGCCAAAGCCAAGGGCATTCATGCATGATTCACCACCAGTCTCCCAGGCTTTCAGGGTCGTCTTCTTTAAGAGAAGCCAATTTATTTTTTATTCAAAATCCATACGAAACAATTGAACAATAAAACTGTCAGCTTCGCTGTCTCTTTCAGCAGGAAACATGATCACCCCTGAAATTAAGCCTCCTCCTTTCTTCCTTCCCTCCCTTGGCTCCTTCCTTCTGCAAATATTTTCGTGAGCACCTACTACGTGCCAGGAGTCGTGCTAAATTCAGATTTCCCCTTCAGGTGTGATTCCCTCCCGAGGTTTATACTTAAGGCACCTTTTTGATTTCTAAACTTGGCTGTCGTCCATCTCAGGGGTTTCAAGCCAGTAACCTTTAAAAGAAAAAGTAATCAGCTCGGTGACTCACAAACTGTGACGTTGGATGGGGATGCCCCCATCTCTGCTTCTGAATGCCACATGGGGAAATTGGCACGAAGCCCCTTATGCTGTGTAATTCGTCCCCGGAATGTTCTCTAAGCAGAGGTCTCCATCTTGGGTGCCATTCCTCGCCGGTGCCTAAAGCAGGGTCTGTCCCCAGGTGGGTGCCCAGTGTATTTTTGGTGAGCGAGCAAATGTAGGAATGAACGAATGGATGAAGGTAGCTCTGGTTTAGGACCCTCATTCTGAAAGTCCAGACAGCCCAGTTCTAGCCCCCCAAGGGCTCTGAAGTCCAGAACCACGGAGCTGAAGTCAACAAGATCTAAATCAATGGGAGAGGTGGCGTAGGACCTAGTGTGGGGAACCGACACAGCCCTGAGCTGGGCTCAGTTGAGCTTGGGTGGGAGGAGGGTGCGGGGGTGGGTGGGGGGATGCTGCTTACATGTCACGGTGGCACTCCCGGCCCAGGCACCTGCATTGGGGGGCTGTCTCTGGAGATAAATGTAACCTTTGCAGTCACCTCTCTATGCTGGCCCAAGGCGAGGCAGGAACTGCCTTCCTCTGAGTTCGGAAACCTGAAGCCCCCTTGCACCACTGATGAGCTTCTGCCAGCAGCGTTTACGGACGCGCTTTATCTGGCCGATGTCCTACATTATTGATGCTTCCTCCTCCATCCTGGACCACCGTTCAAGGGCAAAGCAGGCTCCGAGGGCTCTGCAGACCTGTCGAGAGGCTTGGCAACCCCCCCTCCCCAAGCAGGGGACTGTGGTGGTAACGGCCTGGATTTTTTTAAATGTTTTTTATTTTTGAGAGAGAGACAGAACATGAGCTGGGGAGGAGCAGAGAGAGAGGGAGATACAGAACCTGAAGCAGGCTCCGATCAGCACAGAGCCTGATGCAGGGCTTGAACTCAGAACTGTGAGATTATTATTTGAGCCACTCAGGCGCCCCTGGATTTTTTTTTTTTTTTAGTATATATTTTTTAATGTTTAATTTTGAGCGAGGCAGAGTGTGAGCAGGGGAGGGGCAAGGAGAGAGACACACAGAATCGGAAGCAGGCTCCAGGCTCCGAGCTGTCAGCGCAGAGCCTGATATGGGGCTCAAGCTCACAAACCGTGAGATCGTGACCTGAGCTGAAGTCCGATACTTAACCATCTGAGCCACCCGGGGGGCCCCAGTAACAGCCTGGGTTTTTAAGTCCGGGAGTTCAATTTTGTCTTGGTTCTCCTCCTCCTCCTCCTCCTCCTCCTCCTCCTCCTCCTTCTTATCTCATGACTATGAAAGGGGGTGGTCTCAGTACCCAGGACTGTGGGAGGAGTAGGTAAGACAATGCACTTAGAGGACTTAGCACAGCCCACAGCCTGGCACATCGTAAGCCCTGAAGAAATGGAAGCCGAGTTATGTCAGAAGCCCAGCCCCACCCACTTATCAGCCAGGGTGGACATGTTTCTTGGCTGCTTTGCACCTCAGTTTCCTCATCTGTAAAATGGGATAAAAAAGCAGTGCCGACGTCATAGAGCTGTTCTGATAGTTCAGTGAGTTACCCATAGCGAGAGCTTGGAACAGCGCCTGGCCCGTTGGGCATACCATGTGAGTACCCCACGAGGCGTCCCCTCTCACCTGCACGTCAGCACTTTGTCTGGCTCTGTCTTCAGCGCAGATACTTTTTCTCATATTATAGGACCAGTATTTGCCCTCCCCTCCATGATGGGGACTGAGGCTGCTGGACGTTCAAAGTCATTGTGGCAGATGGAATAATGGTCCTCCAAAGGCGTGCGCATCTCAATCCCAGGAACGTGTGACTGTATTCCCCTGTGGCAAAAAGGATTTTGTGGGTGAGATAAAGGATTTTGAGATCAGAAATTATCCTGGTTTATATGGTGGGGCCAGTGTCGTCACAGGGTCCTTATAAGAAAAAGGCAAAGACAGATTCTCTCCTAGAAACTCCCACGGGAACCCGGACACCTTTATTTTAGGACTCCTGACCTGCAGAACTATCAAGTAACACAACTGAGTGGTTTGAAGCCATTCAATTTTTCAATTTGTGGTCATTGTTCCGGCAGAGATAGGAAATGAATACAATCACGTAGCAAGAAGGGAGATCTAACCCACCCCATGACCAGCCCTGCCGCATCAGTGTGATGAAACTTTGGGAAACCAGGTGGCCCTGAGCCCCTTCTGTCCTTTGCTGGGTGCTTTCAATAAATCACGGGGCTTCTCTGAGCTTGCTTTTCTCGTCTGTACAATGGGGATTATAATTGCTGTGGGGCTAAAAACCAGAGAACCTGGGACACATTAGGTGGTCAGGGCAGAGAAACTTCCCTTTCTTTAAAAAAATTTCTTTTTTTAATGTTTATTTATTTCGAGAGACAGAGAGACAGAGTGCGAGCGGGGGAAGGGCAGAGAGAGAGAGGGAGACCCAGAATCCGAAGCAGGCTCCAGGCTCTGAGCTGTCTGCAGAGAGCCCGAAGCAGGGATCGAACCCACAAACTGCAAGATCATGAGCTGAGCCAAAGTCGGAGGCTTAACCGACTGAGCCACCCAGGCCCCCTAGAAATTTCCTTTTCCACCTCTGCCGAAGCCAGAAAAAAAACATGGAGCTCCTCCCTCCCTTCTTCTCTTTGGTGACCTCCCAGGGCCGGGTATGTGGACAGAAGTCCAGCCTGGGTCAGCCCAAGGAGGACGTATTTACACCGCTGATGGGAGGGGGAGGAGGCCAGGGTCTAGGCTACTATTTGGTGGGGAAATGCGCAAATGGAAAAGTATGTTCTCCTTGGCCACTTTCTTGTAGTCTGACGGCTTCTGGTTCAATCTGTGCGAAGCAGACCCCCTCCTGTGTCCATACCGATTGCTCTAACGGCTCTAACGTCTTAACAATAGTTGTATCCAGGCAGTAACTTCAAAACTTATTGGAAAACTGTTCTTTTGGGGGTTGTGAATTCATAGAATAACCATCCTGCCTTGCCCCCAGAACTGTTGCTGATGTTGGCACGTCAGCCTTCCCTTATTCAACAGTTTATTTATTGAGAAGCTACTATGTGCCAACCGCCAGGTGCGAGGGAGGTAGCTTTTTTATGTTTGAGCATAATTTCTTCTGGACAGGGACCGGCAATAAATATGCAAAGAGGTAATTGAATAGATGGGGAAATTTTAGATTTCAGTAAGTATCATGGAGAAAATTAAACAGGGTGATAAATGAACATGACCAGGGGAAAAAGCACTGTCTGAGGAAGGCAGTTGAGCTAGGCATCTGAAGAAAGCTGGGGGTGGGGAGGGGCGCAGTGGGGACCCTCTGGGTGGGCCCCAAGCTGGGGAGGCTGTCACAGCCCTGACTGGTGCTTTATTTTTAAGTTTACTTGTTTATGTAAGTAAGTAGTCTCTATAACCTAATGTGGGGCTCGAACTCACAACCCGGAGATCAAGAATCCCACGCTCTTGTGAGTGGGCCAGCCAGGCGCCCCAGCCCTGATTAGTTCTTGTCAGTGCTGATGTCAAAGGCCCAGCCAGTGGGTGAGCAGCCTCAGCACGAGGGGTCCACTAGAAGTGGACTCGCTGAAGCTATTATTGGAGGGGGAGGGGATTGTGGGTGTGTGTGTGTGTGTGTGCGGGGGGAAGGGCCCTGGGTGAAGTCTGGGATGCGCTCCCTCCAGGGCTAGGAACTGGGCAGGGTTCAGTCCAAGAGGGCAGGTGAGTGTTCCAGGGTCGGCTGCTGATGCACATGCCAAAATAATGTAATATAATAATAATATTCGGGGGAATACTTTTGACCCATAGGACCGGAGTGTTGCTTTGGTGGAGGGAGGAGATCAGAGGGTCCACGGGGCCCAGGTCTCACCTTCCTAGGAGACTTAAAGGTGCAGACACCCTGGCAGCTACAAAACACACGACTTGTAGCCACGTGTCCTGAGCGCCAATCCCAGCCCTGCCATTCGGCGGCTGTGTGATCTTGGGCGAGTCACTCAGCCCCTTTCTGCCTCAGTTTCCTCATCTGGAAAGTGGCGTTGATTAAGAGCACCTACTTCTGTGGTTGTTGAGATTTGAATGCATTGCTGTCCTCAAAGCTATATTGCATGCTCTACCTGGTGCATAATAAATGCCATTGTGCATATGTGTGTATACACACACACACATACACACACACACACACGCACACAATTTAGATTTCCGACATCACATCCAAGGAAGGCTTCTACGCCATTCTATTCAGAGATCCACCAGCAGGTTTGAAAGAAGTCATTTATTCTCAAACTTTAAATTTATGTCCCAAACCTGGCCCTCACTGCCCATAGGGAACACGGAATGGGTAATATTTTAGAACTCCCATAATTATCTTATGAAAAGTATAATTACATTGCTTTGCCTTATTTTTTTCCTCAGGGTTTTAAAATGTTAATATGTTCACTGGAGATGTGCCTGGACTCTGCTGAGGTTTTCTGGGGCCTTCCTTTATTTTTTAATATGTTAAGAGCCTCAGAGAATGGCAGAGGCTCGGCGCCCCCAGGCGGCGACGGTGGCTGAGGAGGGGGAGGGGCGGGCCGTGGCCCAGCGCCCGCACGTGGGCATGACTTCTCCTCTTCCTCCTGTGGGGCCGGGAAGCAAGTGCTTCAGAGCCCCGAGCTCCCTCCACTGTGCTTTTCGATCTTAATTTCCCGACCTGTCACGCCACCCGCAGCCCCGTCCGCCCGTCGTGCTGCAGCTCAGCGAGCCGCGTGGCGGAAGCGATTACTGTTGACATGGTCACATTGTCATGCCGTTGGTTAGCCCACGTGCAGCCAGCGCTCAGCACCCCCTCCGTGGCCACCGTCTGTTTTTCGCCTCACTCCTGCCACCTGGTCCGAGGTGCCGGGAGACGCGGACATCCAGCCTCGAGGTGCCGCACAGACCCCAGCCAGGGCCATCAGCCCCTCCTGGCCCGCCCCTGCCCGGCGACCCACCAGGCCCACACCCTGAGGCAGACTAGCCCCAGCGAGGGAGGGAAGATTTTAGGGTTTTACAGGTATAGGAGTCACGGATTTGAATTTGGTATGAATTTCCATCTTGGCTTTTCTGCTTGACCCTGCACCCCTCCTTTTTTTTTTTTTTTTTTCAAATGCTAATTAAACATTTATTGAGCAAGATGTTAACCTCTTTACTTGGATTACATCATGCATTCCACTTGACCTTGAGCAAGTTACTCTTTATCGCGCGCCCTCGATTTGCCGTATCTGTGAAATGGGCTTTGATTTACAGTGCCTTGGCAAGGCCTGGCTGAGACGTGGTTGAGTTACGTGTCACTGCGGATCAGCTATAGCTCAGCACCTGGGACCCAGTAGGTGCTCAATGAATTATCATCGTCAAACGGGGCCACACGGCCTCAGCACTGGATCTGGAGGACCTGAGGAGCTCCAGCTGCCTTCCCCTAAACATTGCTGTGTTTGTGTCTCCCCATTCCTGGCCACCGTCTCGGTCTTTCTGGCCGGTGTTCCTAATTCTGGCTTGACCTTGGCCTCCCCAGTCCAGCTCTGTGACTCACAAGGCGAGTCCCCATCAGATCACCAGGTGCCCCCTTAGGGAGCCTGGCTGGACCTGAGTTCCTCAGAGTCTATGGGGCACTGGGTGGGGTCAATAAGTGTACTCCCGTGGGGTCCAGCACACTGCAGGGCTGGCTCTGCCAACCCAGGGCCAGTCCCTTACAGTGTCAGCGTTACCACAACTGTCAGGAGGTACAGGCAAGTTGTCTACTGTAACCGTTTCCTGGCGACCACAATGACAGTGACGACCCCAGCATTAACAGGCACTAGGGCCTGGACCCCTCAGCGGCTGTACTGAGACCTTCCCCTTTGTAATTGCTCTGAAAGCTCAAAAAAACTCTGGGGTTTCAAAGATGAGAAAGCAGGGGACCAGGGAGTCAGTCACCTGAAGTTGCACAGAGAGTCAAGGGTGAGGGGTAAGGGGACAGGGTGAGGGTCGCACTAGTTATCACCTCTCCAGACATCCCTGTGCTGTCAGGACAGGGATGGCTGGGAGACTGGGTCTGGAGCCCCCTTGGCTTGGGGGAGAGCTGGGGGGTCTTGGGCAGGCACAGGGTGGTCGGGGGCCACTGGGGGCAGCTGTTCACCAACTATTTGGGAAGTTGTTGATATATATATATATATTTTAAGTTTATTTATTCATTTTGAGAGAGAGAGCATGAGTGTGTAAGTCGGGGAGGGCCAGAGAGAGAGAGAGGGAGACAGAGAATCCCAAGCAGGCTCTGTACTGTCAGCGCGGAGCCCCACATGGGGCTCAAACTCACGAACTGTGAGATCATGACTTGAGCCAAAACCTAGAGTCGAATGCTGAACCGACTGAGCCACCAGGTGCCCCTTGAAGGTTGTCAATATTTAAACGACTCGTACGGCCAGTCCCAGATGGGACTCAAACTCAGGGCTCTTCTTCCTTTTCTTCTGGAAACTTCTCTCACGTCCCTTTCATTGCCTTCATCTCCCCCTCCTTTCCCTCTTCACTCTCTAACTCCTGCCAATTCTCTTCTTCTTTCTCTCCGCTTCCTCCAGGAGCCCCACAGGCAGGAGGGCCCCTGGGGAGCGGTATTAGTCCGCTGGGGTGGCGGGCAGAGTCCCCCAGCGTCGGGGGTGGGGGTCCCACTGTAGGGACTTGGAGCTGCAAGTTCTTTCATCCCTGGAGGCTGTAAGTCCAAGAGAGAGGGACCAAGGTCAAGGTTGCTTTCTCCTGAGGCCTCTCTCCATGGAGGGCCTTTCCTGGGTGGGCACGTACTTGTGCTGTCTGTCCCTGTGTCCTGCTCCCCTCCTCTCACAAGGGCACCAGTCAGGCTGGACGGGCGCCACCCTACACCTCAGTTTAGCTGCGTCACCTCCTGGAAGTCCCCACCTCCAATACAGTCCCATTCTGAGGTGCTGGAAGTTCAGGCTTCACATAGGAGTTGGGGGGATGGGCAGGCACCCAGCTCAGTCCACGAACAAGGGTCCATCCTGGGCAGTCTCCTTCCCCCCGAGCCCAGCTCCCCGGCATGCCTTCCAGAAAGTCACTGAGGAGCAGCTGCAGCGAAGTCCAGAGGTGGACGCGCCAGCCAGATGCCGAAAGAGAGAGGGCGAGGCTTTCACAACGCCTCCTGGACATCACTTCACAGGCTACTCCAGACACGAAGCAGAGCTGACTGAGTCTGGATGTACATCTCCCTGTCTCCCTGTCTCTATCTCTCTCTCCTGAGTGTGACAGTGGTGGGAAAGCTCTGTGGCTGGAAAGTCCTGAAATCTAGTTCCACACGGGGCGGCTGGGTTTACATGATTCGGGGCTGTTGCAGAGAGGGGCAAGCCCTGAATGCTGGCCGTTTCACTTCCTTGTTTATTAAACTCTCGCAGCAGATTCGCCAAGGCGGTGCAGCGACTTTCAGGGTACCCTTCACCCGGCCACTTCTGGTGTTAGTATCTTTCCTTACTGCGGTGCGTTAACATCGGTATGATATTATTAAGTACGCTAAGAGACTTCATCTAGATCTCCTTATTAATAATGTTCTTTCTCCAGTTCCAGAATCTTCCATTGCAGTCACCCTTTCCCTTGCTCGATTTTGAAACCAATGCGCAGAGTGGGGAGGGCCTGGCTCAAGTTTCCTTGTTTTCCTCCCAGGGCCACATGGAGGAAGGCCCTGGGAGCTTTCGTAATGCCACGTCCCTCCACTGAGGCCGCTGCCTCCACCAGGAAGCCCCTGGCCTCTTGGATGATGGCCGCTATGTCTGGCACAAATGCCATAAGGAGGTTCCACCTCCACACCATGTAGGGACCGTTGGGGCAGGTCTTATTTCCTTGTTTCTGGAAGGAGGGTGATGGTCACTAACTCTATCATTTATGTCGCTTCACTGCTCTGTGCCTCAGTTTCCTCCTAGAGTAAATTGGAGGGGAATTCACATCTGTCTCCACAAACTGTAGGTGGTTTTGCTGAGTTGAATATGCAAGTCAGCTGGCACCAATGATGCTCTAACAGCAATTGTCACCCGCACCTGGGCACCTCGGGGACGTACACTCTGCAGTCACATGCTGGACCCCTGAGCGCTAGCCCCTTGGGTACTGACTCTCTGATGTTGGGTCCTACTTCTGGATATTCTGATTTTACTGGTCAGGGCTGCCCGTCTGGGTATAAGGATTCCCAAAGGTCCCCGGGCGATTCTGATGTGCAACTGGGATGGGGAGTCTGTGGCTTAAGTGAATATTTCCTCCCAGGCCCGCCTATCAACGGCTTCAGTGAAGAAGCAGGAATCAGAATTAAAATCATCTGGTGGGAGCGATGCTGGGTGGTAATGCCTCAGTGTACCCCTAAAAAAGAACACGGTCAACAGCACCACAACGGTGACGAGCGTTCAAGCCACAGGCTCGGTGCTACTTCCTCTGCCTTATTCTCACAAAGACCTTATGACCCATTCCCTGTTCTCTGAGGAAACTGCAGCTCAGAGAGTTTAAGTTACTTGCCTAAGGCAGCTATTTGTGGTCAGAGCTGGGGTATACCCCAGGTGGGTTTGATGGTACAGCCTGAGTTTCTTTTATTGTTAGTAGAATTATTATTTTGAGAGAGAGAGAGAAAGAGCAATTGTGAGTGGGGGAGGAGCAGAGAAAGAGAGGGACAGAGAGAATCTTAAACAGGCTCCAAGTCCAGCCTGGACTGGACTTCAATTCACAGCTTCATCTCAGGATACTGAAATCATGACCTGAGCCGAAATGAAGAGTTGGATGCTCAACCAACTGAGCTACCTGGGTGCCCTACAGCCCATGATTTTTAGCCAGAGCTAAAAATGGCCTTAGGTTGTAGCCATATGGCTTGATGGCTTTAAGTATAAGAAGAAGAGATACCGCTCATTATCCCCTGCCATGTGCCAGGCCCTGGGCTGAGTCTCCTTTTTTCCAACAGCCTTGAGAGGTAGGTATCATTTGCTACAACTTCCCAGGTCTGAGACAGGTCCCCAGAGAGACAGAATTGTTCACCTGAGGCCACACAGCCGGGTCCGCGGTGGAGTGGGGAACTGAACTCGGAGCTGCCTGACTCCCGGACTCCGAGGGGGCACGGCCCACCGGGGAGGGAAGAGGGCCCCCACAGCAAGAAGCAATAAGAAGGTTAAGTGAGCCTTCGAACAGAGAAAACTGTCTCCCTAATTTCTTGCACGTTGAGTGGGGAAATCAGTTTCATTTTTAAACGCCCTGTGTAACCATCCTGGGAATCGCTTGTTCTTCATCCCAGGAGCCCAGGACACTGCAGCCACCTTGCAGAGCTCCTCTGGGTGGGACAGCTCTCCTTGGTGTTCCCCTCTCTGCTCCTTATCAGGGCACTGTCTGGGGCAGCCAACTCCCGTCACTCCCATCTCTGACTCTGACGCCCCCGGTCCTTGGCCTTAGCCAAGTTCTTGGGAACGGCCAGTATTCCTCGAGCAGGGGAAACAGCGACAGTCACGGCGGTGGCAGGCAGCGGGCCACGGAGAATTATGTTCCCCTCCCCTGCAGCGTAGAATTATTGCTGAGAAGGCCCCGAAGGGCTCCATTCCCTAGGCTCACTTGCATCTAAGGCGGATGGACCGCAGACCAGTCCTGGCCAACGGAATGTGACAAAAGTGCTGCGTGTCACCTCTGGGTCAAAGTGTGTGCCCTCTGAAGTCTTACCCTGTCATCCGCAGGGTGGAGAACATTCTAGATGAGGGCAGAGCTGAAAGAGCCCGGGTCACAGTGGAAGCCCACTGGCCAGAAATACCATGTCAGAAGGTCCGTGAGTGAGAGAGAAACTTCTCTTGTTTTAGGTCACTGAAATTTTGTGGTCTATTTGTTATAGTATCTGACTTTGCCTCAACCAACACCCTAGCGTTTGTAGAGCGACTTGCTGTGAGTCATTGTGCGTGCAACAAATATTATCTCATTGAGTCCTCTCAACATTCTGGTGAGATTTCTGTTTATAGAAGGAGCAGGCTCAGAGAGGTTAAGTGACCTCCCCAAGGCCACCTCTCCTGCTCTTGCTGTTCTTCCAAGCCTCGGCGCCTTGTTTCACTCTCAGGCCACCCACAGGTGGTTCTTGGTGGAGGTGACCTCCCGCTGGTCCTGACCCCAGACCTTGGGGACACACTCACGGTGGAGAGGAGATAGTGGCCTCACCCGGGTGCCAAGGTCAGGCTCCTGTTTCAAGCAGGAAGAGTCAAGATGGGAACCCAGTATCGGAAGTTGGGGCCATCCAGGAAGAAGTCATCCAGCAGAGGTCATCCATGATGTCAAAGCACAATGGGAATGTGTGCACACATGAGCAGGGCGACCAGCATGGGAGGCGGGCTCCGGGGGGGCGTGTGCGAGCCTCGGGGGAGGGGAGGAGAGGTCATGGTCGGCACACGCCAGCCAGGACACAACGTCCCCTGGGCAGTTCTGCTCACACACACCCCCTCAATTCACATCTGGCCATGACAGACACAGGTGGCTTTTATTGCTGCACAGCAGTCTTGAAGGACCCCTCGCCACCCTACAACAATTATGTGACTCTAATGGGCTGCCACTGAGACCAAGTGATGGACACCTGCACACAGTAGGGCATAATAAGTCTAGAATAAGTCAAGACCAGACGTGAGTAGGGGGTCAAAAGGGTGGAGGTGGTGCTGGTGGTGGAAAAGAGAGAGAAGGGACAATTGTATTTGAAGCCCTGCCTCCAGCTATGCCTAAAGACAAGACGGTATTATGTTGAACTTGGCAGTTGTGTGAACTAAAAAGTTTCCATTTTAAACTAGTTTGAGAATGGTTACTATCCCTTGAATCCAAGAGTTGGGAAGGATCCTTTGCAATCTCTCTCTGAAGCTTGACCAACTTCTAGATCTCCAGACAGACTATACTCTCTCACCTCCAGTGCTACCTGTGGCTTCCCTGTGCCCGGGGCTCTTCCCAGTCCACCCCAGTTCAACCTTCAGCCCCTGCCTGCCAGCCATCTCCCCTGGGGAAGTCCTTTTCGATTCCCCACAGGTGCCGTGCCCTGTATCCCCTGGCTCCTTGGCAACTCGCCGGTCTCCCTTCTGGGCAAGGAGCTCTCCACTGTATATGCTGTATACGCGGTGTATGTATCTGTGGTTGTATCGTAGCAGCCTTCCCCAGGGTACGTGGCACAGCTCTGTGAATATTTGTTGCAAGAAGGTCTTGTTCCAGATTCAACCATCCTGCGTCCTGGTGCAGAGGAGTCAGAGGCAGTAAAGGTGCAGCCCAGCGTCATTCAAAGTGCACGGTGCATTTCAAGAGGCACTTGAGGGCTATTTATGGAAAAGGCTCCGTACAGTGGCCTGGGCAAGAGTCAGAGGAAGCAGCCCAAGATGGCAGTGTTCCTGGGTCTAGCCACAAGGGGAGCCATCACCGCTCACTGGCATGGAAGGGCTGAGTCTAGAGGGAGCTGGAGGCAAAGGGGAGAGCCACCCAGAACCTGGGGATGTGGGGTTTCAGGGGAGGCCATGCAGCCGCTCCCGTCTGTGGCCTCCTGGGGAGAAGAATCGCTCTGACCTCCCTCTCCTGCTCTCTCATCTCCTGTTGACACCTCCCATTAGCCACACCCACCTGACACTGGATTGCAAGGGAGTTACCTGATGCAGACCGTAGAAGTTAGCCTTCTGGGCACGGAGGAGGTAGAAACAGGTTGAGTGACTCTGGATGGACAAACTGAGAGCACTTGGCCACAAACCCCATGGCAGTGACTTGCTGCTCCCCAGGTGGGCTAGTGCTCCAGGTGTGACTTGAGCACGGCCCCGGAAGATGTCACTTTGGGGACCAAGGGCCACCGTCAGTAATACATGCAGACACAGCTGACCCCTCTGCCCGTGCCTGGGTCCCTGTGACCCGACCTCAGCTGGCCGCCTCTCCCAGGGCGTGAGCGATGATTGGACATGCTTTGTCACTTGTCACTGTCTAACCTCCCTGACACCAGCTTCCCAGGGACAAGGGACAGGCGTTTATAACACAGTGGATAATTATCCTTCGAATGAATCAAGCTATCAGGGGGCACCCCGGCTGAATAAATCAAAGCAGATGGGGCAGATCTCCTCGAGTCAAGTGGCCGCGGCTACTCTGTGATGGATTTGTGGAAAAGATTTCTTTGGCCACCACCCAAAATTTATAAGCAATGCCTGCCTCCCTCCCCCCTGCACCCCCTTCCCATTCTATGTCTTTCAACCATTTCCCATGCCCAATGAAGATAAATGTCAGAGAAGCAAACAGCCTTCAAATGGATATTGAAAATATTTTGAAAAAAGTCACAAAATGCCAGGCCTTTCTCCCATCTATAGAGATTCTATTTATCTCCTGAGAAATGCTTCTCCTAGAAGCTAAATACTACTCAGTGAGGAGGGCAGTATGGTTTTGTAAGAGATTTAAGTTTTATCCTTTTTATTTATTTAGTTTTGAAAGACAGTGCAAGCAGGGGAGGGGCAGAGAGAGGGGCGGGGGGGACAGAGGATCCGAAGTGGGCTGTGCACTGACAGCAGTGAGCCTGAATTGGGGCTCGAACTCCTGAACTGTGAGATCATGAGCTGAGCTGACATTGAGTGCTCAACTGACTGAGCCTCCCAGGTGCCCCTAGGTTTTATTCTAAGTGTAATAGAATTCACTTGGGGGGGGGGGTTAAACAGGGAAGTGGTGAAGGAGTAAGACCATTGTAGGTCTGTAGGAAGAACTGATTGGAGGAAGGAAGTAGGAGGGAGGGCCAGGACACCCAGTGTCTGGAGAGAGAAAGCAACACTTGAATTGGGGATGGTGTTGCACGGATGTGGCTTCAGGCTATCCTTGGGGGTAGATTCAGGAGGGTTTGGCGATGGGCAGTGAGGAAAAGAAGGGATCAAAATTTCTCCCAAGGTTTTTGAGTTGAACATCTTGGCGAGAGCTGGTTGCCTTTACATATACATGAGGTAGGAGTCGTTTTGGCAGAGACTGTGAATGAGAACTTCATTTTGGATGTATCGTATTATGTAGATGCCTCTGAGGAATCCAAGAAATTCAAGTTGGCCATTGGATATGCTGACTGCAGCCACAGGGCTACTGGTGATGTACCCTGTGGACATTTGGTGCCCGCTTCAGGGTGCTGTTACCCCAGTGTGACCCATTCTCTTGTGTCAGCAGAAGCAAGGTCAAATATACCGAATAGTATAAGTATCTGACCCTTTCCTGAAATTTTAAGGTCTATCCATTTCATTTTACAGATGGGGAAACTGAGGCTCATGGAGGAAGGAGGTTGCTCAAAACCACATAGCATGTTAGCGGCAGAATGCTTATCCCATTTCTGTGTGCTTAGATGATTTCATAGATCCCTTGGGCTGTGGGAGAAGGCACCAGGTGCTGGGTGCAGAGTTGGCTCTATCGGATGGAATTTTTCCCTAAAAACAGGCCCCTAGTTTGCTGCCTCTCTGCATCTGCCTCTTTATCCTTCATCTCACTGGTGAGTTTCTGAGCTCCTAGATTTTCAGGAGTGGAAGCCCTTCGGAAGTTAACTTGACCATGGATGACATAACATGGCCCCTCTTCCACCACTGCCCATGGCAGACATCGCCACTGGATCTCAGAACTCCTCGCTGAGTCTTAAAATCACCCACCACCTAACACTCCAGGTAGTTGACATTCCAGATTTGGCAGCTGAGTGTGACCTGGCCACCTGCTTCTGCTGTGGAGATTAGATCCCCCAACCAGCGTGTAAGAAGCAAGCAATGGAGAACCCACACTTGGGAAAAGTATATTGAATAGCTCATGACTACAATGCCTGTTATTTTGTGTACACCTTGCCTTTGCTCTGTGAGCAGCACACCAGAGCCAAATACTCACCCAATTTTGGTACAGATGACTACTGCTTTGTTGAGTGCTGGATGAAGGAAGTAACCACAATTAGGAGCCATTCTGTGATATGGCTTAGGATTCTCTTGAATCCTAAGTAGAGTGGTGGCTATGCATCCAACATTCTTTCAAATACCCCCTCCTATTGATCTATATAATCCTCACACTAATCCCATGACCTGATTCCTATTCTTAACTCCACCTTTCAGGTGAAGCAAATGAAAATCAGAGAGGTGAAATAATTTTCCCAATGTCACACTGCTGGTAAGAGCTAGAGCCAGGATTTGAACCTGCAGCTTTGGTGCCAGAGCCTGAACTCTTCTTGATACTGTCCAGGGATGCTGAATTAGTGGCAGCCTCACAGTGGAACACAGGCTCCCAGCCCGTGGTTCTATACACCCCTCCAAACCCCCCTCCTGGCTGGGCTTCCCTGCCCTCTCGCCTGGGGCCACCACATGGGCTTACTGTTGCATTCATCACATGTTATCCTGTGGTCTCCAGGGCTTTGGCTAAGCATGCACGCTAAGGCTCACACCTCATTTCTCCAACCCATTCAGAGCTTTATTGATCTTGCCTGACATGCGCATCTCTCAGATTCTCAGCCCCATGCAGCCGGACAAATGGCCTCTGCACCTCTGGGCCTCACAGGAACCTCAGCTGTTTAACCAATCAGGGCTCTGGCTCATGGAGGAGGCAGGGGTGGGGAAGGGGAGAGCTGTGGTGGAAGGAAAAGGGTCAGCTTGGTTGCTGACCTCCTGGGGGCTCTAGAATACTCTTCCCAGGGACACCTAAAAGGCGTTGATCTCAGCAGTTTATAGTTTTAGGGCAGCTCTCCAAGGTCCTGGAAGCAGAAGGGACCACTGTTGGACCTTTGTACCCATTAGGATGAAGACAGGAAAGCAGATTCCTGGGGATTAGGAGACTGAGACATTTGTCTAGACTGCCCAGAAGTTGATGTTTTGGAGTGGAGATCTCAATGTTTTATCCTGCGCTCTCTGATGGCTATATCCTTGGCTTCCCCAAGTAGGTTTGTGGCAGGGGCTGGCATTTTGTGGCCTTGGGTGAATGGGTGGTGTTTCATTTCCAAAAACAAAACGAAACAAAAATGGTCATTCTTAGTTAGGTTTTCTGAAGTCAGATTTTTGATAGTCAAAAACACTTCTGCAGAATTTTTTTATGTGAAACATTTAACTCACATTCAGTATTAACTCACCTAATATTTACGGCAACTGTATGAGGCAGATACTGTAATTTCCCCCACTTTACAAAAGAGGAAAGGGGAACAGGGTGTACCTGCCCCTCAGAATTCACACTCGAGCACCTGGTTCTCGAATTGGAGGTCCCACTCAAGCCTACCCAAAATGCTCTTCTGCTTGATATTATCTGCTTTTCTGGTTGTGACATTCATTCATGTCTATCTAATTTGATGGATTCCTTTCATTTACACCCCCTGAGACTACCAAGATGTACCAAGGGAGGAAAAGCACTGTAGAAGCTGTTTGTTGGGGCCAGCATCTCCCTGCTGGTGTGGAGACATGTTAAGCCCAGTTTGAGCGCAAGCTTGCAGAAGAGAAAAGGCAGATTATGGATTCCACATGCTGATCACTCATTCCTCTATTCCATTATTTACCACTTTTTTCATAAGTGTTTGTTGAGCACCTACTATATGCTAACATATCTATTAGCCACTAATAAATATTTCCTCGAGGAGAGAACCGAGCGGAGAAATAAGAAGTCTATACAAGGTATGATGTACCTCCTGACAGTTCCACCTGAACCTGAGTCTCTGGGTTTGAGTCAAACAACCTTTGAGATGCCCAAAGCTGAGACTTTTGCACATGGTCTTCAGCATACCCCTCCGAGCAAGTCTTTGTCCAAATCTTGTTATATCTTAAGCCTCTGAAAACTTTCAGGGTGTCTGGGTGGCTCAGTTGGTTAAGCGGCCGACTTCAGCTCAGGATATGATCTCACGGTTTGTGAGTTTGAGCCCCGCGTCAGGCTCTGTGCTGATAGCTAGGAGCCTGGAGCCTGTTTTGGATTCTGTGTCTCCCTCTCTCCCTGCCCCTCCCCTGCTCGCTCTCTGTTGCTTTCTCTGTCAAAAATAAATACACATTAAAAAATTTTTGTTAAGCCTCTGAAAACTTTCACTTGTGCTTCATGGTTGGAAAGCTGGAGGGCAAACATCTCCTTGCCTGAGTGCCCCAGGCCCCTTTCACATCATCCAAAGGTGATCCAGAAGCATCACCTTCATGTGTGGCTGCATATGCTGATAGAGCTGGTTGCCCAAACCAGACCAGGCCAGCACCCCCGAACCTTACCAGAGGTTGGCACTCATGTAGCCATTATGGCCAAGGAGCTCTGGGCCAGACGGTTTGGGTTGGTCCAGCTCAGTCACTTCCTGGCTGTTTGACTGTGAACAAGGTGCTTTACCCGCATCAGACTGTGATATGTGGGAGAAACAAACATTTGGTTGTGTGAACCCTCTGCTATTTTAGGGTTGTTAACAGCAGTTAGTAAGCACCCCTTTGATGAGGACAGAAGGAGCGAAATGTTGGAGGTGTGAGAAATGTGGGGGGAAGGGCATGTCGAAGGGCAGGGACGGGTGCTTTGCGACTGCCAGGTTTTGAGAGAGGAATTCTGCAGATAGAGGCTGTTCTAACTGGAGTTCCGGCTCTGGCCTCATCCTGGCTGACGTTGCAGTCTCCCGCCATCCCTCTCAGGCGGAAGGCGTATTCCTTGCTAAACTACCCAGGGGAGATCAGTGGGTCCTCACTTGAGTCCTGAGGGAGTAGTGGGGTTTGCTGCCCTTACCCCTATGTCTTAAGGTTTTTGCTTCTTTTGAGTGGAGGATCTGAGCATGGAGGATGGGGAGTGCGGGGTGGGTTTCTAGTCTTCTTTCTCCTGGGGCAATGGGTCCCTTCTCTGGGCGGGCTCTGCTGAGGGCCTGGTTCCTTCCTCTGCTTTCCACCTTGTCTGCTGTCCTTCTTGTGAGCTTGGTGGGAAAGAGCCTCCCAGTGAGGCCAAGCTCCTCTCAGTCTGGGGCTCCCAGGGAGTCTTGGGGGTCAGAGCCCACATTTGGCCTTGAGCGGCTCTTTCAAATGAGCGGAGTCTCTGTATCCCTGGGACAGGGGAGGGAGGCCACCCCTTCCTCTTGAGCCTCTTGACTTCCTGTCCCCACTCTCCTTGGGTGGCCTCTCTTTCCTCATATTTCAAGCTACTCGGATGCTGGGCAGCCTCAGCTCTCTGATGGTTTCAAGAAAAATAATAATTTTGTGGCTTATTTGGTGATTTGGTGTTTTTCCCTTTTTTTTTTATTTTTAATGTGAGCGACTCCTCGTTTTGGCCGACGGCTTTGAAGCAGAAAGCCTGAAAGCTAATATTATTTTATTATTTAAAAATTTGTTTTGTTATGTTTATTTATTAATTGAAAGTTTTTTAAATGATTATTTATTTTTGAGACAGAGAGAGACAGAGCGTGAACAGGGGAGGGACAGAGAGAGAGGGAGACACAGAGTCCAAAGCAGGCTCCAGGCTCCCAACTGTCAGCACAGAGCCTAACTCAGGGCTCGAACCCACAAACCGTGAGATCATGACCTGAGCCGAAGCTGGACGCTTAACTGACTGAGTCACCCAGGCGCCCCAAGAAGAGTAAGTTTTAATATGGAGCTTTCCAATTTTTAAAAAGCTGGCAGCTAGTTAAAAAGACTTGAAAACACCGTGCGGGCTGATGAAAGCACGTCTTTCAGCCGAATCTGGCTTGGGGACGACCAGCAAGCTCTCTCTCTGCTTGGGACTCTCAAGGTTCCATCTCTCCGGGGGTTGTTCCCCCAGGGGCCACTGTGTCCTGGACGGAGCCGGGAGCCGGGATGAGCCTTGGGCAGATCTTGGTCCTGGCAAACCCACCAGGGACAACTCCTTCCTCTAAGAGGAGAAGGAGACTAAAGAAACGCGGGAGGGGGAGAAGGGGCTGCCAGTTGTTTTCTGGCAGTGGAGGAGCAAAGGGCAGAATGACGAACCCTGTGGGAGGCCTAGCAGTAAACCCACGGAGGGAATAAGGCTGACATTTGTAAGCAGTCATGCTAATGACTGGAGACGCTCATGAGCCCCAAAGTGAAACATGGGGGGAACACTGACAATGGTTGGGAGTGAACTTAACAGCTGGGGTCCTTTGGGGGTCCCAGATTTCATCCGCGTATGCCTCAGTGTCCCCACAAGCTCCCTGGAGGCTGTTTATGGGTGGCCGGCTGAGCTGAGCGGACGTTGCTGAGCATGACAGGCGTGTGGTTTTGATGTAAATGGACACAGGGAGGCCCCTCGGCCCTAGGCCCCTCTCCTCCAGCCCTAGCCCACGGGTAGGGCCCCTCGTCCTGGTGCGTCCCTGGCCACTGAGACCCAGTCAGGCAGGCGTTTTTCTGCAAGGAGGGGCGGGAGGGATTTACAGCCTTTATTTCTGCAGAGAAAGAAAACACTACCTTCTGCTCAGGCTTCTCGTCCTGCTGGGCTCCTGCCCGCCATTCCCCCAGAGATGGGATTGTGAGTGATGAGGGAGGGGTGGAGGATGCGGGCGGGGCAAGCACCTGGGGAGGGAGGGGTCCTCAGGGAGCTGGGGACACAGGGATGGGACTGGTGGGGAGCCACACGGAGAGGAGGGCAGAGAGGGGTTTGGGAGGGCGAAGAGCTAACGAGACACAGAGACAAAGATCAAGAGAGAGACAGAGAGAGCCAGTGACAGAGAGATGGAGAGAGGCAGCTGGAGAGAATGAGAGACAGACAGACAGACAGCAGATACACAGAGATACAGAGAGGAAGACCAAGAGGCCATTTTCTGGGGTCAGGACAAAACCAGACAGAAAGGAAACTATGGGTCAACTGAGCCGATGAGGCTGTGACACCGGCAGAGAGACCAGCAGCGCGTGGCCTGGGGTGGAGAGGGGCACAGAGAAGCATGGCCGTGGAAACAGGGGGGTCACGTGAGATGTGCGGAGAATGGATACAGACGGGGGTAGAGAGGGAAGCTGATATTTACTGAGAGCCTCCTGTGTCCAATATACATATATGTATATATATATGAATATGTATATATTCGCTTGGAGTCCTTGGGTCCCCCAATCTCTTGCTGGACAGCCCTCTGTGCTTGCCCAGGGCACAAAGCACTGCCCCTCCTGGGGGTGTCTCTTCACCCTCACAGATGCCCCTTAGGTGTTTTGCTGTTTGTATTGCCGACAAGACCAGGATCTCTACAAAAGCGTTTCTTGAGCAAGGCTCACTTGACAAATCTGTAATCGTGTTAAGCAAATACCCAAAACCAGTTTCTCCTGGTTTGTCAGGGACACTTCTGCTGGCTCCCGGGCTCCATTCTATGGTGTACTGTGAGGTCTCCGGGCTCGGTCGGCTGCGGGGGGTATTTTCCAGAGCGGCTAAAAGTCGGTGAGGAGGACAGCGAAGCACTGGGGAATGAGACCAGAAGTCAGGCCTGGGGCGCAAGATGGTGCCACAGCTGGACGGAGTCTGGGCAGGTACCGAGGAAAATGATCATGGAGTCACTCTCTGAGAGCCAGGATAGGTGGGGGGTGGTGTGCAGGTCAGGATGGTCCAAGGCAAGTAGTTCTGGATGGGAGCTCTGTGGCACAGAACAAGTCTGATGCACTGAGGGCCCCACCCCACTGCACGTATGTTCTGGGCCATTCCCTGGACACGACTCCTCTCACACTTTGAATGAAAGCTGACGCGTCATTCCGTCCCTCATTTCCGCCATTAATGACCAGAGTTCTTCTAGCTCCTCCCTCGCTCTACTCCTTGGGGTTGAGCGGCATGTAAGAGGGGAGGTGGTCACATTTGGGTCAGGAGGGCGTGGAGGCCAGACAGAGATTGGACTTCCCCGGCTGGATGTTTCTGGTCTTTGGAGGCTTTCTCTTTGACCCCAGTTCTGAGCCCCTCACGGTGAGTCTGCCCAGAAGGGGGCTCGACCCAAGGGATTTCCATAAGGAGCGATGAAGTTATTCACCCAAGTTAGACCCTTTCACCTTTGGGTCAATAGTGACATTCATGTAAAGTGCCTCGGAACACATTTATTTCCCTGGAAGTGAAGGGGTGGGGAAAACCCAGCTGTTACCACAGGGACAACCCCAGATGGTGAAATTTAATGGGAATCCCTCCTCGGTTGGAGGAAGAACAGGGTCAAGGATTAGCCCCTGAAGGGGGGAAGACTTCAGGTTAGAAATAAGATTTAGGACTTTGCGACTTGAGGCTAAGAGCGGCAGGGCTGGTGTTTCTCCTCTCCGGGGTCCTGACCCGAGCCAGCCAGGAAGGCGCCCCCGTGAAGGCTGATCCAAGGTGAATGTGTAACCGGGGAGATGCCCCGCCGGGGAAGTCCACTTTAGGGCTGTGCCGTCCCCTGGGTCCTCAGCTTAGATGGACGGAAAGTGAGGGCATTGCATGGGAACTTTTGGATCGGCTGGGAGGTAGCACATCCCCACATTCCTCTGGCAGAGGGTTTCCTCCGGGAAGACTTGGCCTGATTCCGGGGGAGGGATTGACACTGACCCCAGTGCTCAGAACTGGGCCACGCGGGCCCTCCTATGTGCAATGGAGGGAGTGAGGCTAATGTTTTAGCGGAGTACATTGCTGCCCTGAACAACATCTGGGCTAGTGTGTGTGTGCGTGCGCGCGCACGCACGCATGTGCATATGCATATATGTACATGTGTATATATGTCTATGTATGTGTGCACCTGTGTATGCATATGTGTCTGTGTCTGTGTGAATGTTCACACACACATATGTGTGTGTTGTATGCTGCTGGACACCTGTTCCAGCTGCTCTGGGGGCCCTGAAGGATGGATAGTGTCGGCGAGAGAGAGAGAGTGAGAGAGCCCCGAGATTCTTTCTGATCACCAGGCAGGCATCTCTGCACTGTCGGTTTTGGTGTCTTTATTTAAAGGTCCGACAACATGAGATCAGAAAAAGGAATTTTTACAATGGAAAGCTCTGTGATAAGATGCTTTGAAAAGTGTATAAAAACAGGTTTTTTGGAAGTATTTTTGCAGAACTACCCCAATCATAGTGAGGTTGAGTAAATCTTACAACTACGAAAATAACAGGGTGTTCTTAGTGAAAAACAGGATGACATACATATTTGTTCTAAGTTAATAACGCTGGGATTAGGACACAGGCTAAGTTGTATACAGCTAGGCTAGGAGTCAAAGAAGACAAATGTTTTTGAGCTGGTTAGTAAGTTGTTTGTGGCAACTTTTTTGACTTGATGCTGAATGTGCAGACTCCATGGAGGCCCTAAATGTGTTGGCCTTTGTTTTTGGATTATGCTTTAGCTACTCTTATTTATCCTCATTCCAGACGCCAGCGTAAGGGAGGGTGTTTGTGGAAAGTAGGCCTTAGGGAAGGGACTGCCATACATCACCAGTTAGAAAAGGTATAAGTATTAACTTAAGTTCTGCCCTTATCTGTTCCTTAACTCTGAATTACGTTCTTTGTCTCGGGGCCGGCCTCAATTGTAACTCTTTCTTAACCCCCTTTATTGTCTAAGTCTTGGGTCTATGAGGCCCATAGGAAGAGCCTTTGACAATCATCCACAGTGCTTTCACCTAAAATCTCTTTTGAAAAGGCAGGAATATGCTTTACCTTATGAGGAATCTGTGTGGGGAATATCGGTCTGATTTGGAACATTGTGAGGCCTGGTCAATACCCGCAGGCTCATTTCCAACATGACCAGTAGTGGCAGAAGGAGATACCAGTTTTCATTTCTCACGGCAGGAGCTGTGCAAACGCTACCATTTCCTCGCTGTGACTGTCATCCAGCGAGGCCGGTGCGGATCCCAGCAGTCTGCACATGCACATATGTGCACACACGCACACATGGGTACACATATATGCATGTGTGTATAAGTGTGTATACACGTGTACGTGTGTGTGTGTGTGTGTGTGTGCGTGAAGGAGGCACCTAGCCGTTCTTACCACATCTGCCCAGATCATGGGAGGCATGGTGGTTAATAGCGCTGGGTTTTGGTCTACTCTTGGCTTTGAGTTCTAACTGCCCACCAACCAGTGCTCTTTACCCTTCTTGACTGGGGCGTCAAGGAAGAAAGTATGGCTGGGGGTGAGGGGGTGACTGGGTGGCTGACCTAGCTTGCCCACATCCCAGAGGTCTGAGCAGTGCCCCCTGCCTCCCCAGGCAGCCCCTTCCCCCTCTCCTTTGCCAGCATCTCTGCTTACGGCATTTGGGCACATCTGGGACACCATCCTTGGGGCGCCCCGTGGAACGCGGGTCCGTGCGTGGTCAGGGTTGCAGACTTAAATATCTATAGGACCTGGGCTGATCTTTAAATAAACAGTGTGGTGTGGCAGATATCGGACTGGAGAGGGTTACCAGCGCAGGTCCCAGCGAAAGCGGCTCTGGGGGAGAGCCTGGTGGTCTGGATTTTCAGAAATGTCAGAGATGCGGCAAGTCAAAACTGCTATACGCCTATAATCTTCAAAAACCTGCTCAGGGTTTCGACTGTGGCCATGTCCGCAGGAGGGCTGGTTCCGGGTGGGCGGGCCCTCTCTTCTGTCAAGGTAGGTAATGGGCCGGGTCCCTCCCTGTCCCCAGAGGGGCCCGGCTGTCAAAAACACACCCTTCTGGGTGAGCAGGAAAACACAGCTGAATGTTAAATAAACACCCGCTAATTACCCGGAGAATATTTATTGAGGTTTTCCCACGTTGTAATAAGAAATTATTGAAACATACATCACCCACCGTGCTGTTAATCATTGGTAAATATATTTTAAATACAGCAGTCCATTAGTATTTTAATTTAGCTTGTCTCCTGGAGAATATGTGCTGTTTGAGACAAATGTCCCCAGCTTCAGAGCCAGGGGAAAAATTTCCTCACCTAGTTAATCTTTATGTTCTCCTCTCAGGGAGGAAATCCCGCTGCTGCGCCAGCAAGAGAAATGCCCCTCGGGGCCAGTGTTGGTGGCGAGTGTCCTTGAGGAGTCGGTGGGCGAGGCAGGGAGGCCGCAGCCTGGGGCGGAGGAGTGAGTGGGCCGCAGGACAAGGCTGGGAGCCGCCTTGCTGACTGCAAGCACACCTCCCTGCAAGGTTACCAGAATGCGAAATCCTAGAGCCAAAAAGAAAAAACAAAAATCCAACCAATGTCCCGAATCTCAGTGGTCACAACAGGGTTTTTCAACTTGGATGTTCAGTGCAGAATTGTTTACCTCCCTTCTCTGCAGCTGTCCAGTCTGTGCAGGGGGTTGGTTCAGACTTCGTCCCTCACATGCGCCTTATCTTACGTGGGCCAGCTGGAAAGGGACAGAGCCGGGGACGCTGGTGGGGAGGTTTCTGACTGACGTTTGTCTTGGTGAGCCTTGTGGGAGTCTCTGCCCGTGAACCACCTGTTCACTTAACAGACACTTATTGAGCACCAGCTGTGTACCAGGTATCATTTTAGGCACCGGAGGTGCAGGTGTGAACCAGAAAGAGCAAGTTCTACTTTCTGAATGTACATTCCAGCGGTGGGTGACAGACAACTGACATGTCATAAGCCAGTGCATTTCAGAGAGCGACCATGTTATGAGAAAACAGAGCACAGTGTTGGGGACATTGACTGGCATAATGGGGCTTTGACTCAGATCCTTATTTTTGTCTGATAGGTGTGTGTGTGTGTGTGTGTGTGTGTGTGTGTGTGTGTGTGTGTGTGACAGAGAGAGAGAGAGAGAGAGAGAGAGATGGATGATACCTTTGAAGTATCCAGAATGATGGAGTAGATGCTGGGCCATTCATTCCCTGAGTTCAGGAACTTGGGGGAAAGAGTAGAAGTGGGGGGAGGGGACAAGGGCACACCTGGGAACCCGTTGAATCCCAGGTGTGTGTGTGTCACTCGGGAGAGAAGCCCCCTGCCCAGCCCCAACAGGTGTAGGAGACACACGGGAGACACTGAGGCACATCCCCTCAACACAGCTGATTTCTGCACACGGAGGTAGACAGATTCCATACCCACATCCAGAGTCCTTGGTTAAGCTTGTGCCGCTGTGTCCCTTTGCTTTGCCGCCTCGGCTCACGGTAGGCGCAACCAGGAAGTGGTGGAGGGAGGTTGGCATCGCCAGGGAGACCCTCAACCAAAGGACGTCGAGAGGCAGAGGGTCAATGCCTCGGCCTCCCCATTTCCATTCTCTGGTGGGACAGTTCCCAGGGGCATCCTAAGGGGCCTCAGAGGGTCCCCAGGGGGACTGAGCACCAGCCGCCCACGGCAGTCACCTGCTCTGAGCGGACACTTCACTCAGCGATCCTCCTCACCCTCCACATCCTCACTCCTGCCTTCTCAACTCTACCTCTCAACATCTGGGTGTGAGTCCTCTGGGGGGACCCAGATCAGGAAAGACTACCTACGGGCTCCAAAGGGGATACATCACGGCACTGGCTCCCATCAGGGCAGCAGCAGGTTTCCCGGGAAGAATGGGAAGCATGTGAACAGAAGACAACACCCTAACACTTGAAGGGGGGGCAGAGGGAGAAGAGGGGTTTCCTTAAAAACACACAAAGGAACAAGTCACTTAAGGTCAAACATCTATGACCAAAGACTTAGGAGAAAATCCTCATTAGCCTTCTCTTCTTCCTTCATTCTGGCCCCTTATCCTCTATGGACTGTGAGGTCATAGCAGTTTTAACATCCCTGGTGTAGTCTTCTCTGAGGTATTTTCTCCTCAGACCCTATTGGCTTCCAGCCCAGCGAGACTGCGGTGAGCACGGCATATGTGGTGTGAAATCCACATGCAAGGCTACCCAGGCCAGAAAGTATCCCTGATTGATTTCCAGTCCAAGTTACTGCTCCTTCCTGTCAGTTTCTATCTTCATCAGCTCTCACCACAACAATGCTGCGTAACAAATAGCCCTGAAATGTGGTTTCCTGCCCATGTGTCTGCAGGTTTGTGGGGGCAGCTCTTTTCCACGCATTTTAGGCTGTGATTGCAATGGCTGAGACCTGTTCTTCCTGAGAAAAGACTGGCCGCTCCCAGAGGGTGAGCAGAAATGTGCAACGTTCCTGAAGGCCTTGACTCTGAATTCACAAAGTGTTGCTTCCACTCACACCTTATTGGACAAAGCAGGTCACATGCCAAGCCCCTGACAGCAGAGTGTGAGAAAGCACTGTCTTCTTATCAGGAAGGTTGCATGCATGTGGGAAAACACATATTTACTGAGCATTAACCTAATGGGCCACAGGTCTGCACTGCACACAATCTAGCCTTCCCTGTGGAGTCTACAACTTTCTACTCTCCACTATATGCAGGGCACAATCCATGTGCAGCCACCCTCAGAACCCCCCCGACCAATGTAGAAGAGGATATAGCACATGGTAGGAGGTGGTAAGAGTCTGGGTATATTTCAAAGGTAGGGCAAATTTGCTGATAGATTGGACATGCATCACATAAGAGAATATGGGAGACGATGATGTTGTTTTTGACCTGAGCAATTGAGAAAATTAAGTTGTCCTATATAAGGATGGGGGAGATTGTGGGAGGCATGGATGCTCAGAAAATTGAAGGTCATTAATATCTATTTCATTGCTTCCAGAAGTGTGGGATGCTCAGTATTTATGGCTGGTGGAGGAGATGATACACAGACCTGATGCCGGTTAACGGTGAATCAAAGACTTAGGAAGCTATTTATCTTTCAACTCTTTATCGACTCTTTTGATTAGTTAAAACAGTTGGAGTTTGGCGCTAGCACGTCTTTAAACACTTGCTGATCTCCCTTTTTAGAACAGAGAGATTATGCTGCAGGCTTAGAGACTTGGGCCATTTATAATATCTAGCTAGATTTAATATCAGCATTGTCTTTGCACTGAATTTCTTTTTCTGGATAACTTCTCTCTGCGACTGGTAGTGCAGGTTCACCTCCAGTCTAGGTACACATTTCCTTTAAAAATGAATTCATGCATGTTAAAAAGGGAATCAATTTACAAGAAATGTTTAGGTGAATTTATTCCTCCATTTATTTGGGAAATATTTATCTAGTGTTGACTATTTACTGGACACTGTTTTGGGTGCTGAGGATACAGCAGCGAATTAAAACAGACTCAGCCTAGTTGGGAAGGCAGAGAACAGACAAAGTAAAGAGGGAAAGTAGGAGATATTTGGGTCGATGACGAGTCCTACAGAATAAATAAAGAAGGTGGATTGGAAGCGGGGTGGGGAGTGAAGGCACACTTTAAATAGGATGGGCGAGGAAAGCCTCATGGAGAAGGTGGCCTTTGCAGGAAGACCCAAGAAGTCCAGTCTCCCCAGTGTCTGAGAAGAGCACCCCCAGCAGAGGGGACAGCGAGAACAGAGCTCTGAGGTCATGGCGCAACTGGCCTGGCCTAAGAGGTGCCTGGCATCCAGTGTATTTGTGCAGTGGAAAGCACAAGGGGAAGAGTGGAGAACAAAGGATCAGAGAAGCAAAGGAGTGGCCTGATGGGAAAGGTTAACAGCATCCCTGTGGTCATCATGCTGGGAACAGACTCAAGGGGGCAGAGGCAGTTATGGGGAGACCCAAGATGGCAGGGCTGTTGCAGTATCCCAGTGACAGAAGAGGACAACTTGGGGGACAGCAAGGTGTAGTTGGACTCTGGGGGTATTTTGAAGGTCAAGGGAGCGGAATTTGCTAACCCATTAGATATGTGTCATGCAAGAGAATGAAAAGAGGTGGTGAGGCTGTTCTGGACCCGAGCGGTTGAGAAAATTGAGCTGCAAAGATGGGGGAGTTGGAGAGGACATCAAATAGGTCCACTCGGTCTTGTTGGTTTTGAGATGCCTGTTGGACATCCAAGTGGAGGCTTTAAGTAGCCTCTCGGATACTTGAGGTTGGACTTCATGGGAGGGTCCTAACCAGGGCACATGTGCGGGCATGTGCGTGAGTCATCAGCACACAGGTGCTCTAGACGCGTGGACACAAGGGAGGAGGGCAGAGAGCTCAGGTGCCTTCTGTTTGCGGGCCCACAGCTGAGCCCTGCACTGGCCGCTTCTTGCTCTCCTGAAGCCCGGGCCCCAGATGTGATGGACTCAGATGACACAAGGCCATTTCCCTCGTGACTCTTGGAAAAGACCTCAGTTTCCCGCAGCCCCAGAAGGGCCGAGAAAATTTGTTCTGAGAAACTGTCATTTTGACATAATTGCTCTGCATACCAAGCTTTACACGTCAAGCTTCTCAAATTGATCTGTCCTGTCATTTCAACTTCCTAAACCTTCCCTTCTTCTTTACGCAGTTAGTATTTCCACTGGGAAGCAGTTGTCTGAAGGCTGAACTATATATGTCAAAACATCCTGTTAGGGTTTTCTGAGGTTTCTGATGTTGGGCAATTCAGGGCATTTGGTTTCCACATCAGAGGAGGGAAAATTTCTTCCTGTCATTATGGTATCAGTGCAGACCGGGTCTTTACTGCCTCGGGTCTTTGGGCCAAAAACAGATGCCTAAGATGTGTAACAGCTTTTACCACAGGACACGAAGCCATCTCAGCCCGAAATTGTGAGGACAATTTAAAATAATAATGGTAACTACCATCAAATGAACACTTGTATTTGCCGGGCTCTGTTTTGTCGTGGATGCCCTTGGTGCCTTGCCAAGGACCTTTCACTGTACAACCCCCCTCCAGCTGCTGTAGGTGACGGCTGCTCACAGCTCATGGCTGCCCCCTTGGCTGAATGGGACCCACTCCACCTGCCACTGTCAGCGGCTTGTGACTGACCGACCCAGGCTGGCCCTCCTTCCTCAATCTGGGACGAGCTCTGTGGGTCATGTTGTGCTCCAGAGCTCCCCATGGGATCAGCTCAAAGGCAGTCTTGGGTCAAGACCACGTACCTGATTTTCTTTCCACCCTCGTCCTATTCTGCTCTTCCCAATCTCCCCTTCCCTGGATAGCTGTCCGCATCTCTGGCTCTACTTCTGGGGAGATCAGCCCGAGACAAGTCTCTGACATATTTTATGTCATCAACAACCTCGGAACCTCTCAACAACCTCCAACAGAGAATTACTGTTTCTTCTCCACAGATGTGAATGGGAAGACTCAGAGAGGTTCATAGGTAGCCAAGGGTCATGTAGCTGGACAGGTACAAGAGCCAGGCATCAAATCTAGCATTTGCTCCAAAGCTCATGTTCTTAACAGTTATGGTCTAACACCTTTCCTTAGGGTCAATGTCAAATAATTTGAACCTTAAATATTTGTTTTGCTCTGAGCTGTCAGCACAGAGGCCGACGGGGGGTCTTGAACCCACAAACTGTGAAATGGTCACCTGAGCCGAACTCCGATGCTTAACTGACTGAGCCACCCAGACACCCTTCCTCTTTTCTCTTCTTTGGGAATCAGATGTGGGTTTCTTTAAGCAGTGTTGTCTGGAGGGTCAGAAATCGGCTGTCTGTGGTGACGGTAGGTGAAGGGATAATAGATAGCTTGGCCCCTAGGGAGAGAGAAAGGTGGCTGACCCACAAAGGCAGCTAGGTGCTGCCTTACTCTGGCTTTGGAATATAGTCAGTGATTCCTAGCCGTTTGTAGCCCCCTTTCCAAGATGTGGCTACAGGTAAGTGCTTGCTCAACTACAAATTGCTGCTGAAAGAGAGAAATGATCAGTGTTAGTTTTTCTGGGCGAAGAGAGGGTCTGGGTTCCCTGGTCTAATCCCCAAAGTGTACGCTGAACGCTTCTCCTGCCTCGTGCATCCGCCTGGATCTCAAAACGGAATGCTGCACTAAAACTGTCAAGATGAGATCTGACAAGTATGAAAGTGAGGGCAAGAAGTTAGGTTCAGAACGTTCCTGACTCGCCTGGTCGACGTCAGAGGGTTGGAGAAAGGACGATTTGTGCTTAAATGCATTTAAGATTTTTCTGTGGAGTCAATATCAGGCAATAATGATGATGTCATTGCGCTCCTGAGAATATAACTACAGTTTTCACTTACTTACCTTAAAAGAAGTGGAGAACACAGTCTCAATCTACTCTACTTTGGTGAGATTGCCATTGGAGAATAAAACGATGACAGTGAGACCTTGTATGGTTTTTTATTGGGTTGATATTTGCATACATTGCAAAGTAGTCGCCGCAATAAATCTAATTAATGTCCACCACCACACATAGTCACAGATTTAGTTTTTTTTTTTTTTATTTTAGAGAGAGAGAGAGCAGGGGAGAGGGGCAGAGGGAAAGAGAAAGAATCCAAAGCAGGCTCCACACTCAGTGTGGAGGCTGACCCGGAGCTCGATCCCACAACCCTGGGATCATGACCTGAGTTGTAGTCAAGAGTTGGATGCTCAACTGACCAAGCCACCCTGGCACCCCCTGAATTTTTTTCTTGTGATGAGAACTTTTAAGATCTATTCTCTTAGCAACTTTCAGCCATGCACTCTAGTATGAATCGCAGGAGTCACCATCTCAGGACTTACTTGTTTTATGACTCATTTTGCTCACCACCCCTCCCCCCGCCTCTGGCAATGATCCATCCATCAGTCTGCTTGTTCTCTGTGACTATGAGCTTTTCTTTTCTTTTCTTTTCTTTTTTTAAGATTTCATCTATAATTGAGACCATAAGGTATTTTTTTCTCTGCCTGACTTATTTCTCTTAGCATCACGCCCTCAAGGTCCATCCATGGTTTGGCAAATGGAAAGATTTCTTTCTTTTTTATGGCTAAATAATACTCCATTGTATACAGATGCTGTGTTTTCTTTATTCTTTTTATCTGTTGGTGGAGGGGGCTGATGCATACGGATGAGGGACGCCATTTTCAAAGCACTGCCCAAGGGAGGTACCCACACCTTCCAATGAAACTGGCCCAACTGGAAGGTTTCCAGCTGTGTGCCACTTTCTTTGGAGTATATACATTTATTTTTAAAGCATAAAATAAATATTTTTGATATAAAACAGGTTTTTTTTTTTTTTAAAGTAAGTTCCTCTTCAATGCAGGGCTTGAACTCACAACCCCGAGATCAAGATCTGAGCTGAGATCAAGAGTCCGACGCCCAACCAACTCAGCCACCCAGGCGCCCCTCATATAAAACATTCTAACAATTCATTGAAGCAAGTCATTGATGAATCTCTAGACCCTGCATAATGATGGGGAATAACATTTAATATTTTATAATGTTATGCATTTTTCTATGAGTACCCCTATATTTAATATATGTTTTAGGTGTATGTATAGTTTTAAATGTGAGCAATCTTTTTTGATCTGTGATATGCTGTTTTCAGTCAACATTTTCTCACGTCAAAGAAATGGGCTTTATGCTTTTCTTTCTTTCTTTTTTTTTTTGCTAATGATGAACATTTTTTTTCTACTTAGGATATACACACTTTGAGTTTCCCATGCAAGATAGGCTTTTATCTCTTGAAAAGCATTTGGATTTTGGAAACAGCGAAGAGTGATTTGTCACCAGGTTTAGCATGATTCTCGTAAGAAAGAATGTTCTGGATGTTCCAGAACCCTTGCTGGCTTCTGTGCTTACAATGGGGCTCATCAGTTTCACCAAGAGTGTGATATGCATTGCATATGGCGGCCACAAGAGAGGGGTTAGATTCTTGCCCTGGCGTGACTGGTGAGGAGCTGGAGAAGGCTTTAGAGGAGACATTAGATCTGAGCTCTAAGTACATCAGAGTTGTCCAGGTGAAAAACAAAAAGAAGGACACTTTGAACAGAACTAGAGCTCACAAAGCCAGGGGGGGATGGGAGAGCCAGGCCTGTCTCCAGATTGGCAAATCATAGCTTGGGTCTGAAACAGAGGAGGACTTCTGTGCATGGAGGAGGGACGGTCCAGACAGCCAGGGCCAGACTGCAAACTCCATGCCCAGCCGTTGGAACGTGGAGGGAGGAAGAGGGTAGGGTGTTAATTGAGGTCATGGGCCTTGGAGTCAAGTGGGGCTCCCATCCATTGTCACCCTGCCATCGTGATGCCTTCGTGGCAGTGGCTTTGGACCTGGCAGGGAGGATGACGGAGGGCCCGCTGTGGCCGTCTCTGGCTGTGCCCTCTGCATGGGGCCAGTGGGGCCCAGGGGATGTGCCTGCCCAAACCCAAGCTCCCTTATCCTTGACCATGTCACCTGAGATTCCCATGCAAGTCTCCGCTAACCTACCCAGGAGAGCCTGTGAGAACCTCTTTGCCAAGGCCACCCTCCCCACCCCCCCAGGATGCATCATGCTGCTGGTCCACACACACCCACTGCTGAGCCCCCAAGGTGCCGCGGGCGATGTGGAGGAAGTTTGATGCACAAGCTCCAGTATTCATGCATGATAGAAGCCCCGTGAAGTACGGGATGGAACCAGGGTAGAAAGAGAAGGGGTGTGGGTTTTGGGCTCAAGGCTTCCTCTTGCCTGGGACTCTGCAAATATCTGTTCTTGAAACTACCTGCTTCTCAGCTTCCCTCTCCTCTGAGTGGAAACTACATGTCACAAGGATTTGTGGAGACCGGACAGGACATCAGATGTAAAGTGCTCAGAATTACACCTGCCCGGCAGAAGTACTCGATAGAGGGGTCTCCGGGGTGGCTCAGTTGGTTGAGTGTCTGACTTCGGCTCAGGTCATGATCTTATGGTTTGTGACTTCAAGCCCCACATTGTGTTTGGTGGTGTCAGACTGTCAGTGCAGAGCCCACTTGGGATCCTCTGTCCCTCTCTCTGGGCCCCTCCCCCACTTGTGCTCTCCTGACAATAAACAATAAATAAGTATTAAAAAAAAGAAGTGCTCAAGAGAGGGTCCTGGTAGGGAACACAGTGCTCAGGGAGACTTGGCAGCTGGGCGCCATGTTGGATGTGGAGATGCAGTAGGGAGATGGATGGGGGATGGGGACCACTTAGCAACCTCCCTGGTGGCACTTCAGAGAGTCGATGGGGATCTGGCTTCGTGTTGTGGGAGAGGGGGGATGCTGAGGAGAGCCCACATTCAGGCCACTGGCAGTCCCGGGAGTGGGGACATGTAGCGCCTTTCATAAGCAGCATGAAGACCAGCCCTTCTTCCATCCGGCCCCCCGACTCCAGGCACCACAGTGATAGGCGTGGTTTTGTGGAAATGCAGATCCTCAGGCACCTGCTGAGACAGGACCAGTCCGGATTTCTGGGGGCTGGGCCCCGAGAGTGCTTCTAACACATCTCAAGTTTGTGAATCACCCTGGTGCCTCAGGATGGCGGGTTTAAAATCTGGGACTGACATTTCAAGAAAAGGGGATGTTACCTGGCTGGCAGGAAGGGACCATATTGCTGCATGTTTACCGATTGTTTTGGAGACGATGCCTTTCCCAACATGCCTCCAAAGGGGAAACAGGATAAAAGAATAAGAAGGTGTTGGTGACAAAGTGGTTAGAAGCCACTGCTTTGAAGGAGGCCGTGTGTGTGTGTGTGTGTGTGTGTGTGTGTGTGTGTATCTACAAGATGGCGAATCGATATTCCATTTCCCTTGGAGTTTACACAGCTGCCCACAGGCCGAGTCTTGACTCCAGGATAAATAGGGCCATATCACTCGGCTGGAGAATAATGAATTTTCCAGATGGGCCACACATCCTTGCAACGGGCCTTTCCAGAAGTCTCGTTTGGAGGAGGACCCAGTGTTCTGGTCTGAGAACTGCGCTCGCATGTCCACGTCCCCTCCAGCTGGCCCCCCGCGGTCCCAGGTGCCACGTGGGTGAGCCTGCCCTTCGGCATGGCAATGCGCAGTAATTGAGATGGATCCTCTAAAGTCTGACCGTGGTTACTGCTCTTTGGGTCCTGATTTTCCGGTCCACTGGACTGCCATTACCTTGAGGGCAGAGCCATCGTGGATTCCGCTCGTCACACCCCCTGTGTCCTTCAGGATGAGGCGGGACTGCCGTTCGGTAGTCACGGCCCAGCACGAACCCTCACGACGTGGCTTATGACCATGAGGGTTGATTTCTTGCTCACACCACGGGTCCATCAGGGGTCAAGTTGGAGCCAGACTCCACGTCGTTGGCTCCGTGGCCTTAAGGCTGATGGATGGAGCTCTTGGTGCATCTGGGCTGCTGCCGGTCACCAGGGAAAGGGGAAGGAAATGTGGCGACTTCACCTTGGATCTTAAACCCTTCCTCCCAGAAGTTGTTCTGTTCATGATTCATTGAACAAATCACGTGGCCGCATTTGAGTCGAAAGGGTCGGGGAAGTTCAGTGTACTCAGTCCTTTGCAGGAGAGAACCAGAAATATTGGTTAACAGCATGAATAACGGCCACACCATTGTGACAAACTAACTGGGGCCTGGAGTCATGCAGGCAAATGAATGAAAAAGGTTTGTCATGAATCCAGAGCTAAAGCAAAATGAGAATAAGGAGGGGGCACGGGCCTGGGGGTCCAGAGCAAAGCCCATCATTGACTGGCAGCAGGTTCCACATTTGAGCAACACATGGACTTTCATTTTTGTCTATAAGCTAGTCATCTCCAGCTCCCTCGTTTGAACTCCAAATGCTTTTCCAGGGCAGTGCCTAGTACCCCAAGCCAGTTGCCCCGAAACATGCCAATGAAGTTGATAACTAAGTCCCAAGTGCTTACAGCCAGAAAACCTGAGCAGGGCAGTGGCTCAGCTCTCATGCCCCACCTGCTTCTGCCACCGTGTGAAAGTCCAACCAGCAGAGCCACGAGGAGAAGGGTCTCAGTGTCCAACGGCCAAGGGTCATGTCTCCCTTTTCGCCCTTGCCCTGTAGATTAGTGAGCTATTCTTTTGGTCCTTGGTTTCCTTTCCTGAGAGTTTCAGGGATGATTTGGTGAGTTCACACTTGTAAAGCCAGTGGCATTCTGCCCAACATATGCTGAACCCCAAATGATCCATACTGTCCCTGGTCCTGAATATCAGGATATTATTGCTTGTTTCTCCACGCTAAGATTCCCGGCGGCTGGTAGTGTCAGGTTTACCATCCATGAATAGAGAAGTTCTGTTCAGACCCCACGGGATGGTTGTCAGACCTAACTGAGGCTTAAAGACAGTAGCCATACCTCCATTCAGTGCTGACTTTTGATCAGTAACTGATAACCAGGCATTTCTTCTCTGAGCTCCTCCACTCAACAACCGCGTGTGCTCCTACCAGTCACTTCATGGGCCTGTGCCTTGGTTTTCCCATCTGCAGAGCAGGCCTGGATTCATGTATAGTCGGAGGCGAGGATTAGGAACCTCTGCTTTTCAGCTTCCCTCTGCCCCTTCCACTGCATTTCTGACGACAGAGGAATTGCAAGGGAATGTCTTCTCAAGATTTGAAGCTGTCAGAAGTGTAGAAATCCTGCTGGGGGCTGAAAGCAAGTCAGTGGCTCTCCCTCTGCAGTACATGGTCCAGCTGGGAGCCAGTCCCGCTTGACGCCTGGCCTTCCTGCCTCCTCCCAGCCTCTTCACCCTACAGGCAGAGTGATCTTTCTAAGACATATACCAAGTCACAGAGCAGCTCAGATCCCTCTCCAAACACTCCTCTTGGTCTCAAGAGAAGAGTGAGCTGTGTCACAGGGCGCATGAGGCCCTTGTGATCTGGCTCCTGCAGGATCTTCAGACTTTTCTAACCCCACAAGCCTCAGGAGATGTGCTTGGCCAGGCGGCACTTGTAATTCTAGCTGGTCTGTAGTTGGGGTGCAACGGGGCAGGGGCACCTGGCTCTGGAGACCCCAAACAGATCAGGTTCGGCCCTTACCACTGACACAATCCAAAGGCAGAGAGAGCTGAGGGGTGATGAACAAGAAAGGCCCAGACAGGGAGGGCAGCGCGTTAATATCCCAGAGACTGTCCCCGGAGTCCTGAAAGCCCTTCCAGGTTTGTATAGGGAAAGCATGGCATAAAGGTGGGTATGTGCAGGTGGGCGGTGAAGGGCAAGTCATTGTCTTGGGGTCAGTCATGGGTGGGGTCTTGCTGGCTCAGGGTGGTCCTGATCGCTTCAGTTCCCATCTCAGGATGCCTTTTGCCTGAGTTAAGAGAGGAGCTGGAAAGAACTTGATCAATTATAAAGTTTGAGGTCAAAATGGAGATAGTTGAAGTCCACTTTCAGGCCTCTGAATTAGTCATGGTTCCCCAGAGATACAGACTAATGGGGTTTTTATATCTATCTATCTATCTATCTATCTATCTATCTATCTCCTCCTCCCTCCTTTCCTCCATCCATTCATCCATCTACCTATCCATCATACACCCACCCGTCTATCTATCCATCCATCCATCCATCCATCCATCCATCATCCATCCATCCATCCATCCATCCATCCATCCATCCATCCACCTATCCACCCATCCATCCACCTATCCACCCATCCACCTATCTCTCCATCCATCCATCCATCCATCATCTATCTAGAGGAGGAGAAGGGGAGATAGATTTAATGAGGAATTGGCTCATGTGTTTATGGAGGCTGAGATGTCCCATGCTCTGCCATCTACAAGCTAGAGACCCAGGAAAGCCAGCAGTGTCATTCAGCCCAAGTCAGAAAGTCTAAGAACCAGGGGGAGTTGATGGTGTAACTCCCAGTCCAAGGGTGGTAGAAGATGAGATGTCCTGGCTCAAAAGTGAGTCAGGACAAAAGGGGCAAATTCCTCTTTCCTCCACCTTCAGTTCTATTCTACAGATTGGCTGATGCCTTCCTGCACTGGGGACGACCATCTGCTTTACTGAGATACTGACTCAAATGCTAATCTCATCCAGAGACACCCCGACAGATGCACCTAAAGTAGTGTTTCAGCTGGGCACCCTTAGGTCGGTCAAAGTGACACAGGAAATTAACCATCACAAGCTCCAAGTCCCTCCCTGTCATATGCTTTGCATAGACTATTCCCTCTGACAGAAATGCACTTTCCAGGTCTATTCCCTGGACTAATCTCTATTTACTTTGAAGGATTTGATTTGGGTGTCATTTCCATAGGGATTCCTTCCTAGATTGGTCACTCTCCCCTCAAGGCTGGCCTGGGAGTGCCTCCTCAGTCCGTAGTAGTTTCTCTATCTCCATATATTCTTCGTTATCTCACCTCTTCTTCACTTGATTGGGGACTTCTACAGGGCAAGATGGAAAAGATACTTACAAGTGCCTGGAGTTGTGCTAGGCACTGTTCTAGTAATGTATTTAATCCTCATAACCACCTTCTAATGTAGTTATTATTCTTATTTCCATTTTACACATGAGGGAATTAAGCACAGAGAGGTTGAGTAACTTGCCACAGTCACACAGCTAGTTAGTGGCATAGGAAATCTGGTGTCAAAATTGGAGAGTATTTGTTGCAAAGCAGTAGACGATGGAAGCAATCACTCAATTCCAGAAAAGAAATCATTAAGAAATCTAATGAAGAGCATCGTCATATGTAGTGGGGTAGAGGGGAAGAAGGAGGTATAAGAAAAGTTGGGCAGGGGCGCCTGGGTGGCTTAGTAGGTTAAGCGTCCGACTTTCGCTTAGGTCATGATCTCGCGGTTCGTGGATTCGAGCCCCGCGTCGGGCTCTGTGCTGACTGCCAGCTCAGAGCCTGGAGCCTATTTCAGTCTGTGACTCTCTCTCTGACCTCCCTGCTCACGCTGTGTCTCTCTCTCCCTACTAGAAATAAATAAAACATTAAAAAAAAAAAAAGAAAAAAAAAGAAAAGTTGGGCAATCATTGCAAGGATTTCCTCTTCGTTTCTCATCCACCTTTGGGAAGACTGTGGCTTGAAGGGTAGAACCACTGTGGGACTTGTTGGTTTGGAAGAGAAAGCCATAGACTATCAACATGAGACACATGCACGGCCGTCCCTTGAACAATGTGGGGGTTCGGCAAGTGTGAATCCACAGTACAACTTCTATCTGCTCCAGCACTTAACTAGCCTACCGTGGACTGGAAGCTTTCATGACAAACCGTTGATTAACACATATTTGGTACATTATATGTATTACATATGATACTCTTAAAGTAAGATGGAGAAACGAAGATGTTATGAAGAAAAGCATTAGCAAGGGGAGGTACATTTACAGTGCTGTCGATAGTTGTTGAAAAAAATGGACCCATGTCTTTCAAACCCGTGATGCTGAAGGGTCAGCCATACTAAATGTATTTTAGTCAGATCTGTAGGGGAGCAAAGGAGAGAACATACTGATTACCTTCTGTCGTGAAAGTTTTTCCATGATACCCTTGGGGTTGTACATGTCATTGTATGGAGACAGGTAACTTCTTGGCGACTCCAGTCATACCCATGGGCTTGAGCTGGAGACCTGGGGGGTATCCCAATGTAGAGATAGGGTATGATATCTCTCCTCCTCTTGGCCTTTTAAAATGTTTTTTGAGGTCCTATGAGAGAGGCAGTGGAAGGTGGCCAAAGAACTGTGTTCATATACCACCTGATGAAGCTACGAGCCCAACCAGGGTTCCTTGCATATGTAGGTGACCAAGACCAGAAGGTCAGAAGGGGGCCATTCTCTGTCCACTGTCCCTTCAAGGTAGCTTCAGGGCCCTGATGCCTCAGAGTGACCCCTGGCTTTGTCTGCGTCACATGAGCCAATTTAAATTTTGCACAGGGACCCAATACCTGGCTTCATGGTAGATTTACTTCCGAAATGTGAATGGACTTGATTTCACCATGTTCTCACTCCTGAAACTGAGGACTGATGTGACATCCAGACGACAGTAAAACCATGGGGTCTTGTGTGATGCACTTATTAGTCGAGTCGAGTCTTGGTAATAAGCACAGGGAGGGAGGCAAGTGAAACCTTTGGTCACAGGACATGAAGTTCACCTGGACACAGCAGTCTCCTCCTTGGGTCTGTGCTTCTCTGCCCCATCTAGGAAGCCTCTGTGTTATCAGGAAGGAAAATAAGATTAAACTCAAGATGGGTGGAGGTTGTCTTTTTGTTGTCTTAACGGGTTAAGTCTCATCATTAAATTTTCCTGAGCTGATGGCTTTCCGTGGAAGAAATAGCAGCTGAGCCCAAACGCCCTGAACGCTCCATTAATCTTTCTGTAACCCCATTAACACTCACCGCATATTTCCTGTGAAAAGGGCTGGAAACGGCCAGAGCCTGCAGCCTGGAAAGATCTGTCATACACCCAGCAGCTGGGGAAAAGGCCATGTAGGCGCACAATGGGGAGACTGCTGGAATGTGCTTCCTTCAGAATTGTTAAGGGAGGGGGGACCCAGAGGGAGAGAAAGAATCACTTGACCCTGGGAATCTTCTAACTTGACCATCATTACAATAGAGTCACCTGTACTTTGCCATGGAGAAATATCTGTTACCTTGAACCCAGGGTTAGATGTCTGCTCCCCAGAGGAGCTCTGGAAACAGAGATTTATTTGTGCAGCAATAATTGAAGAGTTCATTTGATTCCACAATCAATTTCACGCCCCGTCATAAATAATGGAGGTCGTGGAGGCAGCCAAGCGGGGCGGGGGATCTGACTGGTGCTGTGACAGCGTTCAAATAGCATCAATGGAGAGAGGGACCGAGCCTCTGTGACAGCATGGCTGGAGAGAGTTTGAGTGACAGGGTGTGTGTGTAACTGTGTGTGTGTGTGTGTGTGTGTGTGTGTGTGTGTGTGTGTGTGTTTTAACAGAACCTTTTTTTCCCTTCCCTTTGAATGGGAAAGATGCTCAGACTTTGCTTTATTAAGTGCTCAGGAGCAGCAAGATCACACCTGTGGACTCAACACACCAGCAGCACCCCAGAGAGTGTGCTGTAAGAGCAACTTCTCAGGCCCTTTAGGCGGCTGCTTCCTAGGGAAACCCTGTTGGTGGAGGAATTAATAAGTGGACTGCTGTAATTGGCAGACTTTCAGCGATGCTCCAGGTTTTAGGTGCCTCGAGGCAGTGTGGGGAATGGCTGTTTGAAGTCTGAATTGTATGAGAATAAGGAAGAAAGGGTGAAAAAAAAAGAGTCTTGGCTGCTTTACAGAGATTTTCCATTTCTAATGAAACGAGATGTAGAAATTTTAAGATTTTACGTCTCTGGAAGATACTGCCTTAAATACACCTCCCTGACTGGCCATCATCTTTCAGTCCCAGGACCTTTGCACGAGCTCCTTCTTCTGTCTCACACGTCTTCCTTCTTCTCACCTGGCTAAGCCTTTACTTGACCTTATGGTTTCCGCTTCAATATAGTTGCCTCAAGGAGATCTTTTAGAGCAAATTGGGTGTCCTGTTAGCAGTCTGTACCATTATTCTAGGTGATTGGTTCATTCTTGGCAGACAGATACTCAGACACGGGAGATCAGAGTAAGCCATTGTGAGGTGGGGGAAGCAGGGAGGTGCCCCGGAAACTCCTGGCTTGATTCCAGAGGTGGGTTTAACACCATAGGCATGGGGAGGAGAGTGCCGGGATCAATCAGAAAAGCTTAAGGTTTGGGGCACCTGGGTGGCTCAGTCGGTTAAGCGACCGACTTCAGCTTAGGTCATGATCTCACAGTTCATGGGTTCGAGCCTCGCGTCGGGCTCTGTGATGACAGCTAGCTCAGAGCCTGGAGCCTGTTTCGGATGCTGTGTCTCCCTCTCTCTCTGACCCTCCTCTGCTCATGCAGTCTCTCTCTCAGAAATAAATATAACATTAGAAAAAAGAGAAAAGCTTAAGATCCTGGGAGTTCATGGGTATATGGGAGTTGCTGCCCTTCTGGGGGATGGATTTGGAGCAGCAGACCTGCTGACGGACATGGGATTTCTATTATCCACATCCTGGTGGAACAGAGCTTAGGGACCAGAGTGAGGGTGTAGAGATGTGGAGGTGTATGCAGTATCCCCATCCTTCACCGGCAAAGTCTGAGTTTCATCTGAGGAGCCACAGTCCATCCTTTTCCCCCGGGGAGTGTGGTGGCTCTGGGTTCCAAGTCTCAGGGGGAGTCACATGACCCACGCCTTCACCAGACCAGTTGCGGGAACTTGGCTTCAGCAACTGACTCAGGGGTGGGCACCAGAGCCAGGTTAGACCAACCAGAGTCAACAAGAGCTACTGACAGTGTCGATCACACCCTCCTAGTGATTTTAAGAAGGGAGGGCAGGAGGCTAAGAGCTTGGGCTGCCTTCCTGCACCACCTAAGACAGAACTTGACTACGAATTTAAGTAGCACCCAGAAGTGAGCTGAGAGATGGAGAAATCAGGGTCCTAACTATGCCATCTGAGCCCCTGCATTCAATTCTGCCATAAATCAGCCCGGAAGCTTTGGATTTTTAAATTATGTGAGTCAGGAACTCCTCTTTTTGGTAAGGGTCCTGCCTGCAGAAGATAAATATGATATGAATATTTCCCCTATTTTATCCTCATCCCCTCCCTCCTGACTCCCAAGAGCCAATAACAATCTATTGTGAACCTTGCCAATGGCTCTATCAACTGAACACAGATTCATGGAGTCACAACACAGGATTCCAAAGCTGTTATTGTCTCATCTGCTTTCCCAGCTTAACAAATGGGAGTATTGAGGCACTTACGGAGATGTTTGTTTCACTAATTGTTTCCTTCATCAAACATTTACCATGCGCCATGTTGCCAGGCCCCGTGCCGGACGCTGGGTGTGCAAGAATAAAAAGAACATGATTTCCGCACGCAAGGAGTTTAGAGTGGTAGAGACGGCAAGGTCAACAGTTGCAACAGACTCTGGCGTATGATATGACAGTGCCATCAGTGTTGTAGAACAGCATGGACAGGGTCCCTAAGTCATCCTGGGCCATGGGTTGCTCTCATGTTTGAGCTGATTTTCCGAAGAGGGAGGGACATCTCAGGGTGGCCTCAGGGTATAACGGTGTCCCAAGCAAAGGGAAAAACAGGCCAAAGCATGGAGGTGGGAGAGAGTGTGATGCAAACCTCTGGGAGATGGAAGTCCCTTAGCCTGACTGGCAGGTGCGTCCGCTGTTGGGAGTGGTGAGATAAGGAGGTTGGGAGGGAATAGAAGAAACCGGACCTTTGAGGGACTTTTATGATGGCCAAGAGGTGTGATTTTCTAGGACAATGGGGAGCCATGACACCTAATCATGCAGCAGGTGTGAACCTCAGTCCACAAATTCACATGTGCATGAAATCCAACTTTTATTCTGTATAACTCAACCTAATTTCTGAATCTGAGCCCTCCCGTTTGAACACTAATCCTACCCAATAGAGGGAGGTCCCCTAAAGAAGGTCCATATATTATCTCATCTGCGTTCTGGGGTCTTATATGGTGTCTGGGAATTTGGGGAAGTCCATTAATCCTTCAGCAGCCTGTCCACTGCCTGACCAATCATTTGGATGACTGATCACCATCTCTGCCTGGGCGACCCCTTGGGGGTTGGTGGCTCTCAGCGGCCAGGTGAGGCCTGGGAATCTTTTGTAAATTGTGATTCTGATTTTCCCTGATATATACTACACAGACCTTCCTTACTTGGATTTTGCTGTCTGTTAGTGTTGTCAGGAAGTAGGCTTCAGGTCATGCATGCTCCAGAATCCACCAGTCTCTGCTTTCATTACCTCTTTTTTAATCTGGGAGAAATCCTGATCCTTCACTTTGACCTTGCCAGTGAACCCCCTTTTCCCGAGGGCTTGGGCTTCATGGAACACGGAAGATCCAGGGTTACAGGGAAGCTTTAGTTTTGTTCCTGACGTTCCCTGTTTGAAAGCAGGTGGGGGTGGCAGGGGGAGAAAGGGGGAGATAGAAGCAGCCCAGACAATTAATGTCTCCAGCTATTTTTTCCCCAGAGACAGTCATATTCAGATACCAAGTAGTCAGGGTGGAGAACGTGCTGGTGGAGAAGAGTTGAGGGTTAGGGATAAGGCCACTGCAATCTACATGGGGACCCGAGAGAGGGGTTTTTACTGTGGCCACGGCAGCTGCCGGAGACAAGGCATTGCTTCCTGAACCCTCACTTACATCATATCATTAAATCCCTACAGCAACCTTACGAGACTGCTGTTTATTTGTTTGTTTATTTAGTTGTCCAGTTCCTTAGTCATATTTTGAGGGGTAAGACTTTAAAACAAATTATTGAAATAGAGTTGACATCCAATGTTATATTAGTTTCAGGTGGACAACATAGAGATTCGACAACACTCTACATTACTCAGTGCCCACAATGCCAAGTGTTGACACTGTCAGCATAGAATGTTATGACAATGTGACTGAGTATATTCTCTATGCTATGCAACTCAAGTGTCCATCAATGGATGAATGGATAAAGAAGATGTGGTATATACATCTATATCTTCTTTTTAAGTTTATTTATTTTGAGAGACAGAGGGTGTGTGCTTGAGTAAGCAGGGGAGGGGCAGAGAGAGAGAGAGAGAGAAGATCCCAAGCAGACTCAGCACTGTCAGCACAGAGCCTGATGTGGGGCTGGAATTCATGAACTGTGGGACCATGACCCCAACAAACAAGAGTCAGACAGTCAACTGAATGAGTTGGTCCCTATATATCTATATCTTATGTATACAGATAGATAGATAGAGATGTAAATATATAACAGAATACATACATAGATACATAATGGAATATATAGAGATATGCAATAGAATATGTAGAAGAATGTACAAGAATGAAATCTTGTCATTTGTCACTGCATGAATGGACGTAGAAAATATTATGCTAAGTGAAATAAGTGAGACAGAGCAAGACAAACACCATATGATTTCACCTTATATGTGGAATTTAAGAAACAAAGCAAAGAAAAAAAAGAGACAAATAAACAGACTCTTAAATACAGGGACCAAGCTGGCCAGAGAGGGTGGTGGGTGGGAGGCATGGGTGAAGTAGGTGAAGGGGATTAAGAGGTACAAGCTGCCAGTTATAAAACAAACGAGGCTGGTATTTTAAATCTTTTTTAAAAAATGTTTAGTTTGAGGGAGAGAGCGGGAGAGAGAGAGAGAGACAGAGACAGAGACAGAGACAGAGAACACAAGTGGGGAAGGTGCAGAGAGAGAGAGGGAGACACAGAATCCGAAGCAGGCTCCGGGCTCCGAGCTGTCAGCACAGGAGGCTGGTATTTTAAATCTCTATTTCACGGGATGTGTGAGCAGAGGTGAGTAAAGGGGCCGGGTAACTTGTTTGACGTCATCAGCTAGTAGGTGTCAAGGTCAGGATTCAAGCACAGTCTTACTGAATGACATGCCTTTTATTGCCCCTCGAGGTAACCCAAGTGCCAGCTTCTCCCTGGTAGGGCAGAAAGGCGCCCGGCTGGTGGAGAGGAGGGACAGAGCCCAGGTCTGTGATTCTGCACACCGGTGTGGACATATGCTCTAAATGCAGTATGTTCTCATGGGGCGCCTGGGTGGCTTAGTCAGTTAAGCGTCCGACTTTCGCTTAGGTCATGATCTCGCGGTTCGTGGGTTCGAGCCCCGCGTCGGGCTCTGTGCTGACTGCCAGCTCAGAGCCTGGAGCCTGTTTCAGTCTGTGACTCCCTCTCTCTCTGACCCTCCCCTGCTCACGCTCTCTCTCTCTCTCTCCTAGAAATAAAAAAAAAAAAAAAAAATTAAATGCAGTATGTTCTCATCTTTATCCACTGGAGTTAAGGTTCGAAGTCTACACCCCATTCTCTACCCAAACTTGTTCAGCAGGTAGATTCAAATTTATTCACATGTCCTAAGAACAGTCGGTGTCCCAGCAACAGAAGCAGGATATAGGTGATCTCCCCGATGAGGTGGCTCTGAGTTCTCCCACAAAGAGGAGGTTGCGGCTGGGGGAGGGGACAACCACACCTCCTTTTTGTCACCAAGGGCAACACTAGGAAATCTGCTGCAAAGACCTTGGCATCCGGCTTGTCTCCCTGTGGCTTGCCCGGCTGCTTCCACTGTCCGGTGTGACTTTGAACAAGTCATCCCCCGACTTGGGGTTTCTGTTTCTGATCGGTAGCACGGTCTAGTCTCAGTAGAGAAGCCAGAGGAATTCTGGGTGAGCTGGAGCCAGATGTCACCCATCCTCTTCCCAGACCCCTCCGTGGCTCCCCTTCTCACTCGGGGGAGATGCCGAGTCCTTACATTAGCCTGCATGGCCCTCCACACCCCGCCTCATGTCCTCCTGCCTCTCACTCTCACCCCAGCCACACCGGACTCCCTACCGCTCGTCGATCATGCTCTCGGACTCTCCCACGGCTGGCACTGTCCTGGCACTAACTCCTCTCCCCAGACGCCTTCCCTGTGCCCGGCCCCTGGCTTGTGTCTGCCCCACCTGTAGATCTCCATCAAATACCTTTGCAGGGAAGCCTTCCATGAACACCTCCCTCAGCTTGACCTTGAACAGGTCGCTTGTTCCCCCTAGTCCTTCATTTCTGGGGCGTGGTCTAGTGTCACCCAGTGAGGGCGCAGAAATGGTGGCCATTGTTAGCAGCATCCTCACTCAACAACGAGGGAGGGGGAGTCCCTCTCCTCTGTCAGGAGGGGAAAGCCACAGTGGCTCCCAGCCGGGATCTTCTTAGTGGATTTCCATCCTGGGCACTGACAGAGGGCTTGGCAAGGGGAAGCTGGCCCGGAAGAGAAGTGACCCACCTTGAGCCAAACCATGTCCTCAGTTCAGGTGAGTCCAACATCCCCACCCTTTGTCTCTCTTCCCCCGTGGCTGTGTTCACTGGCCTTGGCCACCGTGCATGCCCTGTGGGAGCCCCAGTCTTGGGCAGAAGCACCTTCATGAGTGGTCCTGACAAACATCAGTTTCTCTAATGATCGATTGCCCTAATTTAGTTGACTTAAAATACCATAGCCTCTGGAATATTTGTATTTTCCCGTGTTTCCTTTTTGTTCATCATTTTTCAACATTATAAGGATATTTTAAACCAATATATCTATCTGAGTGCCTCTTTTACCAGCTGAGTATCAGTTTGTCTATATTTTTATGAAAGGTTGGATTATTTTGAATCCTTGTGGGTGCCTCTCCTCCTTCCTATTTTTAAAAATTTTTAATGTTTACTTATTATTGAGACAGAGAGAAACAGAGCATGAGTGGGGGAGAGGCAGGGAGACACAGAATCAGAAGCAGGCTCCAGGCTCTGAACTATCAGCACAGAGCCCGACACGGGGTTCGAACCCACAAACCGTGAGATCATGACCTGAGCTGAAGCTGGACACTCAACTGACTGAGCCACCCAGGCGCCCCTCCTCCTTCCTATTTTATCTGCTCTTAAATACCTTGATTTATCTTTCTAGAAAGACTGCGTGGATGCAAAAGCAGTCTAAGAAGACTAGATTTTTAAAATTGTAGTCAAACACATAGAACATAAATTTTACCATTTTAACTACTTTTAAAGTGTGTGGGTCTGTGGCATGAAGTAATTCAGTGTTGTGTAACCATCTTCACCGTCCGTCTCCTGAACTTTTTCATCATCCCCAGCTGACACTTGGTCCCCATTAGACACAAATGCCCCCTCCACCCCCTTCCTCTAGTGTCTAGAAGCCACCATGCTACTTTCTGTCTCCATGAATTTCATCATTCTAGGGACCTCATACAGAGGAAACATATGACATTTGTCCTTTTATGACTACCTTCTTTTTTTTTTAAGTTTATTTATTTTGAGAGAGAGAGAGACAGAGAGGGAGAGAGGAGAGCACAGGTCAGGGAGGAGCAGAGAGAAGGAGAGACAGAATCTCAAGCAGGGTCCGCTCTCACAGCAGTGAGCCCAATGCGGGGCTCAAACTCATGAACTTCAAGATCATGACCTGAGCCAAAGTTGGTCACTCAACTGACTAAGCCACCAGGCGCCCTGTATCTGTTCATAGTCTTGCTTTCAATTCTCTAGTGGAGAACTGAATTCTAGCCCAGAAGCGGAAAGTTCTAGGTTCAGTTCTTTGGGGGTTTACTATACCATTTCCCACAGTGGTAACACCACTTTACATTCGTGCCAATGATGCATGAGGGTGTCAATTGCTCCATTTCCTCACTAATTCTTGTTATTTTCTGACTCTTTCATAGTAACCAGGATCACGGGTGTGAGAGGGTATCTTACGGGGGTTTTTATTTACATTTTATTTACAATCCTAACATAATTGACGTTGGGCACCTTTAAACGTGCTTATTTTTTTTTTAAATATATTTTTATTTATTTCTAGGAGAGAGAGAGAGAGACAGCGTGAGCAGGGGAGGGTCAGAGAGAGGGGGAGATACAGACTCTGAAATAGGTTCCAGGCTCTGAGCTGGCAGTCAGCACAGAGCCTGACATGGGGCTCGAACCCACGAACCGCGAGATCATGACCTAAGCGAAAGTCGGACGCTCAACCGACTAAGCCACCCAGGCGCCCCTAAACGTGCTTATTAACTCACTGTGTGTGTATCTTATTTGGAGAATGTGTATTTCAAGCCCTATGCCCAGTTTTTGATTGGGTTGTTTATTTTTTTTTTCTTACTGTTGTTGTTGAGTTGTGCTTCTTTATATATTCTGGAAATCAACCCCCTTTCAAGTGTGTAATGTGCATATCTTTTCTGCCGTCTGGTGGGTTGTGTTTTCATTCATGATAGTGTCCCTTGACGCACAGAAGTTTTAAATTCTGATAAAGTTCATTTTACCTATTTTTTCTTTTGCTACCTGTGATTTTGGTGTCATATCCAAGAAATCATTGCCAATTTAATGTCATGAAAGTTTCTCCCATATGTTTCCTTCTAAGGGTTTTATGATCTCGGTTCTTGGTCCATTTTTATTATTTTTACTGTTTTTTAAAGTTTATTTATTTATTTATTTTGAGAGAGAGTGTGTGAGCAAGCAAAAGAGAGACAGAAAGGAAAAGAGAGAGAGAAAGAGAGAGGGAGGGAGAGAATTCCAAGCATGCTCTGGACTGTCAGCACAGAGCCTGAAGCAGGGCTCGACTCATGAACCATGAGATCATGATCTGAACTGAAACCAAGAGTCAGATGCTTAACCTACTGAACCACCCAGGTGCCCCTTGATCCATTTTTAGTAACTTCTGCATATGGTGTAAATAAGAGTTCAACTTCTTTCTTCTAAAAATATGGATACCCAGTTTTTCCTATGCCATTTTTTGAGAAGATTGTCTTTTACCCCCTTAAATGGTCTTGGCACAATTGTTGAAATCATTTGGCTATAAAAGTGAAGATTTATTTCTGGGCTTTCTATTCTCATCCATGGGTTTATATGTTTGTTGTTATGCCAGTTACCACAGTGTTTTATTACTGTGGCATTGCAGTGAGCTTGAAATTGTGGAGTATGAGACTTCCAACTGTATTCTCACTTTTCAAGATTGTTTTGGCCACTTGGGACCTCTTGCGAGCCCATACTAACCTGAGGATGGAATTTTCTCTATCTGAAAAAATGTTGGGATTTTGATAAGGCTTGCGTGGAGTCTGTAGATTACATTGAATATCATTGACATCTTAATAATATTAAGTCTTCGAATTCATGAACATGGGATGTCCTTACTTGTGTCCTCTTTAATTTTCTTCAGCATTTTGTGGTTTCCAAAACTTTTGCCTCTTTGGTTAAGTTTATTCCTATTATTTTTTTGAAAAGAGAAATAATATTTCAATTTATTAAAATAGCAGAAGTGTAATTTGACTATCTCTGGGATGGAAGCAATATAGAAATACTTTATGGAGTCATAGAAAATTTTCACATCTTATACCAAATAAGGCCATATTAGGAACAATTGTTACCTAAGCAGGTAACTGAAAAATATAAACTAAGTTCAAGTATTGTTACAAGGGTGTCAGTAACTTTGCTATGAATAACACCACAAAATGAGAAATTTTGTATGATACATACAAAAGATGTATCATATGGCTGAAATGGAGGAAAGTGTGTGCGTATGTCTAAAATAAAATCGTGCCATGTTGCCATTAAAAATAAAAAAAATACAGATTTCACATAATAATCAGATAATATTCTGAGCCATAGAAGTATAAAATAAAGTGGTGAGTGTGTAAAAATGAAGACAATAAAATTCAGAAAGGTATTTACCACTTGTAAATGAAAAGTGCGACTGATTTGTTTTTACTTGTGGATTGAAATTATGCTTGAAAACTAAATGAAAGGAAGTGGCAAGTGCATACATGGTAGAGCTTGGTGAAATGTTGTCAAGTATTATTTTCACCTAAATTTGCTTGGATCGCAGCTGAGTCTTATAGATTTCGAGTGTTGGACTGAATAGCCACCTTGCTGTTATGAAAAATTCATGGTCTCAGGCAATATTTCAATCACTGCCACATCCCTAAAGGTGAAAAATGAAAATCCCATCTCTTATTCACACAAATGCTCCAAATGGTAGGATCTCTGACATTGATATCTAAAATAATCTAATTTTTAAACATGTTTATTTATTTTTGATAGAGAGGGAGTGACACAGTGCAAACAGAGGAAGGGCAGAGAGAGAGGGAGACACAGAAACCAAAGCAGGCTCCAGGCTTTGAGCTGTCAGCACAGAGCCTGGCGTGGGGCTCAAACCCACGAACCGTGAGATCATGACTTGAGCCGAAGTCAGACGCTTAACTGACTAAACCACCCAGGCGCCCCAGAAATTTTTTTTTTTATACACAATGAAGACTTATGTGAAATGTTGATGACGAACAGAATTGGTTGCCTCCTGGCATTCATTGCCATCTTCTTCCTTCCCCAAAACCTGGAAATGGTGCAGCAGGGGAGGGTGAGCCAGTCTCCAGCCCCAGGGAGTGGGTGCTGACCAGCCTGTCCCAGGGCTAACCCTGCAGAAGTATCCGAGATGCTGGCTATGTTCTCTGGTTTGCCATGTGGAAGGCAGTCAGTAGTAACATGTGGCTATTGGCTACTTGAAATGTGGCTGGGGCCACTGATGCTAAATTTTACTTAAGTTTGATTAATATCAATTTACAATTTAAATCATTACATGTTGGCAATAGTACAAAAGACAGTAAGTGTCCCAAGGATATGGAAAAATTGAAACCCTCGCACATCCCCAGAAGGGCTGTAAAATGGTACAGCTATTTCGGAAAACAGTCTGTGGGTTTATCCAAGAGTGAAACATGGGGGTATCATATGACCCAGCAATTCCACTCTTAGGCATAGACCCAAGAGAACTGGAAACGCACATTCATACAAACACTTGAACATGAACGTTCACAGTACCATTATTCATAGTAGCCAAAAAAATAGAAATAATCCAGTTATCTATCAACTGGTAAGTGCAGTACATTGGAACAATGGAATATGAGTCAGCCGTGAGAAGAAATGAGGTACTGATTCATCCTACAACATGGGGAAACTTGAAAACATTATGCTAAGTTAAAAAAAAAAAACACAAAGCAGGTGTGAAAGACCACGTATCATATGATTCCATTTCATGAAATGTCCAGAAAAGGCAAACCCACAGAGACGGAAAGTAGACTAGCAGTCACTAGACGCTATGGGGAGTAAGGTATGGGTACAGGGTTTCTTTTGGGGATGATGAAAATGTTCTGGAATTAGTAGTGATCCTTGCATAGCATGGCGGTTATATGAAAATTAAGCATTTTTAAAGGGTGATTTTATGGTATGGGAATTATATTTCAATTTAAAAGATAATCGCGTGTGACTGGTGGCTACTGTATTTCCCAGTAAAGGACATTATTTTTCCCTTGCTAGTGAGCAAGGGTCCTGTTCAGGCCAATGAAATATAGGAGAAAGTTCTAGAATTCCTCTTGGTATAATCTTCCTTGCTCCTAAGAAAGGGACACAGGAAGAGGTGGCCCCTTTTTCTTTTTCCTACATTGTTTCTTACATTTCTTCCATTCCCCACCACCTCCCCTCCACCCCCAATGTGATACAAAACTTAGAAAACCATGGACACCATGTTGAGTCCCTGAGGGGTGCAGGCAGCACAAAGCCCACAGGCAGTGAGGATGGCAGGGCGGGAAGAAGGGAAACAGGTCGGTTTTAGGTGGTATTGTTGAGTCCTGGATCATACTATGCCTGAAGCCCGCCTTCTTTCTTTACTAGACATACAGTTACATGAGATTATAAACTGTTGTATTGTTTAAGCCATTTTGAGTTGTTTACTTGCTGCTGGAAACATCCTGACTGATAGTTATTTATGTTCAATCATCCGCTGCCCTTGATTACTATTTTCTTCCTCTTCATTATCATCGTCATATTTTTCCTTAAATGTTACTGTATGTTGGATGAACACTTCAGCACAAACACAGGAATTTTCAAGCTTGTGCTTGGCTGCTAGGCGGGGAGGACTTCTCCTTAATGGGCTTCTTTCTCTTCCCTCCGTAACTGTCAGCGAGAACAGACAAGCTATTAATAAAACAAGTGCTTTACCAGCACTTTTTACCTCTCAAAGGTCCTGCACACCCTTTATCTCATTTGGTCTTCACTACGACCTAGTGAGATGGTCTGAGCTGGGATCTTTACCCCATTTCAAGCACAGAGAAGGTGATGTTTGGATGGGAGTGACTTGCTCCAGGTCATCCAGGTGATGGAGGTGATGGAGAGGCAGACGTTCAAACTCAGGTCTCCAGACTCCTCTATGAGTCTAAGCATGATGGCCTCTTTGGAGTAAACACAGGGCAGTGGTGTTAGATGTGCACGGATTTGGTTACTCTTTTCAGGGGGGAGGGACACCCATGAAATCTGCGGTCATGATTTAGAAGTACTGGCTTCTGACCCTGTAACAATTCCATGACCAGTAGGTCCCGCTCTGGGGCTCAGCTGGACAGAGCACGCCTCGCTGTTTGGACTTAGGGACCTGACTGTCCCTCTTCTTGAGGAATCTTGCCTCCTGGGCTCTGAACCCAGCTCAGTGGGGCGAGTGGATCACGGCCCCGTGGATTTCCGCACTGTGGTGAATGAGATACAATCAGTCTGGTCCAGGGTGGCACATCAACCCCTACCCACAGCAGGTGTGAGGAACAGCCCGGAAAGAACGAGCACTTTAATGAAGCCAGGAAAGGAGGCTGGTGTCTGCTCAGCATCCTACGCTCAGCATCCCAACAGTCTTCAAGCCTTATCTGTTCCCCTCATGCCCCCAATCACCAAAGATGGCCTTACTGAGAAAACACAGAACCCCAGCTGCTGGAGACCCTCCCAGCTCATGACTGTCCCCTGAGACGGGGGGGTCGGGACTCTGGAGGACATGCCTTCGTCCTTGTCAACATCACCTTCAGCACTGACAGGAGCTACTAGATTTTCAGGAACCAACAGTCTCCGGCTCGGTGCGAGGCCGGCCGCTTGACCCCTGATCTCACTGACTTCTCAGCGTGCCACCGAATAGCTTCTGGAGTCTTCCCCAGCGTGCAGAGGAGGAAGCTGAGACGGCGGGAGGCGGCCTGGCGGGAGTCACGCCCTCATTCACACAAACACGAGGAATGTGAGCCCAGGCCCCTCCAGCTCTGAGCCTGAGTGACTTGGCCAACGGAAGCCAATCCCACCGGCCGGGCACCCCCGGCTCACACCCCTATGGCCCACCATCGGGGGCGGGAGTGTGAAGGGCAAACAGTCTCCATGTGCCAGGCAGCACTGAAAATGGGGACTGGGGTCCTGCAAACCCCGGACAGATTGCCCCGAAGGGGAAATAAGACAGTGGAGACACCAAGGAGGACAGTCAGGACAGTCACAAATGAAGGCTGGACAGGGAGTTGAGGAAGGAAGACTGGAGGCCGTCCTTCCCCCAGGGAGGGACAGGGGGGGTCTCGCTCACCTGCTCCCTAAATGCTGACTCCCAAGTCCTAGGGGTGAGGGCTGTGCCCAAATCCAGCTTCACAGCGCCTCTCCCAGCCGCCTCCAGAATTCCCGAAGCCAGCGTATTCCCCACGGCCAGGTGGCCCTGGGCCTGTCCTGTAAACACACCAGGACACAGGGTCCAGCCAGCAGCCTGGCGTGGCTCACGCCTTGTCTAAGCACCTCGAGAGGAAGGGGGGGTGTCTTGTCTCCTCTTACTGACCCTGGTTTCTGAGTCGCCAATAAGCCATTCTGGGCAAGGCTGAGAAATTCCTCACCAGCCCCCTCACCCACCCACACACCCCTACCGCAACCATAAAGGGACCCTCTTTACTGACAGTGATGAGGAGGGGCCCCCACTGGTGTGCCCAGCACAGTGAGCCCCCCCCCAATGGCGGACCGCCAAGCCCCACACCGTTGTCGTGATCAGGATTGTCATTTTCACCGTGAACGTGGCCGTCCTCTCCTGTCTCAGCCCAGCATCGCCCCTGCCCTTCCCTCTGCGCCCCCGCCCCACCCTTGCCTTGGGGATCCCTGAGCCCAGGAAGCAGCAGGGGCGCTTTAAGAGCGGGGCCCTCACGATTCAGTGCTGCCTCAAGGAAATGTCAGAGGCCCGTCGGCTTCTGGATGTAATGTGTCCTGTCCATCAGCCCCCAGACAGGCCCATCGACAGAGGCCCGCGAAGATTTATTTTGTCTCACTTAATTGCCCTTTGTGCTTTATAAACATAAAGGTTGCAGCTTCTGGTCTGACAGCTAGAGTAGACCTTTTTCTTATCAGAAAAAAAGATGACATTTGGGCTTTTCACAATCTTTCCCTCACTCTTGACGGCCCCCTCCCCTTGCCTTGGACAAGCCAGGGGTCCAGCCCATCCCCGGTGCTGGTGTCAGACAGACACCTTGGGCAAGGGGCTGTTCCTCCCTGGCCTCAGTTTCTCCTTCTATAAAATGGGGGTGGTAACCAGACAAACCTCCAAGGGGAACATTCACCGAGACAGCGCGATGAATTGGGACCCACAGCCCTCGGGTTCCAATCCCACCTCTGCCCCTTGCTAGCTATGTGACTCAACCTCCCTACGCCTCAGTTTCCTGCTGTGTCACAAAGAGACGCAAATATGAGTGCCTGCTGCACAAGGTCAGTAGGATTGAATGATCTAATACGCACACGGCCCCAAGAAGAGTGTCTGGCAACACAGCGAGGGTCAGACCTCAGGAAGACCCTCAAGTAGCGTGTGCTGGGTGCCAGGTGCCTAACTCGTGTGCCTTGCACACGGCTGGGGCTATTATTAGTTTCTTCCAGATCAGAGGTTCCCAAGAGACTCCTCAAAGAGCACTTTATTTGTTGGCATTTAGCGATTTGGGGATTTCGTATAAAGTACAGGCTTCTGGGGGAGACTCCGGCGTCAGAGAAGGTGCACTTGTGCTCAGTTGTTGAGCTGAGTAGTGGTTCCCGCCATTGCCATTAGGCTCTGTGGGCATTTGGGTCTCCCAGCTTCCAGCCAACGGCCCCTGGGGACGTTCTTACCCTTGGAGGCTGAGGCTACAAGAGCCCTTCTTTCCTCCCAAGTTGCTCCTCAGGGTTGAGCTGAGGAAATCCATCATCTTGCTGGGGTGACCTTCTAGCCTTGACCGAGAGAAGACGGTGCCATGGCGGTGGTTTTTCTGATCGACCCCACCAGGCCTGGGTCGCACAGGGTCTGCTGATTTCCACCCAAAGGACTCGATATCAATTTTCAGAGTGAAGGGTTATCAAGAATTCCCATGGTACCGCTTTTCAAATGTGCCCAAGCCTTAGCCATTTTAACTCCGGTTTAATTACTAGAGGATCTAAGTCCTTAAAATATCTACGTATCAACAGGAGATGTAATTACATGCTTTTCATTCTGAATGCAGGAATAATTGTAAGCTCTAAATATATGTGCAAATGTGCACATTTCTGACACAAATTGCTCTTCTCCGCACTCCAAAGAGTTACTCACCCCTGCCCCACCTTTCTGGCTTGTACCACCTGTCTCATTGGAAACATCAGCCTGACCGTAGAATGATCTATAGGCAAATGTCTAATGATGTGAACCTATAGAATCATTTCTAGGATTCACTTCCTCCCTGGAAAAAAAAAGAGAGAAATTTCCTCAGCAGGAAAGATCTAAAGAATTTGGCAGGTGTTGGATCAGTAATATAAATAACTAAAGAGGGCTGGTGTGTGGTTATAGGGAGTGGTGAAGAGTGTGGCAAATTGCAAACTGGCATACATGTACCTTTTGGAAGAAGCAGCTGAAACTAAGCAGGAAAGGGAGCTCAGAGTCACCAGATACTTCAATTAAAAATTTTTAACAAGAATATTTATTTTAAAGAGAGAGAGGGAGAGAGAGAATGAGCAGGGGAGGGGCAGAGAGAGAGGGAGACACAGACTCTGAAACGGGCTTCAGGCTCCGAGCCATCAGCACAGAGCTTGACACGGGGCTCAAACTCACAGACTGTGAGATCACGACCTGAGTCTAAGTTGGATGCTTAACTGACTGAGCCACCCAGGTGCCCCTAATTCAATTTTTAAAGATAGATCGGAAGTTGATTTAAAACATTTTTTAAAATTATGTTTTCTAGCACAAGCTGGAGAGAGAGAGAGAGAGAGAGAGTTTTAAGCAGGCTCCATGCCCAGCTCAGTATGATGTGGGGCTCCATCTCACAATCCGTGAGATCATGACCTGAGCTGAAATCAAGAGTTGGATGCTTAACCAACTGAACCTCCCCCAGGGACCCCTAATTCAATTTTTAAAGAAAGATCTGAACTTGATTTTTGTAAGTTATCTTCCAATTTTTAAATATTGACAATTAACACACAAAAAAAGTGTAAAAGAAAAAACCACTCCGTGAGCTACACCAAACGCATCTGTGGGGTCACTTTGGGCTCAGACACACTCTCTGCAGTGCAGAACATTGGTACTGGGATTGGAATGTGGAGTCAAAGTTCTGGGTGGGACTCCTGATTTTGTCATTCACTAGCCGATTGGCTCTGACTGCCATCACCATTTAAACCTCCCAAAACTTCAGACTCTTTATCAGTGAAAAAGACATGATTATTTGCCTAAAAGACTTAGTGCTGAAGGTTCAATGAGAAAATTCGTGTACAAAGCTGGGCGCACTGCCGGCAGAGTAAATGGCCAGAAAATGAGTGGCGGCTGCTGGAGGCTTCCCACGTGAGAGGCACATGCTTCTTCACTGGGGATTGTCAAGAAAGCTCTTGCCAGGGCCGCAGTACCGGAGTCTGGCCAATCAAAACATGGACATGGCTTGATCTCGGTCATTGTCAGATTCTTTTCTGGTCCCATCTCCTTTTTCCCCTCTTGGGATTGACTTCTTCGGGGCTCAGGACCCTGACCCCACAGCTTTCGCTTTCCTACCACCCACTCAGCAGAGAAATGCAAAATGCCGCTGTTTGCTGGGCTGGGCTGCAAATTAATTCAGGGCGGACTGAATGGGGGGCATTGTGGCATCACTTACGGAGTCAGAGAGGCCCGGGGCAGGGGCTGATGGTTGCCAAGTCCTTCCTTGGCGTGAAATGAGCAGTCAGCAGAAGGTGTTTTATGCACTGCCCTGAATCCCTGTGAATTAGTCTGCCATTAGCATGAAAAATATTAAGCAATAAACAGTTGCGATATTTAACACTCTCTACAGAGGCCCATTGCCACAGGCGTAACCGCCGCAGACTGCGTTAATGAGCAACGGGGAGCGAGGCAGCGGGAAGGAGCCGGCTGGCTCTGGCGAAAAGCAGGCTCTGGGCGCCTCGCACACCACACATGCCAGGTCGAAGGTGCGCATGTTTCACGTGGAGACTTGCACATACTGACATGCTTCCCACATGGGCACATGCACATACCGGCACAAATAGGTGTGCACGCACATGTCCACATGCAGACACACATTCTAAACGTTTATGTGTGCGCACACGCACACACACACATTCAAAAAGTGCAACACATCCAGGCAAATGCACACACATGCTAATTCACATGCATATGTGCTCGAACGCCCCAAACTCATCCTTGGACTCACACACAGACCCAAGTAGAGGGTCATATACATACGTAAATGCGTGTGCATGCACACACACACACACACACACACGTCTCCCTATGCTGAATATCCTGGCATGGTTTGATCTGAGAGCAGGACCCATTTCGTGTCCACTGGGACTAGACAGTTGGCGAAATGATGGCTTCACTCAGTGATGGCCAACTTGGCGATGGCTTACGGGATGGACTGTTAAGCATGTACTGTGAGAATAGAATATAGAACTAAGGGTACAGATATCGAGGTTTAAAGACTATGAGCAACCAGGTGAGTTTTATTGAATAATTTATATGAGTGGAGACTGCTACAGACTCTAACACTTTTGCTTCCTTCCACCCTAGTGGTAGAGCTCAATAGCCTTCCATGGCTCCCTCTCACCTTAAGATTCAGTCTGGACTCATGAACTTTGTAGTCACATTCTTTCCCTACTGGTTGTAACCCAATCTAGTTTCCATTGTACATGTGATTCTCCAGATATTCTGTGCAATTTTCTCTTTCTTCCAACCCCACCCCCATTCTTTCATTTCCCTGTGCCATCGCACCTTCTCTGACATCTGCCTGGCAAGCCCTTTTTTCCCCCGTTCTCATTTTTTAAAACCAAGCAAGAGCATCATGTCTGGAAATACTTCTACTTGACTCACCAGGCAAAGTCCATTCGTTTGTTGCCAGTCTACTGTGTGTTGGGCACTGTGCTGTGGACTTAAAGACAGAGGTGATATGGCTCAGGTCCACGTGGACCCCAGAACAAGGTAATGTGGCACTTGAACTGACTTACTGAAAGTATTTGCACGTCTGTGTCCTCCCCCAAGCAACGGGCTTCCTGCGGTCCAGAGCTGTGCCTTCTATCCACATACCGCCAGGGCCTCGCCAGTGTCTGGCTAATCTAGGTACTTGATAGCCTCTTCTTAGGAAAAGAGGCCTCTATTATAATAAAAGGCAAAGGCAGAACCCTGCAGTAAACTGTAGGGAGGGTCATTGGTGTTAAGCCTAGCAGCGAGGGAAGCGGGAGGTGATCTCAAGGACCTGGCCCTTGCCGACGATTTGAAGTGCTGCGCTGTGATTGCTCGGTTAGCGAGATGAGAAAGAGCAGTCTGCAGGGTGCTTGCATTCCTGCGACCTTCACATTTCTATCAGCCGGGGTCACACGGGGCCAGGCTAAAGAGGGCCGTGGGAGTGGGGATGGACTCGAGTGGACGAGAGGGAACGGTGGTCGCCACTAGGGGGCGTGTTGAGTAGGGTCAGATGGAGAGGGAGGGTGGGGTGGGTTTGGCTCTGTGCTTGGATCGCTGAGTGGGCCGAGGCTTCATCCCTGAGACGGGGAGATGGGAGGGGCGGGTTTGGGAGGTAGAGGCTGCTTGTCAGAGGGTGATTCCTGCAGGGTGTTTCATTAGGAAGCGAATTCCCAGGAAACACTGGTAGAGAAGTGGGAACACAGGGATGGGGAAGGAAGCCAAGCAACTTGCACTTGACAAGTGCAAGACTTGCACCTGTCAATCATGGGGGAAAGACAGCCCCCAGTGGGGACGTGATTGCGGAGTACCTCCAGCACCACGCGCATCCGGGAAGAGTGGCCTCCCGAAGCCCGTGTGCGGCTCCCCAGACAAAACAACACACGGGCTGGCTGTCAGGAGTGGAAGCCACAGGCCCATGGCACGGCGCAGCTAGGGGGGGTCTAGGGGCTGTGTGCAGAGCAGCGATGTGGCGGGTTAGAGAGGTACTTTAAGATGTATCGAGTCCGGGTCACCAGTGGGCTGGCTCATCTAAGCGGAGATCCTCTTTAGTAAGACAGGTGCTCTTTCCATGGATACTGTAGCGTGTGTGCTGTGTGTCCAGTTCTGCTGGAGATAGCAAGGTCCTGGACGGACCTCCACTCCAGCGACAGAGGGCAGACAAGTGAATTAGAACACGATGTCAGGCAGTAGTAAGTGCGAGGAAGGAAAATAAGGCAGAGGAAGGAGTCGGAGAGCGAAGGGCAGGGCTGGGGTGGGCGAAGTCATCTTGAAGGAGGTGGCCTCTGAGCTAAGGCCTGCATGACGGGAGGGTGATGGCCATGCTGACCTCGAGGGAAGGAGCGTCCCAGGCAGAGGGACCCAAGATGGAAACACACCTGCAGTGATGGCAGGAGGGACAGTGAGGTGGCCGTGGCCTTGGAGGGGGTGGCCAGAGACCAGGACGTGGAGCCTGCACCTTGGCCATGATTTTAATTCTGAGTGTGATGGGTGGTCACTGATGGCTTTGAGTAAGTGGGCATTAGGATTCGTATTTATTGATTTGTTTTTTAACCTCTTTAGAAGGCTATTACTCTGGCTGCTGGGAGAAGAGAGGAAACAGAGGTTCAGGTATGGAAGATATTGCATTGGTTTTGGAGGTGGTGGGAAGCATGCAGATTCAGGGCATAGTTCACCATCCAGCCAACAGGACCTTGTGCTCGTGTGTGGCATGAGGGGTGTGACGGAGAGGGAGGAGTCAACGATGGGTCTTGGCTCCTCTGCTTGAACAGCAGAGTGCAGAGGCCATTTGCTGGGATGGGGAGAGGGGAGATCTGCCAGGGAAGTAGGTGTGGGCATCAGCTCAGCTCCCCTGTTGGTCAAATTAGGTCTGAAGCATCCAGGTGAAGATTAAAAGTCTGGACTTCCGGGTGGACATTGGGAGCCATCAGCTTACTGGTAATATGTAAAGACAGGGCTTGGTGAGTTCACCTTGGGAGGGAGGGTAGCTAGAGAAGAGGTCTGAGAAGCAAATCCTGGGGCTTTTTGTGTCACATGAGGAAGCGGGAGGCAAAGCCAGCAAATAAGACAAGGTGGCGAGGCTCCGGGCAGGAGGAAAGGCAGGAGAATGCTGTCCCAGAAGCATCAAGAAAGAAGTATCTTAAGGAGAGAGTGACCTACTGAGCCACATCTTGCCGAGCGGTGGAATCAGATGTGGCAAGACGGAGGTGGTGGCTGGTGGTAGGGGAAGCTTGAGACAGTCCGTTGGGAAGGAGGCAGAAGAGAAGGAATCTAGAAGCAGAGGTGATGAGCACAGAGTCCTGTAGGAAGCTGAGACCCACAGCCTCCCTGACTTCTGTTGACAACAAGAGCTATTTCAACATGTCTTATGCTGATCGGAGTGATGTGCTCTCTGGAGAGTCTGGAACTCAGGGGACAGTTCCAAGCTGGAGATGGAGGCTTGAGGATTATCAGTAAGATGCTGGCAGCTCCAAATAAGAGGAAAAAAATTAATGCCAATTGCCACAAAATAATAGGGAGATTTCTTTATCCCATGAAGCATTAATTCCAGAGGTAAGGTGTGTTCTGGAGCTGATCGAACTGATTCACCAGCTCAATGACACCCTCAAAGACCCAGACTTTTAGTGCGTCTCTTCTCTGTTCTCCATTGTTCAGGCTTCATCTGAGGACTGCCGGTGGCCACGTGGACCACATACTTCTCTATTCATATCCAGCAGAAGCAAGCAAAACCACTCACTCCAATATCACTGCAGCCATTCCCTTTGCTCGGCCAACTTAAGTCATGTGTCCACTTGCCACAGGAAAGTATGAAATGGTTGGCTGGCAATGAGCCTGGAGAACCTCCCCAGGATAAGACTAGCCGTCCTGATGACCTTTCTCATTTGGATATGGGGGAGGACATGTCCCAGCCATTCGTAAGATGGGGGTAGTGGATGTTGGGAAGGTGCCAGCCCTTGTCTGCGAGGGAGACTTATTTTGGATAAGGACCCCTGTATGACATTGGACCCTCTTTACAGCAGAAGGTTCTGTGTCCCAGTAGGGGAAAATATGCATGGGAACTTACGGCCTGCCTAAACAGCCCAGCCAAATAAGGGTGGGCTCCAGTAAGGTGACACTTAGGCCCCGGGCTGATGACTAGTTCCAAAGACTTTAGGTTAGGCCTATAGAATCAGAATCTCCTTAGAATCTTGTAGGCCTTTCTCATTGACATATGTGTTCTAGTCTTCAGGAACAGATCTCTGAACCCAATGTCTGGCAAAAAGCAGTGGCCAGGAGACTTACTTCTCTTGACCAGGGATTCAGGTATGAGGCGAAGACACTCATAGTCTCTGCAGCTTAGCAGAAAGAACTTACATTTTAAAGACATACCTGGATTTGTGCGACCACCCATAAATGACACGACATTTCTCAACTACCATCCCTTCATTGATAAAGTGGGTAACATGTCAAATATTATCATGCAGATATGGGAGTATTAAATGAGATAATACATGTAAGGCTCTTAGCAAATGCCAAGCACAGAGTAAGCACTCAGCATGTTGAGGTAGTTGGGAACAAGGGTCTTCCAAAAACAGGGGCAGTTGCTCACTTTACTTAAAGGGAGGACGGAGATTACGTCAACAGCCACACCTTGGTCAAACCGCCGCACTGTGAGGCTGATGAACACAGAACACAGAAATGGTGGAGGAATTCTCCTTTCTTTCCTCACCTTGTCACATTGTACCCCATTGTCCTGGCGTCATTACTATTCCTGACAGCACGCTCAGGGTCTGATCATGCCAGACCCTTCAACTGCTCACTGTCTCCGGCAGAAGCAAGTCCCAGATCCTTAATCCGACATTCAAACTGCGTCATGACTAGAGTCCTACTTACCTTTCCACTGTCTTCCCTTGAAATTTAAACTTTGCTCACTCGGCTCTTCCTCATTCTTGTTCTTTCATTCAATCTATCAAGCCATGCTCCTTCACGCCTCTGGCATGCTACTTCAGCCTGAACCTCCCTTGCCTAAAACTCCCCCGTTTTCGACCTGATCCCCCTTTCCTAGGTGGGCTCCTTGCAGCATGTTGGGCCTTGGCTTACTGACATATTTGGGGAGGACTTACCTGATATCTTGGACTACTATTATATGTTCCTCTAGTACCTTGAAGTTCCTCTTAGGCCTATGCAGTTGAAATTAATTACTTAGTGGGATAATTATTTGTATTCTCTCTGTCTCTGTTACTGGTCTTTAAAGTCCATGAGGATAGACAGTGCATTTCTTGAAAAAAAAAACAAAAACAAAAAAACAAAAACCAAGATGGTGCACTATGCCAGAAATCTTAAAAAAAATTTTAATGTTTATTTATATTGAGAGAGAGAGAGAGAGAGAGAGGCAGTGCATGAGCTGGGGAGGGGCAGTGAGAGACAGAGACAAAATTGAAAGCAAGTTTCAGGCTCTGAGTTGTCAGCACAGAGCCTGATGTGGGGCCTGAACCCACAAACCATGAGATCATGACCTGAGCCAAAGTCAGATGCTTAACCAGCTGAGCCACCCAGATGCCTCCAGAAATCTTAAAAAGTAAAACAACATGGCAAGGATTCTTGCTTTTCATCTATCCATATACCACCTATGTCTTTCCACTCTGCTACTCATCCATCCATCCATGCATCCACCCATCCATCCATTCATCCATCTGCCCGCCCCCTCTATCTAGAAGTTCATTCAAGATGACAATCATTCTGAAGAATAAGTATCAGACCCTTGCTAAACACCAGGGAGCCTCATTTACACATTCATTGATTCTGCCACTCTTTCAAAATTTATAGGAGATGCACTTCTTTGCTATCACAGGACAAGGGGGCACCTATCTAACTCCTATCTGAAAAAGAATATTGAAGTGTCAAAAAGCAAGTCTAAAATATGTTTTTGGTCAAGAGGCACGGGGCAGGTTGGGACACAAAGCTAAATGAGTTGTTATGATAAGCTGTGAAGGTTTAGTCGAGGAGAAGAAGCTGCTGGCGAAGGCTGGCAGCCTGACCTGCATGAGAGCTGGGTGTGCGGGGGCCTTCCGGGGCCCTCATGAGCACTGCAGTGTGCGGTGGGCAATAATAATGTATAATGCATGTATTATCCGTAATGAAGTGGGCAAGCCAATTCCTTTCTGGGGCCTGGGCCAGAGCAGCAGCGCTGAAGCTCACCAGTGACAACGTGGTGGCAGTGGCTGGGATCACTTGCTAACCCGCTGGCTCCCTTTCTGCTCTTGCTTACTGAGCTAGGACGTAAGCCCCGCACATTTTGGCTGGAGCACTGATATCCTCCAGGGACCCCATCCTCTAAGCCTCTAAAGTGGCTCCCAAGTCTCTGACAGAGTCACCTGAGTCTTGCTCGGCGTCCCCGGCAGATCTCCTTCTATCTAGAGGACTCCGGAACCTTCTGGGTTGGGCTTGAGTTCACCACTAGCCCTCATCCCACCTTGGCCTTGCAGGTGGTGAGCTCAGACGCTTGGGAGTGTTCCTCCAATTCCTTACTTCTCCCAATGGCTCTTACCTGACGGACCCGTTTGGGGGATTGAGTGAGTTAACATAGGTCAAGGGCTTCTGGAAGTGCCTGGCGTGTGGCGTTAGGGATTGTTGTCGTAGCTGCCGTTATCCGTCTGCAGGGCACCAGTGCTGGAGGCCATGGGCACTTGTCCCGGATCTCGTTCCTAATCCTTTCCAGGCCCTGCAACTGACTTACGAGAGATCTGGGGCGAGCCCCTTAACACCTGTGGATCGCAGCTTCCCTACCTCAAGTCCCCTCGGAGACCCTCATTAACCACGACTTGCCTTGTTTCTACAGGCCAATTCTCAGATGCCTGGAGTAGTGTATCAGCTCACCGATGCTTGGTACAGTGGCCAGTAATTAAAAAGCAAATTGCAAACCGATGGAAGCGAAAGAGGATTTGTCGTGGTGGCTGTTCACCAGATGATGTCGCTGGGGTCACCGTTCTGTCCCCTTCTCAGCTTTAATGGGCTCCGTATTGGCTTCTTTCTCAGGCAGGCTCCCCAGGGTGCTGGCGAGCTTTGGGTTTTCAATCTACCAGCTTAGGAACCGCGGATGAAAGACGGTGCCTGTTTTTTTTCCCTTTCCCTTCCTTCCTCCCTTTCTTTCTTTCTTTCTTTCTTTCTTTCTTTCTTTCTTTCTTTCTTTCTTTCATTTCTAGGAGAGAGAGAGAGAGAGAGAGACAGCGTGAGCAGGGGAGGGTCAGAGAGAGAGGGAGTCACAGACTGAAACAGGCTCCAGGTTCTGAGCTGGCAGTCAGCACAGAGCCCGATGCGGGGCTCAAACCCACGAACCGCGAGATCAGGACCTAAGTGAAAGTCAGACGCTTAACCGACTAAGCCACCCAGGCGCCCCTAAAACTCTGTTTCTGTTTTAATCCAGTATAGTTAACATACAGTGTTACATTAGTTTCAAGGTGTACAATATAGCAATTCAGCAATTCCCAGTCCCCATCGTGATAGGTGCCCTCCTTAGCCCCCATCGCCTATTTCACCCTCCTCCCCACCCCACCCCCCTGCCTCCCTTCTGGAACCATCAGTCTGTTCTCTGTAGTTAAGAGTCTGTTTCTTGGTTTGTGTCTCTTTTTTCCTTTGCTCTTTTTTAAAATTTTGGTTTGTTTTTTAAACTCCACGTGAGAGTGGAATCATATGGTATTTGTCTTTCTCCGACTGACTTATTTCTCTAATTCCATCCATCTTGTTACAAATGGCAAGATTTCATTCCTTTTTAGAGCCGAGTAATATTCCAGGGTGTTTATTTATCACATATGTATACATATGTACATATGTATATAATATATTATCATATATATATATATATATATATAGTACACCACTTCTTTATCCACTCATCAGTCAATGGACACTTGGACTCTTTCCATAATTTGACTATTGTACATAATGCTGCTATAAATATTGGGATACTGTGCATGTATCCTTTTAAGTTAGTATTTTTGTATTTTTTCTGTAAATACCCAGTAATGTGATTACTGGACGGTAGGGTAGTTCTATTTTTAACTTTTTGAAGAATTTATATCCCATTTCCCACAGTGTCTGCACCAGTTTGCATTCCCACCAACAGTGTGAGGGTGTTCCTTTTTCTCCACATCCTCACCAACACTGGTTGTTTCTTCTTTTAATTTTTATTCTCATTTTTATTTATTCATTTATTGTTTATTTATTTATTTTAGAGAAAGAGAGACAGCATGCAAGTGGGAGGAAAGAGGGAGTGAGGAAGGGAGAGAGACAGAGAGAGAGAGAGAGAGAGAATGAGAATCTTAAGCAGACTCCACGCTCAGTGCAGACCTCAACATAGGGGCCCGATTCCATGAGCCTGGGATCATGACACAAGCCAAAATCAGGAGTTGGATGCTCAACCAACTGGACAACCCAGGCACCCCTTTTTAAAATTTTTAATTAAAAAAATTTTTTTTAAAATTTTTTTATTTAAAAAAAATTTTTTTTAAATGTTTTATTTATTTCTAGGAGAGAGAGAGAGAGACAGCGTGAGCAGGGAGGTCAGAGGGAGTACAGACTGAAACAGGCTCAGGCTCTGAGCTGGCAGTCAGCACAGCCCGACGGGCTCGAACCTGACACCGCAAGATCATGACCTAAGCGAAAGTCAGATGCTTAACCGACTAAGCCACCCAGGTGCCCCTTTAATTAAAAATTTTTTTACTAAAAACAGGTTTCCAGGAGTGACTGGGTGGCTCATTCGGTTGAGGATCTGGCTTCAGCTCAGGTCATGATCTTGCAGTTTGTGGGTTCGAGCCCCACATCGGGCTCCGTGCTGACAGCTCAGAGCTTGGAACCTGCTTCAGATTCTGTGTCTCTCCCCTTTCTTCCCCTCCCCTGCTCGCACTCTCTCTCTCTCTCAAAAATAAATACTAAAAAATATTTTTTTAAATGTGTCCAGTTTCATTGAGATAGAACTGATAGTGCCTTGGATCAAAAGAGTTGAGACAGTGCCTTGTATCAAAAATCCCAGGATCGCTTCTGCAGGGCTGAAGTGTACCCTGGCCTGAAGCACCAGAATGAGGGTGGTCGGCTTTCCCTACCAACCCCTGAAATCCATGGTGGGCGTGGGTGCCATCAGCCTCACCAGGATGGGGAAGCGGAAGGGGTGGAGCCCCACGGCAAACTGGAGAACTTGTGCCAGAGGGATGGATCGGTGCAGAATAGGTAAAACAACCTCTGACTATTAAAAGGCAACATGAATGCAGCCTGCCCTGCACTAGTTCCACCTTTCTGGAACCTTCCCTCATTGGATTTCTTGAAGGTGATACCCCCTTCCTCGGCTTTTCTTTTACCAGAACACTTTGTTACCCTTATCAGCTTGCTGAGCAATTCCTCACCCTTGAGAATTGTGGGTATGGGAGCCTCATCACTATAGGGAAAGCTCATTGTTCTCCCTCTGTGCTCCCACAGTGCCCTGCTCTGATCTACACCCCAGAGCCCCCGCTGATGTTATGCACAGACTTATTTCCGTGCCTGCCTCCCCCTGTAAGTTGTGAGCCCCGGAGGGCAGTGACTTTGGGATTTATCTCTGTGGCTCTAGTGCCTGCAGTCGTTGCCGTACATAGTAGGCACTTAATAAATGTTTCTTGCATTAAAAAGATTCAATCAAGGTGCAATTTATCTACACCTTGCCAGTGGCCCCGACCACACATCATTTGCCTGTGTCCTGGAGGATGCTGGGAAGATCAATGCAACAATATTACAAAGGCCCTGGAGAGGAAGGCATCCAGTGAAAACAGGTTTTGTTATTAGCGGTGTATTGCTTATTAAGAGACCCTGGCACATTGCATCTGCTGGGGGCGCGGGGGGAAGGATGCGCAGGAGAATCGGAAAGTCGTGATCAGAATGTCCAAGTGGAAAAAAGTTCGGTGGGCGAATGCCCAAGACATCAGCTAAAAAGCCCATAATTTACATTGGATTACCAGGTGAAAGTTGATGAGAGCGTTGCAACAATCCCTTCCTGGCATATGAACATCTCATTTATAAAAATATTGATCCCGCTTCTTTGGACATAATTGATTAATTATATTTTGGGAGAGAAAAATCGTTTCCAGGTCTCTGCAGGGTTTGCCTGGCCTCATCTCACAATGTCCGTCCCTCCTCCCCACCCCCCCAACCCCCGACAATGGTTGAATAACCTTATTTTTCAAGACTGTGTCTTCTCCATCTCCGCAGGTGGGGGCTGCAGAATCTGGGAAGACTCTGGCTTTGTGAACTCCTTGGGTGGACCACGCAAAGAGCTAGTCTAAGGCTAGAATGTCACAGTCATAATCTTAGGAGTGGAAAGCATCACAGAAATCAACTCAGAAATTAACTTCAAATCTTACAATCCGTCACTCGCTGCGCCTTAGTGAGGGATGGGCCAGGAAAACGGAAAACCCAAAGCCCATCACAGTGCTACTTTCCCCATCATGAAAAGCCCAGCACATGTTCTCTGTGGAAAATTAGAACGATGCAGAACAAAGAAGAAAATAAAACTGATCTTCCATTATCCTGTCACATTAAGAAAATCGCTGTTCATATTTTAAAGTATGTGTTTTCAGTAATTTTGTTTTACAATATTAGAATTATTCTGCGATATTACTTTGTAGCCTGGTCTTTCATTTATTAAGAGATGGTGAGATGCTTTCTCCTTGCTATTGCTTTTTACGACATAATTTTTAATGGATGGGTAGTATTTTCTTATATTATTTGTATAATGCTATCTTTATTTCCTCATTGTTGGGTTTTTAGGATGCCTCTGGTTTTCTTGTTTTGCTCTTAAAAGTAACAGTGCAATTAGCATTGAGATCTATAAAGCTCTGCATAGATCTCTAGATTCTTCCTTTGGCTGTATTTCCTAGAGGGTGAACTGCTCGAGCAAAGGTTGTTCATATTTTCAGGATTTTGATATGTGTTTGAAACTGTCTTCCAGAAAATATGCTTCAATTTATACTTCCAGTAGTACTTTTTTTTCCTTTTTATTTATTAATTTATTTTTAAAAATACAATGTATTGTCAAGTTAGCTAACCATACAGTGTACACAGCGTGCTCTTGGTTTTGGGGGTAGATTCCGTGATTCATCACTTACATACAACACCCAGTGCTCATCTCAGCAAGTGCCCTGTAGCCGGGGTGGCTCAGTCTGTTAAGGGTCTGACTTGGGCTCAGGTCATGATCTCTTAGTCTGTGGGTTCGAGCTCCATGTCAGGCTCCGTACTGACAGCTCAGAGCCTGGAGCCCACTTCGGATCTGTGTCTGCCTCTCTCTCCGCTCTTCCCCCGCTCACATGCTGTCTCTCTCTCAAAAATAAATAAACATTAAAAGAAATTTAGAACATTTTCATCCCCTCAGAAAGGATCCTTGAGTCCATGGAAGTCAGTCTTCATTTCCTTTCCCCCTGAGATAAGTATTGATCCATTTTTTGGATCTTTTTATTTGCCTCTTCTAAACATTTCATGTAAATCCAATTTCACATATATATTCTGGAATCGTATGATAGATGGTCTTTGATGACTGAAGTTTGTTCACTGAGCATAATATTTCCAAGGCTTCTCCATGTCAGAGCATGAATAAGTCCTTCACTCCTTTTTCTTATGTCTGAATATCTGAATGTTTACCTGTTCATTAGTTGATGGACATTTGGGTTTTTTCCACTTCTTGTCTGTTATGAAGAGTGCCACTGTGAACATTCATAGGCACACTTTTCTGTGGATATTTGGTTTCATTTCTCTTGGGTGTGTGAAATTCCTGGGTCACATGTTAGCCTTATAGGTTTAACTTTTTGTAGAACCAGTAGACGGTTTTCCGTAGCAGCTACACTCTTTTACATACCTACCAGCAATGACGAAGGGTTCCCATTTCTCCACATCCTCTCCAGAACTTACTGTCTGTCTTTTTGATGACAAGTCATCCCAGTGAGTGCAGAGTGGTGGCTCCTCATGCTTTTGATCTGTAGTTACTCGATGGCCAATGACATGGACATCTATTCATGTGTTGGTTGGTCATTTGTGTACCTTCTTTGAAGAATAGCTACCGGATTCTTTGCGCATTGTTTTTGTTTTTGTTTTTTGTTTTAAGCACTTTCCACACTGGATGCAAGACTTCAACTCAGGACCCTGAGATGAAGACCTGAGCTGAGATCAAGAGTTGGACAGTCTACTGGCTGAGCCACCCCGGTGCCCAATTTTGCCCATTTTTAAATTCGGTTCTTCTTTGTCTTCTGAGTTTTGACTTCTTAAAGTTGTCTGCATGTTTGGGGTACACACTTCTTTTTTTTAACATTTAAAAATTTTTAAAAATGCTTTATTTATTTTTTTGAGAGAGAGAGACAGACAGACTGCGTGAGCAGGGGAAGGTCAGAGAGAGGGAGACACAGAATCTTAAGCAGGCTCCAGGCTCTGAGCTGTCAGCACAGAGCCTGACATGGGACCCGAACCCATGAGCCATGAGATCATGACCTGAGCCGAAGTCCAATGCTTAACCGACTGAGCCACCCAGGCGCCCCTGGGGTACACACTTCTTATCAGATATATGTCAATATTTTCTCTCAAATTGAGGATTGGCTCCTCACTTTGTGGATGATACCCTTTGCAACACAATTTTAAATTTTCATAAAATCCAATTTATCTTATGTTTCTCTTTTGTCTCTCATGCTTTTGGTGTTCTCGCTAGGAAGCCATTGCCTCACTCAAAGTCAGGAAGATTTACACCTGGGTCTGCTACAGGAGTTTGACAGATTCAGATCTTACATTTAGGTCTCTTGCACCAAAAAAATTAGCACTGGGGTTGCACCTTCGTATTTTGTATTGTGTGAATTATCTGTTTTGTTCGTTTTCTCATCAGGCTGGTTTTTCTCTGATGCAATTTGATGAGCAATTTGTTTATTGAATGTTAGTGCTTTGTCTTATTTGCTGCAATTTCATTTGCTGGCTTGTATTTTGCCTATTAATTTTGCTTGTTGTGCAAAACTACTCTTTTTAAAAGACATTAGTCTTTATCCAGTAAATGAGCAAGGAGACCAGATTCTTCGGTCTAGGGATTATAAAAAAATTAAAGAGAATTTCCTCCTCTGGCTCTGTCTGATTAGGTGGGTGGCTGCACCGCAGAATTGTAGCCCTTCCACAATTTCCTGGTAAATGGATGAAAAAAAACCCCGGGGTAATCCTGGATTAGAAGCAAGTCATGAAGGATGGAAATTTGGAATTGGGTTAGGGACACAGACTTGGCTCAAGGCATACTTTGATTCAAACCTGGATTCTTTTTTTTTGTTTTTTGTTTTTGTTTTGTTTTGTTTTTTCCAAATCCTGATATTCACTAGTTGCATGACTTTGGATAAGGTATCCAGCTCTCTGAGCTCATTATCTTCCACTGTAAATATGGGATGATAATCCCTTTTTGCAATGTTATTTTTTTTATAAAGTAATTCTCAGACTGCTCTGCTGAAGAGAATTATTGGAAAAGATTTTCAAGAAATGTTTATTTTTGAGGGAGAGACACAGTGCAAGCAGGGGAGGAGCAGAGAGAGAGGAAGACACAGAATTCAAAGTAGGCTCCAGGCTCTGAGCTGTCAGCACAGAGCCCGACACGGGGCTCAAACCCATGAACCACCAGATCATGACCTGGGCTGAAGTCAGACCCTCAATTGACTGAGACACTCAGGCGCCCCTACAATGTTATTTGTAAAGAGTCACTGAGCAGAGTGTTTGTGGTTCTGACAATACATCTAGTTAGAGACCTAAAAACATTCTCACCAGAAACATCTAAACATGCTGGAGATTGTTATCATTTTAAATGCATAGATAAATTTGCAAAAAGAGAAAAAGGCTCTTTCACTGACTGAAAAGTAGAAGGAGAGGTGTGTCAGCAGGCACGGTGTTCATGTGGGCAGGGTGTCAATCCTACCAGGCTGGGGAAGTGGGTTTTAATGCCCACTGAGGACAAGGGATGAGGTATTTAGCCACACAGAGACCCCACCCACAGAGGGAAAAAAAAAAAACCAAAAAACCCCAACCCTTCAAAAGGCTGTTTCCTCTAGAAAGAGTAGACGAGAAATAATCAACCTGCCAGTAAAGGAAATTTGTCAATTTCTGCTTGACCTCTGAGTAGAAAACTTTCCCGCACATCTTCAAAACCACAGGCTTCCCGTCCCTCCCATACACTTGAGATTCAGATTTACACCGAGAATCCTGAAGCTGAGAAAATAAAACAACAGTCTGTAAAAATTCTTATTAACAACAAGAGAAGAGGGGAACATTTGCCCCTCATTTTTTGATCAAAAGCATTGACACCCAAAGCTAACAAGGACAATATAAGGAAGTGAGATTTCAGGCCAATCTCATGTATAAACATAGATAAAGCCCAAACAAAGATGTGCCGAAAATAGAATCCAGCAATACAGTAAACAGATACCATAAAATGTCCAATTTGGGTTAATTCCAGGGATGTGAGTTTGGATCACGTTAGAAAGTCAATTAGTGCAATTTGCCCCATTAACAGATTAAAGGAGAAATAGCTTGTAATAATTTCAACATATGTGAAAAAAGAACTGATACAAATTTTTAGCCAAAGAAAATTAAAGGCTGTAAAAAAAATCCTCTAACAAACATTGTGTTTGACAGAAAATTGAGGAAAGCATGCCTTTAAGATCAGGAACAAGAAAATGGTATGTATTGTCGCTACTTTTATTCAGCACCGTATCGGAAGTCCTAGCCAGCACAGTAATGTGGAGAAAGAAAGAAAAGCTACAAAGCTAGAGATGAAGAAAAGAATTTAATCTTTCCAGATGATAGGATTATTTATATAGAAAACTCAAAAGGACCTACAGATAAATTATTAGAATTAATAAGAAAAGTTCGCACGATGCTTGTACAACAATGTAATATACAAAAATAAATTGCATTTCTGGTCACTAGCTCTCAGTAGAGAGAAGGTGTAATAAAAAAAAAAATACATACCAATTGTAATAGTACCTATAAAGAAATCTAAATCTGAAGATGTTAGGAAACCTTTAAGGAGAAAAATTATAAAATGTTATTAAAAGAAGGTAAAGGAAACATAAGGACTATTTTATGTTCATGGAGAAGAAGCTCGATTTCCTAAAGCTCTCCATTCTTTCCAAGTTGATCAAATTGTCTGTGCTATTAAGATTCCAACAGATTTTTTTTTAAATGATGCAAATACTACATTTTGTGGGGGCTTAATACTTATCACCATGAGGACTGAGTCATGTATAGAAGTGTTGACTCATTATATTGAACACCTGAAACTAATATAACAGTTTGTTAATTACACTGGAATTAAAAGAAACTTTAACACTACATTTGTGGAATAAGAAAGGGCCCAGAACAAGATATTCATAAAGAAGAGAAATGAGAGGAAGCTTACCTGACCTCATATGAAGGACTATTAGGAAATCTGTGTAGTTCAAATCATGATTAAACTTTGGTAATTAAGGCCAGTGACAGAGAGGGGACCGAGTGGTCGTATAGCTGCCTCACACCACACAAAAGCCGCTTTCAGGTATATTGAAGATTTACGCGAAAGGCGAAACATAAAATCTTTTAGAAGACAGTATTGGAGTATATATTTATGACGATGCGTCAAGGAACCATATTTTAAAAACAATCCACTAGAAGTATAAATCTTAAAGGGAAAGATGAATACATTTGACTACATAAACAAGCTCCTGTTAAAAAAATACAACAAGAAAAACAGAGTTAGAATGTCAGCCACCGTGTGGGCAAAGGTATTTGCAGCCACGACACACACAAGTAAGTACTTAGTATCAAGCAAAATAGTGTCTACAAGTCAATGTGAATTAGGGGAACCATCAAGTAGAGACATGGACAAGCAACTTGTACAAGCTGTCGCAGAAGCGGAGAATAAACATCACTAAGCCTGTGAGAAGATGCTCGACTTCATTAATATTCTGGGAATGAAAATTAAAACAACCATAAGACACATCAGAACACCTAGTCAACTGCAAAACAAAATCATTGGTGAGGCTCTGGCCTGATGGCAAATTTGTACTTTTCTGGTGGGAGAACAAAATGTGTAACCACTTTGGAGAGCCTCTTGGCTTTTCCTGCTCAAGGTGAAGATAATCCTATCCACGGCCGGGCAATTTCTCAATGCTCTAGGTACATATCCCGGACAAATGCTTGCCTGTGTGTGACAAGAGACACATATAGGAATGTAGATAGCTACAATTTTTTTTAAACAGGAGAAAAGTACTAGAAATATTTATCATCTTTGGAGTGGAAAAATACACACACTGGTGCATACACTGCGATTCTAAACAGCAGTCAAAATGAACCACAGCAACATGGAGCAAGGATGAATCTCAGAAACACTGAGGGAGCAAAGCAAATTGTTGATGAATAATACACTGTAATTCTACTTACTTAGAATTCAAAGCCCATGAAAAGGTAAACGATATGTTGTTTTTGGATACAAATAGGGTAAAATTACAGAGTAAAACAATGGCTAAACACACACGATAAGCAGGAGGGGGTGAATCTGAGGGAGAAGGACCCTGCCCGGGTGAGGGAGGGACCTGCGGAGAACCACAAAGATGGTGGCAATGTTCTACTTCTTAAACTAGGTGTTGGGTACCCAGCGGCCCATGGCATTTCTTCCTGTCTCACACATATGTTCCATTCATTTGGATCTAGTGATTGTTGTATCATGGTGGTCAAGAAACTTTCTCTATAAAGAGCCGTATGGTAAACATTTTAGGGCTTTGCTGGCCATAAGTCTCCCATTGCAACTACTACACTGTGCTGTTGTTGCTTGAAAGTAGCCATAGGCCAGATGTAGGGGCGCCTGGGTGGCTCAGTCGGTGAAGCGTCCGACTTTCGCTTAGGTCATGATCTCGCGGTTCGTGGGTTCGAGCCCCGCGTCGGGCTCTGTGCTGACTGCCAGCTCAGAGCCTGGAGCCTGTTTCAGTCTGTGACTCCCTCTCTCTCTGACCCTCCCCTGCTCACGCTGTCTCTCTCTCTGTCTCCTAGAAATAAATAAAACAATAAAAAAAAAAAGAAAGAAAGAAAGTAGCCATAGGCCAGATGTAAACAAATAAGTATGTCCATGTTCCAATAAAACTTTCTGTGCAAAAGTAAGCAGTGGTGAGATTTGGCCCTCAGCCTCTCTAGTTTTCTTACTGCTCCCTTGGTAACTCCAGTTTAAAATTATACACTAATGGGGCTCCTGGGTGGCTCAGTCAGTTAAGCGTCTGACTTTGGCCCAGGCCATGACCTCAGGGTTCGCGGGTTTGAGTCCCACGTCGGGCTCTGTGCTGACAGCTAGCTTCGGAGTCTGTGTCTCCCTCTCTCTCTGACCCTCCCCTGCTCACGCTGTCTCTCTCTCTCTTTCTCAAAAATAAATAAGACATTAAAAAAATACAATTAAAACATTATACACTAATTTAAAAAAAATCCTGTGCTAACTTAAGACAATATTTTTAAAGAGACATTTATTATTAATAAAAGAGGAATGTATTATAAATGATAAAAAGGGTTGATACAGAACAAAATTAGGAGCGATTTATCAGGAAGCTATTAATACTCTGGGGCTTGTATAGCTTCAGTAGGTAGATTCAGAACATATAAAGAAGGTATTGGCAAATTTATAAAGGTAAGTAAGTATACGCATCCAGGATCAGAATGGAGAGTTTAACAGGCTTTCCTAAGTGACTAATAGATTAAACTGACAAAAATTAGAAGGTTATGGAAAATTCAAATAACAACACTAAAGTTTTCAGCTAATGGACATGCACAGAACTTTGCAGGTAATATTTAGAGAACATAAAAATTCTTTTCCAAAATAATTGAATGTTTATAAAAGCTATGATTCAGCCACACGGCAAATCTAAATAAATACCAACAAACACTACATCCTGTAACCACAGTACCATAACGTTAGAAACCAAGAAAAATTTATGTGTTTTAGGATTTAACAATATAAGAGTAGATAATTCATGTATCAAAAAAAAACCACATCACAATGGAAGTAAGTATAGCTGAATGACAAATAAATCCTTTTACATCAAAACTCATGAGCTATAGCTAAGCAGGGAGAAAATTAGGTCTTAAATCCATCGCTTAGAAAAGAAGATTTCAAAACCTAAGTGTGTTTTACCCAATATTTAAGGAACAAACAATTTCTATTTAATGCAAGACAGGAAAAAAAGGGACATCTCTCCAATCCTTTTCATGAGGCTAGTAGAAGATTCTACTAGAAATGAGACTCATACAAGGATACTATAGTAAAATATAAAGGCTAGTAAAGGAAGGTCATATTCAAATTATACCTAGGGGCAAAAATCTTCAGTGAAATAAGTAGCAAACAAAACATTGCAATTTGTGTGGCTCCTGGGGGGCTCAGTCGGTTAAGTGTCCAACTTCAGCTCAGGTCATGATCTTGCAGTTCACGAGTTTGAGCCCCGTGTCGGGCTCTGTACTGATAGCTCGGAGCCTGGAGCCTGCTTTGGGTTCTGTGTCTCTCTCTTTCTCTGCCCCTCTTCCTCTCTCACTCTGTCTCTCTCTGTCTCAAAAATAAGTAAACATTAAAAAAAAGTAGCAGCCTGTCTTAAAAATACATCATGGCCAAGTAGGGATTTCCCCCCAGCCACATAAAAATAGTTTACTACTTAACACTCTAGTTACTATAGTCCAGAGCAAACCATATGAACCTTGCAGCAGATTCAGCAAAATGTATTTAATAAAATTCAAGAAATATTCATGACTGAAAAAAGGCTTCCGGCAAGTGGGAACAAAAGAAAATTCCTTAACTTGATGAGTATGTGCTGGGTGATGAGTATGTACTGATGAGTACCCTCAAGGGAAGGGACCTTCAATTCCTTAGGTTGAATGGAGAAACCAACCTCTAAGTCATGGTACTTATGATATAAATCTATATAAATATGTAAATAATAATATGTATTTATACTTTTCTGTTCACGAGGTGGGAAATTCCAAAGCCTTTCTGTTGCTTCACATGAAAATTTCCTAAGATTTGCACCTTGCCGTAGAGATGTCGATTTAAATTCCACGTCCAGGGCAACATATTACAAAGCAAGAGCAGTTGCTTAGAGCTGGAGACATTTTAGGGTTCGGGGTGATATTTCACCAGCATGACAGCCGTATCTGATGACGAGGTGACTTAATACATTCCTTTGTGTGATTATTCTCACCTATGGTTTTATAGTAACAGGAAACAGAATGGGATTATTTATTTATGCCCTGTTCTCCATGCTCAGGAGTAGAGGAAGACTGATGAATTTGTTAATATTCTCACCATCTCACTTTTGAAAGGAACTTTATGATGCAGGAATACCGCCTTTTATTCTTTTCTTTCTGTTTTTTTTTTTTACTGCAGCTCTTTGGGGATTGAAGAAACATTTCCTTCTTCTTCCTGACATTTCTTTCAATAGTGGTTAAAAAGGTGTTTGGTTTCAAGGTGAAACACGGGAAATCTTCTAGCAGCACTGAGAGAAAGGAATCACCTGAAGAGCTTGAAATACCCAAAGGGGGTAAAAGAGGAACGGAAGGAATCGTAACAAGAAGAACATGACATATTCATCTCGCCCCAAAATTTCCTCCTGCCCTCTTTATTGTTATTATTATTTTGTGTTAAGAACACCTAACATATGATCTACTTTCTTAGCACGTTTTAAGTACACAGTATAGTACTGTTACTCAGGTAATGACAGTTTCACAGGTGTATGTGTCCTAAATCACATCCACCAAGTGGGTTAAATATATACATCTTTTTACATTGCAATCATAACTCAACAAAATGTTTCTTTTTTTTTTTTTTAAAAGAAGAGTATACGATATAATGCTTGTATCCAGAACCATTAGTTCAAGAGTGTTGGGCTCCAGGTTGAGTGAGGAACCTCTCTCTCTCTTTCTCTCTCTCTCCTTCTTCCCCTCTCCCCTGCTTGCACGTGTGCTCTCTCTAAAACAAAGAAAACCCAGCTTTGTTGAAGCATAATTGACAGTTAGTGAATTGCACATATTTAGTGTGTAAATTTGATACATTTTGACACGTGGATGCATCCGTGAAACTACCATCGTACACAAGACAGTGAATGTGTCCCTTGCCCCCAGAACCTTCCTCCTGATTTTTAGTATTTTCCCTCCTGACCCTCCTTGTCTGCCAGAGCGTCCCCTGCCCCATGACCGCCCATCTGCTTCTGTTGCTATGGAGTTGTGACTCACTTTCAAGAATTTAATACTAATAAAATAATACCATATGTGTCCTTCGTGTCCACTTCTTTCACTCAAATAACCACCTTACGATGTTCTTGTCTCCTTTGGTGTTAGTGCTACATTCCTTTTGATTGTTAAGCATTCCACTGTATGGACATACCGCAGTCTGCTTGCTGATCTTCGCGTCTGTGGACAAATGTTTGTGCTCTTTCCAGTTTTTGACCATTTAGCTAAAGTCACTGTGGACGTTTGTGTACATGTCCTTGTAGAGATGTGTTGCTTTCCTTTCTCTTGCTGAAATCCCTGGGAGTGACAGAATCGTGGGTGGGTTTGGTGTCCTTTTAACCTTTAGGAATGCCCAAACTGCTTTCCAAAGTGCTTGTAACCCTCTCACCCTCCCACACCCCCGGCAGTGTACGGGATTCTCAGTGGTACCGCATCCTTGCCAACACCTGGTGGGGTCAGTTTTGAAAATTTTAGACATCCTCATAGGTGTGTACTGGTATCTCACTGGGGTTTGGTTTTGTTCCCACCCCCCACCCCCCCGCCAATCACTAATGACACTCATGTATCTTCTCATGTATTTATTTGCCTCTATGTATCTTTTTTGGTAAGGTGTCTCTTCAAATACTTGATCTAATATTGTTACTATTTTTTAAGTTTATTTACTTATTTTGAGACAGAGAGAAAGTATGAGCAAGGCATGGGGAGAGAGAGAGAGAGAGAGAGAGAGAGAATCCCAAGCAGACTTTTGCTATCAGCACAGAGTGCAACGTGCGGCTCAATCCCATGAATGGTGAGATCATGATCTGGGCCAAAATCAAGAGTCAGCCACCTAACTGACTGAGCCACCCACGCTATTTGCTTTTAATTATCCAAGTATAGTTGATGCACACGTTACATCATTTTCAGGTGCACAACATAGTGATTCCACAACTCTGCACTTTGTGCTGTGCTCAGCACAAGGAGAGCTGCCACCCATCACCACGAATGATATGACAATACCATTGGCTATATTCTCTGTGCTGTACTTCCCACCTCTGTGACTTAATCATTCCATCCCTGGAAGCCTGTACCTGCCTCTCCCCGTCACTCATGTTCCCATCCTCCGCCCTCTCCTCTCTGGCCACCACCAGCTTTCTGTGTTCGTGGGTCTGTTCCTACTTTTATGTTTGTTTGTTCTGTTTCGTAGATTCCACTTAAGGGAAATAATACGGCTTATGTCTTTCTCTGTCTGACTCATTTCACTTAGCAGACCATCCTCCAGGCCCATCCACACAGTCTCAGATAGCAAGCTCTCATTTTTTATGGCTGAGTAGTATTCCATTTTTTCATTTTCTTATTATATATGTTAGATGCTAGTCTTTTAAAAAATCAGGTATGTGATTTGCAAATATTTTTTCTGTCTCTTTTTATTATTTTTAACAGTTTCTTTTTGGGACACCTGGGTGTCTTCGTTGGTTAAGCGACCAGCTCCTGGTTTTGCCTCAGGTCATGATCTCATGGTTTGTGAGTCTGAGCCCCAGTTTGGGCTCCTCACTGACAGTGCAGAGCCTGTTTGGAATTCTCTCTCTCTCTCTGCTCCTCACCCACTTGCTCTCTCTCTTTCTCCCCCTCAAAATAGACAAACTTAAAAGAATAGTTTCTTTCCTGTATATTAACTAACTTCGATGTAAATTTAAAAATAGAATAAGAGTTTCTGTTTAAAACAGTTTTATTAAGGTATGATTTAGATATCATAAATTCTGAGTAAAGAATTGAACGTTTTAAGAAAATTTACACAGCCGTGCAATAATCACCACCATCCAATTTTGGAGTATTTTCTCACCAATAAAGATTCCATATGGCTATTTGCAGGCGCTTCCTGTTCCCACCTCTGGCCCCAACCAACCACTTTCTGACTCTATAGACTTGCCCTCCCCCCCCCAATTTTTTTTTTTTTTTTGGAAATTTAATATAAAAGAAGTCTACAATGTGTGGTGTTTGGGTCTGGCTTTCTTCACTCTGTATAATGTCTGAGGTTGATTCATGTTGCCGCTGGTATCAGTTGTTCATTCCTTTCTATTTCTGAATGGTATCCATTCATTAGTTTTTGGCTATTATGAATAATGTCATGATGATGATTTATGTGCAAGTTTTTATCCAGCTATCTATTTTAGTTCTCTTGGGTAGATACCTGGGAGTGAGATTGTGGCGTCTCATGTTAAATTTGTTTTTGAAGCATTGTATATTCCCACTATCATTGTTTTCACATCCTTGCCAATATGTGTTCTCATCTGCATTTGTTATTATTTCCTTCCTGGTGGATGCAAAATAGTATCTCATTGTGGTTTGACTTTCATTTCCTTAATTGTTTTCTTAAAAAAATTTTTTTTAACGTTTATTTATTTTGAGAGACAGAGAGAGAGACAGAGCATGAGCAGGGAAGGGGCAGAGAGAGAGGGAGACACAGGATCTGAGGCAGACTCCAGGCTTTGAGCTGTCAGCACAGAGCCTGAGGCAGGGCTCGAACCCACAGACTGCGAGATCATGACCTGAGCCGAAGTCGGACGTTTAACCGACTGAGCCACCTAGGTGCCCACATTTCCTTAATTGTTAATGACATTGAGCATCTTTTCCTGTGTTGATTCGCCATTGGCGTATCAGTTTTCTTGGATAGGGTTTCTGTTCAAATACTTTGTATACATTTAACTTTCAGCCATTATTTGTTCAAACATTTTTTTATTTTCCATTCTTCCCCTGCAGTGCCTCCAATTTCATATTTACTAGAGAGCTTCTAATTGTCCTGTCGCTCACTGCTGGTCTGTTCATTCTTCTGGATTTTGTGTTTCGTTTTGGATAGTTTCTATTGCCATGTCTTCAGTTCCACTGACCTTTAACCCATCCCATCAAGGGTATTTTGTTTTGTTTTGTTTTCAAGTTTTTATTTAAATTCTAGTTAGTTAACATATATGGTAAAATTGGTTTCAGGTGTGGAATTTAGTGATTTATCATACATATAACACTCTTTGTCCATCACTACAAGTGATTGACCCACCAATTACACTACTAGGTATTTACCCAAAGGATACAGAAATACTGATTCAAAATTTTTTGAATGTTTATTTATTTTTGAGAGACAGCAAGAGACAGAGTGTGGGTGGGGGAGGGGCAGAGAGAGAGGGGAACACAGAACCTGAAACAGGCTCCAGACTCTGAGCCATCAGCACAGAGCCCAACACGGGGCTCAAACTCGTTAACTGTGAGATCATGACCTGAACCGAAATTGGACACTTAACTGACTCAGTCACCCAGAGGTCTACAAAAATATTGATTCAAAGGGGCACATGCACCTCGATGTTTACAGCAGCATTATCAACAATAGCCAAATTATGGAAATAGCCCGAATGTCCATTGACTAAGGGACGGATAAAGAATAAATGTGTATAAATATATATATTCTTCACCATCAAAAACAATGAAATCTTGCCATTTCATTGGTAAGACATGAATGGAGCTCAAGTTTATTATTCTAAGTGAAATAAGTCAGTCAGAGAAAGACAAATATCATATGATTTCACTCATATACAGAATTAAGAAACAAACCATAAAAGAAATGATGACCACAAAGGGGAAAAAAGTGTATTTTTCATCTCAGACATTTTAGTTCTCATCTCCAGAAATTGATCTGGTGTTTTTGTTCCCTGTGTCTGACATCTTTGATATTTTCTCCAGCTTCTACTTCCTAATTCTATCAACCACGTCAGTTCTGCATCCCTTTTGATCAGTAGATTATATTTTCTTGCATATTTGTCTGGCTGGTAATTTTTGATTGAATGCCAAATTGCATTTTGAATTTCACTTTGCTGTGCGCTGGATATTTTATATTCTTATCACGACCCTTAAGCTTTGTTCTTACCTGCGATTATATCATTGAGACATGTTGGATCCTTTGAGGCCTTGCTTTTAAGCTTTGTTGGTGGGATCAGAATAACATTTAGTCGAGCTGCTTAGCTACTTTTACCCTCCTGCTGAGGCCAAGCCCTTCTCATGCTCAGCCCAGTGCACTGTGAATTACGAGGCTTTCCACTATGACTGGTGGGGACAGACGTTAGTCCCTGGCCTTGTGTGATTCCCGAGTCTTATACACTTTCATCCTTTATGGTGGTTCTTTACTTAACCTCAGGGAGATTTCTCACATTTAAAAAAAATTCCTGTATAGTTAATATACAGTGTTATATTAGTTTCGGGTGTACAATGTAGTGATTCGATACTTGCATACATCACCCAGTGCTCATCATGACAGGTGCCCTCCATAACCCCCTTCATCTCTTTCCGCCATCGCCCCAGCAACCTCCCCTCTCATAACCACTGGTGTGTTCTCTATTCCTAAGGTCTGTTTCTTGGTTTGTCTCTCTCTTTCTTTCCCCTTCGTTCATTCGTTTTGTTTCCTAAATTCCACATATGAGTGAGATCACATAGTATGTGTCTTCCTCTGGTTGGCTGATTTCACTTAGCATCACACTGTCTAGATCCATCCATGTTGTTGCAAATGGCAAGGTCTTGTTCTTGAGTTGATCAGCGTTCAACTAAGGACTCAACGGGGACCCTCTGCAGATCTCTGAAGGGCTCCCTCTCTGAATAACTTTTCCCTCCCTGGTATTCTGTCTTGTGAACTCAAGTCACCTTGGCCTTTCTGGACTCTCAGACCCGTCTCCTTACCTCGGGTGGACCTCTCTCTGCCTGAGGTCACCCTCCTCATGTTGGAAACTTTCTCTGGGTAGTAATCTGGGGCAATACCAGAGCTCACCACATTTTTTTCCCTGTCTTTCAGAGTTCACTGACTTTCTTTGCCCAATACTCAACATCTTGAGATCCATTGTTTCCTACTTTTTTAAGTAACTTTTTTAGATGTTTCAGGTGAGGAGGTAAACCCAGTTCCTGTCACTCTATCTTGGCCAGGAAAGAAAGTGCTTCTATTCAATGTCGAACTGGGAGGCGGGTTGGTGGTGTGATAAAGAAGAAACACACACACACACACACCCATGTGCATGCACACAAAGAAATAAAAGCTGTGACAACTGTAAAGAAAAGAAAAAGGATTGTCAATATTCACAGTTGATATGGTTACGTAGAAACATTCCACAGGATACACAGTCATATCAATAACAAATACAAGAGTTCATCAAGTTGCCAGATACAAGATCAATACACAGAAAAAAAATCAATTGCCTTCTTAAACACCAGCCAGAAACAATTAAAAACAGCAATTTAGAAGATTCAATGTACCTTAACAACAAAACCTCTAAATTAATTAGAAACATATCTAGCAGAGGGTGTATATAAACCTTATGTACATAAACTTCACGTATAGTGTGTTACTGACAAACATAAGATCTGAAGAAATGGGAAAATCATGGTGTGTTCACAGCTCAGAAACTCTTGATTAAGAGGTCACTTCTTACCACGTTTAGCTATAAACGTATGTAAGTGCTATGCATATATTCAAATGCTTCGTATTATCGTCTTGGTGGAACTCCACAATAAGGTCTTTAAAATTCATACGGAAAAGTAAGGGCCAAGAATATCCAAGGCAATTTTGAAGAAGAAAAATAGAACATTTCTTTCTTTGGCATCAAGATTTACTATCAAGTTGCTGTAGCGGTAAGGGTCCCGTCAAGAGGCAGATACCACACCAGTTGCTTTAACAGAGAGAGTTTAATATAAAGAACTGTCAACTGGGTAGAGAATTGATTAGGTAAATAAAAACCACATAGCTGTCACCGAGGCAGCTACAGGAGCTCACTACTAACGTGGGGACTGAGGGACAAAGGTAAGTGGATGGAATTACTGAAAGTCGATGCTGGGGGGTGGGCCCCGCATGACTGGCTCTGAGTTGCGAGGAGGAGGCACTGCTGGTGGGTGCCAGTGTCCCGGAGGGGGTGTGGGGAGGTTGGTTCTCAAGGGGGTGGGGTCACCACCAATGGATAAGCTATCGCTGCAGGAAAGAACCGCTGCTCTGGGGCTGAGGAAGTGAGGGGATGTGGTGCGCACAGGACCACAGGCAGCCAGGAGAGGCCTGCCTCTTGTTCCTCTCTGTGCCCCCCCTCGCCCCCCCTCCCTGCTTGAGAGCCCTCTAGTGACAATGCCTAACAGAAGCAACCGCCTGAACAGAACTAGGGGCAGCAGAGTCCCAAAACCAGCATCACGAAGCTGGGTGTGGGAGTTTGGAGCCGAGACACAGAAACTTAGGACCCGGGAAAGCCATGCAATGAAAACCGCAGGTCTCGGCACTGGGATGAACCCAGTAGTTAGAACATGTTACAAACTCATCCAGATGCAGACCTTCCTGTGATTAGGGAGTTTGGCATATGACACAATAAATTAGCTCACCGTTAGCACTGAAGTGGTTTGCTATCTACATGGAAATGGATTCAAGCGAGATGCCTACCTTTCTGGAAAAAATTCCAGATGTGTTCAAATTATATATGTGAAAAGCAATAATACAAATAAAACCTTCCCCACAAAGCCTAGGAGAATCTTCTTATGGGATTCAGTGGGAAAGATTTCTCAGATAGAACAGTAAAAATGTAAGTCACAAAGGAGAATATTGGTAGATACTACCACGTTAAATTAAAGCTTCTGCATGACAAAAAAAAAAAAAAAAAGTATTAAACCATGGGACCAGACAGTGTGAGGGAAGGTGGCTGCCAACCATATAATTAGTAAGGGATTAGTACATAGCATGTATTAAGAATCCTCAGAAATCATTAAGAAACAAAGAACCCAATATTGATAAAGTATGTGCAAAATCAATTTAAAGGAAAAGAAAACCTGATATCCGTTGAACTATAAAAATATTCTCAAAGTCACTGTCGGGTCTCTTCAAAACATAACAGTGAAATACCAGTGTGTCCTTGTCAGACCGACAAAATCAATAAATTTGATAACACAAGTGTTGGTAAGGGTATGGAGTGGCGAAAATTCATGTTTCTGGTGGGAGCATAAATTGGTGAGGCCACTTTGGGCAGCAATTTGGTATTACCTAGGAAAGTTGAAGATGCTCATACTCATTACCTACCAGTTCCGTTTCTGGGTGTTTGTGTTGGAGAAAGTCTCCTGTATGTGCCCAAGGAGAACTATACAAAGATGCTTATTATAGTAGTTTGTCATTGCAATGATGTAAACACAACCAATATTGTCTCAGCTGGGGAAATGGTAAATAAATTATAGTTTATTTGCAACAGGATATGATATTACAGCTTCATTGGACGAACCAGATCCTCCATATGTAACAATATAGATAAATTAAGAAAACAAAGTTTGAGAATAGAGCAAGTTTTAAAAGGATACTGCATGCAAAATTTAAGACACACAAACATGAATATATATATATATATACACACACACACACACATACACAGAAATGCACATATATAGTAAATATGGTTTATGCATATATACAAAAATGGAATGAACATAAACATTCATAAAGCTGTACTGTATTCATACGAACCCAATAGTGAACCTAACCCCCTTCTAGAGAAGGATGGAAAGATGGGAAAAAAATACTGGCTATTGAGAATAGGTTTACCTCTGTCTCTAACATTTTGTTTCTTTACGAAGAGTTTTAAAGAGAGATGGTGAAATGTTAACATCTGTTTAATCTTAGAAAAGATCAAGTATGTGTCTGACACCCTCTTTTCTGTCCATTTGCAATGTTATGTAACCAGACAAAGGAGAAGATTAAATGAGACGATGTACCCAAAACACCGAGACCACGCTGGGTTATCAACATTTTGATTGTTAAACTGAGTGCCCCAGGTCATTTGTGGACAGCTGTGGCCTTTGGATCCAGAGGAAGCTACCTGTCACTTCTGGGGTTGGTCACGTTGACCGAAAGAGAGGGTTCTGCAGGCTTTCTGAAAAGCATGTCTCCCTCTCTTCGCTCTCTCTGCTGCCTGTTCACACCACTGATCTAGGACAGCGTGGTCATTTCACAGCCACAGAAACCAAAGCTCAGAGAGTAACAGAAATGTGTGCACAGGGACCCAACCAAATAGTGTTTCTTCTGGAGCTGGGACCCTTTCTAAATTCTATTCTCCATTGGCTTCTGGCCCGGGACGCACCACGTGAGCTGTTGGAATCAGCCACATGTGACTTTGAACCTGAGCTCCTGTCATGGAGGTCACGCCATCCCCCCTCTTGGGGTCTTGGTTTCTTCAAGAACAACAGAAATACTGGGAAGATGGAAGTTATCCAGGGGGAGCTTCGTGGCTTAGCATATCACCCAGCTCCCAGCTTAGAGAGAAACTCGGCCACTTCTGGGGCTCCGATTTGCTTTCCTTCGTGGGGTGGGCTACCCAGGGAGTATCTACTCCCCTTTCTTCACCAGAAGAATCCAGCTCTTCTCGCTCACTTTCTGTCTTCTGGTTGAGCAAACCTCATCTGGGCTCCAGAACGGAACCCAAGACCTGGAGTTCCAAATCGCACCCAGTGAATCGGCCATGGGGCTTTTGCGGGAGCCACTGGGAAAGAGAAACAGTCTTCCCATTGGGGTGGTGGAGTTCTTAGGATACCAATCTGGGTCTTTTGCTGGCTGCCTTGCCATCCTGAGAGTAGATTCCACTGGAGAGTGAAGACAACACCAGAGAAAGAGATACAAGAGGCAGGAAGACGGAGTTCCGATGACATGGTTAAAGCTCCTGGATCCAGCCGCACCTGAAACTTGCTTGAACCTTTCAGTTCTATGAGCTAGCAAGTCCTCCTTCTCCTCCCTTGCTTCCTTTTCCTCCTATTTTTGTTTGTTTGTTTGTTTTAGCCTGCTTGAGTTGGATGTCTACGACTTACAACCGAAAGAGTTAAAATCCTTGATGTTTCAAGGTTTTAATCATCTCATTGACACTCAAATGGTTGTGAGGACACCAACAGTTCTACAACCTGGCTCATTTTATTCGAGGCCAACCTCCCCACCTGCCCAGCTGTTTTCCCCTAGAACAATCATCTTCAAGTTCTAGCTCAGGGAGATGCTACCTGGATACTGAGGGTCGGTGCCTAATTCTTCGGCTAGGACAGAAGTCTCCTTCGTGCCAAGTGTTTAGGAAGACAGAGCAAATTCTTCCTTATGATTCTCGAAGCGTGCAAGAGGCAGGTGGCGAGGCAGCCGCATTAACCCCCGATCCGGGCAAACACCTGCCGTGTCTTCCACCTGCCGTGATGAGTCAGCCTGATGGATGGCAGGGCTCCTGGTGTTCAGGAGACGTTTTGGCAGCAGGAACACACAGGCAGAGAAGAATGACTTGCCCGTCTGGACCGTGCCCAGAACCTTTCGGCCATAGGCACAGATTACAGTCTTCAGACCAGCTTTATTCCATCCCCTCGCCTGGCCCAGCCAGGAGAGAGGCTGCTTCTCTACGTGTGGGACACAGAATCATGTTGCTTGTCACGGCCAGGTGACTGCGTGCTGGACATGACCCTGTGTACTTGCCATGCAGCCTTCCTAGTGGGTCAGGGATGGGCTTTGGGGTCAGGAAGAACCTGAATCTTTCTATTTTCATACAAGCCCGCCTCTCAGAGCCTCCGTCACTACATCCATAAAATGTGGCCAACGAGAGTGTCTACCTCCGAGGGGTGTAGCGAGGGTCAAAGACGATCACGCGGTAAAGCACTTAGCACGTGGCCTGGCATGCCTCAGTCCCCCAAACTGTTCATCCTCATTATAACAAGGATTATAACTCTTACTTTTCTCCACAGTGACCACAGTGCTCCCTTTCTGTCTGTTCCCAAGGGTCACCAGTAGGACCCTTAAATTAGGGAAGGGGCTGGTGGGCTTGTCCTGGGGAGAGGCTGGAAGAGAAGAGAGGAGGGGACCCTCGGAGGTGAAGCAAGTTTTCCCGGGTCAGGGCAAGGACGTGGGACTAAGAAAGAAACGGTATCCCAGGGACCCAGCCAGGGACAGCAGTGACCCCTTGGGACTGACATGTGCTCTCTCCATCTCTGACACTACAGGCCCAGGGGGGCAGACGACCCCTCTGCCAGGCCCCTCTGGGGCCCTATCCCTCCACCACCTGCTCTGACGGGACCATTTGTTACTGTCACCAGCAGACAAACAGCCCAACAGCCGGAGGCTCTAGAGCCCGGCTGTGCGTCAGTTTCCCCAGAAATCCAGTCTCTGCTCAGCCCAGGCAGGCTCGGCTGCGGGAGGTGGGACCTGGGCTCTGAGCGTTCAGGGAGTCAACAGGGAGGTCCCAGGGGTGGAGAGGGGTACAAACCTCCTCTTTCAATCTCGACAACATCAGAAATAAAGTTTACACAATGCTGTCACCGAGCTTGACTCAGCCAGTAGAGGCTGAGCATAGTCAGGTGGGCATTCTCTCATCCCCAGGGGCTTGTCTGAGTTCAGAGGCGCCTCTACCTCGGGCGAGGGGGGGTGGTTAGTGGGAGGTGGGTGCGGGGAGGGGAGCTTCATTCCCCGTGTTGCCTGCTGCCTCTGTGCTGCGTGTGGTTCCTTCCTGTCTTACCTTCCGTCCATACGGTCCCCTCTGTGTCTTCCTCTGTGCCCGGCTACGAGAATCCGGATCTTCTAACGCCACTCTGCATCCGAGTCTCAGGTCTGTGGTCCCAGACTGCACACGGATGGACTTTCTGCTCCCCTTTTCTGCTCCAGTCCTGCCGTATTCTGGGACTTTCACCCTGAGATCGAGAGCACAGGCCCTTTCTTCTTTGCGGTCCCCACAGGTATCTTTGGGGTTCCGCAATTCTCTGCACCATCACTCTGAACTTGGCCTTGGGGAGAGAGCACGTGCTTCCTTCTCATTCTCTCCCCAAGGTCAAAGTCTGTTACCCTCACACTCTCCTCCTCCCCCCAAGCCTAGCAAGGGTTTCTTCAGTCTGGGAGTCTGTCTTTTTTATGTTCCTGAGATGCTTACCTTACAGGGCAGTCATCCGGGGTCTTTGGACTCTCCTGGCCTCAGTGTTCCGAGCTGTCAGAGCTGAGATCTCCATCCTCCGAGGCCGGCCGCTCTACATGTTCTGTGAATGGAGGAAACGTCACAGGGCAGCACGCATTTCTAGGAATGAAAAAAAAAAAAAAGATATACATGATTAACATATCAAAGTGTTATTCCCCCAGAGCCTGAAAAAGGCACAGAAGGAGCTTCTTATTTAGCTCCAGGCAGATGGTTTTCTTTGGAGATCGGTTTCTGGACCATAGCTTGGATTTCTGGGAAGGAGGATGGGAACTTTTATCTTAAAATGATGTGATTATGGGGCGTCTGGGTGGCTCACTCAGTTAAGCGTCTGACTCTGGTTCATGATCTCACAGTTCGTGGGTTCGAGCCCCGTGTCGGGCTCTGTGCTGACAGCTCAGAGCCTGGAGCCTGCTTCGGATTCTGTGTCTCCCTCTCTCTCTGACCCTTCCCTGCTCACACTTTTCTCCCCCTCTCTCTCAGAAATAAATAAAACATAAAAATTTTTTAAATAAACATTATAAAATATAAAAAATAAAATAAAAATTAAAAAATGAAGAGATGATAGTGTTCCATCCTTATTTCCCCCGAGTGAGCTCACGCCCCACCAATGGGGTGGGTAGCACAGGTGTTGAGACACAGCTGTGGCTCAGAGTCCACCACCATAGGAAGTAGAGACCGATGTTCAAAGTGTGTCCCCAGTTCGGCGGGTAACTCGGGCACATCATCATTGTCTCTGGGCTCTATTTTCACTTGTGGCTAAGAGAAGGAGCGCTGTAACAGTCACTTCTTTGGGACTGTCATGTGGATGGGTGAGGTGAGCTGTGAGCACGTCATTAACATGCGCGAGCACAAGGAAACAGCAACAGAATCTGAGAGGGTGAACATCAAAGTCAACACGTAGCTGTTCCGACAAGAAAGCGAAGCATGTGTGGCTCCCAGTGACGTTCTTGGATAAGACAAGGGCTCCGTTATTATGAAGTCAGACTTCAGGTTTGGCGGCCAAATACCAAATTTGTGACCTTGGGCGAGAATGGAGAATGACTTGGTCACTTTCTTTTCTTTTCTTTTTTTAATATTTTTATTTATTTCTAGGAGAGAGAGAGAGACAGCGTGAGCAGGGGAGGGTCAGAGAGAGAGGGAGACACAGACTCTAAAACGGGCTCCAGGCTCTGAGCTGGCAGTCAGCACAGAGCCCGACGGGGAGCTCGAACCCACGAACTGGGAGATCATGACCCAAGCGAAAGTCGGACGCTTAACCGACTGAGCCACCCAGGCACCCGGACTTGGTCACTTTCAGTAGCTCATTTCTCTCACCCGTAAAATGGCATATGTCCTAGGGTCTGGTTTCTGGGGATATGAAAATTAAATGAGGGGGTGCCTGGGTGGCTTAGTCGGTTAAGTGTCCGACTTTCGCTTAGGTCATGATCTCATGGTTCGTGGGTTCGAGCCCCGCATCAGGCTCTGTGCTGACTGCCAGCTCAGAGCCTGGAGCCTGTATCAGAGTCTGTGTCTCCCTCTCTCTCTGACCCTCCCCTGCTCATGCTGTCTCTCTCTATCCTAGAAATAAAATAAAAATATTTAAAAAAAAAGAAAATTAAATGAGATAATGCGTGTTAGTGCCTACATCCATATCTGGACCGTGTAGTAAGCGCTCAATTAAATGCAAATTATTAATGACAGGCAGGCAATGCCTTTTGGTCATCAAGGGTTCAGCCCCTGTGACTGCAGGTTTCTGTATGAAAACATTTACCCTGTGGCTAAAGTACTACAGACTTTCTGGCATTAGATCCTTCCTTTGGTTTTGCTCTTAAGGATCTGTTTTTCCAAGGGCGCCTGGGTGGCTCAGTCGGCTAAGCATCCTGCTCTCGATTTCAGCTCAGATCACAATCTCATGGTTCTTGAGATCAAGCCCCACATAGTGCTCTGCACTGACAGCACAGAGCCTGCTTGGGACTCTCTCTCCCTCTCTCTCTCCCTGCCCTGCCTTGGCTCTTTCTTTCTCTCTCTCTCTCTCAAAATAAATTTAAAAAACATTAAAAAATAATCTGTTTTTCCAGCTCTCTGAATATTAGCCTGTTTGCCCCACAGCTGTTCTTGGACCCGGCACATGTGGGCCTCTCCTCTGGGTACCTCTCCTCCAAGTACCAGCCCTCTGGTTGTGCTCCGTGCCCCACTTTGCCCTCCCCACTTCCCTGGGTCTCTGTTACTTTCCTCGGGTGAGATTTTAGCCAGGCAGGGGCTGCATCCCCGATTTCCTATGCACCTGCTTCTACGTTCCTCCCTGAAGAGGCCCAATTTACCTGCTAGAACCCCCTCAACCCGCCCCCCCCTCCCCCAAGTGCAGACAACTCTATCTGGTGTGCTTGTGGCTGCTCTGGGTGGTTCTTAAAAACACCTGCCAGTCTGGCCCTTTCTATTCAGTACCTGCGGCAGAGACTGGAAAAAGATTTCCCAAACTCATTTCCTCCTCTTCCTGGGAGCACTGCTGGGTTACATTTTCGCCCTTCCCAGGCGAGCGGCCAGCGGGCTGAGCCTGCGCAGTGGAACCGGCACATCCAGACTTGGCCCCATGGGGATTTGTCTTTCCAGCCGAGCTTCTCCAGGCTTCCGGCCCATTTGCTTGAAGGCAGGTGAGTCATACACTCTGCTAGTTTCAAGCTCTTTGCGCGAGCTGTGCAGGCAGCACATCACACCATAGTTACTCGGTTGTGTATCTGTTTCTCTCACTAGACAGTGAGCTCAGAGGGGACAAGTATTAGTATTCATTCGGCAGGCACTCTACACGGATGGATTGGCTCTGTCAGCAAGACAGAGGCGTGAGTCCGCGTGTCCACATGTAATTCAGCCCAAGTGTTGGCCGTGGGGCTGCTGATGAGGTCACCTATCTGGGAAGACAATGGATATGGTGTAGAAGGGGAAAAACATGTCTTCCAGTGGCCACAGAGGTCAGAACCACGACCAGTGGCTGGAGGTGGGGTCTACTATTAGTTTAGTAAAAGATGACACCTTCCCCTGTTCACTGCAACACTTGAAAAAATAAAAATAAGGGGCTGGGGTGTCTGGGTGGCTCGGTTTGTTAAATGCGTGACTTCAGCTCAGGTCATGATCTCACGGTTCATGAGCTGAGCCCCCCATAGGGCTCTGTGCTGATAGCTCAGAGCCTGGAGGCTGCTGCGGATTCTGTGTCTCCCTCTCTCTCTCTGCCCTTCCCTTGTTTGAGTCCTGTCTGTCTCTCAAAAATAAATAAACACTAAAAAATTTAAAAAAAATTAAAGGGTGCCTGGCTGTCTTAGTCAGTTGAGCGTCCGACTTCGGCTCAGGTCATGATCTTGCAGTTTGTGATTTCCAGCCTCACGATGGGTTCACTCCTGTCCACACAGAGCCCGCTTCAAGCCCTCTGTCTCCCTCTCACTACCCCTCCCCCACTTGCATTCTCTCTCTCTCTCTCTCTCTTTCTCAGAAATAAATAAGCATTAAAAAAATTAAGAGATGTCAAACTTCAGAAAGGTTCCAAAAAATTATATTATGGACCCACCCCTCAAGCTGCAAAAGATGTGGACATTTTCCCACGTTTGCTTCAGGCTTCTCCGTTAAAGAAGTAAATGTTGCAGATAGACTGAAAGACGCTCCTCCTTCACCCCTCCTTGCAGCCCTTCTCAGAGGCCACCTCCGCTCCGCGGTTACTGTACATCCGTCCCATGCAAGCTTTTGTATCTTTTCTAAACAGAATATACACTATTTTGAGGTGAATATTTACATATGTGAAATATATATAAATTAATATATGGGGGTATGTAGTATCATATTGAGTATATCGATATTGTATTTTTAAGGCTTCCATTTAGTTTCATGTAGGTCTAATGGATTTATCTGAATTACTGAAAGCTCCCACTCCTGCATGGATAAACCAATTTGCCATCTGTTTGCCTACTTAGAGATTTGTTTTCATTCTTAACCATTATAAGCAGTTCTAAAAAAGACCATCCTTGTTTATGCTTCATTGAGTGCCCCAAATACCTCGTTCTAATCACAGAACTGACTGTTTCCAGAGGAAAAGGTCTTCGGGTCGCGGAATCGGTCATCGAGAAGATTATCAAGAAATGCTATTCAGGGGTTTCCCTCACCGCTTTTTTTTTTTTTTTTTTTTTTTAATATTTTGAGTATCCCTTTTGTGACTCATTCTGTTTCTAGGTTGTTTTGTGCTTCTATTCTCTCTCTGGTTTTTCTTTTTCTTTTTCTTTTTTTAATTTTTTTAATGTTTTATTTATTTCTAGGAGAGAGAGAGAGAGAGAGACAGCATGAGCAGGGGAGGGTCAGAGAGAGAGGGAGTCACAGACTGAAACAGGCTTCAGGCTCCAAACTGGCAGTCAGCACAGAGCCCGACGCGGGGCTCGAACCCACGAACCGCGAGATCATGACCTAAGCGAAAGTCGGACGCTTAACCGACTAAGCCACCCAGGCGCCCCTCCCTCACCGCTTTTTAAATGGAATCTGTTCATATGTAAATTCTCTTCCTACCCCCCCGACCCAACTCAAGGGTTTCATGAGTTTGGGAATAAAATATTAAATATGCATGTCGTAATATTTTCTTTGAGTTCCGGAGCCATAAGACAAGTGCAATAGCATCTAATCAAGGGGGAAGGTGGCGGCAATGATCAGAAAAGTCTTCAGAGATGATTTATTGCAGCCTCGTTATTGACGGGTGTCCTCATGCTGGTTCTAGAATACCCTGGAACTGCCATTATGCTAAGTGCTGTTCATCAAGTCCCTCAACAAATGTTTTTTGAGCACCTATTATGTGTCAGGCACTGTTTTAAATGTTAGGTCTTTTATGGAATTTATGATCGCAGATAAAACGTGTAATATAATGTCAGGTGCTGTTAAGGGCTGACCTGGGTCCCCACAGAATTCATATGTTGGAGCTTTAAGCCCTAGTAGCTCAGAATGTGACTGTCATTGGCGATAAAATCTTTAAAGGAGGGAATTAAGTGAAAATAGAGCGACAAGGGTGGGCCCTGATCCGATCTGGCCGATAGCCTCGTGAGAAGGGGACATTTGGGTTCACAGAGAGAAACCAGGGAGCACATGTGCACAGAGGACCATGTGAAGACACAGCCAGAGCCAAGGAGAGAAGCCTTAGGAGAAACCAAACCTGCCCACACCTTGACCTTGGACTTCTGGCCTCCAGGATTGTGAGAAAACAGATTTCTATTATTTAAACCACCTAGTCTGCGATCTTGTGCTCTGGCAGCCTCAGCAAACTGATAGGGAAGCTGTGGAGAAAAATAAAACAAGCTAATGGATGGAGAATAAAGGTCTTGTGATTTTATTACAGTCAGGAAAACACTGCTGTCTGAAATACCCATCGGATCTGTGATACTTACCTCTCCTTTACAAATGAGACCATTTAAACTCAGAGAGGTTAAGGGACTTCCACAACGCCACACAGCGGGGGAAGCAAGAGAGATTCAAACTTCCGCCTTTTGATCCCTAATAACGCTCACGTCTCACAGTGCTGCTCTGCTCTTATTTTTTAATTGGACGGGAAACGAGCACAAAGATGATGCTTTACAGCCAGTTTATAAATTGTTTCCATATGTGCTCTCATGTTTGGTCCTTGAGCAAATTATGTGGGGACATGGGCTCCCTTCTCCTCTTTCCTCTCATCTGTTTACTGTGGCTGCAAGAAGCTAAACGACTGGCTTAATCGCACAGCAGCCCAAAGACTGGAGCTAGAACCTAATTCTACTCCATTGATCTTTTCATTCCGTAGGAGAAAATGTTTCCTCTTCAGACAAAGCCTTGATCGGTGCCTGAAATCTACACGGAGCTACAGCCGGTATTTAGTCTCCGGAGAGAAATTCCACCCAGATTCCACAGTGATCGGCTGGACCATCAGAGCTGGTACATTAAACTCGTTTCTCCGAGATACCAGCACCCCTCCCCTGCCCCCTCATCTACCCTCCCACCCTCTCCCCAGCTGGGGTCAAGACCCTGCATGGCCCATCAAACGTCCTGTTCCTGGATAAATCAACCTAACTGTGGAGAGTTAATTTGTCTGACTATAAAGTGCATTCAATAAGTGTAAAACAAAACTAATTGGTTCTCTTCCATACAAATTTAATCATACCATAAAATGTGATCAATGCAAATAAAAACCATTGAGTAGGTTAAGTATCGAGGATCCATAAAGGGGAAAAAATGGTCCATGTGCATAATCGTAGGAATCGAAATCTGGACGCGTGGTCACCCGTGCATTAATCACCTCGCAGGCCAGGGCTGACAATAGCTGGGATGTGTTGGAGGGACCCGGAAAATGTCCCTTCTTCTGCACCAGTTGTGTGGAGGAATCATTTCTTCATTGATTTTGGGGCTCATGTGTTATCAGCGAATACATTCTGGATACTATTCATTGGATGCTTGTTTGTGCATCTGTAGCCCACACGTTGCCCAAATCTTCTCCGGGTGGAGACTGACTATTCTCCCTGTGGATAAAGCATCTGGGTTTCTGGAATGTACTTTTCAAAGGGTTATGTGTTGCAGAGGGAAGGCGGTGTGGAGGCTCCTTCACTCACCGTCTATATGTGTGAGAAAAAGCTGGATAGAATCCGGTGACTTCTAAAACATCAAATCCAGTCCTTTGTTTTATCGTTACTCCTTTTTACTCTAGCTAGAATCACCGCCCTCCCCCCACCCCACCCCCCCAGAAGCTGAGCCAAGGGGAAAAGCAGCCTTGCCGCTGTCTTACTGACAGAGAATACATGATCAGGAGATGACCATGCTTCTATTTTGCATTCTACCCAAAGCCTCTTCCAAGGTCATGCCAAAGCAGACATCCTACTGGAATCAGGACATTGCCACCCATGGACTTCAAGAGTCACCATGGCCGGGAATGGGCTGAGGCCACATGCTATGTACCCGGACCTCTTGAGTAGATGTTATATTCATTGTCTACTAAAGTCAACATCCTCTTCCTCTGCGTTACCTGTCCTTTCTGCTTCCACTCCCCACTCCCCAGGGAGGCATTCACTGTGAAGTGTCATGAAAATCCATTCTCTTCCTCCACAGCAATGGAGTCACACATGGGCAAATGGGTGCCCATCCAGGGACCGCGAGTCCAGACTGGGTGGGGCCATGACCAAGTTCTTTTCCAGTGGACTATGGCCAGCCGTGATGTGAACCACTTTCAGCCTTGCCCCACAAGACCTCCAAGGGCCAGGCCCCCCTGCTCCTTCTCACCTCCCGTGATAGGAAGGGAAACGATCGGAGAAACCTTGGTAGTGTTTAAGAAGAAAAGTCACCATTGGCCTGGGTCCCTGACTGTCCGTGTGGAGTAGGGCATCTGCTGATATGAGAAACCTTCCCTAGGTGACAATATGAGGGAGAAACTTCAATTGTGCTTGAGCTATCATGTTTTGTGTCTATTACAACACTTGAACCTATCATAACTGATACCTCATCTAGTTCAGAGCATCGGACTGTACACAAACTGAATAGTCCTGCTACCTACTGAAATTTCAGTCTTTGACCTGGCTCATTCTTCATTTTCTCACCCCCAATGAGTATAGACCACAGAAGTAATACATGTTTATTGTAAAATCAGACAATGAAATGTGTGCAAAGAATTAAGTTTAAATTGCTGTTAATTGCACCATCCACAAATAACCAGTCTAAAACTTTTTCTTTATTATTTTTTTATTTAAAATTTTTAATGTTAATTTATTTTTTGAGAGAGAGAGAGAGAGTACGGTTAGCAGGGGAAAGGCAGAGAGGAATCAAGACATTGAGTCCAAAGCAGACTCCAGGCTCTGATCTGTCAGCACAGAGCGGGATGTGGGGTTCAAACTCACGAGCTGTGAGATAATGACCTAAGCCGAGGTCAGAGCTTAACCGACTGAGCCACCCAGGTCCCCCGAACTTTTTCTTTAAATAGACACATTTGCAAAAACTATCTTTACTGAAGCATAAGATACATAAAGTAAGGTTCACGTATCATAAATGGACAGTTTAGCGAATCTTCATAAGGTGAATCCATCTAACCCAAGCCTATCGAGAAATAGAACTTTCCTCCAGAGTCCTTACTCTTACCCCATTCCAGTTGTTACCTCTGAAGGTTAATATGCTTTTTCTAAAGAAATGTAATTGTGTTTTGATTATTATTGTTTTGTTTTTGTTGAGAGTTAATGTGGAACCGTATATTAGTTTTAGGTGTACGAGAAATAATTTGATATATACATACATTGCAAAAGGATCACCAATAATAAGTCTAGATACCATCTGTCATCATACATAGTTACAAAAAGCTTTTTGTTGTCATGAGAATAAGCACGCTTTTTTTAAAAAAAAAACAACGAAGATTTGACTCAACATTCTTCGTACATCAATTCTTAAGAGTGATTAATATATCAAAAACTTCTTTCCATGTCAATGTGTAGACATCGATCATGATCATTAATAATAGTATGGGAGATGGGGCGCCTGGGTGGCTTAGTCGGTTAAACGTCCGACTTTCGCTTAGGTCATGATCTCGCGGTTCATGGGTTCGAGCCCCGCGTCGGGCTCTGTGCTGACTGCCAGCTCAGAGCCTGGAGCCTATTTCAGAGTCTGTATCTCCCTCTCTCTCTGACCCTACCCTGCTCACGCTGTCTCTCCCTCTCCTAGAAATAAATAAAAATATTAAAAAAATAATAATAATAGTATGGGAGCAACTGGGTGACTCAGTCTGTTGAGCATCTGACTTGATTTTGGCTCAAGTTATGATCCCGGGGTCATGGGATCGAGCCCCATGTTGGGCTCTGCACTGACAGCACAGAGCCTGCTTGAGATTCTCTCTCCCTCTCTCTCTGCCCCTTCCTTGTCCATGCTCTCTCCCTCTCTCTCAAAATAAACATTTTTTTTAAAAAAGAGAGAAAACTTTATTAAAAAAAATTAATAATATGCCACTTAATGTGTCATAATGTATTTAATGTACATATTTTGGTTACTTCTTTCTTGCTACCGAAAACAATTCTGCGATGAGAATTCTTGTAGGCACATCTTTGTACATTTTTTTTCCTCCTAAAAATGAAAGCATAGAAATCAGCTTCCTGGATCAAAGTATAAACACTTACCTGAGGGGTTTTGAAAACACATTTTAAATTTTTTCTGCAGAAGGATTGTACCAGTCAATGCTCTGATTCTGCCACACCTGCAAACACGTGCTGCTCTGATGTCCCTGATGTACCTGTCTCCTCCCGGAGTGACGTCCAGTGATTTTGGCTGAACATTTGTACCTCTTTCCCTACTTCTGGCCGTAGTTCCTGATGCTCCTGACAACTACGGTGGTCACATGACCCAAACCTAACCAATCATAGTATTCTTTGGAATGGGCCTGAAGTATGAGGGGCAGGGGGAAGGCAGGTCTGAGTGTTTGGAGGAGAGAGTCCAAAGCAGAAGCACAATCTATGACCACATAGGGGATAATGCAACAGTGAGCCCATAATAGTTCTGAGACTCAGTGTCCTCATCTCTAAAATGGGTACCAGAAACCCCACCTCAGTAAATGGCAATTAGTGATTCATGGACTCAGAAACATGGAAGTCAGAGCCTCCTTCTGTGGGGTGGGTAGAAAGGAAGTGATATTTGCCAAACGTCAGCATTTTCCAGTGGACTATGCTCACTAAACCTCCTAAACCTCAGGGCCTTTGCACTTGCTATTCCTCTTGCCTGAAATACCCTTCCCCCCACTCCTATTTATCTTTCAGATTTCAGTTTTAGTGCCATTTCTTTTGTGAAGGCTCCCCCTTCCCACATCTGCCCCAGACCAGATGGAGCTTTGGTGAACTCCCAAAGCTTCTATTTTTATCATGTACTTTCACTTGTTTAATGATCTGCTCTCACAGCCATCCTTAGTTATACTGACTGCTCGCTGGGCACTATTGATAGCACATAGTTGGCACTTGATGTTTGTTGAACAAGTGAATGAATAAGTCAATGAGTGAAGAATTTGGGATACCTTCTGAAGTCCCTCAGGGATGGTGACTCCAGGTCAAGTTCAAAGGATGTCACCCTAGAATGATTTGAGTTCTTCCAGCCTCAAGATTAGCATTGGGGCTGGGTGAGCTTATAAAGGAGGTGTAAGATCTGGATCCCTGACTCCCTCCACATGCCGGGCAGCCAGGACAGGCAATGAGATGCGCTTCTGTTTTCCCTGGACTCTTTTTCTTCCAGAATAGAAGAGAAAGACCGCACCTTGAGTGATGGTTCCCAAGGAGAAGTCCATCTGGTACATCTCCTGGTTCCCCCAGCCACCCAACTCGTCACCAGCTCTTTCTGGAAGTCACTCTTTGCCTGAGATTCTCTCTTGTGTTCCCTGGGATCTACTGCTCTTTGTGTTGCTGGGGCTCTAGCTCCTTCTCCGTGATTGATCACCGTAACACCTCTTGCCGTTCCCCTCTCCCATTTGTCTGCTTTCAATAATTATTTAAGCTTTATTAGATATTTATCAAGTAAACTGTCAGCTCCTGAAGTTTGCTTATTGTAGCCAGAGGTTTAGGAGGGTAATTTATATGCATCTCAGAGCTCACACAGCAAATCCTCTCTGGATTGAAATTATGATATAAACAGGATGTTTTATGAGATAATAGAAGGAAGGTTTCAAATTCTAGGGTTGGCTATGTTGTTGTTTTTTTCCCCTCCTCTGAGCTTTCCTGAGAAAGAAATATGTAAGCAGCTCCGATGTCTGGGTATCAGAAAGGAGGGTGTGGAAATGTACTCACTGTGGGGAGCTGAGGAGGAACGGATGAATGGTCTGGCTCAGATGGCCTTTAAATTCATGAGGGTCAGTGCAAGCCAAGCTCAACACCGCTGGGCTCTGTAGCTCCCTGAACTCTGCTGACATGGGAGATAAATCTGGCTGTAGGGCACTGAAGGGGTCCCACGAGCCAGGGGAGGGCTCGGAAGGCAGGAAGCACAGGTAGATGTGATTGGGACACTCTAGGTGAGCGGTAGTGTCCTGAACCAGAACATGGCCAGTGGGATGGATTCAGATGGCGTCTCTCCAGAGGGTGAAAGCCACTGGGCTGTGATCGCATGATCACAGCAGCACAAGGATTCTGGATAATATTTCTGGAGACAGAACTCCTTCAATTTCTGTTTCTGGTCTGATACAACCCTGAGGGGTAGATATTTTTAATACCACGTTTTTTCACACATAGAAACCGAAGCACCAAAAGTCACCGAATAGGACATCTGTCGTTTTTGCTTGTCTGCCTTCTATTCCACCCCTGTTTCTGGTGACGGCAGCTGGATTTTCTTTGGAGGGGGGAATGGAAGTCATCCATCCTCCATTCATGAAGTCCATGAAGCTGGGGTAGGAGTGGTTAAGCGTCCAGCTTCAGAAGTCGGCGTGTGACCCTGGTTTGGGCAGTGGGTGTATTTTGGTCCCCTGACCAGAGCCACTGCCCATGGATGGGATGGCCTCCTGACCAGGCCAGGGCATTCACACTCAGTTCTGGGGCTTTGTCTCAAAAGATTAGGGAAGAGAAGCTTTTCCTGTACTGTGAAGTCCGGGGCTGTTAGAAGCCTCCAGTACGGGAGCACCTGCCTATAACTGAAGGCAGGGGAGAGGAGAAGAGAACTGAGAAAAGAGGGATTTGATGACCTGTGTAGGTCTGGACCTACCCCTTCCTGGAGAGTCATCATCCGTCCTTTTCAGTTACGTGAACCAGAAAGAGCTTATATTCCTGCTATTATTGTCACCATTATTATTTTCTTATATCATTTTGAGTAGTATTTTCTATCCCTTACAATGGAGAGCTTTAATCCATACACAGCCATTCAGCTCTAGCAGCGGGGATGGAGGTGATGATCACAAGGATGGTTTTGGAGGGGGACTTAGATCTCAAAGTCTGTACCAGTCCCACCGTGTATGTCGTGAGGGGGAAGCACATAGAATAAGATAAGACGCATGGTGTTCTGACCACTTGGAAGTCACCTGGAAACTAGGAATCGAGGCAAAGGACCTAATTTGGGCTCGGCAGCAGCTCATCTCTGAGTGACCTTGGGTGAGTCCTCGACCTCCCTGGGCTTCAGAGCCATATCTTTACTTGGGGACATTAATTTATGGCTCTGATGTGTGTGTGTATGTGTGTGTGTGTGTGTGTGTGTGTGTGTGTGTGTGTGTGAATCAGAAATTACAAAGATGCTTTGTAAGCCAAAAGGTCTGTAAGCACATCGCTGTTATGGTTGCTTTTATAAATTTTTTTTTCCTAGGAGAGAGAGAGAGAGAGAGAGAGAGAGACAGCATGAGCAGGGGAGGGTCAGAGAGAGAGGGAGTCACAGACTGAAACAGGCTCCAGGCTCTGAGCTGGCAGTCAGCACAGAGCCCGACGCAGGGTTTGAACCCATGAACCGCGAGATCATGACCTGAGCGAAAGTCGGACGCTTAACCGACTAAGCCTCCCAGGCACCCCTGTTATGGTTGCTTTGCTATAGTTCCCGTTGCTGGGTTCTCTCAGAAAGGCTGGAGGCCCATCTGCCCCAGGTGTTAAAGGCAAGCAGCAGACAGGTGATTAGAGTACATGGTTCTCAGGAGTCTTGGTGGAGGGAGCATATATCTCAGAAGCAAGGACCCTGAGCATGGAGCTTGTATGTTACCCCACCAGGTCCCACTGCCCCTCTTCAGGGCTGATTTACTGCCTGCATTTTACCACCTGGGAGCTGCAGACTCGTTCAAGATCACACAGGCAGCCAATGGCTCACCTGGGCCTATAATCAGTTCTACTGGACCTTACGGATCTCGTCTTTCCATTGAGGTGTCCTGCCTCTGCATTCGGAGCAGTAGTGGGGGAGAAACTTAGGAAGCTCATAGAAAGAAGGGAAAGATCTGGCAGAAGGGATTGTCCAAAACGTGGCCTTCAAGAACAAAGACAGAATGTCCTCAGTAGCTACCTAAGGCACAGCTATGAAATCCACAAGTGGGTAGAAAGACTGGCTTGATCAAGTCACTTGACCCCCTAGAGTCTTTACTTTGTTAAAATTCATTCATTCATTTATGAATTGATTTATTCATGGGACATCTGTTGAGTACCTTCCATGTTCAAAGCCTTAGGACTGGGGCGCCTGGGTGGCTCAGTCGGTTGAGCGTCCGACTTTGGCTCAGGTCATGATCTCACAATTCGTGGGTTTGAGCCCTATGTTGGGCTCTGTGCTGACAGCTCAGAGCCTGGAGCCTGCTTTGGATTCTGTGTCTCCCTCTCTGACCCTCCCCTGCTCACACGGTCTCTCTCTCTCTCTCTCTCAGAAATAAATAAAACATTAAAAAAAGTTTACAAAGCCTCGGATTAATCTTGTGAAGGTGAATTAATCACTCTTTTTTCCCCTGAGGAACTTCAACCCTGGAGGGAGGTATTCCTGCAAATAACTCACTCTAGTACAATGTCGTAAGTTCGAGTACAGTGTCACAAACTGTGATCAAGATGTGCATCACAGGGACTGAGTAAATAGAAACTAATCTGAAATGAGGAATTCTTGGAAAGGCTCATACAGAAGGGGCATCTGAGCAGGGTTTTGACAAATATATAAGAGTTCGTCAAGTGCACGAGGTGAGGGAAGGACGTACCCGGAAGAGGGAATGGCCGGAGGAGAGCTAGAGAGGAGCCAATGGGTGGAGAATAAGTAGCTGTTTAATCTGGTTAGAACATGGGAGGTGGGTGTGTAGGAGATGAGCTTGGAAAATTCCGGCCCTAAGGATGAACAAAGGTGAAGATATGGCTTGGATATTAGCCTGGGTGCGATGTACAGCCTTTGAAGGAATTCAATCTTGGGAGTGACAAGATCACTTTGAAATTTGCAAAGGTCACCTTGCTGTGCTCAGGAGGAGGGATTGGAGGATACCAGGCCAGAGGTGGCGAGGTCATGGAGGGGGCTGCGGAACTTGTCAAGGGCAGTGAACATAGGGACTCCTTGAGTCAGGACAGAGGGACGCTTCACAACAGTCCTGTCTGCTTGTATACCTCCAGAGACAGGGAGCTCACTACCTTATGGGATAACAAAGCCCTTTTTAAGCTTCTCTATAGCTCTGAGTTTCTCAGTGACCACTCTTAAAGTCCCCCATCCCCCATTTCTTATCTCTGGATTCCTGGAGAGAAGAGATACAACATCTAGTTGAAGGAGGCTATGAAGATGGGGGTGGTTTCAGTGCCCCCAACCCAAGTCAGGGAAAAGAAATCAAAGGCTATATTATGCCAGGGGCGCCTGGGTGGTTCAGTCAGTTGTGTGTCCGGTTCTCGGTTTTAACCTAGGTCATGATCTCATGGTTCATGAGTTTGAGCCCCGCATTGGGCTCTGTGCTGACAGCATGGGGCCCACTTGGGATTCTCTCTCTCTCCCTCTCCCTGCCTGTCCCCTACTTGCACTGTCTCTGCCTCCCTCAAAATAAGTAAATAAACTAAAAAAAGACTGTATTCTGCCTTACGTATGGAGAGGTGAAGAGAAGTATTATGCCAGATTCCCTCTGTCTTGGGGTCCTGTTTGGAATGGCCGCTGAATTCTACCCCCTCCGGAACAAAACACACAACTAAGAAACATCCAGATTTCTAGACATCTGGACCAGGGGTCAGTAAACTTTTTCTTAAAGAGCCAGACAACAAAGACATTGGGCTTAGCTGTCTCCAAACCCTCTGTTGTGACGACTCAGTTCTGCTCTTATAGCGTGAAAGCTACAAAGCAAACTTTGAGAAACAAAGTAAAACAAAACAAAATTCCTGTTCTCTTATAGTCCCTTGACAGCGCATGCTTAGCAAGAAACACTTTGTAAATATTGGTTAGATTCTTATCTATATATGCCAATTCTTGGTGGTAATGAGCTTGGTCCTAGAATTTGTATTCTAGGCTACAGAGAATGAAGGTTGAATGGCTTGACTTTGGACAGTAAGTTGCAATGGACTTGAGCCCATATGAAGAAAGAAGGAGACGCCCAGAGATCTCATTTCTTCCTCCAATATCCTTAGTCTTCTGAGCCCCGTGGTTGGTCTTGGAGGGTGGTTAGGGGACTTAGTGGATTTAGTTCATGCATGGTTAGAGCAGGTACTGGGTCTCCAGCTGAGTGGTGATACCACCATAGAGTGAAGTCAGCTCAGCTTTGCTGTACCCATTCCGCACCAGGGAGTCCACAGTGGAAATGGGTCATTCCCAGTGAGATGGCCTGTTGTCAGAAACCAGAAGCCCCTGGTCTGATGTAGCAGGGTTTGGATATAAACAGACTCTGGTTCTACCACGTTCCAGCCACATCACCTCAAACAAGCGTCTTCAACCCTCTGAGCCTCATTGTAAAATGAGGATAATAGTGCTTTTCCTGTCAGGAATTGTCTTGGAAATTAAATGAGGTTGTGACTATGAAGCACCTTGCGTTGTCCTGGGTGTTAGCGACTGCTTTGTTGTTAGGGATTATTTTGTATCGCTAGGAACATGAAACACCCTCAGTGATGGTCGTGGCATATCAACCACACGGGGGTCATGAGTTTGTGTTATTGTATCAGGGTCCCTCCTCGTATTAATGGGTGTGTATGAGATCTTGGGGGAATGTACCAGGGTGTAAAGGATCACAAGTGAGAAAGCGCTTAGCATAGTGAGTTCTCAATTTTTAAGAATCTGGGGAGTGAAAGACCCCGAGGTCAGTGTTGGAAATAGGCTAGAGAGAGCAGCAAGCAGTGGAGCATGCTCAGGAGTGGCAGAGCACAGAGTAAACACCTCCCATACTCAGGGCAGAAATCAATAGTCTATCACTGTAATCTTTCTGAGATTACGCTCCTGGAAGATTCTGGAGCCCCTCCCTCCCTCTGCCTCTTCTTTCTTTCTCTCCCTTCTTCCTTCCCTCCCCCCTCTCTTCCTTCCTTCACTCCTCCCTTTTTCCCTCCCTCTGCCTTCCATCCATGCATCAAAGCTTGCTCTGTGCTCTTGGCCTTGAGGGTACCAGGCAGGGCTTGCGTTATGAAAGAAGCCAGCTGAGTCTCCTTCCTTGAATAGCATCCGTGACTTTGTGGGCTCCTGGACCAGGTCCGCTCTGGGCTTCCCCAGCTCCTGTGAGCTAGAGTCTTCCAAAAGCGCAGTGGCCCCGGGTGTGCCCAGGGCAGGGGCATGGTGGGGGCTCAGCCCTGGTAATCGCTTTGCCTCCGGTGAATGAGCCCTTGCCCCGTGGGTACCCTTCCCCGTTAAAGTCACCCTCCATTTTCCCGTCACGCTCACTGGGTGTCTGTGGCTGGCCTCCATCCCTGACTAACACAGGTCCTCTCTCCTGGGGATGAGGGGTCCTAATTTCCCATCTTGCTCCTCAACCATTGGCTTGGAGGTTCTGGAACCTAGAACCACAAAAGCGCTGATGGCCTGACTTCAGGCGCCATGGCTGCCTAGGTCCTCCCCAAGTCCTGTCCCTCTTGATGGCATCATGAGTCCAAATTCTACATGGGACCCTTGTCCCTGCTTTCCACAGGCAAGTCGCCACCCTGGCCTGGACCCTGTGACCTTCTCCGCTGAGTCGTCTCCAAGACCAGGGGGCTCCTTAGAGATCTGCCCTTCCTACTGGAGGCTGCCAGGCTGGGGATAGACTGGTGTGGGGCCGAAGGGGGGCGGGGGTGTCTCCGGATCTGGTAGGAGGCCAGGGGCGGATTGGAGGAGAAATCAGGGATGCCTGGTCCAACGGAGACGTATAAATCGCCTGGCTGCTGTGAAGCCTTTTAAATGTTTTGACAACCCTCGATCCATCAGAGCCTTTAATTGGGTTTTGACTGAGTTGTTCTATATGTAAATACCAGTTACTGGTGAGGTTGTTTATAGCCAAACTGTCTGTTTATGCAAATTGTGTTCCAAGATCACAGCGTTTTCATTGCAGGATAAAAACATTCCTTTTATTTAATGCCAAAAGCGCTTCCTCCTTGGGCTGGGTTTATTTTCCTCTTTGGCTTTTAAATACGACACTGCAATTGGGCGAGCCAGAGAGGCGCCTCCAATCCAGCTGAGGCTGTGAGGCCCCTTGGGGAGGGGGACAGTGAAGGCGGCTGTTGGGGTCCGCAGACCCACGGGGCGTGCTCTCAGACAGCTCACCCCGATAGATGGGGGTGCTCGTGGCCCCTCAAAGGGCAGCTCTGACTGTTGCAAAGCTGTCCCTTAGAATGAGGTGGCATTTGCCTTCCTGAAACCAAATCTTGCCTCCAACCGGCAACTCCCAGGGCCACCTGACTCCTCATCACCCACCTGGATGACTGTACTAGCCTCTCACTGGCCCCCAGGTAATGCCCTCAAAGCCAGACTGGACTTCTGGCAATGCAGATCTGTCCCTGTCTCTCTCCTGTGTCTCTACCTTTTGCCTTTAACACAAAACCCATTGTTGGGGTTCCTGGGTGGCTTAGTCGGTTAAGCGTCCGACTTTCGCTCAGGTCATGATCTCGCGGTTCGTGGGTTCGAGCCCCGCGTCGGGCTCTGTGCTGACTGCCAGCTCAGAGCCTGGAGCCTGTTTCAGTCGTGACTCCCTCTCTCTCTGACCCTCCCCTCCTCATGCTGTGTGTCTCTCTCTCCTAGAAATAAATAAAAACATTAAAAAAAAAAAAAGACAAAACCCATTGTCTCTTGCGTGGCTTGTCTGACGCTCTGTGACCCATCTTTGATGTATTGCCGGGTTATTCCTTGAACGCTACACTCCAGCTTCACTGAGTCGTGTCAAGCCTTCTCTCCCTGGCTTCCCAAAAGACGCTAAGGAAGTCACAGATTGGTGTCACACCAGGTACATTCATCTCCATAATTATCAAGTGCACCCAGTTGAACGTTGGCGATGCGGCCGTGACTGACAGAGACAAAGACTCTGTCCTGTGGAATTTATCTCCTGAGGGAGTCTCAGTTCCTGGTGTCGCAACTGGGCAATGTCTCCTGGCAGAGTCCACAGCCAGAATGAGATCAAGCCTTGCTTCTTTGTAAGCTCCCTGCTGCCATTTTCCCCTCCCTCTTAGCAAAGGAACCATCCTTTTTCTTTCTTTCTTTTTTTTTTTTATTTTTAGAAGAGAGAGAGAGACAGCGTGAGCAGGGGAGGGTCAGAGAGAGAGGGAGTCACAGACTGAAACAGGCTCCAGGCTCTGAGCTGGCAGTCAGCACAGAGCCCGACGCGGGGCTCGAACCCACGAACCGCGAGATCATGACCTGAGCGAAAGTCGGACGCTTAACCGACTAAGCCTCCCAGGCACCCCGGAACCATCCTTTTTCTTTATGGAGAAGATCACGGTCAGCAGGAAAAATCCCCCCATCATCCTTCCCCTCCCCACCTGAAACTCCTACTTCTTCCCCTCCGCACCCCTCCCCACCTTCAGAGGAAGATCGAGCTAGGTGAATCCACTTGTATCCCCAAGGCCAATCTGTCCTGCCCACAGGGGGATTCTGCTCTGGCCATCACTATTCATTTCTCTTCCAGATTTATCTCAGCCTCTTTACCCTTTGTCATCACCATTTTAACATGCTCAACAATCCCTCCCACTTTGGAATAACAGTTTTATAGCAAGCAGCGCACCAGTGCCTCACATTCATCCCACTCAGAGGCTCTCAAACATCACAGAGCAATTGACATGGAGTGGGATGGTCAGGAGTCCAGGAAGCAAGACGTTTTGAAACTCCCCCTGGCGATTCTATAACTGGCCAGGGTTCAAAGTGCCTGCGATGGTCTTACTGCTTCCGTCCCTACCACAGAAAATCTGTTTAAAATTAGCTCAAGATACTGTCCACATTTTCCACCTTTTCTCCTTAAAGCCCACCTTTCAAAGACTCTTTGTAGCACAAACATTAAAATCCAAGGTCCTTTTTTTAAAAAAATATTTTTTAATGCTTATTTATTTATTTTGAGAGAAAGAGAGTGCAAGCAGGGGAGGGGCAGACAGAGAGGAAGGGAGAGAATCTCAAGCAGGCTCCGCATTGTCAGTGCAGAGCCCTATGTGGGGCTCGAACTCATGAACCATGAGATTATGACCGGAGCCCAAATCAAGAGCCACCCACGTGCCCCCAAATCCAAGATCCTTAAGATGTGTGTAGTTGTTACAGCAGGGTCATCATATGACTCACAGGAAAAGGCTAGTGGATAAAGATAGGGGATGGGGGCTCCTTTAGGACAAGATTTTCTACACACGGTGGATGGCCAAAGTGGGAGACAGCATTGCTCTCAGGCGGAGAACATCCTTGACCCACATCTCCGCCTGGAATTTCCATGAAGGCACCCTGCCCCTCAAACAAATCCTTAAGATCCCTTGTGTAGTTTTGCTTTGTTTTTATTCCCTCCAAAGTAAAGTGGAGAGGCTGGTTACGTGCATATCTGCCCACGGAAGGGTCAGCAATGGATACTAATCCGGACGTGTCCTTGAGTTTGTTCCTCTTCTTCCCTCAAGGATGGCTGGCTCCCAAGTCAGTTTCCCAGCTGTCACCCCCTCCCTTTGTCTCAGCAGGCCCAGGATTAATGCCTGCTCACAGTCTACACCTGAAGCCTGGCTTCTGCCTCTTCCCTCCAGCCTCCATGTCTGCCATCCCCTACCTCACACCATACACTCAGCTACACTGAAGGCCCTGTAGGTACAAGAATGTGTGCTGATCTGTTTTGTCTCACCGCATTTACCTGTACGGCTCCTCATGTCTGTATCCTGGGTACTTCCATCCTATCCTTTAAGATTCCCCCAGCATATATCCTAATTAATGACATGAATTCAGATATGGCAGATGACGCTGAGCTGCTGAAATAGCTTTCCGTTGGCAATGTGAAGACGGTATTGAAAGTTGGGGGAAAGGATCCTTTGAGCGTACTCTGTCAGTTTTATGACGGAAAATCTTTTTACGTTCTAACCACTGCCAAATTTTCTTATCTGCAGCAGGAGAGTTAAGACTACCGGACTTTGGAAGCCAAAACATATGAGTTGAAATCCTATTTCCACCATTTGGCAGACATGAGCCCTGGCAAGTTATTAATATCTGTGCATCCTGGCTTTGCTGTTATGATTAAGTGAGCTTCTGGAAGTAAACCGGTAGAGGGTTTGGAGCTTTCATTGTTATTATGTATGAGAGGAGATGTCACTTGGCACCAAATGTTTTATATTGAGTTCAATCTCCACTCATTTCTCATTAGCCAGGACCAGTTAAGGAAATACAACGTGGAGCCATATTGATCCTTATACAAGCATAAACACGGGCGTTAAACATTTATGACAGTACCTCTGGAGAAGATGATCTCTCAGGAGAACTTATGTCTGCAGTGTGGTCTTGTCCTCACTGGACAGAACTACTGTTAGCTGAACTTGGGTAGGTTTGGAGCATCAAAAGTTTGAGGAAGTTAGAGTTGATTGAATTTCTCTAAGAATAAGAGCCTGCAGGCAAGTCTGCTTTTCTTTTTTTTTAAGATGAAAAAAATCTCTTTACTTAAGTGTTATTTAAGTTAGTTGTTTATTAATGACTACTAATACATCTTCACCCATAACCAGACTGAGAAGTTGACTGAAGGTAAAAGTCATGTCTCTTCTTTTCTGTTTCCTGACTATTTAGTAGAAAGCCCGGTAGATCTTTGGCTTCATGAAGTACTTGTGGAATGAATGATCGGATGGATGGATGGATGGATGGATGGATGGATGGATGGATGGATGGATGCAGAGATTGATGGGTGGATGGATGGATGAACTCTTGGCTAAAGCATTCAGAGCTTCAACTTTAAGTTGAAGCAAATTGGTTCCCAACACTATACCCAGAGATGTAGCAAGAATGCCCTCTCTGAAATGTCATTCTTGTTTTGACCTCATCACCATGGTGGAACTTACAGCTTTCTGATGGTGAGGTGACTGTTACTGTTTATTTTCATTTATTGTCCTTGTCTTGTTTATTTGTGTGTTTTTGGGCTATTAATCATCCGCTCCACTAGAATGAAAAACCCCAGGGTCAGGGATCTCATTCACCAGTGTGTTTAGCTCAGGACCTGCATGCTTTTGAGATACATGTTTGTTGAATGAATAAATGGCCTTGATTTGAGAGTGGACAGCCTGTAGAGGGCCATGAAGACTGAGCTGATTAACAAAACAAAGCCCTGGGGGGGAAAGGAGTGTTTAGCGCCAAAAGCCTGACTGGGGCTGGGTCAGGGGATAGGAGAAGTCTTGCAAAAGAAAGCCTCTAGAGATCTGTGTGGTGGTGTTCCTTGTCTGAAGGTTCTGGAAAAGGAGATAGCTGGTGAGCCCACTGAAAAAGTCTAGGGTGTAGATTGGCACCCAGCAGAGGCTCACGACATCTGTGGTGCTGATAAAAGAAGGTCAATGGTAGCAATGACAATGAGCAGTTAGTGAGCCCTGACATGGGTCTGGCCACTATTCTAAGTGCCTGATTGTAGTGACCATTGTTTCTTTGTATGACCTTCTGAGGTGAATGCCCCTCAGATTTTAACCCCATTTTACAGATACGAAAACAGAGGCACATAAACACAAACTAATGGATCTAAGTTCACAGAGATGAAAAAAAAGAAAAAAAAAGCAGGCTTGGTCTCCAGTCCCTGTGCTTTTAACTACTTGGTTCACCAACAAATGTCACATCCCCCTGCCTCCTTCATTGAGGACCAGCACCCCCACCCTCCACTTCCGGACTTTTCTGTTTCTCCCATTTCTCCTCAAGCTCCAGCCACCTTAGCTTCCTTTTTGTGTTCTGATTACCAAGTTTGTCCTTGCTTAAGGTTTTGGAAATCACTATTACATCTGGCTTTAAAATGTGTTGTGTTGGGGGCGCCTGGGTGGTGGCTCAGTCTGTTCAGCTTCCGACTCCTGATCTCAGGGTCATGAGTTCAGGCCTTGCGCTGGGCATGGAGCCTACTTTAAACGTAGGTAAGTAAGTAAATAAATAAGTATGTGTTATGTTTGACCTGATGGTATTTTCATCATTAAGAGATGTCACAGAGAAATCCAAATACTCAGATTAACCCATGTAAAAAAAAAAAAAAATCACAAGATGTGGCAACATAGAGCCTGCATTCCCACGTGGCAAAAGTCGAGTGGTGCCCAGTCCCTGAGTCCTAGTCAGGCTGCCCTGATCCAGCCCCTGCCATAGGCCGCTTACATTTTTTTAAAAAATTTATTTTTGAGAGACAGGGTGTGAGTGGGGGAGGGGCGGGGGGGGGAGGGGGGACACCGAATGTGAAGCTGGCTCCAGGCTCTGAGCTGTCAGCACAGTCCTCATCTCTCCCTATGGTGCCACACCCAGGCTCCTTTGTGAGTTTCAGTGACTTGCTTGACTTTTGTAGCTTTTGATGTTGTGAGTCTTGCTTTGCATTTAGCTCATTACAGGGATCAGAGTGACCTGCAGACGGGTGTGAAGACAGAGCTTTCCCCAAGCTATCGGTTTTACTTAAGACCTCTGGGGTATCTTTTTTTACTTTTATGTCCCTTGGGGGCTCAGCACAAATTACCTTAGGATCTTGTTACAATTCAGATTCTGATTCAGCAGGTGGAGGGTGGGGAGAGGGTGTGGAAGACCTGAGATTCTACATTTGTAATGATCTCCCAGATGGTGTCTATAGTCTGAAGAGCAAGGATGAAAAGAAATGTGGTATCAGTTCCTCTTTTTTTTTTTTAACCCATTTAAAAAGTTCAAAACAAAAACCCCTCACTGTTTATTTCCCCTTCATTTACTGTGAAACACATTTCAACAAATAATTGCAACTGCAGACAGTCAGAAGTCTCGAGCTGAACGCTGCTGCAGCGCCTTGGAGATTACCTGATGCAACAGGGAAGGGCCCAGAGGCCCAGAGAGGGGACGTGATGTGCTCAAGGCCACACAGAAAACCAGGGGAAGGGGCAGGCTTGAGACCCGCAGCTTTGATTCTCTTCCCTACAAATCTCTGTGCAGCAGCCGACAAAGTGCAGGATCAGAGAGAAGGCTGTGAGCAGCAAATCTGTCCCTGTAGTGGGCACAAAGTCCCCAGGACACCTTCATTAATATTGCATGGCGATTCCTGGGTGCCCACCCTCTTAGCCCCCAGGAACCGCGCAATTATCCCTATGTTCGGGCTGGGGGCAAGCTGTCCACGCAGGCTCGTTAGGAAGTTATGTTTAAAAGCTGGACGAAAGCTTTAGGTCATTTATAATCTACTAAATATTTAAGTGTATATGTCTTCAGGCATCTGAAAATTACAGGGATATTTCACAGTCTCATTTGGGGACATATATCTGCTTGGCTAGACACGGTCCCGGCTGTAGGCGGATCTGTTTTGCTGGGGAAAAGCTGGGGATAAATAAAAGGCTGAAAAACCCAGTCATTGGAATGCAGAGTGGAGGAAGGCAGTGGGGTGGGAGCGACCTGATAGCCAGCAAAACTGAGGCCGAGGGAGGGCTGAGGTCAGAGCTGAGGATGGCCGTTATGGAGACAGAGGTGAAGGGGATACGGGTTACAGGAGCGGCGGAGGCAGACTTGAGGGTGTGCAGGGCAGACGAGCTAAAGCAGTCTGGCCAAGTGCCAGGGGAAATGGATTGGCCTCATGAGTGTTGGTGGCTCAGTCGGTTGAGCATCCAGCTTTGGCTCAGGTCATGATCTCACAGTTCATGAGTTTGAGCCCCGCATCCTGCTCTGTGCTGACAGCTCAGAGCCTGGACCCTGCTTCAGATTCTGTCTCTCTCTTTCTCTCTGTCTCTCTCTCTCTCTCAAATCAATAAAACATTAAAAGCTAAATTTTTAAAAAAGAATATTGATTTCCATGATACTCATATGGTTAAAAGAAAACAACAAAATGACTCAAAATGACTCAGACAATAAAAGAGGTAATACAGTGAAAATAATTCTTCCCTCCCAACCCCCGTCTAACCCCCAGTCTCCAAGTCTGCCGGTCCCCCATTTCCAGAGGCAACAGCCACATCTGTTTTTTTATGGACCTCTCAAGATACATTACACATGCAAGTTTATTTTTACACCGACGGGAAGATATTATGAACTCTGCACTACACCCCTTTTTTCTGCATATCAATACATCCTATATCTTGAATATCATTTCCTTATCAGTACATAGCAGTCTCCTCTATTATTTTTTTTAAATGTTTTATTTATTTCTAGGAGAGAGAGAGAGAGACAGCATGGGCAAGGGAGGGTCAGAGAGAGAGGGAGTGACAGACTCTGAAACAGGCTCCAGGCTCTGAGCTGGCAGTCAGCACAGAGCCCGATGCGGGGCTCGAACCCACGAACCGCGAGATCATGACCTAAGCGAAAGTCGGACGCTTAACCGACTAAGCCACCCAGGCGCCCCAGTCTCCTCTATTATTTTAACAGCTGCATTGTATTCTATTAAAATGGAGCCCTGTAATTTATTTAACCTGCCCATTATGGCCGGATTGCTACGTTATTTCCAGTCTTTTGCTACCGCGGACAATTTTTGCAAAGAAGATCTTTGTACGGCTGTCTCTACATCACGCGTGAATATATCTGTAGGCTGACTCTTAGAAGTGAAACGACCGGGTCAGGTGTGTGTCTCTATTGCTCATTTTGATAGGTCTGGTCAAACTTGCCCTTCAGAAAGATGGCTCCACATTTATACTCTCACCAGGAACGTACGGCGTGGTGCCTTCTCTGGCACCCCCGCCAACAGTCTATGGAGGTGTAATTCACAAGCAGTGAATGTGCACAGACCTTAACTGTACAGTTCAGTGGGTTTTGACAGATGCACAAACCCATGGCGCCTACACCCCAATCAAGACTGGCAATTTTTCTATCACATTCTGTCCCTTCTATCCCTTCTGAAGGGTTTCTCATGCCCCCTTCCTTTCACTTTTGGCTTCTGGTCCGAGAAACTCTACTCTGATTTTTATCACCGTAGATTTTGTCATTAAACTTCATTTAAAAAGAATTATATTATGTGTGTTCTCTCACGTCCGGCTTCTTTCGACTGATACAAGGTGTGTGAGATTCATACAGGCTATTACTGGTGACCATCCATCTTTGTTGCTGAATATATTCCATTGCGTAACTGAATTGGGATTTGCTTATCCAGTCTCCTCGTGATGGACATCTGGGCTGTTTTCCAGTTTGGGCTATTACAAGCAAAGCTGTCAATAACATTTTTGAACCTCTCTTTGTGTCGACATATGTTTTTATTTCTCTCGGATCCATGTCCCAGAGTAGAATTGCCACACTGTATAGTTAGCTACAATAAGAGACTACAGAACTGTTTTCCCAAGTGCTGTACCATTTACGCTCCCACCATCAGTGTATGAGAGTTCTGGCTGCTACACCTGCTTCCTGATATTTGTCGGTCTTTTGCATTTTGATCATGCTATAGGGTGTGAAGCCTTATCTCACTGTTTTTAATGAGTGTTTAATGCGTTTCAATGAGTTTCCAATGGAACACCTTTTCATTTACCTTCTTTTGTAAACTATCTCTTCAAGTTTGACCATTTTTATTGGGTTATCTGTCTTTTATTATTACTTTGTCGGAGTTCTTTACATATTATGGATACTATTCTTTTGTCAGATAGGTATTTTCTTCCAGTCTGTGGCTTGCCTATTTTTTAATGATGTAACTTGATGAGCAAAATTTTAAAATGTTGATGAGTTCCAACTTATGTTCCTTTATGGTTAAAACTTTTCCTTTCCTAAAAAATCATTGCCAGAGTTGTGAAGTTATTCTTGCTTTTTTTTTGTAGATTTAGATTTTAAGTTGAGTGTATGGTCCATCTTGAATTAATTTTTTGTGTATGCTGTGACGTAGAGATCAAGATTCACTTTTGCCCCTATACATTTATTCAGTTGTTCTAATGCTATTAGTTAAAAAGCCTTTTCTTTTAAATTGTTTAACTACTTTAGTAAAAAAATCAGTCAATCAATCAAATGACTGTAAGTGTGGGTTTTTTTCCCCCCTTGGCTTTTCTTGTCTTTTCAGTGATCTTTATGCCAATGTCATACTCTTTTGATTATTGTAGTTTTATTACAAGTTTGAAATCAGGTTGTGAGAATCCTCCAAATTTGTGGTTTTTTTCAAGATTGATTTGCCTGTACTAGATCCCTCAACTGTACACTTATTTTCAGATCAGCCTGTTAATTTCTACAATTTCTGAAAAATAGTATCTTATTTATTTATTTTTTATTTTTGAGAGAGAGAGTGAGAGAACCCAAGCAAGCTCCATGCTCAGCACAGAGCTCAATGTGGGGCTTGATCACATGACCCTGAGATCACGACCTGAGCCAAAATCAAGGGCTGGACGCTCAACTGACAGCGCCAATCAGGGGCCCCATTTGGTATCTTATGTCTAAAGTAAATTGAAGAAAACATTAGATGAGGTTCAGCATAATTTCACATATTTAAAGTCCATTTAGATTTTTTTTTCCATGAAATGCCCCCATGAGTTTACTCCCGTTTCTGCTAGACTCTTGAACAATTTTGCTTAAATCAAACTCGTCTATGCTCTCTGTCTGTCTGTCTCAGGGTCTCTCACTCTCTCCGCTACCATGAGTGAGCATAGGTAGTGTGCTGTCTTCCTGGAAAGCAGTTTTGACGTCACACCAATCAGTCGCTCCTCACTGTTCCTGCCTTTGAGCTTCCCATGGGTCTGGCACAGAGGGAGATGTTTCTCATGCTTCATTATCCAAGAGGCAGAATCTTGTACTGATGGCTCATGTTCTAATACAAGACCCACCTTTTCCCGGCTGGGTCCCTTGGGCGAGTTCGCTAATTCCTTTTTCCTTCGGGTTTGCCATGGAGAAACTGGAGATGATAAAAAGAACACCCGAGCCATGGGTGCTGTTATGAGAATTAAGTAAACAAATACCTGTGGAAGACATTGCATTACTATAAGTAGGTAGTAAGTGCCACCTAAGTGCTTCCAAAAATGTCTCCTTTAATTCTCTTAATAACCCTGCGATAAATGAATTATCCTTGTTTGGTGGCTGCAAATACAGAGGCGTGGTCCAGTTAAGCAATTTTACTGTGCTAAGAAGTAACCCCATCAGCGTTTGAATGCAGCAGTTTTATTCCAATACTTTACTTGCATCTTGTAAACTCTGTTCCTTATGAAATATTATATCTCTATTACAGATGTGACGAAACAGAGGTACAGAGAATTGTGTGACCCAGGCAAGGTCTGTGAGGGTCTTTAACCTTGCTCTTAATCGGGGATATCAAACCATTCCTCCTTACATCGTAGCTTATGCTTTGAAGCTCACTCTACACTGCTCCTAATGCTCCCCTGCCTCCCCTTGGTTAAAGCCTCGCTCTGTGCTTTCTGGCTGTGTGACTCGCGGCGAGGAACCTAACATTTTTGAGCTTCCATTAACCTTTGTTAAAAAAATAAAAAAGCGACACAATTAAAATAGTAGAGATAATGAGGTGGGAAGAAATGAAGACCGCCTGAGTGAGAACAGAGCTACTTATTTGGAGTTTGCTGTCTGTAGCAAAGGGGGTCAGGCACCCTCCACCACTCCATCTGCCGGACTCGAAGGCGATCCAGGGAGCGAGAAAGCTTCATCGTGGGAGAAGCTTCCGTGCACTCTAGCTGGAGGCTGTTGGTGTGGGGAAGCTGGTGGTGAGGTAGCTAGAAGTATCTTATGGTCTTGGCTTGGGAGGAGGGCGTCTGGCTTTCTCTGGTCGGTCCTGGATTAGAAGCTGTGGCACCAAAATAAAGAAGTGGCTGTTGTTAATCCAGTCCTGGCTATTCGAGGCTGATTGGTGCAGAGGTTGTGAGTAAGTTCTGCTGTCCTATGTGATCTGACCATTTTGCTATCAGTCTCTCAATGAGAAGTGATGTAGGCACATGAATTTTAATAGCATAGCGCTTCGCCCAGAGCAGGTGCTCAGCAAGTGTGATCGAGTCTGAGTCAGATTGGCCACCTCGGGAAGGATTCCCCTGCGGTCCTGAGCAAAGGGACCACCACCTTCAAAACGGATTGTGCTCCCCGGGATGGCTGGATGGGACCCCCCCACTAGAGAGGACACACCGCACCTGGCTCCAGGGTGACCCATGACATCCCAGGAAGATTGCGCCCCAGCAAAACTTTCCCTGAAGTTGCAATGCTCCATCCCTGCTGCATGTTAAAACCACCTGGGGACTCCTAAAAAATACTGATGCCTGATGCTGAATCATTTGCTTGAGGGTAAGACGTGGGCCTGTTTTTAAAGGTTTTTTTTAAATTGTAATGTGCAGCTGGGATTGACAGCTAGTGGCTGAAAACAAGAATTCTATATTCTCCCCAAAACACTCACCTATTGAACCTTATTTCATGCCCAAACCATTGCTAGGCTCAGAGGTAAGACAAGATCATTCATTCGTTTATTCTTTCAACTATCAGAACACAGTGCCTGCAGGGTGTTCAGAGCTTTGCTGGGAGCAGTGTGAGTGGTGAAAGCTCTTTTCTGCACTGTTTCTGGCGAAGAATGTGTAGGCTTTGGGTCAGACAGTCCTGAGTTCAGTATAAATGCACCTTTTCCCTCTTCCATGACATGCGACCAATACTTCTGACCTCCCTGCTCCACAGAGCTAGATAAGGCTCACGCTTCCGGAGCTAGATAAGGCTCACGCTTCCGGAGCCTCCATTTTCTTGCCTATTGAATGAGGCCACATTATTTGGGGTTTGGTCAAGAAAAGAGAAATCACCCTAGGTATTTCAAATGGAGAGGATTTAATACAGGGCGTTGGTTACTCAGGTGTTGGGGACCTGAAAACACAGAAAGGGAAGGTCAAAGTATCCTAAATATTAGACAGGCAGGAAGCAGTAATGATTCTTAGTGCCGAGGAGCAGAAGGGAAGAGCTAATAGCTTAGAATGTAGGAGCTCATAGGAGGATCCCTTAAAGGTGGGCACTTGGACCTCAATGGGGGATCCTGCACAGCATGTTCTCATGTCTCGGGGGCACCAGGAGGCTGGTAGTTACCTCTCTGGGAGCACTGAGTGACCAATTCTGGGAGCCGCTAGAGCCTCTGCTGTCTTCTGGTGTTGGTGGGACGTCACAGGACTAGACCAGCGTGAGCCCCTTCTCTCTTCCTGCTAGTCTCCCAGTGGTGCCTCCTTCTGCAAAAACCCAACAGAAACCATTGAGAAGGCAGCGAGGAATTCCAGGACAGGTACCATGCAGACATCCAGCCCCAGAATCACACAGCAGGGTGGAGGTCAGCAAAGCGGGGGTCACCGGCCAGACCCAGCCTCCTGACTCTTTTTGTGGGACCCACGATGTAAGGATTTTTAAAAAATATTTTTAAATGGTTGAAAAAAAATCAAAAGGGGAAGAATACTTTATGACACGGGAAGAGAGGATGTGATTTAAAGTTCAGCCCGCAAATGCCAGCCACGTCCATCAGCTTGTGTGTTGTTAGTGGTCGCTTTTGTGTTACAGCACCAAGGGGCAATAGCTGGGGCAGGGACCCTAGGGGCCAGCAAACCTCGGATATTTGCTATCCTGGCCCTTTATTGAAAATGTGTGTCCCCTGGGGCGCCTGGGTGGCTCAGTCGGTTGGGCGTCCAACTTCGGCTCAGGTCATGATCTCACGGTTTGTGGGTTCGAGCCCCGCGTCGGGCTCTGTGCTGACAGCCAGCTCAGAGCCTGGAGCCTGTTTCAGATTCTGTGTCTCCCTCTCTCTCTGATCCTCCCCTGTTCATGCTGTCTGTCTGTCTGTCTCTCTCTCTCTCAGAAATAAATTAAAAAAAAAAAAAAAAGAAGAAAATGTGTGTCCCCTACCGCAATGTGGCATAGACAGTGTTGGGGGGCACTGAATACATTACACTGATGCCGTGCAGAGCAAACATAAGGAACAAAGGGGTCATGGGTCTAAAGTGTTTATTATGGCGGTTAGAGCATAGCCATGCCGTCAGGCCATCACCGCCTTGGAGCGAGTGTCAGACACCAGGCTAGAGTTTGGGGTGCCCGAGGTGATGAACGCCTAAGTATGACTTCCAGGAGATCCCAGCCTGGCGGTGGTGACAGGTAAGACAGAAAGGCAAAGCAATACGACAAACACATTATTAACTTACTGCTCTTTGCCGTTGCCATGGGAGGCTCCAGGAGAGGGGCTGTAAAAGAAAGGGGGACCTAGGCGCTTCCTGTCCTGGAACAGAGGTGTGTCCTCACTCTTCTTTCCAAAGTACTGCTGGCGTAATCACATGCCTGAGATTCTGTCTTTTCCCCAAGTCGGGCAGGCCAATGCCTTATCTGCAGATTCTAGACTAATGCGTAGATGATAGCAGGCACGGATGTGTGTTTGTTGGATGACCAAAGGAGCACAACAGGATTAAGTAATATGACATTCAGAAGACACCTTCTCGTCTAGACCAAGTTCTTCAGTGGAAAAATCGAGTTTCAAAGAGTTTATGTAACTTACCCTCTGGATGGTTGGATTAAGAAAACCCTGCCCTTCTCAGGGCAGAGGTAGCCTCATGCCAAGGCATGTGGTTCGGTGGGCAGAGCTCAGGCCAGAATTTCAGTCCTTGCTCACCTCCCTTCCGCTAGAAGCCTTGTGCAATACACAACCTGTGCAACCTTCCAGGGTGGCCCCAACCTACCTGCCTGATCTTTCTCTACTATTTGCCTATCTGTGCCCATGAGCCTCTATTCTCAATTTTTCTACCTTTTCCAAAACATCCCTTGGGGTATAACTGGGTCGGGGAGATGATGTATTTACAGCTTCATGTTTGAAAAAGATCCAAGGGTGAAAGAGATCCTAAATCTTCCTGCAACTGGGCTGCACTAATGACTTCCTGTTCCCGGGGCTGGAGGCTGGCATTGCTCTAAGTAGCCGGCTGTCGTGGCCCCACATACATATTCCTGTTGTCAGCATTAATAAGGTACAATTGCCTGGGGCCTTGTTACCCACCAATTAAACTTCGGATTTTATTGTGCAGCCTCAAGGATGCTTTATGGTATCAGAAGCGTTTGGCAGTTAAAGACGGCTCGTATTCATCGCTCCCACATGGGTGCTTCACATCCTCCTCCGTTCACAGCATGATTAAGGAATTAATTGATTTGGATGAGATTGGCACTTGCTCTTGACAATAAAATGGTGACTCCCGTTAAGCTGTGGATATGGTGGGCTTGCCGCCACTGCGTTTGGGGCTGGCTAGTGGCAGCCCACCACCGGGTAGTTGGAATGAGGCCCAAATCACGGTGACACTCTGCTGTGGCCAGAGACACCTGTCGATTGCCTCAGAGTGTACCCCTCCTGCCTTCCAGTTCTCTCCCCTCCCCACCTCCTTCTTAATTGATTTCGTCCCCTTTTCCAACTTTCCACTGAACACGCTCCCTCTTTTTCCCTTCTTTCCACCCTTCCATCCATCACTTCTATCTCTTTGTCCTTCATTCCGGTGTTTTATTGAAACATCTGTTTGCATTCTCTGCCCCTAACTTAACAGCAGTTCTTTACATCATGCTCATCTGATCTGTTTTTTCGGTTGGGGCCATTTGGCTTCCCAGAAACAGAGCTATAACGGGGTCAGGTCTTATGGGTACAGGCCCTGGGTGGGATGGAAATGCCAGATTCCGGGGACTGAAGTTCGTGGCAAAAATGTTAGATACCGTTTACTGCAAGTGTCTTATGTACTGGGCGCCGTGCTACGTATTTTATGTGCTTAATATATCATGGGTTTAATGGGGAAACAGAGGTTCAAAGAGGTGGCCTCTGCCTTGTCATAGAGGACTCAGCCAGTAAGTGACAGAGCAGGAATTCAAACTTAGGCAAAACTTGCTTACACTGCAGCTAGTATTCATGAACCCACGTTCTGCTGGCCGTGTGGACATTCACGCATGCTCAGCCTGCACATACATGACCAATTGGGGCCTCGGGGGCTTTGGTTCAACCTCGAATTGCCTTCCAGCATCTGTTAGCAGCCTCTCTTGGCTCTGTGTGGGATTCTCGGACTAATGCTCCCCAGTGGAATGTTAAGTGGAAGTAATGTATGTCAAGTCTAGAACAGGTGGCTAAGAACTGGATCTGGTTTTCCTCTTTCTCTTTCCCCTTCTCCCTGGATACAAAGAAACTCTAATTGCCGAGGGGGTTGTAGAGGCACCCTCTACAAGAACTTTGGGTCCCTCCATCCCCACCATGCAGGATGATTTGTGTGGAAATACCCTGTGAGCAGAAAATTCTCATCCATTTCATTAGGCCACCGATGTTTTGGATTTATGTGTCACAGAGCCTAGAGTTCCCTGGACAAATATAGTTTGCGAACCCCGCATAGGGAGATAGGGTCCTAGGCATGGAGCCCCAAGCAGCGCCCTCATTCATGATGCAGGACCTCGGCAGATCAGATGACTCAGACACGGTGATGACCGTGGTGGAATTCGCTTAGAGGTGGATGGGAATGCTGCAATGATTGAGATGGGACTTCTCTTCAGGGAGAGAAGAGTCACCATCAGGTTGCCTTGAGCAAAAGGAGGCATTATTCCTTTCCTTCCTGAGTTGGTGGAACGAGACTGATACCTCATGCATTAAAAGACAAGCTGTGGCATGTCACTCCTCTGCTCAGAACCAATGGCTTCTCAGTTCACTCCTAGTAAAAGCCAGAACCCTTACTATGGGGGAATCCACCTCTAGAATGCTTACTTTGGGGAAGTCTATCTCCAGAACCCTTATCATGGGGAATCTATCATCTGTTGCTCCTCTGCTCTCATCTTGCATTATTCTCCTTGCTGTTACTTGCTGTTACTTAGCTGTTACTAGCTGTTACTTAGCTCCCACCTCAGGGAATTTGAATTTGTTTCTTCCTCTTCGAACACACCTCCCATAGCTGTCCTAATGGCTTTCTCTCAGTTTAAGTCTTAAGTGTCTTCCTCTACATCCATGAAAGCCTTATTCATCCATAGTTCTCTTTTCTTATAATGCCTTCATCTTGTTTGGGTGTTAGAGTAACACTAGCTTCATAGGACGAGTTAGGAAACATTCCCTTAGTGTCTATCTCCTGGAAAAGATTGTAAAGAATTGGTGTCATTTCTTTCTTTCTGTTTTTTTTTTAATGTTTTATTTATTTCTAGGAGAGAGAGAGAGAGACAGTGTGAGCAGGGGAGGGTCAGAGAGAGAGGGAGTCACAGACTGAAACAGGCTCCAGGCTCTGAGCTGGCAGTCAGCACAGAGCCCGATGCGGGGCTCGAACCCACAAACTGCGAGGTCATGACCTAAGCGAAAGTCGGACTCTTAACCTACTAAGCCACCCAGGTGCCCCGTCATTTCTTTATTAAATGTTTGGTAGAATTTACCAGTGAACCCTTTGGGGACTGGTGCTTTCTGTTTTAGAAGATTGTTAATTATCGATTTGATTTCTTTACTAGATACAAGTTTATTCAGATTATCTGTGTCTTCTTGTATGATTTTGACCAATTCCTTCTTTGAAAGAAATGGTCTATTTCATCTAAGTTATGAAATATGTGAGCAGAGGGTTCTTCCTAATATTCCTTTAATCTCCTTTTAAAGCCTGTGGGATCTGTAGTTATGTACCCTCTTTCATTTCTGATATTAGTAGTCTCTCTGTCTCTCTTAGTTAGGCTTTCTAGTATCCTATGGTGGAAGTTTAGATTATTTATTTTATATCTTTCTCTTTTCTCATATATGTATTCAATAACATAAATTTATCTCTCTCAGCACTGCTTTCACTGTATCATATAAATTTTAATGAGTTGTATTTTCTGATCTATATTATTTTCTTTCTCTCTGAAGAACATTGAATATTTCTTGCCAGGCAGGTATATTGGCAATAAATACTCTCAGTTTCTGTTTTAGAAAGTCTTTATTTCTTCTTCATTTCTGAAAGATAAATTTGTAGGATACAGAATTCTAGGTTGAAGACTTGATATTTTACTCTCCTCTCTCCTTGCTTGTGTAAATCCCTCAGGAGAAGTCAGATTGCAATTCTTATCTTTGCTCCTTTATAGCTAGGGTATTTTTTTTCTTTTGGCTTTTCAAGATTGTTTTCTCCTTATCTTTGATTTTCTGAAGCTTGAATAAGATATGGCTAAGTGAAGCTGTTGTTTGCATTTATCCTGTTTGATGTTCCCTAAATTTCCTGGACATGTAGTTTGGTGTTTGACATTCATTTGAGGGGACATTCTCAGTCATTACTGCTTCAAATAATGATTTCTTCTTTTCTCTCTTTCTTCTTCTGGTATTACCATTACATTTATGTTACAACTTTTGTAATTATCCACAGTTCTTGGATATTCTGTTCTTGTTCTGTTTAGATATATTTTTTCAATGTTTCTTTGCTTTTCAGTTTTGGAAGTTTCTATTCTCATATCCTCAAGTTCAGAGATGTTCTTCAGCTATGTCCCATCTACTAACGAGCCCATAAAAGGTATTCTTCATTTATATTATACTGTTTTGATTTTAAAATTCTTTATAAAAATTTCTCTCTCTTTCTCTCTGTCTCTCTGTTCTTATATTATCTGTCTGTTGTCTATTTCTTCCATTAAAGCCCTTATTTTATTCATCATAGTTTAAAGAAAATTCCTGGTTTGATGATTCAACATTCTTGTCATATCAGACTCTGGTTCTGATTTTATTCATTCTCTTCAATCTGTGTTCTTAGTCTTAATTTTTTTTTTCTTTTTGAAAGGTGGATATGATGTCCTGGGTAAAAAGAATGGTAACAAACAGGACTTTAGTGATGTGGTCCCCAGGTAGAGAGGGGAGGTAACATTCTGTGCTCCTGTGATTAGGTCTCAACCCCTTAACGAATCTGAACCCCTGAAATGTGAACTTCATCAGTGCTTCTCCATATTATTTCCCCTTTAAGTGGGACAGGAAGGGTAGAGGGGACAGGAGTTGGGGACCTCCCTTCCCCAGGTAGGTGAGGTTCTCATGGAACCCGAGGCCTCGTTAAGACCAGAATGTCTTTTCTGTGTCTTTTCCTTTCCCTGTACCGAAGGGAGATTTCCTCCCTTATTCACTGTGAGACCCAGGCTGGGCTCCTGGAGATAAACCCACAGAGTGTTTCCTCCCTCCTACCCCGGTGATGGGCACCCCCCCCCCCCCGGCCAGTCTCCAGGGGTCCACACGGAACCTCCAGTTTCTTGTCAGCTGCAGGTCAGATGTTTGTAGCCCGGGGCCGGTTCCCATGTGGATTGACAGAGATTGCCGCTCATGGGTTTCTTCTTGGCGACCTGCCACTCTCTGCACCTGCCTGGCCATCTCCCCAGGTCAAGGGGCAGCTGCTTGCTCGTGCCGTCACTTCCCCGAAGGATCTAAGAAGTCCTGTTGGTTTTCAGTTTGCTCAGCCTTTTACTTGGTGGGATCGAGCGGCAGTCCTTGAACTCCTTATGTGCCCAACCAGAAAGTAAAAGTCCATATTGCTTTTTTTTTTTTTTCAAATGTTTTATTTATTTCTAGGAGAGAGACAGCATGAGTAGGGGAGGGTCAGAGAGAGAGGGAGTCACAGACTCTGAAACAGGCTCCAGGCCCTGAGCTGGCAGTCAGCACAGAGCCCGACACGGGGCTTGAACCCACGAATCGTGAGATCATGACCTAAGCGAAAGTCGGACGCTCAACCAACTAAGCCACCTAGGCGCCCCAAGTCCATATTGCTTTTAAGAAATAAATAAAATACAGAGAGAGTGGCCTGTATTTGAAAATTAGACGATTCCACAGATTCGTGGCTTCTCCAGCAGGCTGGGACAACATGGACCTTCATTTCCACCCCATCTGAGTTGAACAGCAGGCACTGGTCTTGACAAGACATTAGTCCTCGGGTCCCACCGTCTATTCTCAGCATGGCTCCTGCAATTCTTTTCCTGCTCTGGCCGAGAGTCATCTGAGTTTGTGATCCTGACTTTTTAGATTTTCACGTCTCCCCTCCTTGACCCTGCCTGGGTGCACTGTTTTGTATGTAGTGTCGAACGGACTCCTAGTTTCAAGCACATCCTGGCAGACGGAGCACGCCATCTCTCTAGTCTGGCACATTCTGGTCCCTTTGATCTCACTGTGCTTCTCCGGTTCCACCAGGTGACTGAGCCGATCAGAGGGCTCTCACATCAGGGCCTCTGTCTGCTCCTGGCTCCTTTACCTCTTCCTGCCTCTCTCCCGAGCAGGGTCCTGGGGTGACAGGTGGCGTGCCAGCGATGCTATGAGCATCCCTATGACTGCAGTGGTCTGTTGGCTCCCTGCCCCCGTGAGGCTCTGACCTGCACGTCCACAGTCACTCAGCCCCCAGCAGCAGCAGCTGCCTCTCTGTGATTCAGAGCTTGGCGCGAGCCATGCTCAGAGACTTATTAGGAGCTCTTGGCAAAAAGCTCTGGCCCGACATGGATAATCTCCGCAGGATTGCATCAGGGCGCAGAGACTGCTGGTCTCCCCTGAAGTCAGAGCCTTCCCTTAGATGCAATTTTGGGGAACAATTGAAGCATTTTGCTGAAAGCTGATGAAAACAAAAGGGAATGGAAACAGGGAACGATAAATCGGAGGGGGGAGGCTCGTTTTCTCCAGATGGAGGAAAGGAGCATGAGACCCCGGTGTGCCCAGAGAGAAAGGGATTGAAGGAGCTGGACAGCCTCTCCCCTCCTTTCCCTGCACATGAGGCAGAAATGGCAGCTGCTTGCTGAATGATGGCGACTAACCAGGGCACCCCTGTGAGAGGGCTGGGAGGGACTGAATCACTGCCTGCTGGTGCTGACTTTTGAGTAAGAAAGACAGTTGCAGGGCACCACGCCCTCCACTCCATTTCACTCCTTGTATCAGGAATCTTTTTACACAAGTGGCAACCCTACACTGCAGTGCTACCCTGCAAAACTCTGGCTTCAGGTATGGTTTGATCCAGGAGCTCACATAATGTCACAAGGTCTTTCCTCCTTCTTGCTTTTTCTGGGTTGAATACGTTTTCAGTCTCTACCTGCATGAGGGCCATATGGCTTAGTCCTCACATACTTCTGAGTTCAAGTCCAGTGTAAAATAAAGAGCATCTACCAGACTAGGTTGATGCATGGAGTATTAATCACAGAATGACAATATTTCAACATAACAGAGGGGCTGTTTGGACTTCAGCTTTCACGGCACTTTTATGAGGAACAGTATATTTTCTCACTTTCCTCCCCAGTACTGTAACAGAGAGAGAGAGAATCTCTTCCTGTCATCTAACACAAGGCCCAGATCCCACTTTGATGAGCCCAACTTTGGGCACATGTCAATTTCTGAACCATTACGAGAGTTGGGGGAGAGGGTTGGGCTAAACGATCGTCTCTGGGTCATGGGTCTCAGCCCTGGAATCAGGCAAGAGGTCTCCCTAAAAGAGAGGAGTGGTGATTATACCCTGCTGCTCTCCAAGTATCTACTGTACTCCTCAGTCCTTATGATCTTCCACTCCATCCCCCGCTCCTTGCAGAAAACCCTTCCTCTTTTTTTTTTTTTTTAATATTTTATTTATTTCTAGGAGAGAGAGAGACAGCGTGAGCAGGGGAGGTCAGAGAGAGAGGGAGTCACAGACCAAAACAGGCTCCAGGCTCTGAGCTGGCAGTCAGCACAGAGCCCGACGCGGGCCCGAACCCACGAACCGCGAGATCATGACCTAAGCGAAAGTCAGACGCTTAACCGACTAAGCCACCCAGGCGCCCCAAACCCTCCCTCTTATTAAGTGTATTGGAAGTTAGTCTTAGTTGGCTTGGGCCACTCCAGCAGAATACCATCCACTAGGCAGCGTATAAACAACAGAAACTTACCTCTCACAGCTCTGGAGGTTGCGAAGTCCAAGATCAAGGTGCCAGCACATTTTGGGGCCAGTGAGGCCCCCTTCTCATTCATACATGGCTCTATGCATACTGTGTCCTCACATGGCGGAAGAGGCGTGGGAGCCCACTGGAGTCTCTTTGATAAGGCCACTAATCCCATTCACGGGGCCACATCCTTGTGACCTAATTACCCCCCAGCAGCACCATTGCAAGGCAGGGCAGGTAAGATTTCAACTCACAAATTTTGGGGAAACACAAACTCTTAGGCTACAGGAGTGGCCTCCGGCTGGTGAAAAACAGTGGGTAAATGCATTGCTGTAATGAAACTGCCTCCGGAACTGGGCTCTGATTGTTTGTCGATCTTCCCTCCGCAGTCCCAGACCCCTGGCTCTTTTTATTCTGGTTTTGTGGACTCCCCCTTTTTGGCCCACCCATTCAGTATCTGCTGTTGCTCGCCCCCAGGTTAAAGTCATAGCCCTTGTCTCAGTTAGGGACACAGGTGGCCGTGCGGGACAGGTTGCTTGAGGAGCAGCGGCCCAGATCCTAAGGAACCTCATTGTTTTCCCTGAAACAATTTCTGGAGTTCTTAGGGATGACCGGTGGTGTCTCTGAAAACTGAGGCTCTTTCTACACTTTTCTCTCAACGTCTTTAGCTCGTTAGCTTTTCTTCCCGAAGCCTGTCAGTCTCACGAAGTGCTGTGGTGACAGGCGTCTTCCTGTGCTTCAGGCAGGGCCACTGCTAAGGAAGGGTGAGCACCAGCGCCCAGAGGAGCAAAACCCTCTCAAAAGTCCTCTGGGGGAACCTTTGCTTTCATCTCATTAGCTGGAACTGGGTCACATGACCACCCTTAGCTGCAGAGGAGGAGGGGTGGAGGGCAAGGGCGAGCTGGTCTCGAGTCTACCCCCTTCCACTCTCACCCTGTACAGCCCTCTCCATCCCCCGAAGCTTTGATTGCTCCAGGATCTGATCTCAGGACTTCGCTCTGTGGCATGGATCAGTGGGACCAGGCGGGGCCAGACCTGTCCACGTGGGTGTGTTTCGATCCCTGCGCACACTCAGTGTGCTCACAACGGAGCCCAGCATCCCCCTCAAGTGGGCTCCCGCCTCAGAAAATGACACACAGTTCAGCCACGTGCACAGATGAGGACCTAGGAACCAGCTTTGAGTCCTGTTTCCTCATCTCGCTCTTGCTGTGAGGGGTGCAATTGTCTTCGCAATGGCTCACGCCCTCCTGGGATTCAATCGTATCTCTGTCCTCCTTGCCACGTGGCTCTGCTCTTCCGCCCCGTTGAGGCAGAGCACCTTTCTCCGCCCCATCGGTCTGGGGACTTAGCCCGGATTGGGATGGGAGTGTCAGAGTGTCCGTTTCCGGCAACATGGTGAGGGGCTCCAGGGATCTGCTGCGAGAAGGGTGCACCCCGAGTGGCCAGAGCCCCTGTGGTCTGGGCCCAGGAATGAACACATGTGGAGCCCATTAGCCAAACCCAAGACTGGGGTCAGCGTAGACGACTTGCAGTCACCCTGCAGTCCCGTGAGCATGAGGGTGAGTGCTTTTCACCATAAACCACTGAGTCTGAGATGGTTTGCTCTACGCCACCATTGGGGCAACTGTTCATTAACACACACACGAGGATCTAACCCCCCAAACATCTTTTCTATTCGGGCTTCATCCGCTTCCCGCCTCTCACTGGTCTGTCCTCTCTCTCCATGGAGATTTAACCCAAATACCCTCCCGGGAGCGTGGCGTTCAGGCAGAGGTACGGAAGATAGAGGTTTGGCCAGGCGAAGCTGGGGGGCAGAAATACAGCAGGAGTAAGCCGGAGGGGGGCACCCTCTGCGTGAGGGTCCTGGGGGCAGGGAGTGCGGGACAGTGTGACCGTCAAGAAGAGGTGAGGCGGAGCCAGATCAGGCAGGGCCCCGGGACCTGACCGTCTCCCCACGGGCGACAGGAAGGCTTCAGGCACAGCGACACGATGGGGACTGGGTCCTAAGAGGCAGAGCGGGTCCTTCCCTGGGGACCCTCAGGAGTTTTCGCTCTCTGCTCACACACATGTCCTGAGGGGGGTCCTTCTCTCTAGACTCTGAGCAACTGGAGAAGGACAGAGGTGGCCGCTGGCTTCTGCAACCCCAAGGCCCAGGCGTGTGGAAGGAAGGGATGAGAGCAAGTGTTCAAAATTCAGTGAACACAAGCTTTGCACCAGGCACTGGGTTGGGTGTTTTATCTGGCAGGAGGGCAGAACTTGGGGGGGTGGGAGGGAGGGATGAGGGAAGAAGAGGGCGGGTCCAGCATGCAGCCCAAAGGGTTCGGATTAGATCCAGGTAAGAACTACTTGCCAAGAATGAGGGATGTTAGAAGCTTAAGCGCCTTTTCAAGGCTGGAAGAGAATTTCTTCCTCTGGTGCTGGCTGGAAGGTGCTCAGTTCTGTTGCGGACAGAGTGGTTAAGTGTCACTGTGCTTGGAGCCAGGGTCAGGTGGGGGGTGGGGTCTTGTAGGGATCCCTCCCTCAGGTCTCCTGGAAATAATCTGTCAACAAGCACCCAATCCCTGGGCTGTTGTGGGAAGGAGATCTTGCCAAGTCCAAGGTACGTGATGAGCACCAGGATTTACCCGAAGCCCAGGACGACTGGGGAAAATCACTTAATGCCATTTGCAAAATGAGGCTTAAGCACAATGACTTTGTAAGGGTTGCTTGAGGAAGTCAGATATCATACACTTCCTGTTCAGTAATGGATGGAGGTCTCTTCCGTGTGGCCGTGACCTCTCTTGTGGATGAGTGGCAGATCTACACCCTTGATCTCTTGATGGTCTCTCCTTCCTATTTATGCTTTTGGAGCAGAGATGGAGGGGGGAGGGGGAGAGAAGGAGAGGGAGAGAGAGAGAAGAAGATACCAAGTGCCGTGAGATCATTTTAATTTCCCCCCCTTCCAGAGGGAGAGAGAGCGCAGAACGTCTTTTTCCACCTCTTGGCGGCTGCACTGTGATATAGACTTTCAGAGATATTCATGTTGTGATTTATTCAATTCTTTTTCTCCATTGATTTTAATTAAGTTCCCAGGCTGTCTCCAAGCCCAGGGAGCGGGAACAAAACATGAAACACTGAGAGCCAAATGCCTTTCTTTTGCAGTTGAGTTTCCCTGAGTTCTTCAAGTGCTTCGCAGGAGAGAACGAAAGCGGAATCCAGAGGCTGAACTACTCTTCCTCTGCTCTGCCAGCCCCCAGATAATAAACATAAAAATTAAAATCCGATTAAGAAGAATCACAGAAGTTGTTACAGCTTGACAGCTGCTGGGGGCTTTGAGCAAATCTTTTTATGTGGTTTCAGTTTTGGGGGAGATGTTGGCAAGCCAGCGTTGAGCATGTGAGTGTCCGGAAGACCGATTTTTTTTCCTGGCAGGCACGGTGCAGAGGGCACAGGACACGCGCCTCCCAAACCAATGACATCTTTGGTCTAAATCCATGTCATTGCTCTTTAAGAGAAATATCATGGCGGCTTTCAGTCCAGTCACTCACACTCCCATCACGCCAGCCCCCACCACACCCCCAGCAGGCCTCTCAGGGATCTAGAAGGCCAGCGAGGTCCCAGAGCCAGTGTCCTGCTTTTGAGCCAGGGTCAGGTCCCTCAGTGGTATCAAAGAGCCAGGTGACTGACCACCAGCTCGCCCTGCTTATTGTAGAAATAGCTGGAACTGCAAATGCTAAGGAGGCCAGCCTAAGACCTCGCAAGAGAAATAACTCAGGCGCAGACTTTGGCAAAATGGTGCCCACAGGCCAGGTCAGCCCTGGACAAGCACTACCACGTGGGAATCATGACCTTGGTGATGTCAGATGTCCTTTTTTTCCTAAAAGCGAGAAACTACGATACCTTTAGTCTTACGAAGGCAACCACAGCAACGTCCCCAAGTCCTCTGTTGAAATACTGGTGACCAATTCAAACAATGTAAAGCACTCTGTAGGTCAAACAGCACACATCTGCAGGCTGGGTTTTGGCACCGGACGCCAGCTGGCAACCTTTGACATGGTGGTGGAGAGGGAACTCTCTGGATTAATGTCTGGGCACCATCACCTACCAGCTTTGTGACCTTGGCTTGTGGTGAACTTCTGAGTCACCATTTGTAGATAGTATGTATATTGCGGGACCCTCCTTGCAGCAAGGTGTGGTCTTGTGGTGTGTGTCCCCCGCAGAATATGAGTGGGGGCAACTTCCTCTCCACCTGCTTCCAAAGAAACTGCTTGTCCTGGAGATTTTCTCTCCCCTCTTTTCCAGGAAAGAGGAAGATGGCCGTGTCTCACCATGCAGGTGAGGAGATGCCAGGACCATGCTCAGAAAGAAGCCAGATCCTTGTGGGAATTTATGGAGTTAATTTTCCTGCCTGCCTGGATTGTTCATGTTGGGATTATCATGTGAAAGCAACATTTCTGCCTTCTTTTAGCTTCTTGGCGCCTCTTTGATATAGCAGGTGAGCCCCATCCTCTGACCAGCGACATCACCAGCAGCACCTGGGAATGTGTCATGAACACAAGCTCAGCGGGTGAATGGCTCAAATGGATGAATTCCACACAGTGGAATATTATTCGGCCATAAAAAGGAAGCCAATACTGTTGTTTGTGACAACATGGTTGAACCTTGAGGACATCATGCTGAATGAAGTAAGGCAGACAAAGATAACACTATATGGTCTGGTCTCACTTGTATGTGAACTCTAACAGAGCTGACTTCTAGAAACTCTAGAGAGTAGGTTGGCCGTTGCCAGGGGTGGGGAAAATGGAATGATGATCAAAGGGTGCATGCTTCAGGTTATAAGATAAATAAGTTCTGGGGTCTAACGTAGAGCCTGGTGACTCTAGTTAATAGTAATGAAAGAGAGCAGATCTGAAATGAAAATACTGATACAAGGTTATAGATGTATTAACTAACCTCATTGTGGTAATCATCTCTCAATATAAATGTACATCAAAAGATCAGATCGGCCATTTTGGACTTACACAGTGTTCTGGGTCAAATATTTTTTAATAAAGCTGGAAACAAAAGAATGCGCTAGGAAAAGAAATGCAATTTCTACTGCGTGAGACTCGTAGTCTGGGGCTGGGGTCCAGCAATCTGTTTTTGTTCCAAGATAGTAATTCTAAAGTCACATCCAGTTGTAAGAAATAATGCAGAGGAATCCTTTGTAAGCTTGTCCCTTCCCCCCACCAATGGCAACATTTGGCAAACTGTGGAGTAAAATCATAGCAAGAGCACTGACATTGACACAGCCCACTGATCTGACTCGGATTTTTCCAGTTGTGTACTCACTTGTGTGTGTGGGTTGTTGCATGTATTTGGTTCTTTACAATTGTGTCACAGGTGTAGGTTCGTGTTTCTATCACCCAAGTCAAGACGCTGAAGAGTTCCTATGTGGAAGGATCTCTGTTGTTACCTTCCTAAAACCACACCCACCTCCTTTCCAGCCATCTCCCCTCCCCCAGCTTTATTGGGATGTAATGGACATAGAACATTGTGTAATTGACTATAATATTGTGTAGGCTGAGATGTACATCCTGTTAATTTGATACATCTATATATTGTAAAATGATTGTCACCATAGCTGAGCTAACACCTCCATCCAGCCACACAATTACCATTTCTTTTCTGCGGTGAGAACTCTACCAGCAATCCACTGTGAACAAGCTCTCTTCTTATGGTGCTGTACCAGAATTTGAAATCCAGGGATGTCTGGTTCTGTAAAAGTTCTTGTTGCCGGGTTTTGGCCCTAGCCTTGGGCTGGGCATGGAGCTGAAGCATTCACACACGTTATTGAATGTGATTTTTAGAGCACCCTAGGGGGTAGGTGCCATTATCTGTTAAGGGAACTGAGTGCCCACCCAGGATGGGAGATGTGATGGCAAATAAGACAGAGATAATCGCTGCACAATGAATAAGAGGCACAGTAACCATTGGAATCCAAGTCCGTCTGACTGCGGGAAAAAGGCTCTTACTCACTAGTCTATACTCAACTTCCGGTTCCGGCACAGAAACTTAAAACATCTATCTAGAGCACCTGGGTGGCTCAGTCGGTTGAGCGTCCAACTTGGGCTCAGGTCATGATATCGTGGTCGGTGGGTTTAAGTCCCGCGTCAGGGCCTGTGCTGACAGCTCGGAGCCTGGAGCCTGTTTTGGATTCTGCGTCTCCCTCTCTTTCTGCCCCTCCTCTGTTCATTCTCTGTCTCTCTCTGCTTCTCAAAAATAAACAAACTTTAAAAAAAAAGTCTACCTAGGAGCTGCAGCCTCGAGTGAGCAGTTTGCATCCCTGAGGGCTGTGAGGAGTCTGCTGGGAAGGTCTCTTCACCCCTTGGCGATGCCTGCCTTTGAGCATTTCCTGGCTATTCCTGACTGGATGTGAGCCCCACGAAGTGTGACACTGTGGTACTCCTGTAAAGGACCAGCCACATAGAAGGAGCGGAATGCAGACCGAGGTCCTGGTGTTTTAGAGCTCAAATACCATGTTAGAAATCCGCCCAGCCGAGCAGCAGCTTACACAGGTGGGGAGAGGCAGGCCCCGGGAGGGTGTAGGGGATGGAGGACTCGGGGGATGTGGTTTCCGGGGAGACGACTCCGACCCTGGGAACCAAGGGGTCAGCGCTGGCCCCTGGGATCTCCAGGGAGCATTTTGGCTCAATTCTAAGCAATCCCAGGTGCTGCAGTGAGTTATGGAGATGCTCCGGGATGCGGACAAGTCTTGGGGATCTCAAGTCTTTACAAGGACTCCCTCCTTTAGTTTGAGTGTTTGTCAGCTTGGTATTTTGTTCTATGGGGAAGAGGCTGAGGACTTTCCGGGAGTACAGGAAAGGTAAATTCTGGAAGGGACTTGACACCTGGTGCTCTTTTCACTGACCCAGACCCCCCGTGGACCAGGTAGCGAATTTTACATTGTTTCAGTTCTTTCATGTAACCATCAGAACCGTCAGAGACAGAAATGCTCAGAGCCTTCGCTGCACATTTTGGGGGTGTGAGAAAGGGAGTCCAAGGTGCTTGAGCCAAGTTTTAAGTTCGTTGATTGGGCTCCACATCTTACCCGCAGTGCCATGCTACCCTAAGGAGCCGGCAGAAAGTGGAAGATTATCTTTGGGTTTATTTTAGATGTCGAATCATTGCATTTCCAGGTCTCTGGGAGGAGTCACTTCCTGCCAATAAATGCTGTCAGCACCTTGGACAGAATTTACTGAGACCAGAGCCAACCCCCACCTCCCCCCCATCTTGCCCCTTCTCTGAAGAGGTGTCCTTACTGTGCTATGACACCTCCTCTGCTCCCATTTTCTAGATCAGCTAATGGGGCCCAGAGAGGGCAGGGGACGTGCCCAAGCTCACACAGCCTGGGGACATCACAGCCAGCATTTGCGCCTGGGTTGGCAAGGCTCAAACACAGAGCTCTCCCACGACCACGCGGTGCCTCCCCTTATTAAAAACACAATGTATTTACGTGCTCTGGGCTGCCCATAATTCAAAATACACTTGACCTCACCATCTAACCAAGACATCATCCGTAATGAAGCAACGATGGGGAAGCTGGCCTCATCGCAGGTGCAAGAGCCCATTGGTCTGACTCCATCACCACCATTACACACTCTGCATCTCAATGATCTTCCCCACAAGACATATTTACAGCAATATTAAAAGGGAGACGAAGGGATGTATTTGCTTCCTTGCATACAACATATATTACACATGATACCCGTCAGAGCCCCGACGATGCCAGACAAGGCCAGTCACAGCGCAGTGACGGGGGAGACCTCTACTGCTTTCCAAGGGGCCGTCTCCAAACCTGCTTGTCTGTACAGCGCTCCGCAGTTTATAGAGCACTTTATCATCCATTGGCTTGTCTGAGCCTCATAACTCCCGTGATGGGAGACAGACCACGACCATTATCACCTCGTTTCATGGATGGGAAGACAGGAGTGAGCCAACTGGCACTGGGTGACCCCCTCTGGGACAAGTAGAAGCAGCACTTGACCCCAGATCCTCTGGCTTCATATCCCCCGAGATCTTTATACAACAGGCATCTCCTGCTGCGCCGCACTCCCTCCCTCCCTCCCTCCCTCCCTCCCTCCCTCCCTGGTTCATTTAACATGCATTTGGTGAGCACCTGTCTCAGGCCAGGCCCCGTGCTAGGGGTCGGGGAAGAAATAGTGGTGGAGACCACCATGTCTGCCGCTGTCACAAGGACAAGGGCAGGGGCCTCCCCCAGGGTGGCCTCACCCCCAGGGAACACTGGGAAAAGACTGGAGACAGTTTGGGTTGTCACAATTAGGGGGTGCTACTGGCATCTAGTGAATAGAGGCCAGGGATGCTGCTAAACATCCCGGAATACACAGGACATTCCCACGACAAAGTCATCCATCCCCAAAGGTCAACAGTGCAGAAGGTCAGAAACCCTGACATAGAAGACATAGAAGAGCCTGGAAGACAGAACGAATCAAATTATCCCACTCTTGAGGATGTCGTTACCAACAGAGAAGCAGAAAGTGTATGAACAGCGACAGCAAAGTGTAGAGCACTCATGTGCCGGGCTCTTCTCCAAGGACCTGAGTCTCTATTAACTCCTTTCGTCCTGCAAGCAACACTGTGGGATTCGAATTATTGTCATCTCCATTTATAGAGGACAAAAATGGAGTCTCAGAGAGGTTAAGTACCTTGCCCAGAGTCACACAGCCAGAGGATGGACTGGGATTTGAATCCAGGCCGCTTGACACCAGTTTCCATGGCTTTGGTCTCCATGCTGCCCTGTCTCCTTGTGTGACAAGGGACTTACTGTGATTGGGACTCGAGTGAAGCTTTGCGGTGGAAGGGATGCATGAGGTGAGGTGTAAGGAAGTCTAGCGTGTGCGGGACGGAGGGAGAGCATTCCAGTCTGAGGGCACAGCATGTGCAAAGGCCATCTGGTAAGAGGCCAAGGGGAGTCGTCGGGAAAGCCATTGACAGCGCATGTGACGCGGGAGCCGAAAGCTGAGGTGGAGAAGAAGCTGGAGGGTCCGGCAGGGCCACAAGCTGGGCTTGCAGGGATGTGGCCTCGGAGCAGAGGTGCAGCAGGGTCGGATGTAGATTCTGAAAGGCCCGCTCTGGCTGCTGTGGGCACAGAGGACCTGGGTTACAGGAGAGTCGAAGTAGGAGGAAATGAAACGCCGGGAGCAGGCTGACAGCCGGGGAATGCAGAGAACTGGACAGACGGGCGTGAGGACCGTTTAGGGGGCAGAGGGTGCCAGGATGCAGCAGCAGATTGGGTTGGGTGGTGGGGCAGGGCGATGGGTAAGGCACTGTCCCCACCGGGAGCCTGCCCTTCTTGTGAAAGAATCCAGAGATGGCTTGTGCACACCCCCAGAGCCTGCTGGGAAGGGCAGCTGGCCTCGCCACCCATCCTTGAACTTGCAAAGCCACGTCCCTGCTCGTGGTCCTGGCTGCAAAGCATGAGGACCATCACGACACTGCTTTGCTCTGCCGACAGCCGTCTGTTTGTGCTCTCAGACGCCTGTAGCTCCCAGATAATTAGTGTCAGCTGGCTGTCACGGCGCCCGGGCTAATCGCGGCGTGTGGGGGTAGGCACACTGGTCGATGAGCAGCCCAGGGATCTGTCAGAGCCAGGAAAGGGCACGTCACCTGCCCAGTCGCTGGGGAGTGCCTTGAATTCTAGCATATGCCTGTCTGCTTTGGAGGCAGTGACAGCCTCCATCCCATGGGAGGCAGATGCTCAAGGTCACATCTGCAGGTCTGGGAACCCAGGCCGGACAGAAGGGCAGGAAACAGGAGGGAAGTTTGCTCGCAAGAGTGTGGACACATCCCCTCCCTTTTCCCTTGGGCGGGCCACAACGGCCAAGGGTCCTATTTGAGACTGTGTGCTGTCCTCAAAATGCAGAGTGAAAGTGCCTTTGCACAAGCCCACGGTGCTTTCTTTCTGCAGCTGTCTGAGCCCCATGCAGCCCTGCAGATACCTCATGCCATGCTTCTCTGCCTTTTCTGGGCAGTTCCTTCTGCTCAGCTGTGGTCTCCTCACTACTCACAGGCACCTCACAGGAGAGGTGTGTCTCCCCAGTACTCACAAGCCACGAGGCTGAATACAGTGTGTCACACGCCCTTTCCCTAGGCGCCGGCGTCCGCCCTCTATGTTCCAACAGCTTGCTGTATGAACCTCTGGGACATTCGTTCATTGGGTCCTTCCTTCACCCGATCGACAGTGAGCCCCCGCAGACACCTGTTCTCGGCCAGAGAAGATGGTGATGGACAGACAGAAGCTGTTTGTCCTCGAGCACGTAGTCTGCAGCATTCAATCAAGACAATACGAAGTGTTGATTAATTACAATGTGATTGGCTCTCTATTTTATTGCCTGTTTCCCTTTCTATCACTGAGGTCAGGGACTGTCTGCGGTACGTGTAGGATTTCTGTGTCCAGCGGAGAATAATCACAGTGAATGCTGAATGAGAGAAAGAGTGTATGGAGTAAACGGGAACTATGTTCACCCACCCAGGGCGATGAATACTCCATCCGGGGAGCCATGTGCCCTCCCAGCCACCCAAGGCAGTGTGGGAAGGTAGAAACACACTTGAGCTTGAAGAATTTTCAGGTCCATTGGATACAGCCTGGGCCAAGGGGAGTGTCCCTCCTCTGGGGTCTGATTAGCCAGGGGAAAACCCAGGTAGCCGTGTTAAGCATCGATTATGTGCTTAACACTGGGCCAAGGTGTGAAGGATGGGGGCTTCCCTCCAAAGGTGGATGCCAGGCTGAGCTCCAGAGGAGGAGTCAGGGCGGGGGCAGCGGGACCCCTCCACCTGATCTGGAAAAACTCCAAGGAGCATCAGCCTCTCTACCGGTGTGGTGGAAGGGAAACTAGACAAGAAGAGTCATGGAGGGAGTGAGCTCCCCATCTGGGAAGGTATTTAAAGAGGTTGCAGGAGACGCTTTGCCTGGGGTGCTGCATTCTCAGCTGCAATAAGAAACTGCAAGAGCTGTTAGGGTTGGGAGAAGCGTGTGACCCTCCGCTGGCCTGTGCCACGGGTTTCACGGGGGCGGGGGGTGACCTGGGGTGTGGTTAAGAGCCCTTAACCTAGAATCAGACAGACCTTTGATGAAGTCCTCCTGGCTGTGGCCTCCAAACAGCTGTGCAATAGTGAGAAAGTCATTGAACTTCTCCAATCCTCAGTTTCCCGTTCGTAAAGTGGGGAAAATGACGCATAATGACAGCTGCCCCACACGGGAGGTACATTGTTACTTGTCAAAGACCAAGCCCAGTGCTGTGCACAGGACCAGTGTGTGTGGGGGGGGTGGGGGGTGGCTGGGGGAGGGGCCAGGACTGGGGCAGGCTGCACCCACAGGAAAGCCACACCGGGAGAGGGCCAGTGCGTAGACGGCTCAGGTGCTGGGCACCAACCTACAGGAAGAGGGTGAGTGGCGGAGGGGCGGCTGAGCAGGTCCCCCACCGGAGCCTCTGGTTCCGGCTCTCAACTCGCTTTGAATCCCCGGCAGGGGACTGCGGCTCGGCTGGGGTCTGACTTCGGGTCTCTCCCAGCTCTGCTGTGCTTTGAGCGTTGCTGGGGTCGCAGGCAAGGTCAGGAGAGGCTCCCACCTACCCCTCTGCTCCATTCCCCACCCCCCCCTGGAGAAGGCTCCCCACTCATTTACACCCCCTTTAAGTCCGTCAACAGACCTTCTGAGAGCCATTTTTTTGCTGGCTTCTGGTCGAGGGCTGGCATCTCAGAAGCGTGATAGAGACGGACAGACAGGGTCCCTGTCCTCAAGAACATCCAGTCTGGGTGTGGAGATGGGCATATAGCAGGTGATTGTCACCCAGTGTGGCAACAGTCACCGCAAAAGTGACCACAACAAGGCAGCTAAACCTGCGGGCTGTGACACGTGACTTGCCGTCCTGAATCTTTGCCACAACCCATGGGGGGCAGAATTGGATCTCAGAGAGGTGAGTTCCTGTCGGTCAGATCTGCCTGACACCAGCCCCCGAGCCCTTAGCCGTCATGTTATGCAGCTTCCTTATGGCGCCTCGTTAGAGACCAGGGCTTCTACAGTCCTGCCCGAGGGGAAGCCTGCCTTCTGACCAAGGTGCTTCGGGGCCCAGAAGAACTCTTCTCGGGTAATCACTCATGGGGGCAGGAGGGTGGGGCCGTGGCCCTCGAATGGGGTTCTGAAGCATGCATAGGAGTTTGCCATAAAATTACGGAAGGATGTACGTGGGTGTGAGGTCCAGCAAGTCGCTGAGGAAGTGAGACTAGCAAGCATAAAGGTCTGGAAGTGTGTTCCTGGAATACTGAGAATTCCTTCCTCCCTCCTCCCTCCCTCCCTCCCTTCCTTCCTCCCTTCCTTCTTCCTTCCTTCCTTCCTTCTTCCTTCCTCCATCCTCCCTCCCTCCCTTCCTTCCTTCCTCCCTTCCTTCTTCCTTCCTTCCTTCTTCCTTCTTCCCTTCTTCCTTCCTTCCTTCTTCCTTCTTCCCTTCTTCCTTTCTTCCTTCTTCCTTCCTTCTTCCTCCTCCCTCCCTCCTCCCTCCCTCCTCCCTTCCTCCTTCCTTCCTCCTTCCTTCTTTCCTTCCTTCCTCCTTCCTTCTTTCCTTCTTCCTTCCTTTCTTCCTTCTTCCTTCCTTCTTCCTCCCTCCTTCCTTCTTCCTCCCTCTCCTTCCTTCCTTCCTCCCTTCTTCTTCCTTCTTTCCTTCTTCCTTCCTTTCTTCCTTCTTCCTTCCTTCTTCCTCCTCCCTTCCTCCTTCCTCCTTCCTCCCCTTTCATTTCTGAAGACAGTACATCCACACAGTTTGAAAATCTAAAGGCAAAAAAAGATACATAGTGAATGTCTCCCTTTCCCCATCCCTTCCTCCGCCCACGCACTGCCCACCCTCCTCCCTGCCCCCCTCCCTGCCCCCACCCTGTCCCCCCACCCTGCCCCCTTCTCCCAGCCCCCTACCCCTGCCCCCCAGCGCACCCACTTCCCTTTGTCTCCTGAGCACCTTTGCAGACTTGGTTCATGCGAATGCAAGCCTATGCACGTGTGTTCTTGTTTCCTCCTCTTCTATTTCAGAGAGAGCATCCTATGCCTACTGCTCCAGAGAAAGATGAGACTTTTCTCTGGCCAAAGCACAGGTTTCCCTGGGCAGCAGGGAATATGGGGGACGTGCGAGGGGCCTTGAATGCCACCCCAAAGACCCTTTCGTCTGGGCATATTCCGGGCCATTTTTCAACTGCTCCCCCAAGTTGGGACACTTTCAAGGAAACTCTGAACGAAGCCGGAGTTGTCAGGAGCCGTCTGGTGGATTTTATTAAGAACCAAACAACAGCCACCAGCCGTCCCCATCCCCCACCAAAAATTAGGAACAATGGAATTTGAGACAAAGCTAAGCACCATGAATCTATCGCATTGGGAGCTACCCGTCTCTCTTGTTTTCCCCTTAATTTATTTTCTGGAAAACATTCACTGACTTGGAGAACAGCTCCCTTCCCTTTGTCAGCAACCAGCCTTGGGAACCAAACCGCTGGCTAAAAATAATGTATTTTTATTAAAAATCACTTTAGGTGGGTGCATATTTCTAAGACAGATTCGCATAGGGATAACCACCCAGTATTGCTTGCTATAGATAAGTGATGAATTATTTTAATCAGAAATGGATTTAACAGCACTGCAAAAATAAATTCGGGAGATTTTTCACAATCTGGTTGTCTTTTCCGATTCTTCATATTTATATTTAGTATTCAATGAAGACTAATAGTGATGGCTGGACATTCAATCAAACTTCCCCCAAACAGATTCATCCCGCCGGTAATCGGGATTGACATCCTCCCCCTTCATTCTGAGGAGCATCTCCCGGGTTTGGGCACAGCATGAGATGGGGAAATATGGACGCAGACCTCCTCCCGAACACCACAGGCATCTCTGGCTGTGTCCTGGCACAGTGCATGGCCGGAGTTAGTCAAACAGCACCCCAGCCGTGGGCTCGGTGCCTACTGTGTGCCAGGCACTGCACCTGGGGAGTTAGCCCTGAATGGGTCAGAAAGGGCTCCATCCTGTCCCCGGGGGCCCCAGCCAGAAGGACCTCAACAGCCTTTCAAGGTTCACCGGTTATGCTGGGGACTGAGCCTTGGGTTTTGTTTTTTTTTTTTAAGGTTTATCTATTTATTTTGAATGAGAGAGCTCGAGCAGGGAAGGAGCAGAGTAAGAGGGAGAGAGATAGAATCCCAAGCAGGCTCCATGCTGTCAGTGTAGAGCCTGACATGGGGCTCGATCCCAAGAACTATGAGCTGGTGACCTGAGCAGAAACCAAGAGCTGGGACGCTTCACTGACTGAGGCACCCAGACACGGCCCCTGAGCTGAGCCTTGTTTTATTTCACATCCCGGAATGGAGCTTCTCTGTGGAAGCAACAGAGTAGGTCTTGGGGTTTGGGAAGAGCTGAGAATCAAGAGGTTGTATATCCATCAGTTAGGGGTCTGTGAGTTTAAGCAACTGAAAGAGATTTGGGCTTATCTAAGGTCTAGGTCGTGGTACGAAAGCATGCCGTTAAATATCACCAAACGGCTGACAGTGTTTCACGGAAAGCTCAGCTGATTCTAGAATGCAGTTAGCCCCTCTCTAACCTTCGCTCCTCTCTAACAAAAAGAGAATAAATCTCAGGCTCCCAGTTTTCATCCAGAGAACGATATCGAGCCACAATCCTCTGGAGTTGTCATCAAATCTGTCTTTACGGCTACTTTTTGCAGGGGGCGATGCCGAGTTTTCATTTCCACTGGTGATCTCAAGTGCCATTTCAAAGGTATACTTATTTGAGAAAATGAATGAGTCAAATTTAAGGTAATATGTTAAGTTAACCACGGGACAGGGAGGGAGGAAGAGCATGGCGAAAGCCACGACGATGGGATTCCATTGAGTAAATCTGATTCATATTGGTTTGTGGGGCAGGGAAGGGATTGGAGGGTTCGACGGGGAGACATGTGATAGGCTGTTTTCCAAGTTCTTCAAGGTACCTTGCCTAAATTAATTGAGCTCTAGCTTCAGCTTATCAACAGATGAGGTCAATACGCCCCCTTATGCCCTTCCAAGTCACTAATGAAAAGGTCGTCTGGGATAAGACCAAGGGCAGAGCCCTGTGACCCTCTGTGCTACAGACTTCGCAGCTTGATGCTGGGATCAATTATTAGCACCTTTGGCCAGGAAGGTGCAGCTTGTAATGACTTCTCTCATTCTAGGGGCTCATGAGAAGGAAAGGTCTTGTTTCCAGGGGGTATGTGTATATCTCTGGAATCCAGAGGACCCAATAGAGACCTCACACACCTTCTTTTCCTAGTAAACCAATAACATCAGCTTTTGTTCATCAAGATATCGCTCCGGGTTGATGGGGCTGACATCACCAGCTGGGATTAATATGTTTCTTCCCCCCTTCCATTTATTTGGAGAATCTCATTAAGGCAGGTTTCCTTCAGGAAATTGATGCTTTAATATTCTGCGTTGTCAGCTGAGGGCTTGAATTTTATTTCTTGAATAACATTTAATTAAACGTGCAGGCTCCCTTTCCCTGACGCATCAGTGATCACAGCTCTGAGCCCACCTCTGCCGCTCTTTGGAAATTCAGCAAAAAGCCAAGTTGGGGGCCAAAGTCCTGCCGAGCAATAAAGTTTATGGCCTGTGCTTCTGTTGTAATTAGCATCCAGGGCCCTGCTTATGTGGCCAGTTTCAGGTGCCTTGATCAAGGCTCAACTGCCTTGCAAATGCTGGTTCCTGGACCGTGACGTGCATTTTGTCCATGAGATATCATGGAGGGGACTCTCCTAGATCAAGAGTTGACAAACCCAGACCTGTGAGCCAAGTTCAGCTGGCTGCCCATTGTTGTAAATAAAGCTTTATTGGAACACAGTCACACCCATCATTTCATGTGTTGTCTATAGTTGTGATCAGAACTCAACGGCAGGATCCAAGACCCTGTGGCAGGTCAGGAAGAAAGGACTGGAGTGTCCTCTAGCCGACCTGGGCTCGTGTTAGGCTGAGTGCTTGCTCAATGCCAAGCATTCTATATTCTTTATCTCATTTCACATGTTTTTTCAACAATTTATTGAGCACCTATTATGAGGCGGGAACGGTTTTAGGTGCTAAGAATGGAATGCTGAGCAAGACAGGGGAGGGCCCAGCTTTCTCTGCCAAAGGAGAAAGAAAGACAATAGCCAAGTGCCCATGCAAATATATAAGAGGGAACATTTCAGATAGTAACACAGATCACGGAGAAAATAAGCCAGTGCGATAAAGTGAGTGCGTGGGAACGTTCAATAAGGTAGTCAGGGAGGGCTTCCCTGAGGAGGTGACATTGAAGCTGAGATGTGAATGATGAGTATGAGGAAGACAGATAAAGTCCTGTAGGAGGAACATCCCATGTGGGTGGATCAGCTAAGGCAAAGCACAGGTGGAAATGGGGAACAGAAGGAGGGAGGGAGGGAACCTGGTGAGAAGTGGGGTCAGGAGGTGAGTTGGGGCCCATGGGCCAAGCTGTGGGGTTTGGGCCTTATTTTAAGTCTAATGGCAAGCCTAGGAACACTGACCTAATTTGCTTTTAAAAATTCCCTTTACTTTCCCTGACATAATAATGAGATTAGTATTTTGCATATAACACCCTTCCTGTCGTTTATTTTTGTTGTTGTTGTTAAAAAAAGCTCTTATTATTTCCTCTCAGATAAACATGCTCAGAGTTGTCAGAAACGTGGGAGCCTTTGCCCAGAACCCGTCAGCAAGTGGAAGAGCTGGAGCTTGAACCCAGCTCTGTCTGACACAAAGGCCACTGAGCTTCCCTTTGATGTGGCCAGGCTGGCGAGCCTCAGTTTCTTAAATCTGTAAAATGGGTGAATAATGGTTCTTACCTGGAAGAGGACAAAATGTGCCGACGTCCTCCTCCTCAGGGGCGGTGGTTGCCTGTGGTGTAGGCGATGCTCGCAGCCTTCAGACTGGCTGGTGGTGCTCCAGGCCACAGCGCTGATCAGAGCCTCCGGGGGTGAGAGCTGGGCCTGATTAACATCTTTAAAAGCCTCTCCAGACATTGCCAGCCTGCTGTGGTCAAAAATCGTGGCAGGTGCTGGGAATACAGCTGTGAACGAGAGAGACGGAGCTGTGGCCCCCTGGAGCTTCTTGCTTGGAGGGGAGAGGAAGTCGGTGGAACCGTGTTATCTCTGTGTGAACTCATAATTAAGACCTGGGGTAGTCAGGAGGTTCTGGGAGTCACGAAGGTGCCCAGTGGAGACCTGACTAAAAGCAGGGGTGAGGGATGGGTCTCCCTGAGGACACGATGCTGAGCCAAGGTCTGAAGGATGGGCAGACACGGACGAGGTGCCTTTTAGCTCTGCTGTCCCAGGGCTTCTGCCTGGTGGCCGGAACTTCCAGACAGGACCAAGTTCAGCAGTAAGTTCCTCACAAGCTAAGGAATCACTGGATATCCAGACAGCAAGAATATTTAGTGCTGTAGCTCTCCTTTATTTCTTTTAGTTGTATTTCTAGCTGTCCCCTGCCTCTGTGTGTGTGTGTGTGTGTGTGTGTGTGTGTGTGTGTGTGTACATGCGCGCATGCGCATGCCTGTGTGTTAGGATGGGACCCACAGTAACTAGAGTACTTTGGGGGAAAAGTAATGCAGATGAGCCATTCCTGATATACGTCCCCAGGGGCTAATTAAGAGTGAGGGTGTGGGGAGGGGATGCTGGCCCCATTTTGTTGAGGCTGAGAGTGAGGGGCCCACGGTGACTTCCAATTTTAGCCTTCTTTTCCCTTCTTTGGATTGCGGATGGACAGATTTCCTTTGATCTATTCATAGAGACATTTCTATATCCACACGTCAGTACCGCGAGTGAGTATGATGTTGAAATGAAGAACTGTCCCCCCAAAGAACCCCCCCGCTCCCCGGATTGCTCGGACCTGGAGAGAACAACCTCTCTTATTCTCTCCACGGTCTCACCTTCCCGCTCATCACCTTCTACGTAGTCCCACCTTCTACGGAAACTGCCTTTGCCAAGGTCACGCATGCCCTTGCCGCCCTCAGATGCCAAAGCCGACGAGTGCCTCTCAGGCCTTATCCTGGCTGAGTGCAAGGTCAGGGTTTGACGCGGCTAACGCCCTTGCACGTGGTCAGCTCCCAGGTTCCGTCCCGGATCTCTGTGCGGCCACCAACCAACCGCCTGCCTCGCTGCTGCCCGGTTTCCTCGCTGGTGCGATGATTGGCTCGGGCGGTGGGGTCTAACCCATCCCTCTGATCATTGCCAGCCACTGGTCTGCCCCATGGTGCTGGCCGTTGTCCCTCCCTCCTTGACGGTGCAGTGTCCTGACTCGAATATTCACCAGCACCCGTATCTTCCTTCAGCCAAGGTAAGTCTCCTAAACACCTCTTTCCTGAGTGCACCTTCCCATCCGAGGTCACACAGATCTTGTTACCTTTAACTCATGCCCAGTTCAATCCACTGTGTCCCCACCCCTACAGCGTGGTCTCTCTCCTGTGTCAATCATTTTTTTTTTTTGAGAGAGAGACAGAGAGTGTGAGTGGGGGAGGGACAGAGAGAGAGAGGGAGAGAGAGAATCCCAAGCAGGCTCCGAATTATCAGCGCAGCGTCCGACTCGGGACTTGATCTCATGAACCGTGAGATCATGACTTGAGTTGAAGTCAGACGCTTAACCGACTGAGACACCCGGGCACCCTCTCCTGTGTCACTCTTAATGACGGCAGCCTCCACCGCTCACCCCAGGAAGTAACCGGGTGTCATCATGGATTTTTCCCTCTCTCAATGGGTCATCGCGCCTTGAGCTGGCACCTCTCATCTTCTGCTCAGCTGCCACACCTCCTTGGTATCCTGGCTGCTCCATCCAGTGCACTTTCCTTATTGCTGCTAGAGGAGGCTTTTCAAAATGCAAATCTGAACACGTCCCTCCTCTCCCTAACACCTTCACTAGCTCTCCATTGCCCTTAATTTGAAGACTTTTATCACCTGATCATGCCTGCGTGTCCAGTGTCTTCTCTTGTGGCTCACATGTGACCGTGACCCCTTCGCTGCACGGACTGCTCGTCCTCAGCATAGGGACCACCCTTCCTCCCTGCCAAGCCTCTGCTCACTTCGTCTTCCATCTTGCTGGTCTTCCCTCCACGCTGTCTGCCTCTCAAACACCTGCTCATTCTTCTGGAATGAGCATTTCCTCCTCTAGGAGGTCCTGGCTGACTCTTCCCTGTGTCTATGTGCCTGCCCTGCCCAGGTGGCCAAGAGGGAACGTGGGGAAACCTGCCTTCCCCGACATTCAACTGCTCCTCAGGACCATGTGAAGGTGGGGCCAGGAGCAGAGGACACTCTTTCAGATCACAGCCCTGCAGTTGTGGGGACTCTCGCTCCAGGACCAACACAGGCACAACCCAGACATCTGGAGCGTCAGCCGCCTCCAGGCAAGGGCACAGCGGCACCACTGGCTTGCTGTGTGACCCTGGGCTAATTACTTAACCTCTCTGGACTGTTTCTGCAGTGAGGGAAGTGGGCAGCTCCTCTCTAACTGGGCCTGTCCCATTGAATGGAATGATGTGCATAGATTATTTAGCACAGTCCCTGGGAGGGGGAGAGCCCCATGCGTGTGGACTTCGTGACATTCCCTTAAATGTGTCATTAACATGATCATTTCATTGCAGCTCAGGGAACCAGAAGAGCTTGTGTGGAAATCCTTGCTGAGTGGTCTCTCTCACTGGGATTTGTACCGCAGGGCTTCCCCTGCCCAAGGTCTTCCTCCAGGTCCGCTGCTCTGGGCACCGATCTCCGGCCCGCGGCAGAGCCCAGAGGGGGCGGGGAGGGCTGGCAAGGCGGTGGGTGGCTGGGCGGATGAGCATGCTCGGCATGATGTATGAGGCCGTTCCTAGGAAGGACGGCTTCAATTCTGCCCTGGAAGGGTGGCCTGAGCCATACTGCCTGCCCATCTCCCGCGCTGTCCGACATGTCACGGTGCCTGCCTGGACCCTGAGATGCTCCATGGGCCATGCCTCTGTCTTCTGGTCCCGCCTCCTGGTTGCTTGCTCGGGCACTCTGAGTCCTGTCCTGCCTACTTGGGGCCCAGCAGGACATGTGTCTGTAGCTGCAGGGGTGAAGGCGGGCTGAGGGGAAGGAGGAGCAGGCAGGAAGGGATGAAGGGAGATGATTGTTCTGCCCCCTGGAGACGATCAGTCCTGGGGTCTGCCGTGTGACGCGGTCCTCCCCAGGAATTCTTTGCAGGGAATAAAGGTACATTAGGTCTGTGCTTCTTCTTCTTCTTCTTCTTCTTTATTTTTAAAAATTTATTTATTTTTGGGAGAGCGCCAGTGGTGGAGAAACAGAGAGAGGGGGTCAGGTGATCCAAAGCAGGTTCTGCACCGACACCAGAGAGCCTGGCATGGGATGTGGGGCTCAAACCCATGAACTGCAAGACCATGACCTGAGCTCAATAGACTGAGCTACCCCGCTGCCCCAGGTCTGTGGTTCTTAAAACGGGTGGGGGTCAAGTTTCAGCTGTAACCCCCCATCCCTAGAATGCCCGCAAACAGAAACTGCCTTATGCCACAGGATCTCGCTCAGTCCGCCTGGCCGCCTAGAGATCTGCCTGCCTCTCATCACATCTTGGAGGTCAGCTCACCTGTGACTTCAGTTAGCCTGTCCTGACCTCGTTGTTTAGCCTCTGGCACATCACCCTGCTTTCCCCTCTGGAAGCATTTGCTGCCATTTGTAATAATGCAGCCACTCGATCGTTAACTTATGATCAGTTTCCCTGTTGACCTGGTCCGTTGGCTTGGACAAGGGCTATGCCTGTTTCGACAGTGGAGCCCCTGGGTCTTACGTGATGTGGGGGCTGGCGTAGAGTAGGGACCCCATGCATGTGTGCTGGATGATTGAACTGGTGGATAGATGGCCGGGGGCGGGGCGGGGGGGAGGCGGTCACACAGCCGGCCCTGAGGATGCGTCCATGTAAGAATTCGAGAAGAAACTCATCGCCGTGAATTAGTGACACAGGTGTCTCTTCTAGCATCGCAGGGCAGCTCTGGCCTTTGGGGGGCCCGAGAGGCTTGCGTGGCCTGCCATTCGGGTCTCCTCCACTTTTCTGGGAACTTTCCCCATGGAGTGCCTCCTTCCGCTGGCTTGGCCGGACATAGAGCTGGGTGCACGGAAGCCTCGTAAGGGACTTGCGCCTTTTGCTCCTGAGCCCCTCCAGGAATCTGTTCAAATTGTGGGAGGAGAGCTTCAATAACACTGAGATTGAATTTTCCTCCAGCCTAGGGGGATCAGGGGATTAGAGTCAGATTTAATTTGATTTTAGACAAATAAAGTACTGTGACATTTATTGCACACCTGAGTTGCCGGAGAAAATCCTGACCTGCGATGTAATGTTCGCACGGCTGCCAAGCAAGAGTGGTGCACGCCGTGTCCGGCACCGGGGTGCCTATCCGAGGGGTGTCTGGTCTCTGTCTAGAAGGAGGGGGAACGTCTGCTGGTTTATAGGACCCCAGGGTTTGTCCACTGCGTCCTGTGCCCGTGGGCTGCACACCCCAAATCTTAGGGGGTTTGGTGCATGTTCCGGCCCCAGCCTTGGATGGGGAAGGAATCGGAGAAATCAGGTGCGGACAGCCGATGGACCCGGCCAGGGGGCCGTGCAGGGGTCCAGGACTGGGGCAAGGTGCCTGGACCGGGGCGGTGCCCGGGGGAGAAGGGCTGAGGCCACAGGTAGACGGCACCTAGTCTCCACGATATTCAGACAATGGACAACAAAATGAGCTTTACCTTGTCCTTCATAGGTCCTTCCGTCCTGTGGCTTCAAAAGGACTAATGCACAAAATCAATGTATAAGCTCTTATCAGATCTGCTGGAGTGGCCACCGGGAGAGGACACGCCACCCACTTGTTCGTCCCTTCCTTCATCCCTCTAGGAAACACTCACTGAGCACCTACTGTATGCCAGCTTCTATTTTTGGAGCCAGGGATCCCATAATGAATAAGTCAGACAAAAAGACCTGTTCTTGTAGAATTTATAGCCTAGTGGAGGACGTAAGGAATAGACATGAAACATAACATTTCTGGGGCGCCTGGGGGGCTCAGTCAGTTAAGTGTCCTGAGTCTCGATTTCAGCTCAGGTCGCGATCTCATGGCTCTTGGGTTTGAGCCCCGCATTGGGTTCTGTGCTGACAGTGCGGGGCCTCCTTGGGATGATCTCTCTGTGCCTCTCTCTCTCTGCCCCTCCCCTGCTCTTACTCATGCATGAGCTGGCTCTCTCTCAAATTAATAAATAAACTTAAAAAAAAAACCATGAGAACATTTTATAGTGCAATCAAGCGATGTGTGGTGTGCAAAAGCAGTCAGAGGAAGAGATGCAAAGAGAGAAGAGACAGTTCCCATTAAGTGAGGTCATTCCAGTGAGCCTCACCCAGAGGCTGCTGTGTGAAAACTTGTAGGTGGTCAAGCATTTGAGCTAAGACTCTTCTAGGCAAAGGGAAAAGTCAGTGCAAAGGTCCTGGGGCAGGCCAGCATCTGGCACACATGGATTTCTCACTGCCTACTGAACTCCTTATCTCTACTTTATGTACACTTCCCAAAGTGGGGCACATCCTCTCTGGGGCTCACCTCTACACGTCAGGAGAACACAGGAAGTCTCAAGATTTACAGGGTTAGCTTCATTGGGGTTTCAACTTTATGAAACTTTTTTTTTTTTTTACTATGAAGAGGGAGGAAGCAAAGTTAGATGAAGTTTTAAGCAAAGAGAGGAGGCTCAAAGGCCACCTCCAGAATGGGGGAAGATGTTTGCAGATCAGATAAAGGGGCTTGCAAGAAATATCATGCTTATGTCTGTAGTTGCTTCCAAACTTCTCTCCAGAGCTGTTGTCTTGAGGGCCGTGGGGCAGCTGTCCTTTTGGGTAGCTGGGTGGGGGAGGATGAGATGCTGGGTGTATACATCTCTCTCTGCCACCAGACTTTGTCTTGGAAGATCATTGGTGCCTCTGCCGGGCACCTTGATGGCACCCAGAGCATACTGGTTACAGAATAGTCCTTCTCCCGTCTTCTTGCTTCTTCAAGAGCTGCCTGTGGCCCTCGGAAGCCTGGGCTAACATCTCTCTCTATAAAGGCCTCATGGGCTTCAGTTCACGCAGGTGCCAAGAGGGTGAGAAAAGCTAAGGAAGTGGGCTGGGTGTAAGACGACAGGGAGTAGTGGGGTGTGCGGCAAACTGGAGAGCACCTTGACCTTATAGAAGGAGCAGTTTCTGTGGCACCTGGGTGGCTTAGTCGGTTAACCGTCCGACTTTCACTTAGGTCATGATCTCACGGTTCGTGGGTTCAAGCCCCGCGTCGGGCTCTGTGCTGACTGCCAGCTCAGAGCCTGGAGCTTATTTCAGAGTCTGTATCTCCCTCTCTCTCTGACCCTCCCCTGCTCATGCTGTCTCTCTCTCTCCCTCCTAGAAATAAATAAAAAATATTTTAAGAAAAGGAAGGAGCAGTTTCTCCTTATCTCCAGGTAGATGCTGGGAACCACATTTTCCAGTTCTTTTCAGAAAAATCAGACACCTGGGTTGTCATGCAAAAAATATTGATTTTTTTCAATACAGATGAGACTCTATTAAAAATATGGGGTTATTTATTTATTTACTTAAAAATTACAGGTAGGGACCTGCAAGGGTATCTGCAGAGAACTGGGGCAATAGGCAAAGCCTCCCCAGGGGTTCTGAGTGAGTAGCTGATTGAGGAACTTGCCCGATCAGGTAAGACTCTGTGGCATGACTAGTCCCCTTCCAGGGTGAGTGAGTTCATCCTGGTTAGACTCAACAGGAGGGCGGGGGAACGTCCGGCTAAAAAATCCCAATTCCCTCCTCAAAGACGGAGTCTGGAGGGATACATGTCTGAACTATGTCTACACCACTCTCTACCTGTAAGCATTAAACATATTTAATCTGAAAAGGGGAACTCCCTGGCTCTAAGATAAAACATTTAAGGGGCTTCTCGATTCAGGTATGGCTGGATCCAGGTGTTCAGAAATATCCTCAGGGAGCTGCTTCTCTCCTTTGACTCTGCTGTCCTCTGTTCTGACTTCGGTGTCAGGGAGGCCCCTACCACAGAGGGCCAAGCGGTTTGTCTGCAATGGCTGACTTATATCTGCCAACCTAGCAACCTCTGTAGAAACAGAGTGCCTATTTTCAGATAGCTCCAGCAGAAGCCCCGGGTTTGGCTCTAGTGGGGCTGTGCTGAGTTGCAAGCACACATCTAGAGACTGGCAGTGGGTCTCCAGAACTACATCAGTGGGAGTGGGGGAGGGCCCCCATCAAGATGGCATTTCCAGGAGATGTGGATGGATAGGTGTTGGGCACGCAGCCTATAGGGCTCTCAGTGGACTGAAACATTGGGCAAGAAGTCTCAGATTTCTTGTCATCATCTGACACTCCTTCCTCTCCCTTCCTGTATCCTCCGGCCACCCATCTCTATGGCTGTTGGCAAGGAGACACGGCGGGTCCCATCTTAGCAGGGGGGTATTGATCACCTGTCATAGCCTTGATATTCACATTCCATTTCATATGGTGTCAGAGCCTCCTGGACCCCAACTTTCACCCTCACACCTCCACCTCTGCTCATCCCTCTCTGCCCCCTGGCTGCCACTCTCTTATTCACTTTCCAACAAGAGATGAAGATGATCTCTTTTGACGCTCACTTGACTGGGGCGTGCTGACATTGTGTTCTTTCCACTTCTTCTCCAGACCCTTAATTCCTTAGCTGGAGCTCTGAGAAGGACTACCACTCTGCTACTTCACCAATGCTCTCCCCTTACATTCCAGATGCTTCCTGTGCCGTCCACGGGATAGCAGACCATGCCTAAAGCTTATAGGAGGAGATCCAAGAGTCTCAGGGTTTGAACCCACAGGTAAGGGGCCCTTACAGCCAAATGGGCTAACTGGGACCAACAGAGCTGAGCAGGAAAACAGAGGTTACTGAGTGGAGGGAGATTCCAGGCTGCAGCACAGGAAGGGGGGCGCCTGGGTGGAGCCTAGTGGACTCTGAGTTAAAGAGATAGATTTAGGAGCCTGGGAAGGTCAAAACAAAGCAGGTGGAGTTCACAGGGCAAAATACTGAATAAGAGAGCTTCATGGAGTGAGAGAAAGAGGGAGAAAGAGGGAGGAACAGAGAGGGAGAGACAGGGGGCAGAGGACCCCCCAAGTCTTCAGTTGTCTAATGATCAGCACGTGGATATCAGCAAACCACCTGAGATCAAGGAAGGAACCACTGGAGAAGACCAGGGGAGCTGTCCTTGGAGTTCCTGGAGGGCCGGGCATAGCTCCCGTTCTCGCCAGCCAAAGTGGAAAACCTCATAAAACCCACCAACCATTAGCTAGAAAGAGAATACTCAGCAGTTCTGCTTAGAAGAGTTTAAAAGCAAAGCCCTCAGTGCTCAAATTGTCCATGAGAATCTTTATAACACCCCCAAACAAAGCTCAAGAATATTTATAAGAGTGCAAAAAGATCGAGCAGCCGACACCAAAGTCCATCATGGCCGGGCATTCAGCCACAAGATGGCTAGGAATGCAAAGAAGCAGGAAAACATGATCTCTAGTGAGGACGAATATCAGGCAATTAAAACCTACTAAGAAATGAAACTGGTGGTAGAAATCACAGAAAAAGCCATTAAAAGCATTATTGTAGCTATAATCTGTATATTCAAGGAGCTAGAAGAAAAATTATATACATTAACAAGAAATACATAAGATAGAGAAAGATGGATAACCAGATAAAATTCAAGATGCTCAGTGAAGTCTGAATTTCAGAAAAGCAATGATTTGTTTTTAGGTGTGTAAGTATGCCCCACGTATTGCATATAACTTATGCATGCTAAAAATCACTCACTGTTTATCTGGAATTCAAAAAGGACTTTTCATCTTGTATTTTTATTTGCTAAATCTGGCAGCCCTACAAAAAGACCCAGATTGAACTTCTGGAGATAAAATCCACAGTGACTGTGATTTAAATACATATATTTGTGTGTAGATGTATATACCCACTGGATGGAATTAAGAGCAGATTAGATTATGTAGAAGAAAAGATAAATGAACTTGAAGACCTAGCAAATAAAAGTATCCAAAATCAAAGAGAGATAAAGGGCTAGAAAAAAAATAGATGGAGAACAGTAACCTAATACACATTTAATTGGAGTGGGTGCCCAAAGGATAAAAGAAGGGGAATGGAGAAATAGATGCAAAAATAATGAGCAGAAATTTTCCAGATCTGATGAAAATTATGAAGCCCCAGACAGAATGAGAGAAGGTACAATCACCAGTATCAAGAATGAAGAGGGTGCAGGGGTGCCTGGGTGCCTCAGTCATTTAAGCATATGACTTTGGCTGAGGTCATGATCTCACTGTTCGTGGGTTTGAGGCCCACGCTGAGCTTCGTGCTGACAGCTCAGAGCCTGGAGCCTGCTTCGGATTCTGTGTCTCCCCCTCTCTCTGCCCTTTTCCTGCTCATGCTCTGTCTCTATCAAAAATAAATAAATATTAAAAAATTAAAAAAAAGAAGGTGGAGTTACAGAATCACTGTAAGTTTTACAGTTAATGAGAGGACAGTAAAGAGGTAGATGAACAAATGTTGACATATTTGACACCTCAGGTGCAATGGAAAGTTCCTCAAAAACACAAACTAGCAACACTCTCCCTTTAGGAAAAAAAAAATCATGGGAATAATCTTAAATCTCTCAAAGAAATTGAATTTGGAATAAAAACAAAGAAAACTTCAGGCCCAGATGGCCTACTTGGTGAATTGTGTCAAACATCTAATGAAGAAGGGATATCAATTCTATTCCAAATCTTCTAAAAAACAGAGGAGGAAGAAATACATTCCAACTCATTCTGTAAGGTCAGAGCAACCCCGATGCAAAAATCAGGCAAAGGCATCACATGAAATAAAGTACAGAATGACATCTCTCATAAGATCTCATGCAAAAACTCTTAACAAAGAGAAAGCAAAGGGAATTTAAACATACATAAAAGACAAATACATTGTGACCTCATGGGGTTTACCCCAGAAATGCAAGATGGGGGTTAACCTTCAAATTTTTCCCAATTCAATTTAGCGTATTAATATTCTATACAAAGAAATCATACCTTCATCTAAATAGATGTAGTGAAAGTGTTTGATAAATTCCAACAGCCATTCCTTTAAAGAAAGTCTCTCAGGAATAGTAGGAAACTTTCTCATTTTGATAAAAAGTGTCCATGCAAAACTTATGGCTAACATCATTCTTACAAGTGGAAACACAAGATTTTCCCCATAAAATAAGGGAAAATGTAGGGATATACACTCCTATCTTTCCTAGTCAACATTTTGTTGGGAATTCTACTTGGTACAATAGGCAAAAAAAGGAAATAAACGACATTGAGGGTAAATGGGAAGATGTAAAACCATCTTGCAGATGACATTAAAATGTATGTTGAGAATCCAATGGAATCTACTGGAAGGCTGTGAAAATTATACACAATGGGTACAAGATGAATTCACAAAACCCAGTTGTATTCCTGTATATGCACAATGAAACAACTGGAACTAGAACTTTAAAAAAATAGCATATATAATAGCATAAAAATACAAAATGCTTTGGGATAAATCTGACAAAAGGTTGGAAAGACCTGTACAGGTAAAGGTACAAAACATAATTGAAAGAAAGCAAAGATCCAAATAAATAAGGAGCTACACTGTTTGAGGATCCCAAGATTCTCAATATTTCCCAAATGTCAATTGCCCCTGAAATTGATTTATAGATTAGTCAAATCCCAGCAAGTTGTGGTTTTGTTGGTTTTCTTTTTTTTTTTTTAATATTTTTATTTATTTCTAGGAGAGAGAGAGAGAGAGAGAGACAGCGTGAGCAGGGGAGGATCAGAGAGGGAGTCACAGACTCTGAAATAGGCTCCAGGCTCTGAGCTGGCAGTCAGCACAGAGCCCGATGCGGGGCTGGAACCCACGAACCGCGAGATCATGACCTAAGCGAAAGTCAGACGCTTAACTGACTAAGCCACCCAGGTGCCCCGATTGTTGGTTTTCTTTTTTGAGATAGTCAAGTTGATACTAAAATTTACATGGAAATGAAAATGACCCATAGTAGCCAAAATGACTTTGAAAAAGAAGAACAAAGTTAGAGAACTTACACTATTTGGTTCCAAGCCTTATTATAAAGTTACAGTAATTATGATAATCTGACACTGACATGAAGATTGACGAACAGGCCGGTGAAAAGGAATAAAGACTCCGGAAATACCCGAACACGTATGCAGTTAGTTGAATATTGAACAGCAGTTTCAGGGGAAGGATATTTATCTGGTCCACAAATGGTGGTAGAACAATTGGATATTCAGAGTAAAAAGTGAAATTTCCATACATAACATATGCCTTGTACTGAAGTGATCTCAAAGTGGGTCACACTCTTAAATGGAAAACCCGAAACTATAAAACTTCTTAAGGAAAATGTCTGAGGAAATTGGTGATCTTGGGTTAGGCAATATTTCTTAGACATGATACCAAAAGCACTGTCCCTAACAGTAAGTAATCAATGAAGGGACTTCATAAATTTGAACACATGCGTTTTGAAAGACGTTGTTAGGACAGTGAGAAGACGAGCCACCTGTCAGAAGGAAGCAGTTGCAAAGCACATGATGAAAAGGGACTTGATGGGGAATAAAGACACAAACAGATACAATTCAGAGAGAAGAAGAGAAATGAGCCACTAATAATGAACACGCATGTTAGCAAAGACAACATAGGGCAGATAAGCTCAGGAGAAAACACACATTGTTCATTTTGGGACAAAAATCAAATGCCCAAATTTTAAAAGAATTATCCTGCCACAGAAGGGGCGCCTGGGTGGCTCAGTCAGTTAAGCATCCGACTTTGGCTCAGGTCATGATCTCACAGTTCGTGGGTTCAAGCCCCGTGTCGGGCTCTGTGCTGACAGCTCAGAGCCTGGAGTCTCCTTCGGATTCTGTGTCTCCCTCTCTCTCTCTCTGCCCCTCCCCTACTCATGCTGTCTCTATCTCTCATAAATAAATAAACTTTAAAAATTAAAAAAAAATAAAGGAATTATTGTGCCTATTATTGGCAAAGATATAGAGCAATTGGGATGCTCATACACTCTTTTTGGGAAAGTCAAATGGTAAAACCACTTTGGAAGCCAGTTTGGCAGCTTCTTCAAAAGGTGCTTACCCCACCTTACCACCTAGCCTTCACATTCTTAAGTCTTTCCTAAGAAGCATGTGCCCATATATGGGCATTTCCGCAAGCATTTATTACGTATTCCTTTGTTACAGCCATAGCTGGAAATAAACCAAATGCCCACCATCAGGGGAATGGATAAACAGTGGTGGTACATCCATCTAGGAGAGTACTATTTGGCAATAAAAAGGAATGAGCTATGGCTACATGCAACCATACCGATTAATATAAAAATAGTTGCATAGCAGCGCCTGGGTAACTCATTTGGTTGAGCATCTGACTCTTGATTTCAGCTCAGGTCATGATCTTTTGGTTCATGAGATTGAGCCTGTGTTGGGTTCTCTGCTGGCAGCATGGAGCCTGCTTGGGATTCTCTCTCCCCAGTCTCTCTGCCCCTCCCCCACTCATGTGTGTGTATGTGTGCATATGTGCGGGTTCTCTCTGTCAAAATAAATGAACATTTTTAAAAATAAAAATGACTGCATTAAGTGAAGGAAGGCAGGCAAAAAAGAGTACATATGACATGATTCTATTTCCATAAAATTACGGAAAATGCGTATTAGCCTACAGTTCCAGCAAGAAAACTAGTGGTTCTTTGGGAATGGGTGTTGGAGGGATTACGAAGGTGATGAGGAAAGTTGTGGAAGCAAAGGGTCTATTCGTTATCTTGTCTTTATGTCACAGGCGTGTCTATGTCAGACTGATCAACCTGTGTACCCTAAATATGTGAGGTTCGTTCTATGCCAACTATATCCCAATAAAAATACTAAATGATACCAATAACATGATACTCAGAGAACCTAACCCAGAAATGTCTTCATAGGACTTTTTTTTTTAATTTTTTTTAAATTTATTTCTAGGAGAGAGAGAGAGACAGAGTGAGCAGGGGAGGGTCAGAGAGAGAGGGAGATACAGACTCTGAAACAGGCTCCAGGCTCTGAGCTGTCAGTCAGCACAGAGCCCGACGCGGGGCTCGAACCCACAAACCGCGAGATCATGACCTAAGCGAAAGTCGGAGCTTAACCGACTAAGCCACCCAGGCGCCCCAAGGACTTTTATGTAAATGTAAACATGCCGGATATTCACTTCAGCATGTTTGTAATGTCAAAGTCTTAGCAAACTGGCTAAATGTCACAACATAAACATCTCTTAATATGAAAGATGTTAAAATGATGAACAGTATATCCATATAATGGACTGTAGTACCTTCATTGAAAACTTCTCTATGTGCTGAAGTAAGGTGATCTGCAAAATCCACCATCACACAGGGGCACCTGAATGGCTCAGCTGATTAAATATCCATCTCCTGATTTTGGGTCAGGTCATGATTTCACAGTTTCATGGGGTGAAGCCCAACACAGAGACAGTGGACGCTGACAGTGAGAGAGAGCCTGTTTGGGATTCTATCTCTCTTTCTTCCCCTCCCCTGCTTGTGCTCTCTCTCTCTTTCTCAAAATAAATAAATAAACTCAAAAAATTAAAAAAACATTTATATATACAATCTAACACATATATTAGACTCTGAGAAGATGGGGGATCTATATTATATATGTGGATCTGGATAGACAGATGATAGATAGATAGATAGATAGATAGATAGATAGATAGATAAAGTAATATTTCTAAAAGAATATCCAAGAACTTAGTTACTGTGGTTGTTTCTGGGAAGAGAAACTGGACCCCGGGGCTTAGAGATAGAAAGGAAACTCAGTTTTTACTGCGCATGGACTTGTAATTCTGATAGTTTTAATTTATGCAAGTATTACCAATTTTTTAAAGTACCAAAGAAATCAACACCATAAAAGTTTTTTAAAATAGTCTCAAAATTAGGATTTCCCCGGACATGTTCATGTTTGCACCTTATTTCAGTGTTTGGCACGGGTTCTGGTAGACTAGCTGTATTTCTATGACAGATAGACCCAAATGTGTAATGAATCAACACCTCGGATGTGTATTTTTCATTTATATAAGAGTCCTGCTGGAGTGTTCAGATCATCAGGGCAGTTTTTCTGCACAGAACCATTCTGAGATGTGGGCTGTTCCCATCTTACAGCTCTCCCTTCCCTTAGCTTCTTATAACACGACTAAGCCTCAAACAGAAGGGAAATAAGGGGATGGAGAAGCAAGCCTGGGAGTCTTTATGGACCAGGCTTGAAAATGGTTCACATCATCTCTGCTCTCATTGGACGGACTAACTTTTTGTATGACCACACCCACTGCAAGGGAGTCTGGGAATTGTAGTATGTGTGCCTGATGTGTAAGAGGAAAGAAAAATGGATTTTGTGGATAGCCAATCGTCTCTAATAGTCATGGTGTATAATCAGCCTTCAAAAATAGACACCGAATCAAACGTTGACAGCATTTCTGCAGGAATGGAGACCAGTGAATGGTTTTGGGTCCCCTCTGCACTGCTGGTGCTCTGTCCCAGCATCTGCTCTCTGAGCCCAGCTTTCTGAACTGTCAGTGGGGAGATTGTAAATGGAACCAGCATCATGAGGCTGACAGAGCATGAGGCTGGAAGGCAGAAGACCTGGGTCCTTGTCTGCATTGTAGTCATCTGAGTCTGTTTCCTTGTCTGAAAAACAGGATAATGCCATTTTTAATTGTAGAAGGGTTTGATCTCTACCTTGTACTTCAGTCCTTAATGGTAGGTGAGGACAGGGAGAAATCTAGGAAGAGGGGAAGCAGCTCATGGAAGGAAGGAATGAAGGAAAGGATCTTAATTTTAAAAAATTTCTTTTAATGTTTTATTTATTTTTGAGAAAGAAAGAGACAGAGAGCATGAGCTGGGGAGGGGCAGAGAGAGAGGGAAACACAGAACCCGAAGCAGCCTCCAGGCTCTGAGCTGTCTGTCAGCACAGAGCCCAACATGAGATTTGAACCCACGAACTGTGAGATCATGACTCCAGCTGAAGTCGGTCGCTTAACCGACTGAGCCACACAGGTACCTCATAAGGAATCCCAATTTTTGTGAGAACTTACCTGTGCCAGATTCGGCTAGGTACTTTTTAGACATTCATTTTCATTCTTAAGACAATGCTGTGAAATGTCACTATTACAAGCCCCATTTTATAGATGAGGAAACTGAATCTCGAGTGGTAAAATCGTTTCGCAGGGTCACTTCACTTTCAGGGTCACACCACAAGCGTGACAGAGCTGATATTAGAACCCAGATTATTTATGACTCCAAATCCTGTGCTCTGTGAAATGCCCAGTGAAATGCAGCCCTTGGGCTTCTGAGTCAATCCACTTTCTCTGCCAGAGCTTTGGATCAGAATCCCCTCTCTGCTCATAAACACACTGGCCTAGAGAGGTAGAGGGCACTTCTTCTGTTGATTTAATATTTTGGAGGAAATAGGTTTATGACCTAAATATATCTCTCCCTGTTAAATGTTACAGTTTCTTTGAGCTTCACATTTGGCTTAACATTGCTTTATGTATGGTTGCTTTGGAGTTGGTGCAGTGGGTTCGGCGGGGATCCCTCCTGAGGCATCACTATCCACTTCTGAATCCCCCCTGCCACACTTTACCCTAAGTCTTCTTGGGTTTATATCTGTATTAATCAGAGATTGCATTTTAAAGCATGTCATAGAAAGCTTAATCACACTGACCAAACCAAAAAGAGTTTTACTTTTCTCAAGTAGGAAGAAATCTGGAGGAAGCCATCCTGTGGTTTATTCAGCAGTTCTGTGATACTAGCCATATCTCAGGCGCTCTCTGCCTCGTCTTTCTACCATTCCTAGCATCTGGAATTTGACCTTATGCCTATTACCTCATGGTCCCGATATGGCTGCCACACCTCCTGACATAGCACCCAGATTCCAGGCAGGGCCAAGGATCAAATATGAAGGGAAAAGGGAAAAATTGAAGGCGGTCAAATCTGTCTCCTTTTTCTTTTATTTTTTAAGTTTGTGTATTTATTTTGAGCGAGAGAGAGTAGGGGAGGGGCAGAGAGAGAGGGAGAGAGAATCCTAGACAGGCTCCGCATTGGCAGCACAGAGCCCGATGCGGGGCTTGAACTCATGAACCGTGAGGTCATGACCTGAGTTGAAGCCAAGGGTCAGACATTTAACTGACTGAGCCACCCAGGCGCCCTGTTTACTTTCAAACCCAAAAACTTCACCCACTGTCTTCTGGTGTGTATATATTCGCCAAGACCGAATTCCATGACAATGCTTACCTGCAGGGAAGGTTGGGAGGCAAATGCGTTTAAACACACACCTTGCCAACCAGGATATCTTTGGGATTTTATTAGCGATCGAGAGAGTGGGTACTAGAGCAGGAAACTTAGTATCTGCCATGATCTTCTAAGTATCTTCCGGATGTGTCCACTTTCCTTTATCTGCACTGACGCTTCAGGCCATTGTTATTTCTCTTTCGGACTCTGAAAGAGATTCTTATTTGGTATTTCTGCATTTCCCCCCTGACCTCCCCTCTCTCCCCCCCATAATCCATTTCCTATACTGTGGCCAGAGAGGTCTTTCTAGGACATAAATCTGACCGTGTCACTCCCTTGCAGGATAATGTATGGAGTGAGTACAATGTGCCTTATGTTTTCACTGATGTTAAAGGAAAAGTGAGAGCTAATGCCTCCCTTCTCAAGATTGTTGTGCAAGCTGACTCTTAACTGAGTCTCAGCAGCCTGGGGCTTCTTTTGCCCATGGGAAGAGTGAGGGGCTGCAGGGATGCTTGGGGTGTGGACACGGAGGCAGCCTCCGCTGGGAGAGTGTTTCCTACAGGTTTGGGGTGAGGACAGGTTTTGGGGATCAGAAGCTTGAGCGCTGATTCCTGGCAGTTCCTTTGGGAAGTGGCCGACTGACCTGCAGAATGGCCACACGGTTGGTCAAGGGGCCCTGGGCTCAGGGGCGGAGGTGTGGACGGACCGTGTCAGGCCTATGAGGAACTGCAGAAGCCGCCTGCATTTCAGGACCAGCCTTGCGCGCCCGTGACCTGTGCACTTGCACAGAGCTCCTCGCTAAGACCCTGGCGCTTGGGTGAATGTGTTTCTGTTGCTATCTTAACCTTCTTAATAACCTCTGAACAGGAGACCCCGCATTTTCATGTTGCACAAATCAGGTCGCTGGTCTGGAGGTCGGGTGACGAGTGTCACCACAAGCCTCACTGTGTCAGCCTCTTGGGCTTTGTGTTGGATCCTTCTGGGTGGTGGGCAAGGAACCCCCGTTGGTTGATCACTGAGATCGAGCTTCCTTCCAGGTGTGGTCAGAGTCAGATTGAATTGGATGATTGGGACAAAGGGAAATAAGTGGGTATTTCTTGTGCCTGCGTACGGTGGGGGCGTGAAACTCATTCCTGTTTCCCGTCAGAGGTCCCTCACGATGCTCAGGGAACACCCTAGTTCCCCGGTGACCACGCAAAGCAGGGTCTATGCAGAGTCAGCAGAAATACCAGGATCATGGGGCGCCTGGGTGGCTTAGTCAGTTAATCGTCCCGACTTTCGCTTAGGTCATGATCTCTCGGTTCGTGGGTTCAAGCCCTGCGTCGGGCTCTGTGCTGACTGCCAGCTCAGAGCCTGGAGCCTGTTTCAGTCTGTGACTCCCTCTCTCTCTGACCCTCCCCTGCTCACTCTTTCTCTCTCTCTCTCCTAGAAATAAATAAAAACATTAAAAAAAAAAAAAGAAATACAGGATCTTGTTACTGGGAGAGGAAACTGTGTGATTTTCCCAGGGGAAGAAAGGTGGGGCGATGAGAGGCAGGCAAATGTGTCCCGGAGCAAACATGCACCCCCTTTCCCCTCCAGAAGCCCAGGAGGAGAGAGCAAATGTCCTTAGCTGCATTCAGAGGAAAAGGTGCCTTATATTTCATTCTCTTGGATCAGGTGGCGTCACATTTCCGAAGCGGTCCCCGTGGCCGGGGTTACAGGTGCGCTGACTGGCTTCCTAAAGCCAGCCCTACCCCAGGGCCTTCTGGGTAAAGGAATCAGTCATCCTTGTGCTCACTCTGGTTTCTACTTCATTTTCTATTTGTAGCCCATGGGGTTGCTTCTCCTGGAATCCGGGTCTTAGGACTTCTTTCCACCGTTCACAAGTTCCGAGTGAGATTGACCCAGTGAAGAGGTCAAGGCCAGAAGAAGCCTTTATCCCCCTGGCTCCCACCCAGGGATCCTGGATGAAAAAGATCCCAGATTCCCCTCCTGTCACTTCTGAACAGCCTGTTCCGGTCAACACTATTTCCCCCTCGTGTTGCCATTTAATAGGAAATATTTTAAAAGATTTAAAACATTTAAGTAGGTTAATTATTTTCAAAAAGGACAGCAAAGTTTTCAAAACTGCTTCTGTCAGTGAATTTAAAATACAATAAATAATTTAGGGCCCAATTTTCTCTCCACAATGAAGAATTAAGAAGCTGCGGTCTTTCAAATATTCTCTTTTTTTAAAAAGTTACAGATTCTTCCTCTCCCCTCTGTGGCTTCCAAACTTGGCAGGACAGGAAGCCACAGAGACGTGGGCTTGGGCTTATGATCCTGTTTGACTGCGGAAATTCCCTTTCCAGAAGGAAATATTTATTGATCTATTTATTTATTATCTATCTATTTATTTATTTATTTAGAGCGTGTGCACATGAGTGGACGAGAGTGGCAGAGAGAGAGGGAGAGAGACTGAGAGAGAGAGAATCTTGAGCAGGCTTCGTGCTGTCAGTGCAGAGCCATACGTGGGACTCGAATTCACGACATGAGCCGAAATCGGGAGTCAGATGCTCAACCGACAGCCACCCAGGCTGCCCAGGAAACGTTTCTTTTTAATCGGAGTGGTTTTCATAGATATTCAGATTTTCCCTTTGGGAGAAAAAGGGATGAGATATTTATGGCCATTTCGCAGAGGCAAAAACTAAGACCCAGTGAGGTTAAGTAACTTAGTCAGGCAGGTGCAATAGTCTAAATAAACTCACTTCTACAAACAAGCGGATTTCTCTCCTCGGGAGGAGAAGGACCTAGCTTCATTCTGAAGGGCCAGCTCGGTCAAGGGAGAGCAGGACACGTAGCTCATCGGGGGGCACGCAGAGATGGGAAGGGTGGAGTTTCGAAGCAGGGGCAGGCAGGGCTGGGATGAGAGCTCCTAGCGTTGAAGGCACAAATGGAGGAAGACACAAACTGGAGCCCAGAAAGATCTGGAGTCAAGGAAGAGCCATAGAGTATGGCTGTAGTGGGACGGGTCAGGGAGGAAGAGGAGAAGGCATGTGTCAGCCCCTACTATGCTCCCTTCCCAGCTGGAGGCAGAGGGAAAGGAGGCAGTCCCAGGGGCCAGTCTCCTGGAACACGGAGCGGAGCAAAGAAGACTAGAGCATGGATCAGAATGGGCAGGTGGCATGGGGGCAGATGGCCCGCACTGTGATCATGATTCTTTCTTTAAAAAAAAAAGTCACTCGGGCGCCTGGGTGGCTTAGTCAGTTAAGCGTCCGACTTTCCGACTTTCGCTTGGGTCATGATCTCGCGGTTTGTGGGTTCGAGCCCCGCGTCGGGCTCTGTGTTGACTGCCAGCTCGGAGCCTGGAGCCTGTTTCAGTCTGTGACTCCCTCTCTTTCTGACCCTCCCCTGCTCACGCTGTCTCTCTCTCCTAGAAATAAATAAAACATTAAAAAAAAAAAAGTCACTCTTTCAGACCCAGCTGAAATGTGCTATTTCCCACTCACACAAACATACTTTTCCTTGGTTTTCTCTAGTCTTAGCAGATGACTCTTTCTCAAACCAAACCCTCTATGAACCCCTGGAAAGTGGCATTATTCTGGTTGTCATTCCCCTTTGCTCTGTTTTGGAGCCATCGGGTTCTGCAGGACACCAGCACATTACTTTCTGTGGTCCGCAGAACACCTCTGGGGTAAGACATACCCATTTTACAGACGTGGAAACTGAGGAGGTTTAAGAGACTTTTCCCGAGTTATAGAGACTACATGGCAGAGGAAGGAGGTGCAGCAGGTCTCAGAATGACTAGTAACAGTACCTTTCTGTGAGGCATGGGGGAAAGAAAAGAAGGGAAGGAGAGAGAGCCAGAAGGAGATAGTGATAGTATTTGCAACCTCTGCTCCTTGTAAGAGATGCCAGTCCTCATGTCCCCTCTCACCCGGTGATAGGCCACTTTGGCCCTGGGGAGTGATCGGGTGCCTTGGGGGGCCCCACCCTTTTTATTTAGGTAACTCTTCTTTTATCTGAGACACACACGGAGATGCCACATCATATCTCTGATAACTTTTGTTGCAAAGATCTATTGTCTTAAGTCCTTGGGCCTGTACCTCTTTCCTATTACTTTTCTTTTACATTGCTTCCAGTTTTATTGTGATATAATTGACACAGAACGTTGTATTACTCCAAGGTGGGCCACACAATGGTTTGATATATGTGTGTATTGTAAAATAATCACCACAATAAGTTCCATCAACGTCCATCACCTCACACAGCCACAATTTTTTTCTTGTGACAGAAACCGCTAAGATTCACTCTCTTCAGAATTTTCAAATGCACGATGAGGCAGTATTTCCTCATAACCTATTTATCTTATAACTAGAAGCTTATACCTTTCAACTGCCTTCACTCATTTCGTCCACTCCCTGCCTCTGGCAATCACTGATCCGTTCTCTGCATCTATGGGTTTGGATTTTCTAGGGCACAGATATAAATGAGATACTACAGTATTTGTCTTCTTTTGTCTTTTCCTTAGCATAATGCCCTAATGTTCTGTCCATGTTGTCACAAATCACTGGATTTCATCTTTTTGTGGACGAATAATATTTTGGTGTGTGTGTGTGTGTGTGATGTTTCTTTATCTATTCATTCATCAATAGACACTTAGGTTGTTTCCGTGTCTTGGCTACTATAAATAATGTTCCAATGAATATGGGGGTGCAGATAGATGTGTTTTTTGAGAGAATGATTTTATTTCCTTTGGATATACACCCAGGAGTGGAATTGCTGGGTAATGTTGTAGCTCTGTTTTTGTAGAGCCGTTTCCCATGGTGGTGACACCAGTTGACATTACTGCACATGCAATCGTGGTGGTTGTAGTGTCTGCTGACTTGCTTGTGGTGCACTGTTTCCTTTTCACCCTGTGATTGTCAGGTTGAGAACTCATCTTCAGTAGAGCTTTACTGTGGGAATCCTGTATGGTCTTGTGTAGTGGGGTCTCTGCCTAGAGCAGTGCTGTTTTTACTCCTTTCAGGCTGCCCCAGGGATAGCAACAGCCCTGAGCTGGTTTCAATGCTCGTTGGTCAACGTGGGAGTCCAGGGTAAACTCAGACCTAAAGCTCTATGAGGGGAAGGCATGGAGGCCTCCTCATCCTCAGCTCGCCCTGTGCTGGCAGGTAGTATCATTCTGTCTCGTGTCTTCTCTGGGATGTAGCCCCTTGACTTTTCCTATTTTAGCCTCTGCATCTATGGTCCAGTCCCCTTCCCTCCTGTGTCCGAAAGCCTTATTTTCAGTTCCTACCCATGCAGAAGCTCAACCTCTCTAAATCATCACACAAGCCATACCTCCCAGGGAGAAATGCCGTATCAGCTCGCCTTCTGTCTCCCCATGGACCCCTTGTACCTTTTTGTGAGTGAGGCATGCATTTAAAAAGGTGTTTATCATAGTTATCCCTAATTTCTAGGTGTTTTACTCCAAGAAGGTTTTCAAGTTATCCTCTCGCAAATTTTTCTGGAAACAGTCAACCTCTGGTTTCTCGGAAGAGAGGGTTCCGAGCCTAAAACAGCGCACGATGCCCAGTGATCTAGTCCAACACCCTTCATTTTGCAAAGGGGGAGATCTCCAAGTTTCAGGCTAGAGAGAGATTGAATCACATAATGCTGCTTTCAAAAGGCAATCTCCCATGGTTCAACTGAGTACAAGTCACACAGCGACTCAACGCACTGGATACCCAGGTTGGAAGAAAAATTTATGGACCAGCCAAGGGAACAAGTCTCAAATTCCGGCCCAAGGACCAGCTACAATGGAGGGACTTGAGAAGCACAAAATGTCACACCCTCCTAGGTTCCGCTCCCAGAGATTCTGATGCACAGGGTGGAATTATTGCAGCTTCCAGAAGATTCTGGTGCACGGACTTGTTTGAGAACCTCTGACTGGGAGCCCCAGGCCGATACAATCCCTGTACCTTGGCAAGGATTGTCCTGCCTCTGCTCATGCAATTCCAGTGACGGGCAGCTCATGACCTCGCACGGTCCCAGCCTCATCTGCCTGCCTCACATTACCTTCTTATGTGTCCCCCATCCACCATCAGTGCCTACGGCGCTGCCTCTGGTCCCTGCCTGTCCCCCTGCATAATTTCTGCAGGGTCATGAAAATCAGCTCAGCCTGTGCTACATCTGGGCCCGGCAGGTGCCCCAGGCTTCTGTGCACTCCTCCTCCATGGTCAATGGCCCCGACACAGGCTTTGCCTGGTGGTGTGAAGAAGGGAGAAAAGGGTGAGGGTGAGGAGGAGGTGATGTGGAGACATGCACTCGACATTATCCTCAGTCCTGGACGGACAGCTCTTCTAGAAAGAGGGAAGCGGAGGAAAGAGGAGGAAGTTGCCCAGGGCTTAGAGGCCACGGTTGGAAATGAACTTTCTGACTCGGGTAGCAGCCGATAAGGCAGGTGAGAATGTGGGGTGTATTCCTGGGGCTCTGGCATGTCCTCGGGGGTGGGGGGCTGAACAGAGATGCAGATGGACAGTGCTTGCCCGCGCTTCCCTCCTGTCACTTCACATAGTTGGAAACAGAAAGTTCGCCTAATTCTGCCTCCAGAAAGGTGACGATCAGTACGCTTCCCGGGCCCTGCCTCCAGAGCTCCTTCCGTTGCGAGCTGTCGGTACCACCTGCTTTCGGTTCTTGTGAAGGGTTTCGTTTCGGAGCTTTGCAGCTGTCTGGTGATGAAGGGGGGTGTGGAAACGCATCCCCTGAGGACCCGGGTGTTGAGGAGACAGCAGGGCTGTGCAGAGGGGAGTGTGAGACGGGCCCATGGTGCGTCCGGGACAGCGGACACCTGTGAGGTGGGGCTGGACGAGCGTGGTGTAAACAGAGGCAGGAGGGTCCCACTGCTGCTGCGCGGCATGCCCTGGGCCTGACAGGAGCTTAAGATTCGGATGCCGATGGGGGCGCCTGGGTGGCTTAGTCGGTTAAGCGTCCGACTTTCGCTTAGGTCATGATCTCGAGGTTCGTGGGTTCGAGCCCCGCGTCGGGCTCTGTGCTGACTGCCAGCTCGGAGCCTGGAGCCTGTTTCAGTCTGTGACTCCCTCTCTCTCTGGCCCTTCCCTGCTCACACTGTCTCTCTCTCTCCTATAAATAAATAAAACATTAAAAAAATATATTTAAAAAAAAAAGATTCGGATGCTGATGACAGGCCCCCACATGTGGCTGGGGGCGTATGTGTGTAGTTTCCCCCCCCCTTCCTGTAACTTGCTGGCTTGTGCCCTTGTCACTGTTGCAGAGCTGTGTCTGGGGCCGGAGGGCACTTCTCCCTCACTGTCTCCCTCTTCCTATGCGGTAGCGCACCGGTGAGACTGCAGGTGACATTAGTAGCTCTGTACGTGTGTGCCCGCGAGCAAGTGTGTGTGTGTATGTGAGAGAGAGGTGTGGATTGTGTCTGGGATGTGTGTGTGTGAGAGAGAGAGAGAGAGGTGGATTGTGTCTGGAATGTGTGCATGTGTGCGCGTGTGCATGTGTGTGTAAGAGAGACAGAGAGAGGTGTGGATTGTGTCTGGGATGTGTGTGTGTGTGTGAGAGAGAGAGAGAGGTGGATTGTGTCTGGAATGTGTGCATGTGTGCGTGTGCATGTGTGTGTAAGAGAGACAGAGAGGTGTGGATTGTGTCTGGGATGTGTGTGTGTGCATGTGTGGTGAATGTACAAGTGTGTGCTTGTGTGGGTGAGGGGTGTGTGGAGTGGGTGGGGATGTAAGGGCATGTGAGGGGTGTGTGGAGTGTGTCTGGGACACGGGCATGTGGGGCGTGCGTGTGAGTGTGCACAGCCATCTCAGACCCTACGGAGCTTGCTTCTCTCGTGGGGGAGAGTGCCCGCGGACTCACCCACACCCAGGAGCTCCGATGCTGTGATGTGGGGCCCCCACCTGCCCCACACGGGCATTTGCTCTTCCTCTCTGCTGTGGCCACCACTGTCAGTGTCACCTGCTGCCACCAGCCTGCTGCTATGTCCCCACCTCCGAAATCTCTTCAACGAGCTCTGAAGGAGATCGAAAACAAGTGTGAATTCCGTGCAGCCCAGGACGAAGCCGCCTTCGGGGGACAGATGGGCTCGTGACAGCACCTGGCTCCCGGAGGGCCCTTCTTCCCTCTCTGTGGGTCAGCGGAGCCCAGGTGAGTGCTGGGTGACAGTGACCTGTCCCCGCAGACAACGCTTCTCCGTTATAGAACAGATTACATAAAGCTCAGCCCATGGAAGACGATTATTTGCCTCACCAGCGTCTCTGCCCCTTTACAGAAAGGATCGGTTCAGGCTCTTTCAAGTGGGATCTTCCCTTCCCTCACATACTTGAGGACTCACTCATGCAGAAACATCAGAAAACAGTACGCTATAGGCCCCGGCTTGGACATTCCTCCGAGAGGCACAGAAACAACCCAACCAGGTCGTTAAATCCAGAAGATTCTTTAGGGTTGACAGAGTGAACACTGAAACCCAGGGTTTACTTCTAGGATCCCTGGAAAAAGCACACAACACCCCGTCCCTTGTTCTAAGAGCTTCTGCAATCCATAAGGTCATTTACAACAGCCATCTAGTCGACCTGCTGCCTCTAAGTTAGGCTCCTCTCACTTGGAAACTACTGCGTGAGGCTGGTTCAGGAGCAGCCCGAGACAAGGATGTGGATGCACGTAGGTTTGTTTGAGAGAGACTCTAGGAAGGAGGTCCCACGTGTCTGCACAAGAATGGCCGGCAGTGACCCATGTGTCTGCGCGGCACTGTCAAGTGGGGTCCTGTGTGCCTGCTCAAGGGTGGGGAGGGGATATGGGTGGAAGCCGTCAGAATCTTCTACAGTTATTTGGCAATTTTTGAGTGGCAGTTGTGAACAAATCCTCCTGTGCTGGTGGTGCACACATTGCACCAGCTTCCCCGGCATCCCTTCCCTTAACCCTGTGGGTTTGGACTCAGTGAGAGCCTCACCCTCCTGCCTTACATTTCTGAGGTCGTCAAAGGCTTGTCTGAAGATGCTCGCGGCCCTCGTACCCCGAGTAGAGCCTAGCCATCAGAGTCGTGCTGTCACCGAGGAGCGGAAACTCCCTGGGCTGGGGGACAGCACTGACCTGTCTCAACAGGGAGCCCACGGACCCATATTTCGCCTACAGACGGTTTTGTTGGGCTACAAAGTGTGTTAAAATACGTGAAACCAGATGCCAACATTTCAAACGTGTCGGGCTTTCATAAAAACTCTGGGCTTCTGGCTTCTCTTAGAAAATCAGAAGACCTGGGAATGTTGGAGTCACATTCCCACGTGCCAACAGGGGGCTCAGAGTAGAAACTGGACCCTTATTTGGAACATGGACTCCCTAGGTCACCAGTTTCCACTGGGCTCCCTGACTCACTGAGAATCCTTCCCTGGCCTCCACGGGCACCAGCGTTTGCCACGCTTGCCCTGCCTTCCTCCACCCCTGCTCTGCCACCTTGACCTTATTTCCCTGCCCGTGTCTTTACTTGTCTACTGGAGCTGCATTGCTACCCTGTTCTTTCATCCCTCTGACTTTGGTTCTATCTACTATTCTCTTTGGATTTTGCCAGCCTTTTCCCCCTAGGAAGTAGGATTCTGTTTCCTGTTCTCGTTGTCATTTATCAAAGTTGTGCTATAAATGCACAGGTGTTATGATCTTCCTCCAAACACCAGACTTTAAGTGCCACCTGTCACCTGGGCTCCTATTGCCTTGATGCACTAATTACCGTGGACAATCTTGGATTTGATGCTTGGCTGGACTCGAGTCCAAAACAGTTGCGAACCTTGGTCTGTGTATATTGTACCACGGTCTATGTCCTTGGTCTGTGTATATTTGTACCATGGTCTATGTCCTTGGTCTGTGTGTATTTGTACCATGGTCTATGTCCTTGGTCTGTGTATATACCATGGTCTATGTCCTTGGTCTGTGTATATTTGTACCATGGTCTATGTTCTTGGTCTGTGTATATTTGTACCACAGTCTATGTCCTTGATTTGTGTATATTTGTACCATGGTCTATGCCCTTGGTCTGTGCATATTTGTACCATGGTCTATGTCCTTGGTCTGTGTGTATTTGTACCATGGTCTATGTTCTTGGTCTGTGTATATTTGTACCATGGTCTATATCCTTGGTCTGTGTATATACCATGGTCTATATCCTTGGTCTGTGTAATATTTGTACCATGTCTATGTCTATGTCCTTGGTCTGTGTATATTTGTACCATGGTCTCTGTCCTTGGAGAAGCACTAGGTTCTTACCTATCTCTGGAATTCCCTGACCCATCCACATCCACCGTGAGCTTCTCCACTTCCCACCAACTCATGCTGCTGAAATGCAAGCATGCTTTACACTTGGATTAGTTCAGGTCCTTAACATGAAATACATCATAATTGTCACCCTCAGTCTGAGAAGGTGCAAACCATGCAATTTGAATTCTCTTTCCTGGTCTGGACCCAGCTAATTAGATCTGCTTTGAATCCAGTGTTAGAAAAGGAGACAGTGCCAATCTAGCAAGCAGACATCACTTTTCTACAGTTTTTGTCATAGATATTTTTTTTGTTCTCTGTGCCCTTTTTTTTTTTTAAAGCAGGGTGAGGTATTAGAAGGAGGAGGGCCATATGATTTGGAACTTTGAGTGACATCTATTTCATTGATCAAGACTTTTGAGGTGGGAAGGAATGAAGGCAGAGAAGGTGATTTCTAAGAGCCTGATTCACTTCGCATTTCTCCTTGGACAATGCAAACTGCACATGATCAAGCTGCTTTTAGATGGAAAATGACTGATACAAGGACAGAAACAGATGAGTCACTTATTTTTGCAGGTTATTAACTGGATGGGGTTTGTTGGAACTACCGTGTCATAGAATTTGAAAATTAACTGTGACCCAACCCTGCTTTTTGCAGAAGAAAACCAAAGCAAACCATTCATTCATTCTTTGATTAGTGAAACCAGTGCCCACATTTGCTGACACCCATTCACTGACACCCAGCATTCCTTGCTGGTGGGGACCCACGAGGGCATGTACAGACTCTGCAGAGACCCAATTTTTCAAGTTGAGAAGCTGAACAGCAGGTGGTATTGTGGTCAATACTTGCCTGGGGTTGCGGCCAGATCTGCCCAGCTCAGATCCTAGCTCTACTTCTCCCCTGGCTCCTGACTTTGAACAACAGATCTAAGCTCTCTAATCTTCTTTTTCTCATCTGTAGGATGGACCTAATCATGCCTTCCTTTGAGGAAAGTCATGAGTATTAAGGATAATCTGGGTACACTGCTTGCTATCTAGGAATCTCAGTGAGTGTAGTTAATATCATAAGTAAATAATTTCAATGAAAAGAGATGTGTGCTGGGAGTATAATGGAGGAACATCTAGCCTATGCCAGGCAGCCTGGGAAGGCTTCCAGGAAGAGGGGATAAGAAAGCATTGCTGGTAGCGTGGGGTGTGTGGCGGGGAGTGCGTATTTAGTGTGAATGGAGAAAATAACATATAAAGGAGTAAGGGAGGGGTAGAGGTGAGGGAGCCAAGGGCAAAATGGCAGCAGTCAGGACAGCATAGGTGAGAAAAGGGGAAGATTTCAGGGAGGAGGGCATCCATTTCTTTCTTTCTTCTTTTTTTTTTTAATATTTTATTTATTTCTAGGAGAGAGAGAGAGACAGCATGATCAGGGGAGGGTCAGAGAGAGAGGGAGTCACAGACTGAAACAGGCTCCAGGCTCTGAGCTAGCAGTCAGCACAGAGCCCGACGCGGGGCTCGAACCCACGAACCGCAAGATCATGACCCAAGCGAAAGTCGGACGCTTAACCGACTAAGCCACCCAGGCACCCCATCCCCATTTCTTTCTTGATCTGAGTCCCTGGTGGATGCCAGTGCCATCCATATGGGAAGGTGAGGGTCGGCGGTTAGGTGGACTTTGTGTGTATGTGAAACTTCCGTGGGAGATGTCCCGTAGGCAGTGGTGACGTTTGGACATAGATAAAGCCTAAGGATATGAGATAGAAAGTTCTCAACACATGGGCGGCAGCTGAGGAAAGGGGAGGGCAGAACCTCACTGAAGAAGCGGACGAGTGCGGATGGAGGAGGAGCTTGGGTGGAACTCTGAGGAGCAAAGCATTTAGGGGCTCAACAAAGGAGGATAAGCCAAAGGAGAATGAGGAGGTGATGCTCAAACCAGAGGTTAATTCACTGATCCATGATGCTGAGGAGTCGGGCAAGTGCCAGGCTATAGGAATGGCTGGAACAAAATCTCAAATGATATGCTATGATATGATTTTCTCTTTCTCTTTCCTCTTCTCCTCCGTCTACTTCTTTTCCTTCCTTGTGCTGATTACACATCTGGGGCAAGTTTTATCCTTGGGGTAGGAAGGCGGCTTCAGTCAGCTCTAGGTCTACATGGTTATGAGCTCCATCCCAGCAGACGAGAGTAGGATTCATTTACCCCATCAACAGTCCCATGTTGATTCCTGGGTCCCTCACAGCTGGCCGAGAACTTGGATCTTATACCCGCCATGGGCTGTAAGAGTGAGTGCAGCAGCATCCAAGCCAACAGACTGAAAAAGAATGAGGGATAATTCATTCATCAAAAAGACAAAGTCTTGAAATGGAAAGTTGGCTGGATTTAGCATTGTGAAAATCTGATCCTATTCTTCCTTCGCTTTCTCTTTTGGCTCTGGGCTACGAACAACTTTGTCACGGACAAAGTCTGTGTTGGTGGGTGTTTGGAGGCCAGAGAGTAAGGCGGGGATCCTGGCTTCTTCCAAGAGACAGTGCCCGTCCCTTTTCTATTTTCATAAAGAGAGAGAAAAAAATTCTCTGAGTCTTTCTACTCTTTAGGAGCAAATATAACGGCGGCTCGTGTTTCACAATTTGTGGAGCCGACTTCACATACGCTTGACGCTTCTATCATGTTTTAGATGCTGCGAAATATTTGTTTTCCTCTGTGAAGCTGGCGTGGCGAAAATCCACTTGCTTCTTGATTACTGATACTCTAGGCTAGGGTTTCTCAGCCTCAGCTCTATTGAAATTTGGAGCAAGACAATTCTCTGTGACTGGGCTGTCTGGTGCACTGTGAGATGTGAGGGAGTAACCCTCGCCTCTACCCACTAGATGCCAGTAGCATGCTCTCAGCTCTGACAACCAGACACATCTCCAGGCATTGTGAGGTGTCCCCCGAGGGCCCAAATTGCTCCTGGTTGAAAACCATCGCTGTATACCTTGTTTTCTAGTCATGAAATGCGCTGGAAGGTAGTAGAGATACAGAGGGTCAGGGAGTCAGAATAAAGCACAGAAGGATAGCTCATGCCCCTTTGCATAAGTTGACGTTGATGGGGTTGCACCTTGAGGAGCATCTGCCTTAGTCTCTTACATCTCAGGAGAAGGAAGACACAGGACCTCACCCAGCAGCAGGATTATTAAAATCTAGGCCTAAAATGAGCTGCTTATAATATAATAGGAGCCGGTTGGAGCTCTTCACTCAGTGACTGGAAGAAGTCTGGTGCCTATAAATAGCACGATTGGCTGCCAACCCCTCTGAAAAACACTCAACACGCCAGTGTCAGAGGAAGATGTGTCCAAGGCTTTAGACGCTGAAAATAAATACTGTGAGTCGAAAATAAATGGCATTATTAGCATAGAGGGAGTTCCTAATTAACCAGCAATCGTCCATTATCGTAGCCTTCAATTCATTAAATTGCATAATTACATGAAAACTCAGTTGACACTTGATTCAGTCAGTGTATCTGGTATTGTCTCCTCAATAATTAGGCCTGTAATTGTCAGTTTGACAGGGCAATTAAAAATGTTTGAAGACATTGTGTCAGCTTCCCCATGCGATGCTGCACTCCGTAGGACGCGTCTATGAGAAACCTTCCATCTGGGCGGTTTGGTGGCTCTGGCTCCTGGGATGAAGGGCAGGAAGTGTAAGCACCGGAGGGGTCAGAAATGAATGATCTGTGGCTTTCTGGGGAGGAATTGCTTCGATCTGGGTGAACTGAGTATCTTTGAGTGATCTCTGCTTTAACGGTTGGATGGTGGAAGAGGTGAAGGAAGCCAGGAGTAGGCGTTGTAGGTGAATGAGCGGGAAGAAATCTGGTTCTGGGTTTGACTGTGTGGACATCAATATTCAGAGTGTTGGCTCTTAGGAGTGAGGACCACAGCCTAAGATATTCAGGCAGCATCCTGGCCTGGAGTTTCAGTCTGATTGGAATCAGGAGATCCATTGATACACAGCAACATGGGGATCCTGTCTATAGGAAGGAGGCGGTCAGCCAGCTGCTGTGGGCTCGGGATTCCCAGGTGTGTATATTTGTGTGGGTGAGAGAGCCGCTGGTTTGCTATCTTCTTGGTGCTGAGGACACACCCCGGGCACAGAGACATCAGATCTATGACCACAAAACTGATTATAGTCCCTACCTCACTGGTAAAGCTGTCTCAGTGGCCCCTTCCATGGTCACAGTCAGCTCAGGAACTAAGGATGACAGTTCCTACATGGGTAGATCCCCAGGCCCTCCTCCTGAATGGGGTTTGGGAACACCCAGCTCATTTGGATGTGTTGGACCCTGTGTGGTTAACAATTATTCTGGGCTGCACAGAACTGAGAAAGCCCGGCATAAGGGTAAAACATCTCCAGGATCATGTCTTACGATTCCTAGGTAGCTGGCCCATGTTTCCCTTGCTCTTACACCTTATCTGCTTTTTGCTTGGGTTTCTAAAACTAGGGAAGAAGGTGAGTTTTTTTCCTCTTAGAAATAGTAGCAGATGAACATGCTGACAAGACAGAGAAACAAACTGAAGGGGAATGTCAGGTTTAAGAGAACATGGTCCACGGAAGAAAGAATGTTTTGATCAAACACTACATTCTTGGATCATGATACAATCGGATCTAATCCACATAGGAACTCTCTTTTCTTGGAGTGGGATTGAAAGGAGGGCTGGAAATTTCTACCCATATTCTATTTGCCTAGGAACCCATATTCTACCCATACTCTATTCTCTTCTCTCATAAACTAGGGCTGATGAGGCAGGTGTGTGTCTACTTCCCAAGCCCTCAACCAGGGGAGGGGAGCGATGGGGTCCCAGAACACTCTTCCCTGCTCTTTTGTGAGGCTCTTCTCCAATATATACAAGCGACTTTGAATATGTCGATGAGTGTTCTTGCATTTTTTTGTGACTTGGTCACAGGAAGTCTCTAACTGTGTACCAGTTCGTTAGTTCAACTAAGGCCATTCTTGGGTTACTATAGAGCAGAACACAGTTACCACAGAGGCCACTCTCACCCTAGGGCTTCTTAAGCAGAGGCACACTTTAGACCTCATCCCAGACCTAGTGAGTCGGTGTAGGAGCACACACAAATACTTTAGAATTATAAGTTTAAAAGGAAAAACTATTAAAATTTGTTAGTATTCAGAGCTTCCTCTCTGTCCCACTATGTGTTCTGACATTAATCACTCCTCATTCATTCTCAGCTTCTAGTTCCCTCAGAAGGTGGGTCTGAGCCCTTTTGTGTAAGTCAAAATAGTTATGAAGGAGCCATGAATTTCTGATGTAATTTTCTATCTATCTATCTATCTATCTATCTATCTATCTATCTATCTTTCTTTCTATCTATCTATCTATCTATCTATCTATCTATCTATCTATCTATCTATCATCTGTTTACATGCAAGATAAAACCCCTGTCTATGCAAGAGGAAGAAAAGACAGGATCCTGTCTATGAAGATAGGTTATGGAATGAAGGGGATTAAATTTTTTTGGTAATGTTTATTTATTTTTGAAAGAGAGAAAGAGAAAGAGAAAGAGAGGGACAGAGAGAGAGGGAGACACAGAATCTGAAGCAGGCTCCGGGATCTAGCTCTCAGCATAGAGCCTGACACAGGGCTCAAACCCATGAACTGTGAGATCATGACCTGAGCTGAAGACAGATGGTTAACTGACTGAGCCACCCAAGTGCCCCTGGAGTGGAAGGGATCTTTGATAGAAACCATCTTTAATTCACATTTTGGTGAAGGGTTGTGTTTCTTTGAGGGGATAAGTACATTGGTTCTATGGGCCATACTGGGTTTTGACCTTGGACGATTTCTTGAATCATTCAATGTCATAGTTTTACAGTTTGTTCATTATAAAACTGGAACCTATTTATTATTTCCACAAATGATTATTGAATATCTTTATGTACCAGGCAGTGTTTTAGGTGCTTGGGATACATCTATGAATAAAGCAAAACCAAATGTTTATTCTCTTGTAAAAAACATACACGTATAGGGAAATAGATAATGAATAACAAATGCAATAAATATGTGAATTAAGTGCTATGCCCAAGTAGAACAAGGTAAAGGATATGATGAAGATTGGTGTGTGTGTGTGTGGGGGGGGGATTGAATTTTTAAATATCAGAATATATAATTAACTTTGTTAAAAAAGAGAGTGATTGGAATAGGCCTCCTTTAGGAGGTGACATCTGAGCATATAAAGTTGAAAGAGGGAGTGAATCAGCCATGTAGTTATCTGGGTGGGGATGTCGTCCAGAAGGCCAGATAGCCCTAGGTGGGAGCGTGTTTAGGAAACAATGAAGAAGCCAGTGTGGCTGAATGGGGACATTAAGAGGTGAGGTTGGATGGATTTTAAAGAATTCGGTCCTATGGGAATGTGTAGGCCAGAGTGAGGAACTTTACTTTCGTGCTGATCACAATCAGGGGTGATTAGAGGAGTCTGAGCACAGAAGGACATGCTATAACTTGTGTTCTAAATGGATCCCTCGGAGGGATGCATGGTCAGGAAGCTAGGAGGGTGTGAGTGAAATCGGAGAGATGACAGGTGGCCTGGACCAGACTTAATAACGGTACCTATCTCAGAGGGTTGCTGTAAGGATAAAATGAGATAATGTAAAACCGAAAGCTGAATGCTGTCTTGACTGACATATGCGTAGAAAACAATGGAAGCTATTATTACCTGAATGCGATTTCACGTCAAGATGGAGCCTCATGGAGCCCTAGAACTTATTCTGATTTTAACTCCTTCTTGTGAGTTTTGGGAAACGTTTTCGAGATGATTCTGCTCTGCATCCCCAGGTTCATGCTAGTGGTCCAGGGAGTTTGTACAAGTTACGCTCAGTAATGTATCCATGCAAGTTCTCCAGAGAGGGTTATACGATGTTCTTGAAATAACAGGATGGACCAAATACAACAGGATCTTAGCGTTATAAAATACATTCAATATTTCTTCATTAGAGCTAACACTGTAGGGGAGCCTCGGTGGCTCCATCAGTTAGGCAGCCCACATCGGCTCAGGTCATGGTCTCGCAGTCCGTGAGTGTGAGCCTCGAGTCGAACTCTGTGCTGACAGCTCAGAGCCTGGAGCCTGCTTCCGATTCTGTGTCTCCCTCTCATTCTGCCCTTCCCCTGCTCACACTCTGTCTCTTCCTCTCCCAAAAATAAATAAACAAAAATAAATAAATAAAAACATAAATAAATAAAAAATAAATAAACAAAATAAATAAATAAACAAAAATAAATAAAAAATTAGAAAAAAATAAAGCTAACTCTATATATGTCTTCCTTTTTCCAAACAGTTCCATTTCCAGAGAAGCATCAGAGATGCAAATAATATACAAAGTCAATTCTCCTACCTCATAAACTTCTTATTCTGGTTTGTCACAGCTACATGCCTCCCTCTGGCATCTCATAAGATTTGGATTACCTTATTAGGCCATTGGACACTTACTATTTTCCCTTTGAACTAATATTATTCCTTTAGCTTCTTAAAGTTAGGTACTTCAAAACCCATTTCTCTCATATATCGCACCTTTACAAAGCTATGGAACTATCAGGATCATATGGTGAACGCAAATTCAGGAAGTAGCATCTTCCCCCTCCCCTCCAAAAAAAAAAAAAAAAAAGAAGAGAGAGATTTCCAGACACGCTACAAATGCTTCTTACAATTTCCATCTGATTGCTGTTAACAGCCATAGACTATAAAAAATCTCATTTTTATCTGAGGGCAGCAAGCGGGGAGGGAAAGCAGAGCAAATAAAAGAAAATGATATTTCAGTTTCAGTACATTTGGGTCAATTGTTCAGAGTCATTTGGAGGCTTGTAAACTTAAAACCCAAGTAAACATTTCCAATCCAAAAACTGATTGTGACGTCATGCTTCTCAAATCCCAGAGAAAAATTTTACACCCCTCTGCCTATCCTGCTGAAATGTGTAAAATGCATATCCCTAAATATGAAATTAAATAATCCATGTACGGACTTACAAGAGTGCCTGGGATCTAGTCCGTGCCCAGTAAACATTAATTATAGTTAGTTATTATTCTAGCCAAGTTGGGAGATGTGCAGTAGGGATGCCTTTAACTTTACATCTTTTATTGGGGGGGGTAACTATTTCTCATAATGAATGTTTTCATATTTAAAATGCCAGGAGTTGGGGCGCCTGGGTGGCTTAGTCAGTTAAGCGTCTGACTTTCACTTAGGTCATGATCTCGCAGTTCGTGGGTTCGAGCCCTGCGTGGGGCTCTGTGCTGACTGCCAGCTCAGAGCCTGGAGCCTGTTTCAGAGTCTGTGACTCCCTCTCTCTCTGACCCTCCCCTGCTCACGCTGTCTCTCTCTCGCTCTCCTGGAAATAAATAAAAACGTTTTAAAAAAATTTTAAAAAAATAAAATGCCAGGAGCGCCTGGGTGGCTCAGTCAGTTGACTGTTCGACTCTTGATTTTGGCTCAGGTCATGATCTCAGGGTCGTGGGATCAAGCCCCATATCAGGCTCCACACTGAGCATGGAGCCTGCTTAAGATTCTCCCCCTCTCTCTCCCTCTTTCTCCCTCTACCTCAGTTCCCTATATCTCTCTAAAAGAAAAAAAAAAAAACATAAAATAAACTAACAAATAAAAACCTCTATTTCCTTCTGTCCCCTGAACTCATGTCATTCCAACGCCAACCTCTACATGAGCTCTGACCAGGGTCCTGGCCTCCAAGTCCTCAGATATCAAGAATGGGGCACTGTTGGGTGATAATTCTCAAATAACTTTCTCCTTGGTTTCTCTAAAACCCTACTTTCTCTTTGCCTCTCTTAGCTTATGAATTTCTCAGGCCTTGGGAAGCTTCTCTTATTAGGCGTGAGTGTAAACACCTCTCCTGGCCATCACTTTCCCTGCGGCTGCAGGGTCTCTGCTTCCTCTGACGCTCCGTTTCAACATCTCTCTGGCATTCCCTCTTTCATGTGGGTCTCGCCAGGATTTCAAAACTAAAAGCTGCCTCTCAAATTCACCCTGTACTTCTTCGCCCACATGCAGGGCTAAGGCTGTTTACTGGAGCCTAATGGGATCTGCCTCATCTGCTTTCCCTTTTATTTTCTTCTGCTTCTCTTTCCCACTGTTTCTGTTTTAACTACAAGATAGAATCTTGTTGTGTTTTAAAAAACTATTCCTTTCATTAGAACTTTTCCTTTCAAAATCTGAACCAGAGTTTTCTGTTTGTCTACCAACACAGAAGCCTTCCTGCCTGCTAGCTCAGCTTCTACGGGTTCCCGGGAAAACCTACTTTCTAGAGCCAGAGTGGTACAAGGACTTGCCTTTTAATTTTTGTTTCATGTCTGGGGTTTGAGATAAACCTGCTGGAACTTTAACAACAATCCCAACCATGATATCAGGGTGCCATCTGTTGCCTGTCATGAACCAAACACTGAGTTAAGCCAGGTAGTGCTGGCCCCGCTTTACAGATGTGAACACTGAGGTGCAAATGAAATAGAACAAATAGATAAACAAGGATATCCTCATTCCTATTTGTCAGTTTATTTATAAAATCTTCTGCCTTATGTGATCAAACCTACCCTCTGTGTCCCCCAAGTCCCCCAACCTAAATAAGCGTAGAGGTATGTTAGCTCCTCGGATGTGAATAGAAATAGAAAAGGAAAAGAAGAAGAATTTGAAGTAAGGAATCCCATGTTGTTCTCCAGATCCCTGGCTCCAACCCATAATCCTGACTGGATTGCAATGAACCTGTCCTGTCTTTAAAAATGAATACAGATTATCACAGTACAGGCAGCAGACAAGATCGTCTACCAATTTGGGATCTAGGCTTTCTCTTCAAGGGATTTTGTCCAGGACAGAGCTGCGAGACCAAATCTAACCCTCCCATGTGCTGAACTATGCCAAGTGTTATCATGATGGGAATCTCGACAGAGATCCAAAACTGACAGTCCTACTTTGCAGAATGATAACCCCCTTCCTAATTCCCTGAGGACAGCTGTCTGTATTTCAGAGTCCAAGTGCTGGCCACCTGGCAAACTGGGCTCGACAGGGCTGTTGGAAGTAATAGGAGGTTTTGATGGAATTCAGCTAGGATGCAGCTGTCTGGCACTTGCTCTAACAATCCCATTGCTTCCTCATAGGACTCCCGAAAAGTCATTACACAAAGAGCAGTATCAATAGCAAACAGGGGCGCCTGGGTGGCTTAGTTGGTTAAGCGTCGGACTTTCGCTTAGGTCATGATCTCACGGTTCGTGGGTTCGAGCCCCGCATCGGGCTCTGTGCTGACTGCCAGCTCAGAGCCTGGAGCCTGTTTCAGAGTCTGGGACTCCCTCTCTCTCTGACCCTCCCCTGCTCACGCTGTCTCTCTCTCTCTCTCTCCTAGAAATAAAATAAAAATATTAAAAAAAAATATCAATAGCAAAGAAGGCATCATTTTGATCTTAAGGGCCCCAATGGCACCCAATGGCCAATACCCAATGGAGAGATCTCAGGAAGAGCTGAAATCATAAAGAATAGAGCATATTCTAAGGAACTGTGGGCCTTCCTACCACCTCCTAAGCCCAGATGTGATCACCAGCTGGCACCCAAGCTTGAAGTGAATGCACCGTAGTGCGAGCGTGGGGGAAGGTGAAGAGAGAAGGAGAGAAAGCCCACAGCATGAGGGCATAAGGTAAGAGAGAACAGATAAATCTGTCACTCAGTTTTCAAACTTTGATGTGCATGGGAATTGCCTTGGGAGAGTGTTAAAAATACAGATGTCAGAGAGACAGTTTAGGACTACTGAGTTAGAATCTATATTTTTTAATCCCTGCTCAAGTGATTCTGATACATAGTGAAGTCTGAGGACAATTGAAGTTTGAGAGCTCTGTGATCCAGCTCCGTATTGTACAGTCCATTCAGTGCACTCGAATTGGACTCATTCCAATTGGTATGAGGCAGAAGGTAGAGAGAAAAGAAATCACCTCCACCTTATTCAGGTGTGATCTTTGAGGAGTCTTTTTCCCTAGGTTAGAGGAAGTCGTAGCAGTCTGTCCTGGCCCCTTTTCCGGGTCTGACCAATTTTGTTGAGTTGGTGTGGGGCAGTCCTCCACAGATTCCAGATTTATGGAAAGCCAATTCTAATAAGACAAAGGGAGACCTTTTGAAGGGGAAAAAGAAGGTATTTTTCAAAGTGAAGAACTTTTAACCTATTGGATCCTCCCACTAGAAGGTCTACCTTATATTACGATGGCCCAGTAGACTTTGGCCCTCACTGGAGCTCCAAGCCAAAGTGGTCAGTTTGTGTCTTTCCTGGGAAACACTCTGAGTCGCAGGAAAGCAGGGACCTTGTCTGTCTTCTCTGCTATGCCTAGCACAGTTCCAGGCACATTGTAGGTTTGGTAAACACTAGTTGAATGAGTACATGAGGAAATGGATGAACCAACTAGAACAGGCTTGCTAACTCTTGGCAGCTACTGTCAAGTCTGTAACCCAGATCCTTGTGACCCTGGACAAGTCACCTACCACTGCTGGGTCTGTTTGCTAAACTCAAAGTAGAAATAATAATGGTGCTCACTTTATAAGGCTGTTCTGAAGATTCAGTTAGTTGTTACATGTTGAGCGCTTAGGGAAGTATCTGTTTAGTGACCAATATCCACTGTCGTTGAACTTAAACAAAAAATAAATAAATAAAACTAGTCACATTAATTAAATTGCCATGTTTTGATTTTTCTGAATAGGCTCTTAAAAGGATATAAGACATCATTTATTACCATCAATTCATTTGGAAAGGACATCTTCACATAAAACATGGAAGAAGGGGGGCTCCTGGGTGGCTCAGTTGGTTAAATCTCCAACTTCGGCTCAGGTCATGATCTCATGGTTCGTGAGTTCGAGCCCTGCATCGGGCTCTCTGCTGACAGCTAGCTCAGAGCCTGGCGCCTGCTTCGATTCTGTATCTCTGCTGGCTCTCTCTCTCTCTTTCTCAGAAATAAACACTAAAAATATTTTTTAAAATCTTTCTATTTATTTCTAGGAGAGAGAGAGAGGGAGACAGCGTGAGCAGGGAAAGGTCAGATAGAGAGGGAGATGCAAACTCTGAAATAGGCTCCAGGCTCTGAGCTGGCAGTCAGCACAGAGCCCAACGCGGGGCTCGAACCCGCGAACCGCGAGATCATGACCTAAGGGAAAGTCGGATGCTTAACCAACTAAGCCACCCAGGCGCCCCGAAAAATACTTTTTAAAAAATGGAAGAAGCGCATCTTCTCAGAGTAAAGGTCATTGCTTTGAGTTTTTAGGAAATCTAACTTTATAAAAATAGTATCTGCATTGTCTTGATTTTCAAAAACATTTTGTCAAGGACTAATGCAAACATTTTCACCATGGTCTATGTAGTTTTTCTTCCCCAGAACCCTGGAATGGATTGCCTCTCTCTGAAGGGACTGATGTAAGATTGATGACTATTGCCTAGAGGACTTGGTATCTCTTTGTTCAGAGTGGGCTCTGAGTTGTTAGGGAGAAACCTGGGCCATGTGGGCCTGATTGTAGCCGGGCAGGGTGTTTACTGGTCACTTTTGCCTTTGGGGACTGTTCTGACTTAGCAAAGAGGGTTCTGTGCATTTTTTTATGACACTTGTTCCCACACACTTACTCTTGAGGTACTATCCATTAAGAGCTCTCTAGAACTCCCTTGGTTCCTAGCAGTCAGGTGGGTACTGAGGCGAATCTTAGAGGGATAAGAGTAGGGAGGGACCCTGAATGTTAGGTAGATTCCTGCACCAAGTACAAGTCATGGAACTGAGCTCAAAGAGATAGTTTGTGTGAATGGAGGGTGTGAGGGAAGCATTTTCCTTATCCTGCCTCCTTTTCTCTCCGAGTGGCTCCACAAAGTTCCATCACCCAAGCCAGAATTTAGGAGTCATTTCCTTGATTTTCTCTTTCCCTCCAACCTCAATTGGTTGCCAAGCTTCGTTATTAGTGCCTCTTAATATCTGTCATAAGTGATTGTCACCATGGCAACCACTGCACTGGCCTTAGTGTTTGTATCCTTGCTGGAGAGCTTCTTTCTCCTCCATCTTTCCTCCATATTCATTCCATTGATTAACCCACCCGTCCATCCTCCCCCCCCCCCCCACCTATCTATCCATCTACCCACTGAGTCATCCATCCGTCCATCTGCATATCCATCTATGCTTCTATAGTGCACATAAAGTCCATGAATGATTTTTCCAAAACACAGGTTTGAGCATATCATACTCCTTCCTACTCTTCTAATGAACCTTACTCTTCCGTCTGCAGGAAAAAAGTATATTAAACTTATTCAAGGTCGTTAATGACTAAGCTTGAGGCTATTTGTTGAGAGTTAAGCTAAAGTACTCCCTAATATTGCTGCCTTGACATCCATTTTGTAAGCGCAAGTGGCCTGCAGCGGCCTTGGGCCAACATCAGCCCTTCCCTCGAGCAAGTGCTGTAGAGAGTAGCCCTTAGAGTCCCAAGTCCTGGTATGACTCCCCCAACCGCCCTCAGGGTAAGCACTCTTCTCCTCCCAGGGCCTCTCCCTTACGTACTGTTTAGTACTTGAAGCTTACCAAAATCTCGCTTGTTTTGGTTGAAATGAACCACTCTGCCCTTAGTCTGGGAACCCCAAGCACCCCATCTGTGGGCCTAATGAAGGCATATGCCCTGGGCTTTCTTTGCCTTCATCCTGCTCTAATTTCCCTGCACAGTCTCTTGAAGTATGCTGTGCACATCCCCCAAGGATCCGTGAGTAATAAACTTCTTTTTTTCACAATTCCTTGTAGCGTTTTGTGGAAAGGCGGGTCTCCCTCCAACACTCCAGGGCTCTACTTAGCAAATGTGAATTTAACAGAGTCACAACACCATTGTTAAAGCACAAGAGCTTTTAGGTACATCTTATTTAAAACGTGATGGCGGTTTCATTATTCCTATTTTACAAATGTGGAAACTGAGGCTCAGAGTTCAGTTTCAAGCTCAGGGCTGGGTTACATAGGTAGTGAACAGTGGAAACAGGGATTTCATCTCCTCTTTACCACTAAACTACCCTGTCTCTGGAAGTAACCTTTTTCCTAGACTCATCTAGTTTTTTAAAAAATTTTATATAATTTTTTAATGTTTATTTGAGAAAAAGAGAGAGAGTATGAGTGTGGCAGCGACAGAGAGAGAGAGGGAGACACAGAGTCTGAAGCAGGCTCCAGGCTCTGAGTTGTCAGCACAGAGCCTGATGTGGGACTTGAACTCACGAACCACAAGATCATGACCTCAGGCGGGGTCGAACACTTCACTGACTGAGCCACCCAGGCACTCCATAGCCCCATCTATTTTTAATTGACTTGACACATATGATGTTCTCATACCATGTGGGAAATGAGATTGAAAAGAGGTTTATGAAAAATATGTCGTGGTAACAGATGGAAGAGAGACACTCAATGTGTCTGGAAGTGGGCATGAGCTTCAGAGGGAGGTTAATCTGAAGTGAGTTTTGAGGAACAAGTAGGTGTTTAAGATTCAAGTAAAGAGTACAGCATCCCAAGTAGAGAGAGGGCATTCGGGCTTAAATCTATAAGGTGAAGCATCTAAAGAACTAAAGAATTCCCAAAGTATTCTAAAAGGTGGTCATCCACTAAACACGTGTGTGCATGCATGAGCATGAGCGGTGGGTTTAACCCCCGGGAAGTTCGTTACCAGTGTATGCAGTAGTGTGAGCTGCACGGTGATCAGTGCTAATTCGGTGATGCTGTGGGGAGCCAGTCCTCTGTGCAGCTGGGGGCCGCAGAGAGGAATAAATGATCACAATGAATTATCATCGTGGTGTTCACCCTGGTTAGTTACAGGTTTTGACAGTCCTTATTTATTTACGAGTTGGGGTGAGAAGCACTGGATTAAGATAGTGCCTTGAAAAATGTGCAAGGATTTATTTTACCTGATAAAATACATTCTTCCAACCCTAGAGCTGTTTGAGAGCTAAAATGTCCGCACTTCAGAAATATTGGTAGTACCAAACACGACAGGTTTCTGACATTCGGGATCATGGTCTTCCGCTGTGCCTGGCAAGTGTCGGTGCCGTGAATGCCCCACAGGGGGCTCTTGGCTAGAGGCAGGGCTGGAAAGGCCTGATGCCTTTGTCTGGCCAGTTGCCCAAACTCTTGCCACTGCCCGATCGCTTGTACCTGAATCCTGTCTGCCTGTCCATCCTGTCCAGATGTTTGCTGGTTCCTGTGTCTCTTCCTATGCAGATTCTACATTCACGGGATCGTTCTGGCCTCTAACCACCTCTGGTGACATCTTCCCTCCCCCTTGGCTGAGTTCATTTCTATCACTAGAGGAACGTAGTTCCTCCCAACCGCGGCGAGGTGCAGGGATGTCTTTGGTACTGTGGATGGTGTCCTAACAATCATTATAAACCCTTACTAATTGACCCTCCCTTTTTTTCCCCCTGCACACATGACTTTCTAGAATTAAGACAACTGCCAGCTTCCTCTACAACTGTGTGTGATCTTGTGACTAAGTTTTGGTCAGTAGCAAGCGATTCAAAGAATTGTTATTACTGAAGAATATTATTTCTATGGCACATCTTTAAGAGGGGCAAGGGGGTCTTTATTTGCCTCCTCCCTGAGCACTGGGGTGCAGATGTGATGGCTGGAGCCAAAGCAGTCATACTGGATGAAGTCACAGGTGCGAGAGAAGACTGATAAAGCAGAAAAGCGAAGGTGCCTGGTTACTGTTCGCCATCCTTTTTTTCTTACCTGCTCTTGACTTTAACTTGCTTGAGGGTGAAACTTCTGGTTTTGTTTTTGTTTTGTTTTTTTTTTTTTAATCACTGCCATTTTGGATTATCTGTGATTCACAGCAGAAACTAATCCTAACAGATTATATCAGGGGGTGTTTTTGCTGCATGACCACCCACCTCAAAACTTAGTGGCTTGAAACAAGAAACTCATGGGTACTTTTTTCTTGCAAGTGGATATATTGGCCTGGTGGTTTTTCTGGTCTGGACTGGCGCGGCTGGTGTCTGGTTCACCCAGGACTGGATGAGTTAGCAGGATTTCGTTCACATGTCTAGGGGCTGTCTCCGTGTGAGCTGGGGACATACAGGTATGTCTCCTTATCCAGCAGTTCAGTCTAGACCCATCCATGTAAGGGTCTTGGGGTTCCCAAGAACAGAAGACTTCAGTTCCCAGGGTACAAGTTTATGACTGCATCACCCTTGCAATGGTCCTATTGACCAAAGCTGCTCACGTGACTAATCCCCACATCGGTGTGGGAGAGGAAACCCCAAGGGCTTGGATACTACCTACCATGCATTTAATTAACAGCAGGATGCTATTCCCCAGGTTTAGGCAATTTATTCACGGCAGAATTGGGGCTAGCATCTGAATATCCTAACTTCAAATCCAGCGATGTTCCCTCCCACTCCCACAAAAAGCATCATGTGTAAGACCTTGGGCTCTGAATCTAGACTTCCTGGGTTCATAGCCCAGCTCCACCACTACTAGATCGATTTCCTTGGATAAGTGTTACTTCTCTCTCTCTTCTTCAGCCCTCTCCTCTGTAATATAAAGATCACAAGACCATTGGGATGTTAAGAGGCTTAAATGACTAAACGTATAGACAGTGGTAAAAACAGTGAGTGGCACACGGTAAGTTCACGAAAATGATAGCTAATATTGCACCCAAGGTACCAGTCCCATCTGCTATTCCCAGCCCGGCTCTGTCCCCCCATGAAGTATAGACAGCCGTGGTGACTAACACCAGAATTCCACCAGCAGCAATTTGGATAACACCTTCTTCACTCTCTTGCAGAAGCCATTGGAGCTAACAGATAGGCGAGCCCTTTTGTAAATGAAGATCTTTACACACATATGAAGATATTTATCCACATGCTTATTATTTTTACTATTAGAGCTCATGCCTGTGGGGTTTTCTTCAGATTTAGATTCTAGTTAAATGAGAAGAGATAACTACCACTCGAGGACATATCTGTCCGGAGGAGTATGCCCAAGGGTCTCCCCGGTGAAGGTTTCTTGTCGTCTCCATTGCCTGGTGGGTCCTCATGTAAAAACAGAAGGCTAGCGCCTCAGCAACTGACTGCAGAAAAGCTCTCATCTTTGCATGCTTGCCTTGGAAAAAATAGGATGAAAGGCATCTAACTGCAGGTAATTAATTCTCCTGGTGTTTTGGGGAATATGCATCTGCTTCGGTGGGTACATTTGTTAATATCAAGCGATAGGGATTTCTTTCAGAGCAATTGTAATAAAAATTTAAAAAAAAATAAAGCAAAGGAACATTTTCGAACCACTAAGCTGGCCGCCCTAAATCTCTGGCCTGTTTGGTATGTAAAACCTTTCATCCAGCATGCATTTTTTATGAAGGGATTGAAAACCCAAGAAATAAAACATGGGGTGCAGAACGTCATTATGGGCCAGTTAGAGCTGCCCAGGCCACGGGGATCAAGCAGCCAGTCCCTGGGGAGAAGCGCAGGTCTGGGGAGCAGTCAGGGGCCAGCAGGTATCCAGGAGGATTAGCAGAGCCAAGAAAGAGCCGGTGAGGGGCTGATCAGTGGTTGGCTCCTGAGTAAATTTGCAAAGAATGAGAGAGATGTTCGCTGTCCAAGGACTCTACCATCCCCACGGCTGCTGGGAGTTCAGTGTCACAGATGCCACCGTCGTCTAAATCAACGACTACTGCAGTCAAGGTAACGTTAGAACAAACACACAAACGCATGAACCCAAACATCATGGCTCATTCCTTCCCCCCCCATGCAAAATCCAAAATGGGTGCCCTGAAGGGTGGGTAAGTCTCCTCCAGCTGGTGATTCAGGATGCCCTTCTTTTTTTATTATTATTATTTTTTTAAAAATATTTTTTATTTATTTCTAGGAGACAGAGAGACAGCGTGAGCAGGGAGGGTCAGAGAGAGAGGGAGTCACAGACTGAAACAGGCTCCAGGCTCTGAGCTGGCAGTCAGCACAGAGCCCGACACGGGGCTCGAACCCACAAACCGCGAGATCATGACCTAAGCGAAAGTCGGACGCTTAACCGACTAAGCCACCCAGGCGCCCCATCAGGGTGCCCTTCTTTAACAAGCCGTGGCCTCACCAATTCTTTGGAATGTGATCTCCAAAGTTTCCATCTGCCTGGAGGAAGGTGCGTGGGAGGCTTGGCTGGGGCTACGTTATTCACGCTCACATTTCATTGACTGAAACTCAGCCACCTGCCACATCTAGCTGTCTGAAGGCCTGGAAACACAGTCATTAGATTCTCCAGCCCCTCCCCCAATCCTCGCCAAAAGAGGTAATGGTTTTGGCAAATGTAGAGCCAGTCTCTGCCACGTCTGGCCTTAACGTAATCACTCGATTGCCTGTTTTGTGTTTTTGCTCCCGACAATCCATTGTGTGTACTGAAGCAACAGCGGTCAGGGCAATTCTGGACTTTAAGGCTTTCTCACTGCAATAGGAGTAAAACTCAAGCCCCTCCCAAGCCCCACAGAACCCTGAACAGTCAGAAATCTGCTTTCATTGTAGCCTCCATCTTGTGCCTTCTTCCCTCAACCCACACGTGGAATTCTTTCCTGTCTGAGGAGGCATTTTTCCATTTAATGTTCTATTTATTTATTTATCTATTTATTTATTTTTGTTTTTATTTATTTATTTTAAAAATAGTTTGTTGTCAAGTTGGTTTCCACGTAACTCCCAGTGCTCATCCCTGCAAGTGCCCTCCTCCATGCCCATCTCCCCCATCCCCTTCCCCCTCCCCTATCAGTCCTCAGTTTACTCTCAGCATTCAAGAGTCTCTCATGGTTTGCCTCCCTCCCCCTCCCCCACTATTTTCCTCCTTCTTCTTCCCCACAGTCCTCCATTAAGTTCCTCTTAATCCACCTATACGTGCAAACATATGGTATCTGTCCTTCTCTGCCTGACTTATTTTGCACAGCATAACACCCTCAAATTCCATGCATGTTGCTACACATGGCCAGATTTCATTGTTTCTCATTGCCATGGAGTATTCCATTGTAAAGATAAACCACATCTTCTTGATTCATTCGTCCGTTGATGGACACTTAGGCTCTTTCCATGTTTTGGCTATTGTGGAGAGTGCTGCTGTGAACATTGGGGTACATGTGCTCCTATGCCTCAGCACTCCTGTGTCCCTTGGGTAAATTCCTAGCAGTGCTATTGCTGGGTCATAGGGGAGTTCTATTGTTAGTTTCCTGAGGAAGCTCCACACTGTTTTCCAGAGGGGCTGCACCAGTTTACATTCCCACCAACAGTGTAGGAGGGTGCCCGTTTCTCCACATCCCCGCCAGCATCTAGAGTTCTCTGATTTGCTCATTTTAGCCACTCTGACTGGCGTGAGGTGGTATCTCAGTGTGGTCTTGATTTGTATTTCCCTGATGAGGAGCGATGCTGAGCATCGTTTCATGTGTCTGGTGGCCATCTGGATGTCCTCTTTGGAGAAGTGTCTGTTCGTGTGTTCTGCCCATTTCTTCACTGGATTGTTTGTTTTTTGGGTGTGGAGTTTGGTGAGTCCCTTATAGATTTTGGATACTAGCCCTTTATCTGATATGTCATTTGCGACTATTTTCCCATTCCATCAGGTTGCCTATTAGTTTTATGGATTGTTTCCTTTGCCCTGCAGAAGCTTTTAATCTTGATGAGGTCCCAATAGTTCATTTTTGCTCTTGCTTCCCTTGCCTTTGGGGATGTTTTATTTATTTTTAATTTTTTCCAGCATTACGGAGAATTGACAAGTAAAAATGTATCTATTTAAGGGGTATGATGTGATGATTTGAAGTACATATGCATTGTGAATGATTACCACAATCAGGCTAATTAACATCTCCGTTCCCCTACATGATTACCTGGTTTGTGCGTGTTTGTGGTGAGGATACTTAAGATCTCCTGAATGATGAATGGATAAAGAAGATATGGTGTGTACACACACACGAGCACGCACACACACACACACACACACACACACACAATGGGATACTACTCAGTGATGTATAAGGATGGAATCTTGCCATTTTCAACAACATGGAGGGAACTAGAGTGTGTTATGGTAAGCAAGATAAGTCAGAGAAAAATAAATATCATAGGATTCTACTCACATGTGGGATTTACGAAACTCAACAGATGAACATGGGGAAGGGAAGGAAAAATAAGATAGAAACAGAGAGGGAGGCAAACCACAAGAGTCTTTTAAATAGAGAGAACAAACTGAGGGTTGCTGGAGTGGAGGGTGGGGGGGTGGGCTAAATGGGTGTCGGGCATTAAGGAGGACACTTGTTGGGATGAGCACTGGGTGTCATGTAAGCAATGAATCACTGTTCTACTCCTGGAGCCAAGAAGACACTGTATGTTAAGTAACTTGAATTTAAATTTAAAAGTTAAAAAAAAGATTCAAAAGAAAAAAAGAAAAAGTAAAAAAAACTCTACTGTCTTAGCAAATTTAAGGATGAGATAAGTTGTTATTAACTACAGTCACCATGCTCTACATTAGATCCTCAAACTTACCCATCTTATAAGTGAAATTTTGCACACTTCATTTTTAAAAAAATATTTTATTTATTTCTGAAACAGAGACAGCGTGAGCAGGGGAGGGTCAGAGGGAGAGGGAGACACAGAATATGAATCAGGCTCCAGGCTCTGAGCTAGCTGTCAGCACAGAGCCCGACGTGGGGCTCGAACCTATGCATTGTGAGATCATGACCTGAGCCAAAGTTGGATGCTTAACCGATTGAGCCACCCAGGTGCCCCTACACTTCATTTTTTAAAAAAGTTTATTTATTTTTGAGAGAGGGAGTGTAAGTGTGGGAGGGGCAGAGAGAATGGGTGACATAGAATCCCAAGCAGGCTCCAGGCTCTGAGCTGTCAGCACAGAGCAAGATGTGGGGCTCGAACTTACAAACCATGAGATCATGACCTGAGGCAAAGTCAGATGCTTAATTGACTGAGCCACCGAGGTGCCCCAAAAATTTATACACTTTGACCAACATCACCCCATTCCTCCCCTTTCCTCCCCCCTGCAACCTCTGTTTGTATGAGTTCAACCTTTTTAGATTCCACATAAAAATGAGATCATTCAGTATTTGACCTTCCGTGTCTGGCTTGTTTTACTTAGTATAATGCCCTCCAGGTTCATTCCTGTTGGTGCACATGCAGGATTTCCCTCTTTAGGGCATAGTATACCTATATCTCTTTCTATATAGATCTCTCTTTCTCTCTTGCTCTTTCTCTCTCTCACACATTTTTTTTTTTACCCATTCATCCTCTGATGGACACTTAGGTTATTTCTATATCTTAGTTATTATAAATAACGCTGTGGGGAACATTGAGATGCAAATATCTCTTCAAGGTACTGATTTCACTTACTTTAGGTACATAGTCAGGAGCGGGATTGCTGGATCCTATGGCTGTTCTGTGTTTAATTTTCTTTAACGTTTATTTATTTTTGAGAAACAGAGACAAAGCATGAGGGGAGGGGAGATGAGAGAGGGAGACACAGAATCCAAAGCAGGCTCCAGGCTCTGAGCTGGCTGTCAGCACAGAGCCCAATGCAGGGCTCAAACTCATGAACCATGAGATCATGACTTGAACCGAAGTTGGATGCTTACCCGACTAAGCCACCCGGGTGCCCCTCTATGTTTATTTTTTTGAGGAACCCCTATACTATATTCCACAGTGGCTGCACCACTTTATTTTCCCACCAAAAGTATACAAGGGTTCCCTTTTCACAGAGTACCTTTTGTTCTTTCTTTTCCACAGAGCATCCTTCCCTGTCCACCTCCTTATACTACTTGTAATCAAAATATCACTTTCTAAGAGACATTCTCCTGACTATCTTGAGGCAGCTGCTTTTGCTCCCACCTTCCATTACATCCCATTATATCTCCCTTACAGAACTTCCCATTCAGGAAGATCTGGGTCATTAATGTGTTTCATCATCCATTGACTCTATCTTCCACTAGACCAGGTGCCAGGACACTTTTTCTGGAAAGAGCCAGGTAAGTAATTATTTCTGGTTTTGTGGGCCACACTATGTCATTATAATTATTTACCTCTGCTGTTGGAGTACAAGAAGAGCCACAGACAATATGTGAATGATTGGGCTTGGCTGTGTCCCAATAAAGCTTTATTTGCAAAAACAGTCATTGACACAGGCTCTAGTTTGTTGACTCTTGCACAGGAACCGTGGGACCATGGGGACAAGGACTTTCATCACTGCATCCTCAACTCTTAGCATGATGACTGGCACATAGTAGGAACTCACCAAAACCCCTGTCCAGGGATTTTGACTTGGCTGTGAATTCAATATCGAGGGGGAAATAATGGGTAAAAAGAGACTCACCCCTCCCAAACTTAGAGATAACTGTTGTGCACACATAGTAGGTTGATTCATTCCTATTCCCATTTCCAACGCCTTCTCACATGCCTTCCTCAATGAGAAAGGTTGATACACACACTTCTTTATCTCCCTGGTCACTATCCACTTAGGGGTGGCCATGTAAATGGGGTTGGCTGATGGTATTTAAGCGGAATTCTCCTGAACAGGGCTTCCAAGAAGCATTTGCTCTCTTGAGGAAAAGAAATAGACTTGACCATGCATCCTTGACTTCATGCCCTTCTTCTTGACTGTGCTGCAGATGTGATGCTCAGTGATACAGCAGCCATTTTGTGGGTATATGATCGGAGCCCAGGGCCAAGGATGGCAGAGCAGCAAGACAGAAAGGCTGGGTCCTCAATGTCATCAAGCATCTGCTCTTGGGCGCTCCTCGGGCTTCTTGTTATTTAAGGTAACTCAAGCCCTAACTTGTTTAAGCCACCGCATGTGTTAGGTTTTCTTTTGCTTGGAGCTGAATACGTTCCTAACTGATGTGCTAGTTCACTGTTCTTACGCCAATAACCCCGCTCCCCTTCCTTGTTCCCCCTGGGCAGTCTCAAAAGCTTAGCCCCTGCAATCACCTCTGTGCTTTTTTTCTGATTGTTCCTTCCTGTTCATCACCTCCTGTTCAAATTCCCAGCAGAATTTGGGAAAGAAAGAACTGCATTACTGTTTGGTCTCAGGAGATAGAGCCCTGATGGGGGACTGTGCAGATTTGGTAAGTGTGGATGGCAATGCCCACCACCATCTTGCTGTTTACACAACCTGTGGGAATGTGGGCTCTGGCTCTTCTTGATTTTATTTTATTTTATTTTATATTTTATTTATTTTATTTTATTTATTTTGTTTTGTTTTATTATTTTATTTTATTTTATTTATTTATCTATTTTCAAGTAAGCTTCACATCCAGTGTGGAGCCCCACATGGGGCTTGAACTCATGATCTTGAGATTAAGATCTGAGCTGAGATCAAGAGTCAGACACTTAACTGACTGAGCCACCCAGGTGCCCTTCTGGTTCTTCTGATTCTGGAACCATCCAGACGGCATCCTCTGCAATCATCTTCTAAAATTCTAGCCCTTTATGCCTCCATCTCTATCTGTGGATTGCTTCTCTGAGTGATTCCTGCTTTACGAAAGAAGGGGCTTGTGATTCTTAGAAGGGGCACTTTAAAACGGGCCATTTTGACATCTTCATTGGAAACTTTCGTCAACAGAATAGGGTCTGAGATTTTATTAATTTACTTATTAATTCACTAATGTAGCAGACATGTGTTGAACACTTATGTGTTTGTGTGGACTTTGTGCTTGATGCTAGGGATCGAGAAATGCAGAAACTACTCCCAGTCTAGAGATGCATACAGCTGAGCATGAGTGACAGACGCCCAAACAGAGTAAGTCATTAAGCTAGGGGTAAGTTTTATGAAGGAGACACCCCAAATACATCAGGAATGAAGAAGAAAAGTGGTTAATTCTGTCTGGTAGTTTGGGGATGGGATTATGGGTCCATGGACTTGGACTCAAGTACAAATCCATTGTAAGCTTGCATGGTTAAGCGGGGTCATTCTCCGCAGAGGGAACAGCATGGGCTAAAGTCCAGAGAGCCCGGGGAGGCCAGGGGTCTGGGAGGACATGGCATGGGTTACTGGGGCAGTGACTTTTGGATGAGGCCAGAGAAGAGAACATGAGCCAGACCAGGCTGGAGAGCTTGGACCCCACCCACAGACCCACATACATCCTGAGCAAATAGCCCTGAAAGCATAAATACTAGGGGTGTGGGGCTCCCTCTCTCCACTCACAGCATCAGCTTCAGTGTAAACACAACACCAGGAAAATGAGTCCCTGGAGATAATCAGGTTTGCTCTTACTGTGCTTTGGGCATCGCCAATGTAATCACTGATTTTCAATTCACAAATCCTATTTGTTGTTCCTTTTTCTCGAAGATAACGATATACAGTGTTTTCCACTCACTCTAAGCAGAGTAAGCAAATCACTTCCCCCTTAGATTGCCCTTTCACAGATAGGAGCATTACTGGGTAGTTCTATAAGGATCGATTGTACCCAAGAAATCACGCTGTGCTTTGGAATTCTCTCTCTCTTGCTCTCTCTCTCTCTCACGCGCACACACATGCACACACACACATACACACACTTCCCTAAGGGGTTGCTAACACAAGAAGCATCCTGTGTTCTCACTTCTATTGTGGCTCTGATACAGAGTGCGCCCAGTAGGCAACAGCAGAGACCATGTGAGAAACTAGGGCTTCCACGCTGCTCAAAAGCTTCATTCTCTTTTAATGAATCTCCCTCCCTTACTTTAGGAGGTCAGCTGTTTTTATCGCTAAAGCTCACTCATAATTTGGGCTTTGCTGGTACAGGACGGTACTGGATGCCTGCACCTATTGGAAGAATAAGCTAGAAAGACTGTGAAGTGCGATGCGGTTCCAGGTGGCTGGAATTCCAAGTTTCCAAATGGGCAATTCTAGAACTCTCAGAGTTCCTAAACTCCAAGATGCTGGGCTTTGAAGGCATTCCTGGCACAACATCTCTGAAATGGAACTGAGCCACGGAGGGCAAAGTCTTTGGCCTCTTGATTCTCTGTCAACAAGAGACAGACCCCAATGTCCCAGTGTGCCCAATCTCACAGAAGCTGTTGTACTTTGAGGCTTTTAGAGGGAAGTTAAATACCATTGGCCAACAACGCCCCAATTCTTTTTTTTTTTTTAATTTTTTAATGTTTTATTTATTTCTAGGAGAGAGAGAGAGAGAGAGACAACGTGAGCAGGGGAGGGTCAGAGAGAGAGGGAGTCACAGACTGAAACAGGCTCCAGGCTCTGAGCTGCCAGTCAGCACAAAGCCCGATGCTGGGCTTGAACCCACGAACCGCGAGATCATGACCTAAGCGAAAGTCAGATGCTTAACCTACTAAGCCACCCAGGCGCCCCAACAATGCCCCAATTCTATAACAGCAGAAGGGTCACTAATGGCCCAACGCCACGCCAGGCGTCCTACGGGCCGTCTGAGTGATCTGGAGCCGACTGCGAGTGATGATGAGGCACGTGCTGATTCTGTGGGTCTTATTTCTCAGCCACTACAACCTGTGGCCGCCATGATCCTTCTTCCTTTTGCCTTGAACCCTTAAGAGGAGATATACGCTATTGCTTTTGGAAACAGATCCTGCACCAATAGAATTTGTGGGCACCTGCAGGCATGGAATATTGTACTGGTGCGCTGTCTGCACAAGGTATTGAAAAGGACATGGGAGAAGGGGAATTAAAGTTCTAGAGCCTACTTGGTCTGTGGCCTTTGGCAAGCCACTCTTCTCTGGGCTTCCGTGTCCCACGTCTACATTGAAGTGGTTGAACTGCATCACGATAGCCATCTTAGATGTCAATGGGGGACAAAAAGATAATGTAGAACAATGAGGCAGGCTGGCTGTATGGGCAAATGTTGCATGAGCTGGCTGGAGAAGGGGGCTGTGGCCCCAGGAGAATGTGACCAGCCCTGTATCAACTCCAGCTCATTGCTTCTATGTAGGAATATAGGCCCAGAGTTCCAAGAGCTTCTGGTCTTTCCAGAGAAGCAAGTAATCTAGATTTTATGAGAAATCTCTGCCTTTTTAAAGGTCAGCAGAACACTTCTTTTTTAATACTGAGAAAGCCAAATGATCTCATTCATTGGCCCAATTTCAATAGGCCCCCAGATTCCATCTTCTATACTGGTTGGCCTGCCTTCCACAATGACAGTACTTTGCCAGGATGGACTTCCTACCAAGAACTTTGGCCATCCTCCTGTGATTGTTTAAAAAATAAGCTCTGTCATTTAGCTGAATGATTTCAGCCCTGTCACTTCGCCTCTCTTGTAAAATGGGAAACAACGAGCCCAACTCATGGGGTTACTGTGAGAATGACAGGGTGTATCTAATTGACCTGCTCAAAGTACAGCTGTGAGTTTCCCGGCCGTTCCTTCTTCACCCCTTCCTTTTCTTCCTTTTTATTTTAAGATTAAAAAAAATTTTTTTTAATTTATTTATTTTGAGAGAGAGAGAGAGAGCATGAGTAGGGGAGGGGCAGAGAGCAAGGGAGAGGGAGAGAGAATCTCAAGCAGGCTTTGCACTGTTCGAGCACAGCCTGATGCAGGGCTTGGACCCACGAAACCACGAGATCGTGACCTGAGCCAAAACTGAGAGTGAGACCCTTAACCGACTGAGCCACCCAGGTGCTCTCACCCTTTCCTTTTCAACTTTCATTTACTCATTCAATCACTCAGCTAAATAATTAGGTGCCTACTGTGCTGGGTGCTGGAAATACAGAGGTGAACAGGTGAGTCAGGCTCTCTGAACTTTTGGAAATATCAGTGATAATGCAGGTGTCACTATTGAATGCTAATCATATTCTGAGACTATGTTTAGTGCATAATAAGCATTAGCCCTTTTATATTTCGTACTTGTAATTAGTCTATAAAATATCTACCGTCATTTATACCTTACAGAGTAGAAAAATATGAGCTAGATCACTTGCTTCAGGTTACACAGGGAATAATGGTAGAACTGGATCTTGAACCTAGTTCTGACCCACCTAAAGCATGTAATTAAACTCCAGTGACTTCAGGCTGGTGGGCCAGACCAGCAAAGGAGCAAGAGAGTATTATGTGATAGAGACTGAGGGAGAAGAAATATGGCGGGGGGGTGTTGTGGGAGCATAGAAAAAGGGTATTTTGCCAGTTGGTGTGTGTGGGGGGGCAGAGAAGGGGTCAGGGTAAGTGTTCCAAAAGAAATGACATGTAAGCCAAGGTCTGGATCTCTGGGGTCTCTGATGGGAAGCGGAGGTGTGGCACCTACGGGAACGACTGCCGTGGCAGTCATGGCCGGTACACGAGCATCTTTCTGGGCTTCCCCCCTTTACACCTGTCATGTGAAGGGTCTCGATGCTCCAAAATCATGACTAATTATTGAAAAGAGATCACCTGGAGGTAGCAGAGAGAAAGAGCAGCTCTTTAATATGGCACCACAAGAGAGGCTCCCCTCTGGGAAAGGACTAGCGACTCTTCCATTATTCTGTGTGCGAAAACTTAACGTTTTCCTACTTCAGTGTCCTGATCTGCCCAACGGACTTCACAACAACAGGGTTTAGCTCTTAGAGGAAGTGGAATGGTCAAACGAGAGAATGACGCGGAAGGCTGGCCAAGGAGGTTCCGCATAATGGCTGCTCACCAGTTACTTGTTTAAAGAATCTGGAAACTTCCAAGTCAAACCCACCTTCCCTCATTCAGCAAATGTTCTTTGAGCACTTCATATATGTTACGCACACACACAAACACACACACACACACACACATTTAAATAATTTAAGTCTCATGATAAGCTTGTGAGATCAAGGTTCTTAAAGCTGTTCACAGATGAGCTCTCAGCATCCTTTAAATAGTCAAGCTCCGTTCGCTGAAGGGGCATGTGGGTGTCACAGAACCTTCCCCTCTCTGACACTGCCTCATGGCCTTTGCAGTTTCTTCTGCATGGAATGCTTTTCTTGCAGATATTAACAGGATATACTCTCCATTCTTTCAGATGTCTGCTCAAAAGGCACCTTTGAGAAGCCTTCCCTGAACTCTTTCTAGTATAGCACCCCATTATCCTTTGCCCCTTATCCAGATTTTGTTTTTCTTTATAGCACTACAAAACAGCTGACATTTTATCTATTGATCAATCAATTATTTATCTATCCATCATCTATCAGTTATCTATTCTATCATCTGTCTATCTATCTATCTATCTATCTATCTATCTATCTATCTATCGTCTATCTATCTATCTATCTATCTATCTATCTATCTATCTACCTATCTATCTATCTATCATCTATCTATCATTTCTAATTTGACTCCACCACTAGAGCTAAAGGCAGGACCTAAGTCATGGTTATCCAACACTATATTCCTAGTGCTTGACACTCAATATATAGTTGCTCAGTAAATGAATTGATACATGGGTGAATAGATGGATGGATGGATGGATACATGGGGAGATAGATGACTGGTGAGAAGATGAATGGATGAATGAACGGATAGATAGGTAGATGAGTGGGTGCATGGGTTGGGTGGGCTGATGGATGGAAAACACATGGGATTTTGACTCAGAAAGGCCTGGACTGAATCCTATTGTGTCTCTCGCTCACTCCTGCTCCATGCATCCCGTCTCTATCCCATTCACTGGCATCACTTTGACCACTGTCAAAGCTTTAAGCAAGAAGAAGACCCTATTATTTCATGATGCTCACATCTTGTCTAGTAGTTTGAAAGCAGTGTTCTGGGACACCCTCTAGTTTTACAGAGAGACTAACAGCTGGGGGGGAGGGGCTGTTTTCCTGTCACTCCCAGACTGGAAGTGGAGCAGCCCTTTTTTATCTGTCATAAACATGCAAATTCTGCATGATATTTCAGTTGATTAAGAAAGGTAAACTGCTATAAAATGAAACACACTCTGATATCCAAATATGATCTAACCATTTCATTTTATGGGTAATGAAATCGTCCTAGATGTATGAATTTACTTCCGTCAGAGTCTCCTGGGGATTAACGTCGTCATCAAGACCTGGCTTAAATGCAACTCCAAGTGAGATATTCTTCCCATAGTATAATTCATTTATTCAACATTTAACACACATTCCTTGGGCGCCTACTCTGTCCTGGATCCAAGTCTCACACCTCAATCCTAGGTGCTGGGGATATAGAGATGAACAGGACAGGCAAGTTTTCTGTACCCTTAGAACATCGAGGAAACAAATAATTAAACCAGGTCATTCTGCATATGAAACTAAGGCAAATCAGAGCAAGTTCTGCAGGAAGCTGGTGACAATGATGGTGGGAGGTGGTCCAGAAATCCACTCCAATGATATTAGCCACAAATGAGCAGGGGTATAGCCATCGGACCTTCCCCAGTGAGAAAAGAGCTGCTTCTCTTAGAAGAAAATGAGTTTGGTTAAGACTCCGCTCTCCTAATCCTCCGCTTTCCGCATCCTGTCCAGGTCTGCAAATCCTTGCCAGCAAACCAGCTCTCAGGACACCATGCCAGTCAAGGTGGCACATGCATATTATTGCTTGGTGAGCCCGGGATCTGATATTGATGGCCGTCCCCAACCCTGACATGTACGCTTTAGTGCTCAGTGGTCCCAGGATTGGGTTTTCATCAGCCTCGCTGCCCGGTTTCCATTTATGGTGCTCCAACTTCTGCTAGACTCTTTTGTGCAAGTTGATGAGAGGTTTATACTTAGAGGAAGTGACAGTAAATTAATTTGGAAAACACGCAGATATGGAGACATATCATTCCGGATGGCTTCACAGTACAGATGGAACTGGGGAGCTTTGACCATGCCTCCCGCTGGTAAGGATGGCTGTAATGGGCGATTGTGGGGAAAAAAGATTGCTCAGCAGAACTGAAGTCTGGGAGGGTTATTGGCACCATCGTTTTGGGACCTTGAAGCAAACATTTTTAGAGAAATAAGAAACATAGCTGATACTTTCTAGATCAAATCGGAGAGTCTGATTTTTTATTCTGTCATCACCTAAGCCATGCTTGGCAACCACTGGATACCTATCTTCTGAGATTCAGTTTAGCTTCTCAAGAACATGATATATAACCAAGGAAGCCCTCATTAAGCACCTACTGTGTGCATAGTCGCCTGATGAAAGGGGAGGAAGTATAAAAGATATGATTCCCATTGCCAAAGATGTCTCTGGAAGATGTGCCATCACTGAACGAAAATGATTCTGGGGTGCGGTGGCTAGAGAAGGCTAGTGGTGCAATATGTCCTCTGAAAGGTATCAGAGTGGTGGTTATGCCCGCCCTTCACTTCCACAAAACCAGCTCCATCCCATCCTGCCCGCCTCAGGAAACAGTGCTTTCGCTGGTACTCCTACCTGGACGCAGCCACCGAGCACTGGCTGCACTTGAACCATTGTATCTGTATTGCCACTGTGTTTGGTCCTTAGCTATAAGTGACAGAATCTGAACTCCAAGGAACTGAGGCACAAAATTCTTTTTTTTTTTTAATATTTTTATTTATTTCTAGGGAGAGAGAGAGAGAGAGAGAGCGTGAGCAGGGGAGGGTCAGAGAGAGAGGGAGATACAGACTCTGAAATAGGCTCCAGGCTCTGAGCTGGCAGTCAGCACAGAGCCCGACGCGGGGCTCGAACCCATGAACCACGAGATCATGACCTAAGCGAAAGTCGGATGCTCAACAGACTAAGCCACCCAGGCGCCCCTGAGGCACAAAATTCTTCACACACTGCCTTGTTATCTTTCAGGCACAGCTGGATCCAGGAGCTCAAACAATGCCATTGGACTCTGGCTTTTGTATTCTGTTGCCTTCACTTTCTGGATAGCTCTCCTCTGTGGGTAGACTTGGCTGCTTCAAGGCGATAGCCTCTCCAGCTCAGCAGCTTAAGGAGAAAGCTGATATTTTTATATTATTCCGAGGAAGTCCCAGGACAGAAGCTCACTGGACCAATTTGAGTCACACGTGCCCATTCCTCAACCAATCACTGTGGCCAGAGGAATGGAATGCTCTGATTGGCCAACTTATGATGGGCTCCCGCCCAGAAGCTGGGCAGTGGGGTGAATTACTCCCGTGTCATACGAAGTCATAGTGGGTCAGGTGCAAAACAGAACAGTTGCTATTATCCAAAGGTGGGGAAATAGATTCCAGAAGGGCAAAAAGAATCTCTGCTCATCTCATCGTCCCGTGACACATTTCACATTCCCACCTTGTAGTATAGTGATTTCTGCTTATCTCCCTTCCTGGATAAATGCTTCTCCATCCCAGAACCTCCATCTGTTTCAGCGTCTCCTGCTTGACCCGGGGGAGTCCCTTTCAAAGAGCAGGTGCTCAATAAATACGGCTTGAATGGAGTGATATATACCCAGGCTCTTCTTTTACTTTGCTTGGTGTAATTATATTAAGAATCCCTGCGTGGAAGGAAATGCTCATTTCAGCGCTCATTTCCGACAAATACGTCTTCATGTAAAAGGCAAAGCCTTCAGAGCGTGTATAGTTCCTGGGTTTTACGCTTAAAAATAAAGTTGAGCAAAATTAATGAATGTGTCAGAATTTCTGAGGCCTTGATGACTCAGACTCATTGGGTAAATGTTTCCATTGAATGAAACAGATTTATCTTTCCATTGTTCGGAACTGTAGGTCATTTCACAGATGAGGCTGGCTGGGGCTTTGGTGGAAACAGAATACTGACGTGGGAAGAGAGAGAGGCTATGAAGTGTTTTCCAGGTATCTGCAAGGTTCAGCTTCAAAACGTTTAATTAAAAGTTTAGACATAGAGTTCAAGAAAGTTTTTGTTATAGAGGTTTAGGATAGCTTCGGATAGCCAAAGTCAGATGCAGAAGCCTAGTCTAAGTAAGGGGATTCTTTTCATCACAGGGATCAACCAATGGGGTAAGGAGCACTTACCCCAACGCTGTTTGGGGATAGCTCTTAAATTCATCCACCGGCCTAACTACATAGGCATTACTCAAGGAGCTTGTCCAAAATACATATTTCTTTCAGCTCAGGTCATGATCTCATGGTTCATGAGTTTGAGACCCACGTCAGGCTCACTGCTGTCAGTGCAGAGCCCAGTTCAGATCCACTGTCCCCCTCTCTCTGTCCCTCCCCTGCTTGTGCTCTTTCAAAAATAAAATAAAATGTTAAAAAATTTTTTTTAAGAAAGTAAGGTGACTCTTAAGAAAAGAGAGAAAAGTCCCCTGGTGAGGCCAGGTGTGAGAACCTCTGTGTGTGGGCTGATGTGCACCTGCCCCAGCAGTGCGTGATGGGTAGGGGCTGAGCACCTAGCGTTGGCAAGATTGGGGTGAGAATCTCAGCTTTGCTCCTTACTGGCTGGGAAGGCTTGGGTAAGACTTAAATTCTTCGATGCTCAGGAGATAAATAAAGATGAGCATAGTCCTTACCTCCAAGGGAGCATGACGAAGAGAACGGGTAATGTACATAAAACCCAGAGCCGGGTGCCTGGCATAGCGCGCCACCAGTGAGCACTGAACACGGCTCATGTTGGTATATCACAGACACAGGGGCTGCTGCTTTATTTTATTTATTTTAGTGACAGCATGAGCGAGTTGGGGAGAGGGGCAGAGGGAGAGAGAGAATCTTAAACAGGCTCCGGGCTCAGCACGGAGCCTGATGCGGGGCTTGATCCCACAACCCTGAGGTCATGACCTGAGCTGAAATCAAGAGTCAGACACCAACCCACTGAGCCACCCAGGCGCCCCATGTGTCTCACTTTGAACAAACTGCCATGTAAGAGAAATTAGCCATCACAACTTTATAATAATAATGTAATAACAACATACACTTATAGAGTGTTTACTGTATGCTAGACCCAGTTCTAAGTGCTATGCAACTATTAACCCATTTTATTGTTGCTTTTTTAGTTTTTAAAAATTTTATTATTATTTTTTGAGAGACAGAGACAGTGAGTGGGGAAGGGGCAGAGAGAGGGGGAGAGAGAGAGAGAATCCAAAGCAGGCTCTGCACTGTCATCACAGAGCCTGATGTGGGCTCAAACCCACAAAACCATGAGATCATGACCTGAACAGACACCGAGAGTTGGAAGCTTAAACAACTGAGCCCCCCAGCTGCCTCTTAACCCATTTTATTCTTACAAGAATCCCACGAGGTAGGGGCTATTACTAGTCCCATTATATAGATGAGCAAACTGAGGCATGTTGAGATTATGTGAGTCCTTTCTTTGGGGACAACCTGACCATAGGAGCCAAAAAAGTCTTGAGTGGCAAGAAAACTCTTCTCCCCAGAGAAAATGTCATTTGCTTTAGCAGAGGTGGGTGGGAGCACAGTTCTTGGGAGCAGATCTGTCGTGTGAAATAAATAAATCCAATTTAATTGCCTTTGGAGAGGCAGGCATTCTCGCCTTGGCTCTCAGCTTCTCGAATCCTGGGGCGTGGCTTCTTTGAAGAGATTCAATTATTCTGCGCCTTCATGCCTGTACAGCTGGTGACTCTTAAAGCTGTATTTGCCATAGGGTATTGTCACCTCAGGGGTCAGGTGAGGTTTTCTGTCGTTCCTCCTCGATTACTACGCAAGGCACTGCTTGGAATGTCCCACCCCGATATTCCTGAGAATGTAATCTGGCCCAGAGGTGGTGGCCTGGCTCTGAACGGCACATCCCTGCTGGTTTGCAGGAAGGAGAGCCAGTGGAGGGAAGGAGGCCAAGCCCTGTGCCCGCTGCCTCCCTCCTGGTCCAAGAGAAAGCCTCGCATCAAAGAGCTCCACATAAAGGCAGTGCCCAGGTTCCCCAGCAGCCCGAACACCTTCCTGCAAGACAGAGGCATTTGGTTCCTTGGAAATCAATTACCAGGGCCCATTTAATGAGCTGCTTGCCTCCAGGGCCCATTTAATGAGCTGCTTGCGACGCATATCAATTCTGATCAACATGCGGTTGGTCTTGCTAGTCTTCCTGGGCTCACGGAGCTGGGTCTGGGGAGGCGAAGGCAAGCTCGCAGACCCACAGACCAAAGGATGGGGTCTTCCCTTTCCTCCTCCCAGCACCCCACCCCCCCAGGTACCCAGGCTTTTGTCAGTGTCTAAAATTCCACCACCACCACCCAGTCCTTTGGGTTTAAAGGCCATCTTCGATCTTTTCTTTTCTACGACTTATTAGATTTCTTGTAAATCTCAAAAAAGATTGCAAGCCTGCTTTAACTAGATAAACAATTCTCAGGCATTTAAAGAAGTCAATAGTTTCTTTCCTTACTCCTTCTAACTTTCCTCCAACCCCTGGGAAAAACAACACCGGCTCTCAGTTTTCTGTCTTGCCACAATTTTTTTTAAAGGCTCAAAACACATGTACAAATATGCACACACACTTGCAGATTTTTTTTTTTTGCTGAACTTGGATCATATTATGTACACTACCCCTATAGCTTGCTTTTCCCTCCACATATCACACCAGAAATTCCTGCAGATATATGGTTAGGTCGACTCTAATTATGTTTTGATATATTTCAAATATTATGTTTCGATAGCTGCATAATATTTCATAGTTGGATCGATGTCGTGAATTCAACCGTTTTCCTACTGACTGATATCCGGATGTGTTCAGGCTATTTTGTGTGTATGCTTGACATTTCCAGCAATGCACATGCTCGTGTTTCTGTAGATACTTTTATTTCTGTAAAATGGGTCATCCTAAGTGGAGACTTCTATGTCAGAAGGTTTATGCATTCTAAAAAAAAAACCCAGAAAACAAAAAAAAGGGAGAGGCCCTGGGTGGCTCAGTCAGTTGAGTGTCCAACTCTTGATTTTGGCTCAGGTCATGATTCCAGGGTTGTAGGATGGAGCCCCGTGTCAGGCTCCATGCTTGCTCACTCTCTCTCTCTCTCTCCTCTCTCTTCTCTCTCTCTCTTTCAAAAAAAAAAGGTTTATGCATTCTTGTTACAATAGCTATTACTAGATTAGTTCTCAGAGAGCTCTTAGGAATAGGAATACTGGAATACTTGTTTCTCAACACACACCCTAGCACGGGGTATGATCAGTCTTTTCTCACTTTTATTAATCTGACTGATGGAAGTGGAATTTCATGGTTGTTTTGCTATACATTTTCCTGAGTAATAGGAAATTTGTGTACGTTTTCATATAGTTAATTGTATTTTGGCCTTCAATTATCCCTCTTCACATGCCATTTTTATTGAAAGGTATAATGCCTTGGTCACAGTTACTTGTGAGCTCAATACCTTGGTCACAATTACTTGTGTGCTCAGAGTGAAGCCTTACAAGAGGAGTATTGCAATAGACACAGGAACACAAAAACATTCTGTGTTTTCAAACCATACAGAATGTGATCCTATCACCTGAATGTTCATTTCCCAGCAGAGCCTCTTCATCAACCACCCGATTTGGAGAGATCTTTCATAGGTGCCCAATACATGGCAATGTAAAGAAAATTCACCTATTGACTCAGCAGGCATGTATACGACGCCTGGTATGTGCCAAACACTGATTAAGAACTGAGAGCACTACCCTGAACAAGACAGCTCACATTCACGTGGGGGCGGACTCGTAACACACAAGCAGGTAAAAACTTAAGTAGGCTCGGGGAGCCTGGGTGGCTCAGTTGGTTAAGCGTCCAACTTTGGCTCAGGTCATGATCTCATGGTTCGTGAGTTCGAGCCCCACGTCAGGCTCTGTGCTGACAGCTAGCTCAGAGCCTGGAGCCTGCTTCAGATTCTGTGTCTCCCTCTCTCTCTGACCCTCCCCTGCTCACGCTGTCTTTCTCTCTCTCTCTCTCAGAAATAAATAAAACATTAAAAAAAAAACTTAAGCAGGCTCATTTTCTTAACTGGCTCATTCTGAGATAGTGATAAATTCTATAAAGGGAAGTACAGGACTGATCGTTGTGAAGGGGGTAGGTTGACACTGGATCAAATGGAGAAAGAGTTCTGGAGGGACGGTGTTGAGCTAAGACCCAGACAACAAGAGGAGATAATGGCAAGCAGAGATGTGCAGATAGAATATTCTTGGCTGAGAGAACAGCATATGTAAGTTCTTAAGGCTGGAAGGAGCCCAGAGACCCCAAGGAACAGAACTCCTGTGTATCTGGATCATAGCTGGGGGGTGATTGGGATTTAGGTTGGGAGTTAGGCAGGGGGTCCTATAGGGCTTTTCAGACCACAGTGAAGAGGCTGCAGGTGTTCTGGGTCACGAGGGAGCCACTGAAGGCCTTTGTGGATAAGGCGAGGGTGCGTGCTCCGTGTTCCTAGCAGAGCACCATTGTGGTGGCTGTACGGAGGACATATTTCAGGTTGCACAACAGAGGAGGGCAGAGAGTTGAGACAGGAGGCCGTCGCGGTGGTCCAGATGTGAGAGTGCTTTGGACAAGGTGTGGGCGGTCAGGCGATGGTGGTGTATGTTTTGGGTGGGGTGGTAAGAGGGAGATGCTGATGAATTGCATGCGGAGAGTAAGGGAAGAAGAGAGTTGAAGAAGGTTCTAAAGTTTTGGGTTTAGGAAACCCAGAGAGATGATTGTGTCATTTCAGGAGGTGTGGAGGCTGAACGGAACCAGATGTGGGGCAAAAACCAAGAGATCCCCTTGACCATTTCACTTGGTGCCCAGACTGAGTGTCAGTGTCATCACTGAGTGCATGAATCTCAAGTGAGAAAAGAGCTGTAGATGTTGGCATTGACAGCACAAAGGTGTTATTTGAAGCCAGTGGGAAGGAGAAAAGTGGCCCTGGGTTCCTGATGTGTTTAGCCCTGTCTGGGGAACTCAGATTTGCATAAACAATGCACACTCAACCTGTCCGTTTAGACGTCAGAGAAGAATCTCAAGCTTACGACGTCAGACCTGTTTGACTTTCCCCCTTAAACCGATAGACCCGGCACCTCCTCGTCTTAATTAAGCCAATCCAGTTCTCCAGCATCTGCGACCAAAGTCAATCTTATTTGTAGATCCAAGTGACCCTTGAATGGGTTTGAACTGAACTTGCATCTGCTAATATGCAGATTTTTCCCCAAGAAATCTAGCACAGTACTGTAAATGCATTTTCTCTTCCTTATGGCTTTCTTTCTTTCTATGGTTTTCTTCTTAATGTTTTCTTTCTTCCAGGTCGAAAGAATATTGAATATTCAATAAAGAATATTGAAAGAATATAGTATGTACAGAATACACTATACATGTAACACACAAAAATAGGTGTTAATCGATGGTTTGTGTTATCAGTAAGACTTCTGGTCAACAGCGGACCATTAGTGGTTATGCTTTTGGAGAGTCAAAGGTTGTACGTCGATTTTAAAAAAATTTTTTATGTTTGTTTATTTTTGAGAGACAGAGTGAAGGTAGGGGAGGTGCAGAGAGAGAGGGAGACACAGAATCTGAAGCAGGCTCCAGGCTTTGAGCTGTCAGCACAGAGCCTGACATGGGACTTGAACCCACAAACCATGAGATCATGACATGAGCTGAAGTTGGATGCTTAACTGACTGAGCCACCCAGGCGCCCCATGGATTTTTTACTGTGTGGGGGGCCGGGGCCCCTAGCCCCCATGCTGTTCAAGGGTCAGCTCTACATTTAAAATTTTTTAAATTTAAATTCAAGTAATTAACATATAGTATAGTCTTGGCTTCAGGAGTAGAATCCAGTGATGCATCTCTTACATATGAAACCTTGTGCTTATCTCAAAAAGCGCCCTCCTTAGTGCCCATCTCCCATTTAACCCATCCCGCCACCCAACACCCCTCCAGCAACCCTCATCTTGCTCTCTGTATTTAATAGTCTCCTCTTAATGGAGATTTGCCTCCTTTGTTTATCTTATTTTTCCTTCCCTTCCCCCATAGTCATCTGTTGATTTTCTCAAATTCCACATGAGTGAAATCATATGATATTTGTTTTTCTCCGACTGACTTATTGCACTTAGCATAATACATTGTTCCATCCACATGGTTGCAAATGGCAAGATTCCATTCTTTTTCACTGCCAAGTAGTATTCCATTGTGTGTGTGTGTGTGTGTGTGTGTGTGTGTGTGTGTATATATATATATATTTTTTTTTAACATGGATTTTATACCTGCACTACTGAACTCTTATATTCAGAAACTCTCATCATTACATGTCGTGAAAGGTTTTAGAGAATAAGATTACATCTAAGTGAACGTTACTGAAGAAAATGACAAAGTCATGCCTTTATATTTCAGGCAGTGAGTGTTTATAGGATTCTCTGATCTGCATGGCTCTGTTCCATCATGAGCAATATTCCAAGGCACAGTGGGTCCTGAGGCTGAGGGAGAAATTCTTGATGCCCTTCATGTCATCTTTCTATGTACAAACTATCATCGATGCCAGCTCTGACCACTTCTCACCACCTTTGCTGACAACACGGTGTGCCAAGGCCCCAGCACCTGTCACTTGTGTGGTCTGCTCTCTGTATGGTCTCCTGACTGGTCTCCTCACTTAGTTGTTGACATAAATCAGATCACAACTCCTCTTCTGCTCAAAACCCACCAATGGCTCCCACTTTACTCAGAGTAAAATCTGAAGTGTCTGTAACAGCTTCCCAAGGCCTGCATAATAGTGTCCTATTGCCTATTGGACTTCATCTTCTGTCCTTTTCACCTCGCTTACTTTATTCCAGGGACCCTGCCTTCTTGCTGTTCTTCATTCTGTCTAGACATGTTTCTGCCTCAGGGCCTTTGCACTGGCTGTTTCCTCTACTGGAACCCTCTTTCCTCAGGTATTTGCATGGCTTCCTCCCTTATCTCCTTATCTTCTTCAAATATTTGCTCAAATTGTGCCCCTCTCCTCCAACCGGTACTTCCATTCTCTGTTTCTTTCTTTTTTGTTGTATTGTGTATCACCTTTTATCATAGTATACAATTTTACTTCTTTTTATTTTTTATTGTCTGCATCCTGCTCCTGAAGTGTAAACTTCTTAAGGATCAGGGTTTTTGTCCATTGTATGTGCAGACAAATCCCAGACACCTAGAATTAGCACAGAATAGGAAACAATAAATCTTTGCTGAATTAATGAGAATGCAGATCCTGAATAGATGCACGTGGTTATATTCTCAATGACCCTTAGGAGTTTTTAAGATCTCTGCCTAACGTAGCCATGATTTGTATTTTACTTCTCGAAGAGGTTGCTCTAATTTTATTCAATAGTAGACCACGTGAGGGTGGGGGGATATCAGAGATTCCTGATCTCAGTTTTAGGTCTTGAGGCATTTAACAAAAAAATGGCCGCATTGCCGTTGCCTTTCTTTGTCTTCCGTGCTACTGTCGCTGGGTGAGTCTCACCTGATGAGATGCCATAAACCAGGGCTCAGGGGCCAACACCTTGCAACGTCTGTGTCAGAACAGATCATTTGTCCCTGTAAAAGAGAAGCTCATCTCCCCAAGCAGTAGGGGGCCCAGTTGAGAGCATGGCTTTTTGGAGTCAGGTGTGGACCCGAACCCAGTTTTCAGTCCCGTCTTGCAGGGATATTTGCACAGTTCAGCTTCTCTGAACAGACGGAAGAAGTTAATGCAATGGAGATACTCAATGTGATATTTTTTGGCACGGCACCTCGTGCATAGTAACCACTCAGTTAATAGTTGTAATTATTTATTTTCTCTGTCAGTTTGCGATCACTCTCCTTTCCAAACCAGAATAAAAATAAGGAGATGCAAAGTCTTTTTTTGTTTTTTTTTTTTTGATGGTGAGCTGAGCCAACTCTTGGCATTTGCTCAAAATTTATTTTATCGTATTTGTTTAATCAGCAAAGAATATCTTTGTCCATGTAGCCTATTCCGATGTAAACACCATTGCTTTTGCACTCTGGCTACACTTGGAGGTGTGTGGGAAATTCTGAATGCAGGTGCACCTTATCTTTACTCTCCAAAAATGTCATCGTGAGAGATTCAACCTTTTGGGGGTATTTCGAGTCCTGGTTTGGTTTTCCAGACCAGCAATTTGATTTCTGCAAATAAATTTTTGGATTCCTCTTTTAATGACTGGGTGCCTATGTAAATATGCTCCCGGGCAATAGGCCCGAATGCCTATTGCATTCCCACGTCCCTGGGATCAAGAGGCTGTACGGGCACGCTGCAGGGAAATGACCAGCCGGATGCCAGGGCCGGGGAGTCACAAGCATACGTTAGGGAGATGCCTCTGTTTTTCCGGGTGAAATGTGGGAACCCTGTGCTATAGTTTTAAGGGAAGTTCTCACTTTATCTGTCATTCACTTATTTATCCAACAAACATTCACGACTGACGTACACTAGGTCTTTTGTTAATTTCCAAGGCCATGAGTAATACTGGTCATCGATGCAGAAGCAGCAGTAAAAAGAGCCACCATTTTTTTTTTTTAACAGAACATCTATGCTGGACCAGGTACTCTGCTGGGAACTTTGTGTCTATCAGCTCATATTCTGAAGACGATTTTATTTTTGCAACTGCCAGTCATTGCTGCTGGGAAGGTTATCTTACCAGAACATATTATTTTTTGTATGTCCAGAAAAAGGGGAAAATGGAAGTCCAAGAAAGACTGGTCTTCTGAGCTAATAGAATAAATGGAGAAGCCACACTTGAGAGATCGGGGGTTGTGACACTTTTCCCCGAAGGGTCAGAAAGAGCAATGCAGTCGATGGGGTCCTTGCTAACATAAGCCCAGGTGAGTGATCCGGAGGATAATAATCACGGGGTTACTGCTTAGTGAACGTAGGGGTAATAGTTATCTGTTCTTGTTACGCTTCCAGAAGAGATTTGATTCCTTCATATAAACCACTACTGCATTGCTCTGGGAGAAATCAAAGCTGATTTCAGTGAGGGGGTGTGCTTCCCCGGGAATTAGAACATCTACTGCTTGTGGAGGGACTGAGTTAGAATTGGGGCTTCTAGAACCTTCTCTTCTTTTTGGATCCAGAACCCTGTCTCTTCATTGGGAGCCACCAAATTCAGCAGACAGGAACCTTGAGTTGACCTTCATGTGTGACTGCGTTCCAGAGCGTGTGCAAAGTACAAGAAGGTGGAGATGCTGGGAAAGGAAGCTTCTTCCTTCCTCAGGAAAGCAGGATGGAGGCCTGGGGTGGAAGGCTTACAAAAGTGTCCCCGCAAAGAGGGGACAGGTAATGGGAGGTCTGGAAAGGGATATAGTCGTAAGGGAAACACCTTTCCAAAGGCTCAAATTTTCCCCGCTTAGTACGACTCTAGGGAATAGGTGTTAAACAAAGCCATAGCTTCCAGGTGCCTTACGGTGCCCTGCTCTGTAAAGCCTACATGACCTTTCATTTATCAACTATCTGCTAAGACCCAACGATGGGTCAAACCCTGTGTTAATGGTGGGTTATGGTGGCAATAAAATCAGACACAGGTCTTATCATCACAGGGCTAGCATTTGGGTAAGGGGGACAGAGATTAAACAAACATATCACTAAATAAAAGAATTATGGATTGCAGTAAGTTATAGGAAGGAAATAAAGCAAGCTAGGACTTTAAATAAGGTGTTTGTGGAAGGCTTCATTGAGGAAGAGTCCTTTGGGTTGAATCTGACAGATAAGAAGGAGGCCGTGTGCAAAGGCGAGGAGGCAAGGACAGAGGGCAGAAAGCTCTTGAACTTCAGTGCCGTGATGCTCAACCGTGGCCGCACACTGAAATCCCCTGGGGAAGATCCAGAATTCACTGATACTTGGTTCCTCGCTCCAAGCAATTGTGATCTCATTGGTCCAGGGCTTGGTCTGGGCCATTTGTGTATTTTAGAAACTCTCCCAGGTTTGGGAAACTCTGCCTTAGGGGAAGAGAAAGGAGCTCTCGGGCTGGAATGTCGTGAGGTCAGGGGAAAGAGATCCAAGACAAGGCAAAGGAAGGAGCTTGGTTCTAGATCATTCTGGGCCTCGAAGGATGTTAGAAGAAGACCAACTTCGATTTCAGTCCATAAAATAGATTTATACATTTCCACTGTAGCAGTATGTATGCTGGTGTGTGTGTGTGTGTGTGTGTGTGTGTGTGTGTGTTAACTGGGCAAGACTGGGAACCAGGAAATATGTGAGCATGGGGGCGGAAACCACTCCCTAACAATCCTGCCAGAGTCACCTGAAGGGAGATGAGAGGATGACAGCTGTCCCGCATCCTGGAGGAATGAAAACCGGCTCGTTGCAGCCAGATAGACTGCATTTTTTGATGCCTCTCTCCTTAATCCATCAGCCCAGAGTGGAGGGGCCTGGCACTCGCAGGTTACCCAGAGATCAGTGACGGTTACTGTCAGGGTGGAGGTGGGGCAGGGGCTTATTCCCCAGGACTCCAAATGAGCAAGGGCCCCTCAGATCCCTGCTGGGGAGTCGTCTTACCCAGAAGCCCACAAAGTCCGTTGCTGCCCGGACTGTCGTCTGTTGACCAGAAGCTTCCCTCAGCCTCCCGTCAAGCCTGCTGCTCTCGCGTCTCACCCCAGAGCTGCTGATTCCGGATCTGTATGCTGGCAGGATCCCCGAGTGAGTCGTGTGCACTTTGGAAGTGTGAGACACACCGCCGTGCGGCTTCCTGTCTTGAGGCTCAGCTCAGCCCACCCAGCCTGGTTTTGCCCTTTGCTGAGAAACTTCCAGACAGAGAGGTGGGTTTGTGACGCATTGAGAAGTTCTCTCCACATGAGCGCATGTGAGTGCGCGTGTGTGTGTGAGTGTGCGTGCTTGGGTGTGTGTGTGTGACGGGGAAAGGAACAAGGGCCAGCCTTCCTTTCTTCGGGCACTACTCAGCCAGGGTCCCCCCACAAAGCTCACGGGTCTTGGGGCCACGCTTCCACCCCCACTGCCTCTCTTCCCTCCCCTATTCCAAACCTGACAACTTCCTTTCTGCCTGTGATCTCCCGTGGGGCGATTTCTCTGTCCCCTCAGCGTTTTCCTTTCCCAGAGTTCAGTTACCTTCCCCTGCCTGCTCGCCTCCTCTCTCCCTGCAGCTCCAACTCATCCAACGGCCCGTGGGTCCTTCTTCCCAGGGGCGTAGAGAGAGGGCTTGACAGACCCCTTCCACATACACCATCTGGCCGCTCCTACAGCAGGTTTGTGTCTCCCCACTTTGCAGATGGGGCCATTGAGGCTGGAGGACACGAAGCTCGAAGTTCCCCCATAAATAAGCAGGGGCCCAGGGCTGAACTGAGAGCTATGAACTCTAAAGCCTGTATCCTCAGTAATGAAGAAACACTGCTCTCTGCATGAGCAATTTTATTGATTTTTCCATAGGCTGTGCGCTTTCCTTCTTCCGAGCCTGACCATAGCGTTCTGGGAACGCGGCAGGATGGCGTTTATGAGATGTTAACCATTGCCTCTCCCCTTATTTCTCTGCCGTCCTGCACCCCTCCAAATTAAAGGAGACAGGGATGCTTGGGTGGCTCAGTTAGGCTTCCGACTTCGACTCAGGTCATGATCTCACAGTTTGTGGGTTCGAGCCCCGCATCGGGCTCTGTGCTGACAGCTCAGAGCCTGGAGCCTGTTTCAGATTCTGTGTCTCCCTCTCTCTCTGCCCCTCCCCTGTTCACTCTGTCTCTCTCTCTCAGAAATAAATAAAACATTTAAAAAAATTAGAGACAGACAGACAGTGTACTGCCCTGAATGCAAGTGGCAAACGTAAATACCTTGCTGGCTCTGGTCTCGGGATAAAAGAGCCTCAACTCTTTGGGGGGCAGGGAGGACTATGAAGGCAGGCTGTGTGAACGGGGTCTGAGGCGCAGGAGAGGATGGCTGATACCCTGCGCCCTGCCCCCGGCTCCGATGAGGAGAGGGAGGGGTGGTGACAGAGAAGACAGGGTAGCTTAGCGGCCGTTCCTGCCTCTTGGCTCATCACAGAGCATCCAGCTGAGGGACGGGAGACTTCTAGAAGGTCTGGGGGTCCACTTGGTAGTCGGGACCGTCAGAGACAGCCTTTTCAGGATCCCAGGTTGTCCCTGATGCGCAGCCGTAACAAGGAGAGCCACTGGGTGTGAACAGGCACGTGGCGCTTCCCAGTGGCAGCCTCCACGGACAGAGCACCGAGGGTCGGGCCAGATGACGGAGCCACCAGAAGAGACCTGCCCAGCCAGTTGAGAATCTCAAGCAGCCACTTGCCCTGGTCTCCCAGCCGGCGACCTGACGTCCGGAACACAGACATAGCTCAGAAACCAGATTACGATTCTGCCATTTGGGAAGCGCGGGAACCCTGCTGTCTTTCCCTGGCCCTGCCTCTGCCACCAGGTCTGCCTGCCGCTCCTCCAAGCCCCGCCCGCTGGGTCCAAGGTCTCCGGAACACAACTCAGGGTTCTCCCCAGAGCCCTCCTCTGTGCCTCGCCCCAGGGCATTGCACAGACCTCCCTGCTTCCCCGGGGGAGGGGGGCCTCCCTCGGTGCCCCTGCATAATTGGGACGATGTGCAGGGAAATTAAAAAGGTCATTAATCACCGTGGAGCCCGAGGCAGCTCTCCGGGACCTATTCTTCATGATGATTAATGGCAGGCAGCTCCTCCCCACTCCCTGATTCATTTTCCTGCCACCGTTCACTCATTCTCCCTTGCTGTGTCCTCTTAGTCCCTGTCCAAGGGAAGCGGGGCCTCCAGGGGTTGAGGGCCTGTGTCAGGTCTTTCCTGGCCGCCTTCGCTGCCACCAGCCCTGGAGCGGAGCGAGTGAGTGTCCCTGGGCCAGATGCACAGCTTGGCCTCGTCACCCACAAAGTGGGGTGAGGATTCCCACTTGCCGCCCAGCTCGGGAAGATGGAAGAAAAACGAACATGGCCGGGGTCAGGCTCTTTCCCCTCTGATGATTACTTTTATTGCCCTGATGAGTGTCGTTGACGCCTTTCGATGCCCTCGCCGGAAGCAGTCGCTGGGAAGGACTGAGGTCACGGCTCTTCGCCAATACCATGACAAGGAAGATGGTGACGGACGTTTATTGTGTGCTGGTGTCAATGTACCCGAGAGGCACATGTTATTAGTCCCATTTTACAAAGAAGAAAGCATGTTCAGAGAGGGAGAGTAGCCTGCTCAAAGCCACACAGCTAGAAAATGGCAGAGGAGGGATTCAAGGTCAATTGCACCTGATGCTCCACTGCCGGTGCTCTGCTGAGAACATGAACGGCTGTACACCCCAGCCGTCCTTTCTCAGGACCGACTGGGGCTAAGGGCCTCCTCCGTCTCTCCTTTTCTCAGCCTCCAGCTGGGGCTGCCCTCCCCTGGCTGGATGAGCCAAGCTCGGGTCGTGCTTGAACAGCCCCCCATTCTCCTTTTGTTTGCCAATTAGGCTCCCATCCAGCTTTCTGCTGCTTAAGATAAGCGCCTCCCTCTGCCCACTGATGCGTTGAGCCCAGGGTCTCGCTCCGACCGGCCCTCAATCAGGAGGTGCTTGATTTTCCTGGAGATAACTATATCCTGGGGGATTTGAGTGAATTTATAAGGAAAGAACAGATTCTGTAAAATTTAAAGCACAGTGAAGTGCTTTTCTGAGGCTGGTAGAGAAGAAGAAACGTTCCCCAGTCAAATACAAAATCATAGAGGGGGCCGGAAAATGCTGGAAGACCGAGATGGGGTAGTGGTTCTGTTGTTGAGTCACTGGGTGACCTTGGGCAAGCCATTCCCCTCTTAGTAAAATTACAGAATGAAAATAGTTTCTGAACATTTAAAGGTAGAACTCAGAAGCTGGGATGGGGGGCGGGGTGCAGATTTCTCCCAGGTGGCAAGGAGCTGCGAAGAGAGAACAATTAAGAAGGAAGGGGGCAATGCTTTGCTCTGGTGTCTCCGGGTCCTCTTCAGGACACCCAGTGCGAGAGACACCAGGTCCCTGAGGCAATGCGGACATCTTGAGGGCTTCTCAAAAGTCCTCGTGGGGCGGCTAATGTAACAATGTAAGGATTAAAATACAATGATAATTATAAAAATATCAATGATGATAATAAGGGTATTGAGTAACATTTATTGTGCCACCTTCGACCATAAGCGATTAAATAGCCACTAACAGGTGTCCCGTGTCATAGATAAGAACACTGAGGTACTGGGGTGCCTGGGTGGCTTAGTCGGTTAAGCGTCTGACTTTCGCTTAGGTCATGATCTCGCGGTTCGTGGGTTCGAGCCCCGCGTCGGGCTCTGTGCTGACTGCCAGCTCAGAGCCTGGAGCCTGTTTCAGTCTGTGACTCCCTCTCTCTCTGACCCTCCCTGCTCACGCTTCTCTCTCCTCTCTCTCTCCTAGAAATAAAAAAAAAAAAAAAAAAAAAGAGAACACTGAGGTACTGAGGGGTTAGATCATTTACCTAAGAATGCACAGGGAGTGAGAGGCAAAATGAATCACGGACCCATCTCTTTCGGACCCCAGAGCCAGCTATCTGTGAGATGCATTACAGTGTCACGGATTCAGTATCTCGTGGCTGGGAAAGTCCTGGACCCCTGTGTGCATCGGGGCTTTCTCCATATCCACAGCCTGTTGCCTCTGTTTACCCGCTTAGAAAACCCATCCACCTGAGACACAGGACTGGCGAACATAATCTTGTGGGGCTTAGCGGAAAATGAAAATGCAGGGCCCCTTGTTTAAAAATTATTAAACACATTAAGGAAGGGACTGTAAAGCATTTAACCAGGGAGGAGATCCTTCTGAGCTCGAGATTTTGTGAACTCCACAGGTCATGCGTGAAGCCAGCCCTGCAAGCCCCACACACTTCCCTGCCCCCAATAAGTTTTCCATAACCCACCCCGCCCCACTCTCCTCCCCACAAGCAAGGCTTCATCCCCTGTCCCTCCCGCCCCCCCAGCCCCGTTACTGTGTGGGTCTTCTCCAGAATGGACCAGTTGGATCTCTCCCTCCCTTAATACCCCCCCGCTCCCCGCCACGCCTCTGCCCTGGGCTGCTTTCTTTGAACCCACATTGTGTTTGCCAGATGCAGAGAAACGCTATCAAATGCTCCTTCTCCATAAGCCAGTGGAATACATTATTCTCCTTTCATGCCCGTGACTTTCCCTGGGACTTGGGGCTAAAGACACTCAACCTTGCCTGGACAAAGCCTTCAGCGTTCACTCCTAACTGGCCGGGAAAGAAATGTTCCAGAATACCATCAAGCGCTAAAGGCTTCTTCTAATTAGCTGGATGGTGGCTAACGAGGGATTTCACTGGGCAGAGCCTTCTGGTGGTTGGCACGTAATTACCATGGAAACCTTCACGCCACACTCAGCTCCTTCCCCGGCCCACTTCCCTGGGGAGCAGACCTTGCCCCGCAAGAGCAGCATCTGGGCTATCGACATTGTGTGCGAGAGAAATAAATGGACAATTAAAGGCAAGACAGGTTGAATCCTTGTTGGAGCGACGTTTTGCCTACATCCATCCTGGGGCTTAATTGATGCTGCTGTCCCCGCACGAGAGGAAATCATTGGAAGGTGATGGATTCTGTTTGGATGGATCCCCTCTCGCTAAGCTCAAGGACAGGGAACGTGTGTAATTAGGAGCCAGACTTTTCTGCTTTTGAGAGGTGATTGTTGGGATGGCCAAGGGCTGTGAAGACTTTGATTGCCTTTTTCACGTTTATTCACGAATATTTATTCATTCTGTTCATCAGTCGAGTGAAACCCCAGTGTTACTCTGTAAGCGGCATCTCAATCTTTAGTCGTGTAAAATGCTCGGTCACTTTTTAGTGAAAGTTATTAAGAACTGGGATTGGATGAAGTTTGAGAGCTGTGTTGGTCAGGATGGGCTAGGCTTTGCTGACGTAACAAATAAACCCCAGCATTCCAGTTGGATTGGCACAGGAAGGGTCATTGAATGGGTCGTGCAAAGGTCGGGTGTGATCAGCCAGCCCTTTTCTACCATGTGACCGCCTGACACACACGACCTTCACGTTGCAGCTGGAGGGCGGAGAAGTCTGGAGGAAGTACCGCCCTGGTCTTTAATGGCCACAGGCCGGAAACGATACGTGCCATTTCTTCTCGCATTGACCCCAAGGCCCCAGCCTGAGGACACATAGGGCCGGGAAACACAGGGAGAACAGGGAATTCTGGTGGCACCAAACCACCAGGTCACCATTATAGCATTGAAGGAAACTGTCCAAAAATATAGCCCTTTTGGAGAATGTGGATTGGGAGGTGAGCCAGCTCCTGGATCCACACCGTCTTTTCTTGCCCTGCTGAGCCTCCATGATTCACAATAATGGTTATACCAGAGAATGGCCATGGGGTCTCCCCTTCCAGGAAACCTTTTCCCACTGCCTAAGCTCTTGTTTGCTGTTTCCCTGTCAACACCTATGGAGTCAGGACTGTATCCGCTGCACCTGCTTCTGCCTAAGACACCAGTGGGAGGGTTACGGCCAGAATGCGGTGGGCGGGAATGGCAACCAACATTGGCTCAGGCTGTCCAGTTTTCAAGGCAAGAGCATTTGAAGGGTTGAGAGGAGAAGGGAGGAGTCCAGAAAGGCCTCACAAAGGAGGAGGCATCAGACCAGAATTTGAAGAGTGGAGGATGCATTCATTCATTCATTCATTCACTCACTCACTCATCTATACACTCACTGCCAGGTGCCTGCAGGGACTAAGCCACTCCACCTGTGTCCGCTAGGACCATATTCCTGAGCAGGCAGTGGGCACAAAGCAGACAGGACACAATGAATGTCTTCAGAGAACAAAGTGGGCACCAAGGGTGGCACAGGCTCTGAAGGAAAAAAAAGGCAATTCTCGGAGATCTAGAAGCATCCAAGAAGCCCAGGGTGGAAGGGGAATTTGCTCTGAACCTTGGGCAATGGGTATCAATGCTATGTTAGCATTGACGTTAGGGTTGTACTAGAGATATTTCGTTATCCAAGGCCATACATGCGTGTGGCCTAACAGGTAGAAGACACTGAGAAACAAACTAAACAAAAGAAAATTCCCCAACAACTATTCATATTTTTACACCTGTGTACCTGCTGCCGGTCTGCCTTCCCATCACAGGGATATTCTTGCCTGATTCACTTTTCACTTTATAACATAGTCACCAAATCTGTAACAAAGACAGATGTGTGTCGTGTTAGGCAGGTTAATCATATTCTATTTGTATGATTACTTTCTTTCCTCAGCTGTTTATTGTTGGATATTTATATCGCTTACAGTTGTGGGGCATTATAAATGCTATTGTGGGAGCACTTGGGTGCCTCAGTCGGTTAAGTGTCCGACTTCGGCTCAGGTCATGATCTCGTGGTCTGTGCGTTCAAGCCCTGCGAGGGCTCTGTGCTGACAGCCTGAAGCCTGCTTTGGGTTCTGTGTCTCCTTTTTTCTGTGTCCTTCCCCCACTTATGCTCTGTTTCTCTCTCTGTCTCAAACAAAACATTAAAAAATAAAATAAATGCTATTGTGATTACGATCTTTGCACATGAGTCTCCGTGCAGTTGTTTCCTTGGGGAAAATCTAGTGTGTTTTCAACAGGTAGGGGGTTGAGTCTCCACAGAAGGGGTGTTCTCGGCAAAAGAATCTGCGAAAGCAGAGGCACAGAATTGAGGGTGCACAAGCAGATTTGAAAAGCCATAAGTGGAGATGAGAGAAATCAACGGACAGTTACACCGGGCCACTTGTGTACCGGGCACTGTGCTATGAGCTTTCACACACATCGACTTGTGTAATCTTATAAGAACCACTTGAGGGGCACTGAGCTAGTCCTATGTTACTGATGAGGTAACCGAAGCACAGAGAGGGGAAGTTACCTGTCATGGTCACACAGTAAGTAGCCATGTCAAGAGTGGATCTCAGTTTGTGGAACGCCCTGTCACAGGCTCAGTTCACTGCCATGAAGGTGGAAATTGGCACTCAAGATAGTCATGCTGGCTGTTTAATAATAATGTCCCTAGTTTTGCTTGGACGCCATTACTTAGGTGGACGTGTGAAAAGAGACAGCATGGAGAATCTCGGGTGTGCAGGCTGGTACAGACCACAGCGCGGACCCCGAGCCTTCATTCTCTTCTCACGGTGGGGGGGATGGGTGATGTCAGCAAAACTTCTTGCTTGGAAATACATTGTTTTGAACTTGGCAACCTGTAAGCTCGGTTGCCATGGTTACCAGAGAGCCCTGGGGAATGATGAACACAAAGGGTGGTCTGGAAACACAATCAAGTCCCTTCCCCTCCAGCCTCAACCGAAGCCGGTGACAGTCTCTGACAGATTCTCTCGCGCTCAGGGAACCCCACGCCTAAGCATTCGTGACAAGGCCCCCCATGCTTTCAGCGCATAATAACTACTAATACTTTGCAGGCAAAGAAGGAAGCACTTTAGGTGGATTATTTCGTTTAATTCTCCCCAAACCCGGCATGATATATGCTACCGTTTTCCCCATTTTATAGGAGAAGCCACAGAGACACAGAGGAGTTAAAAGGCTTGCCCTGGTGTCACACAGCTAGCAAATGGCAGTCTGGCTCCCAAGACTGTGCTCAGAAACAGCCCACCCTCGCCGGAGCTACATACAACCTTCAGAGCCAGTCACAGTAAATGATATCTCAAGGCATCTTGTTGCTTCCCAGCTCTAAAGGTTCCCAGAAGGGAATCTGATTTCCTGCAGGAGCCACAAAAGGCTTTAAGGCAAGAGAGACAGGGGACATTAGCGGGGATGTCCTAAAACGACTAGATGCACAGAAGAAACAAAACGAAGTCCAAATTCAAATGTTTCTAGGCATCCAAGCGATTTTGCCTTCCAGTCACTATGAATGTCCTAGCAGGGAATGCAGGTTGGCAATGAGTTCTGAAGGTGTCTATTTCTATGTAGAATTTGCTTCTGTCTTTTTTAAACATTACAGTCCTCAGCCAGACCCAAATCCGGATGTCTACAGGGTTCAGATAGGAGACAGATGAGTAAGCGGGCCGGGAGCCGGGGGCTGAGCCGGGAAGTGAGGCACGCAAGAGCTCTGTTTTGGCAAGCACCAGAACATTCCACCCAGCACTCACCCTGGATTTGCCACATCTGGTTATATTTCAGAAGCTGGGGATCTGGATGCGTCTGTGAATCTCCTGATATTTTTCTAAGTTTATTTATTTATTTTGAGAGAGAGAGCATGCAGAGGAGGGACAGAGAGAGAGAGAGGGAGAAAGAGCATTCCAAGCAGGTTCCGTGCCATGGGTGCAGACAGAGCCGGACACGGGGCTCAAACTCACGCACCTCGAATGACGAGATCATGACCTGAGCCAAAGTCAAGAATCAGACGCCAACTCGGGGCGCCTGGGTGGCTCAGTCGGTGAAGCGTCCGACTTTCGCTTAGGTCATGATCTCGCGGTTCGTGGGTTCGAGCCCCGCGTCGGGCTCTGTGCTGACTGCCAGCTCAGAGCCTGGAGCCTGTTTCAGTCTGTGACTCTCTCTCTGACCCTCCCCTGCTCACGCTGTCTCTCTCCTAGAAATAAATAAAAATATTTAAAAAAAAAAAGGCTTTAAAAAAAGAATCAGACGCCAACTGAGCCGCCCAGACGCTCCTGAAACTCCTAATTTTTAAATGTGAGCAACCTTTCGCAAAAAAACTGCAAGTCCTACGCAGGCAAAATAAAGTAATGTCTGTGGCTGGATCTACTCTAGGTTATTAGTCACAGATCTCTGCTCTGAACTGTATTTGTGTGTAAACATTCAGCTGGGTAAGCCCTGACGGAGGCCTGCTACAGCCAGGAGCTGGGCACTAGCTTCACAGTGATGAGGGGGCCCTGCCTTTTTATAACTGAGAGTCCGGAATGGTGTTTTTCAAACAGAAACATGATTGATTAGTGCATCTTGAGATCAGCGTAGCAGATGGCAGCCAGCATTTAAAAAAAGAAAACAGAAAATACAGAATATACATAGAATACAGAAAATCCTTTGCATGTAATAAGGACAGGTATTTTTTTGCAGAGCATTTATTGGTATTATATATACTATTGGCCATACACTACAGACAGTCAAAAAAGTTTCAGAATTGACTGAAAAAGATTTTTTGACTCAGGAAAATGAAGAGCAGTGTTCTACTTCTGTTGAACCCCGGGGAGAGTGGGTTTCTGTCATTTATGACAAGGCAGTTAAGAGCCTAAGCTCTGCCCCTTTCTAGCTGTGTGGTCTTTGGAAAATTGCTTCACCTCTCTGTGCCTCTGTTACTCCATCTACGAAATAAGGTGTGAGGATTAAAGGAGTTAACGCCTGAAAAACACTTAGAACAGTGCCTGACATGTAAGCAGCGTTCAATGTTGCTCCTCGAGGTGTTTGAAACAATAGTGCTTTCATTTCTTAGGAATTAAACAAAATCTCCCTTGTTGCTATGATCAGGCTTTACCACTGTATATCCTAAAGAATCTTGAACTGTCAGCAGGAGGGGCCAGAGAAGGGTCTTTAATTGTAGTACAATTTCTATGGTTTTCTTGGGACGCTTTCCAGGTGCTCTGAAACCAGGGGACCAGTGAGCTTCTGTCACCCAGGGGGCCCACAGCAGTTTCTAGGTACCCACATCCAGGTCAGCTGAAGTTTTATGGGGACCTGTGGCCCAGCAGCCATTCTTCCAGACGCATTACCACACACAGCACCTCATTATGACCCCAATGTTCCAACGGGGACACCCATCCTGCCCGTTTATAGTAAATCAAGGGACAGTAGTGCAGAAAGGCAGAGGGATGTGATTGAGATCTTCTGGGAGGGGAGGCTAGATACCAGCCAAGCCATGGAGTGTCAGGTGTGTGCCAGGGGCCCAGGGTTAAGGGACAGGACGGACAGTGAGGGACGTGGAGCATGACTGGAATCAGGTTCGGTGGAAGCTTGTGGGCAATGGGAAGTCCCCAGGGCATTTTTGGCTGTGTTTCTGCTGAATCCTGATTCTTTCGCTGAGGCTAATTCCGACTCGGTCAACACAGTCACTCGTTATTTGATTAACTCTGATTTCTCTGTATTTGATTAACCAGCCTCCTCATTCCCCAATGATAAGAGAGTTTACTGAGTTACTTCTGGAAATTCAAATGCTGTACTCTATTTAGCTTGGAACGATCCACAGGGAGACACTTTTACATAATGTTGTCACTGAACCACTTGGTTATCTTAATTTTCTCACTCCCTCCACTGGATTTAAGGACATGATAAGCACCCAGAAGCTAGAAAACACCAAGAGGGGTATTAACCATGATGACAAAGATAGCTTCTATGTTTTGAGCGCTAAGTAGGTGTTGGGCTAAGTGCTCTGCCTACATTGTCCCCGAGCGCCCCTGGGGGGAGCTGATAATTCCACAGCATTTCACCAAAGGTGCCGGGGTTGGTAAGTGGTGAAGACGGGTCTAGACACAGGACAGTCACTGAGCTCTGAATGCTGGGAATGCACGCTCCCAGCTGGCATCCGGCACCTCAGGTCAAGCTGCAGCTCTGTAACTCTGGACACAGTGCTTCTCTCTTTCAGTGTGGAGAGAGGAGAGAGAGAGAGAGAGAGAGAGAGAGAGAGAGAGAGAGAGAGAGAGAGAGAGAGAGAGATTAGCCCCATCTTGCCTTTACCTATCCCCTTCCGGCTGAAGAAGATCAGAGGTATCACGACTAAGGGAGCAGAGAAAAATTAGACTCCTTGCCCCCAACCCAGGTGAGCAAATCGTTCTCACTGGGACCAACTGCAGGCAACCCAAAAAGAGGGGCTCAGTCAGTTGAGCGTCTGACTTTTGATTTCAGTGCAGGTCATGACCTCCCCTGTGCGTGGGACTGAGCCCTGCATCGCGGCTCCATGCTGACAGCGCAAAGACTCTCTCTCCTTCCCTCACTGCCCCTCCCCTGCTTCTAGAATAAAAACTTAAAAAAAAAAAAAAAAGGAAATCAACACAGGCACGTACGCACTGTGGACATGTTATTTCTGCGTACCCAGAACCCATCCTCCTTCTGGTAAAACAGCACAGCTACGACCATTGCAACAAAGCGAGCAGTATAAAGCCTACAATAAAGTAAGGCGCGTATATGCGCAAAGACACGCATGCGTGCACGCCCCCTCTCTTATGGGGCACTTCCCCCTTTCTGCCCTGTAGTTATAATCCCACCCTCTCTATAGGCACATGACCGGGTCTAACCAATCAGAGTTCGAAGTGCCCCACCTTGGCCTCAGCGATTGGTTTAGGAGGACCAATGAGACTCAGGCTTGAAGTGCTCCCTCCCTCTTCCGCCTAGTGTGGCTCCACTGGGAGGTTTTCAGACTGGAAGGGTTGGCGGCAGTCTTGGGAGCCGTAGGGACCCAGGGGGGCCAACTCGGCGCAGAGCAGAGTTCGGTAAGGGAGGGGGCCATGTCCTGAAGGAATCACTACAACACTTGATTCTAGTCCCTTCCATCTTGCCGGTCCAGAGCTGGTCTAGTTTCATCAAAAGCTAGTTTTGCAACCGGAAGCTCCACGAGCTTATATATTTTGCTTGAGCCACTTTGAACGGCGTTTCTGACCCTTGGCACAAAAGTAAAAATTAATGACGTACTTTTTTTTTTAATGTTTTATTTATTTCTAGGTGAGAGAGAGAGAGAGACAGCGTGAGCAGGGGAGGGTCAGAGAGAGAGGGAGTCACAGACTCTGAAACAGGCTCCAGGCTCTGAGCTGACAGCACAGAGCCCGACGCGGGGCTCGAACCCACGAACCGCGAGATCATGACCTAAGCGAAAGTAGGGCGCTTAACCGACTAAGCCACCCAGGCGCCCCTAATGACGTACTTTGCTCAAAAAAGTTTTGGGGGATTTCCCTGCAGTGGACTGAATGCTGGTGAGCCCTCAGAATTCCTGGGTCCAAAGCTGCCTCCCACCCCCACCACAGTGTGACAGTGGGCTCCCTGGAGGTGGTAAGGTCGTGCGAGGGGAGTCCCCGTGAATGGGGTGAGGGTCCTGAAAAATGGGACCCCAGAGGGCGCCCCTGCTCCCGTTCCACCATATGAGCCCAAAATGAGAACACGGCAGTCAGCGGGCCACCAGGGAGCGGTTCCTCACCAGAGCCGGGCCATGCCCACACCCGATCTCGAACTTCCAGCCTCCAGGGTGTGAGAAGCACAGTTGGGATGTGGGGAAGCGCCGGATCCATGGTTCTTGGTTACAGCAGCCCGAAGGGCCTAAGACGGCTCGGGCCGTAGTCCGTATTTCCACTTTCATCCGCCGGCCCCCGGTGCTGCCGGCCGCTGGGACCTCACCTTCTCACGGCACTGTGGCCTTTCACCCTCATCCCTGGCAATTTATCCTCCACTCTTACCTGTTTAACTCACTGCCTCCTTAAGACCTTTTGATAGCTCACCATGGCTGGGTAATTCCACACCCCTAGGACAGCATCTATAGTACGTATTCTCATTCTCGGGCCTCTGTTTAATAACCGCTAGCGCCGGAGTCAGCCGCTGTGCCAGGCAATGACCTTGACCTGCCCTTGCTCATTCGACCTGCACAAGAAGCCCTCTGAGGTGGGCTTGGGCTTACCACCATTCTACAGGTGGCACCACTGAGGCACCGAACGAACCGGTGAGCGGTTTCTGGGCCCAGCGCTGTGGTTTCGACACCCAAGGCACGAAGCCCACTTCTCCAGATTCACCTGCCCCCCTCCCACCAGGCGCCCTGAGTACCACGCTGCCCTTTGCTCTTCTTGGTGTTATAAAGAGTTAAGAGAATTTGTAACTGGAGAGCAGGAAAGGCTGCAGAGCGTGTGGCGGTAATTGGGCTTGTTTGGTGGGGAGGAAACGCCTGTCTTGGTGTCAGGGCACCATGTAAAAAATGTGTTTCTATTCCACACAAATTAGTCTGTGTGTTCACCCCCATGCCAGCGACGGCCTGGTGGCCAAACGGGGGTTGGCATTAACTCTGCGCTCGGAGATCACTCATTAGTGTCAGCAGGGCCCCTGTCTGCATTTTCTTTTGTCTCTTTTTCCTGAGCCGAGCCGAACACAGGGTCTAATTGGGAGGCAGATGGCAGAGCAAATACAAATGAGCTTCCAAAGACTTCTCTTTAGCCTTGTCTACACTGGCAGAGAGAGGCTCCGGGGCCGGGGCAGGCTGTGGGAGATGAGGGCGCAGACTCATTGTGCCTGAAAGCCGGAGACTTAGAAAGGTATATTCACGGATTCCTGGAAAACTCAATTCAGAGAATCTTACTAATAGCAAGATATCCGTTGAATCATAGATGCTGAGAATGATGAGGCCTTAGAATTTGACATTCTTAGAATCCTGGCAATAAAAATGCAGCCAGACACCAGGACCACGACAGCCCTCCACGCTGCCTGCTGGAACCTTCCCTGTTTCCTCAGGCGGGGGCTTGGTTCCCTCCTCCCACCAGCTCCTACTTCCATTGTCTGGCTCAGGTCACCATTCATGCCTCAGCTGAGCTATTACTCACTTCCTCTGTCTACACAAAAATGGGCACCTCTGAGATAAATTCAGAGCCCCCTCATCTTCCCGCCTCGTTGTCCACTTCACTGAGCTGACTTAAAGCTCCTTCCCCGCGCCCCCCCCAAGATGGTTTGTAAGGTCTTTATTTTTTAAGTTTCTTTATTTTAAGAAAGACAAGACAGCATGAGTAGGGGAGGGGTAGAGAGAGGGAGACAGAGAATCCCCAGCAGGCTCTGGGCTCGAACCGACGAAACCATGAGATCTAGACCTGAGCCGAAAATAAGTCAGTCGTTTAACCAGCTGAGCCACCCAGGTGCCTCAGTTTGTAAGGTCTATAAATGGAAAACAACTATTTTGTTGGCCTGGTGCCCGGCTGCATGTCTGACGAAGGAGGTACTCATTTGCCGGATGCATGATTGAATAAACCATCTTGAATTCCTTGGCTCCCAGGACTGGAAGGAAGTTTAGCACTGCCTGGCTCAGCGACTTCCCCCAAACCCCCAACACAATTCCTGACCAGCACTTGTCCAGCCTCTGCTTGAATTCCTGCAGGGAAGGGGAGCTCACCACCTCCCCAAGGCACATTCCGTCCCAGTGGAGAGAGAGAGATTCATACTATGTGCCCCGCGCTGTCGTCTCCCTGCCCCCAGCTCCTGGGATGACGTAGCATGGGAAAGCACGGGCTTGCAATCCCAATATGGCAAGAACGATCCCCAAAAGGCTTAACACGAGTGGCTCACGCTGGCAAACTGGTGACCCGAGAGTCGTATGTGGCACAGAGTATTATGTTCTAGTTCCACGATTTAAAAAAATCAAATTTCGTTTAAAGTGTGATGCAGACACAGAAACATGCACCGATCACAAGCACACCGCTCGACCGATTAGCTCAGAGTGAGCACAGCTATGTCACCTGCACAGATGGAGAAATGGTGACATGACCAGCATATCGTCCTTCCTCCAGTCACTCCCTGGTGTGCTGGTGACTATTCCGTATTCTAAAATTTGGAAGAATCTACATTAAAATATGGCACTGCCGGGCCCCCCAATCTCTTACGGCAAGAGTGACTGGGGCTGAATGACGCCTCCCTGTTCCATGGGGCATGCGGTGTCCAGCCGGTGCACTTGACCCGCTTCCCCGAGTGTGGCCCCTGTAGGCATTTAATATCTTCTAATTCTGCTCTAATCATTAGACAGAGACCCGCAAGTGTCATATGTTACTCTTCGGAAATCAGCTTTCTCATCTATAAAATGGGGCCAGGAATGCCGGCTTATAAGTTTGTGGTGAGAATTTGTGAGAGAGCGTGTTTTCAGGAGCTCCCATGAACCAGGTGCCAGATAATACTTGTGCTTTCCCTCCCATGCCCATCCGGCAGGGCCCACTTGACTTTGGTTCCCACGTTCACGATGAGCAGAGCTATTCAGGACCTCACTTGGCTTTGGACTTGGTGGTCTTGAGGCCACCCCCCCCCATCCTTTCTTTCTCCCCCCTTAAATATTCATGGCCAAACCTTGCCTTGATTTTGCCACAGTTTATCAATGTTTGAAGTTGGAGCTGGGCTTTTCTTTTCCTGTCTGTCATTTTAAAAATTATTTTTAATTTTATTTATTTTTCTTGAGAGAGAGAGGGTAAGCAGGGATGGGGCAGAGAGAGAGAGAGAGAGAGAGAGAGAGAACCCCAAGCAGGCTCCATGCTGTCAGCACAGAGCTGGACACGGGGGTCAAACTCATGAACTGTGAGATCATGACCTGAGCCAAAACCAAGAGCTTAGAATGTTTCATCCCTGGGGCGCCTGGGTGGCTCAGTCAGTTAAGCATCTGACTTTGGCTCAGGGCATGATCTCACAGTTCATGAGTTCGAGCCTGGAGCCTGCTCAGAGCCTGGAGCCTGCTTCAGATTCTGTGTCTCCCTCTCTCTCTCTGCCCCTCCCCCGCTCATTCTGTCTGTCAAAAAATGAATAAATGTTAAAAAAGAAAAAGACGTTTCCTCCCTGCTAAAACCTATCCCATACCCACGAGAAGCCAATCCCCACTCTGCCCCTCCATTCAGCCTGAAGCAACCATTAATTAATTTGTGCCTATAAATTTGCCTGTTGAGGACATTTCATTTAAGTGGAATGATACAAAATATTGATCTTTTATTGACCTTTTATGATTGGCTTCTTTCACTCCAGGTAACATTTTCAAGAGTCATCCATGTTGTAGCATGTATTACATTTTAAAATTTCTTTTATTTTTTTTTTATTGCCAAATAATATTCTGTCAAATGGATATACCACATTTTATTTATCCATTAATAAGTTGGTGGACACTTTGGTTGGTTCTGTCTTTAGGCTATGATGAATACTGCTGTTTTGAACACTAGTGTACAAGTCTTTGCGTGGACCTAGGTTTCACTTCTCTTTGGTACATACCTAGGGGTGGAATGATCAGATCATACGGTAACTCTATTTTCATGTTTTGATGAAGTGCTAGGCCAAATTCCAAAGCACCACACCATTTTGCATCCCCACCAGCAATGCGTATCTCTGCCTCCTGCTAACACTTGTTCTTATCCATCCCTATAATAAATCATAGTCATCCTAGTGTGTGTGAAGTACTGTCTCATTGTGTTTGGAATTGCATTTTCTAAAAACCAATGATATCCCACCTCTTGTGCTTACTGGCCATTTGTATATCTTCTTGGGAGACATGGCTATTCAAATCTTTGGTCCACTTTTAATTGGATCACTAGTCTTTTATTAAGATGCAAAGACTCTTGATCTATTTTGGGTGTAAGTTCCTTATTATATATTTTCTCCCATCAAATATTTTCTCCCATACTTTAGTCTGTCTTTTCACCTTCTTAATGGGAGCCCCTGCTTTTAATTTTTTAATTGGATTGTTTGCTTTTTTGTTATTGAGTTGCATGAGTCTTTCATGTATTCTGGTGTTCATCCTTTATTTGAAATATGGTTTGCGTTATTTTCTCCCATTCGGTAGGTTGCCTTTTCATTGTGTTGGTGGTTTCCTTCCCTGTGCAGAAGCTTCTCATTGGATGCGGTCCCATTTGTGAATTTGTGCTTCTGTTGCTTGCGCTTCCATTGTCATATCCAAAACAATCATCACCCAGACCAATGTCAAGGAGGTCCTTCCCTATGTTTTCCTCTAGGAGTCTTTTGGCATCAGGTCTTATGTTTATGTGTTTAATCCATTTTAAGTTTTGTAAGCAAATTAAGGTAGGGGGTCTATTTTGTTTTCCTGCATGTGATTAAGAAGTTTTCCCAACACTATGTGTTGAAGTGACTATTTCCACCCCCCCATGGAGCATTTTTTTCTCCCCCATGGAGTATTCTTGGCTCCCTTGTAAAATATTAGTTAACTGTATATGTGGGAGTTTGTTTCTGATCTCTCTATTCTGTTCCAACAGTTGATGTGTCTGTTTTTAAGGCAATACCATGCTGTTTTGATTACTATAGCTTTGTAGTATAATTTAAAACCAGAACAGGTGATGTCTCCCACTTTGATCTTCTTTCTCAAGATTGCTTTGGCTATTGGGGGTCTTTCATGATTCCATACAACTTTTAGGATTGTTTGTTTCGTGTCTATGTAAAATGTAATTGGTATTTCCACAGGGACTGCACTGGCCCTGTAGATTGCTTGGGTGGTATGGACATTTTAGCAGCATTAATTCTCCGGATCCATCCATATCTTTCCATTCCTTTGTGCTGCCTTCAATTTCTTTCATCAAGTTCTTTTCGTTTCCATTGTGCAGATTATGTCACTTTCTTGGTTAAATTTATTCCAGAGTACTTTGTTTTTGTTTCTGACACTGCTGTGAATGGGATAATCTTATTTCTTTTCCAGATGTTTCATTGTGAGTGTATAGAAACACCACCAATGTGTCTTTGCTGATTTGATATCCTGCAACTTGGCTTCTTCCATTGATGAGTTCCAACAGGGCTTGGTGAGGTCTTTAGGATTTTCTAAATGTAAGATCATAGCCTCTGCAGAGAATGCCTATTTTACTTTTTCTTTGCCAAATTGGATGCCTTTTAACTCTTTGTCTTGCCTGATTGCTCGAGTGAGATTTCCAGTACTATGTTGAACAGGAGTGGTGAGAGTAGTCACCGCGTCTCGTTCTGATCTTATAATTAAAGCTTCCCATTTTTCACTGAGTTTAATGTCAGCTGTGGCTTTGTTGTACATGGTCTTTATTATGTTGAGTTGTGTTTCCTCTCTACCCCATTTGCTGAAGATTTTAATCATAAAAGTAGGTTGTGTTTTGTCAAATGCTTCTTCTGCAACTATTGAGATGATCATATGAAAATCTCTAGTGTTTTTGACAATGCCCTTAGGCATGGAGTTCTCTAGTCTCTATTTAAATAAAGTTAGTCCTATTGGGCAAAATCATGAATCTCTTTGTCCTTAAGGCCTGCATTTCCCCCCAGTGAGAACCCATGAGCTGGAGGTGAAGAACTGCTTTGGTGAAGTGGAGTGACACCCTCTCTCTGTCAACAGGAGCTGGAGGTGGGTGGCTGTACCTATTCTTATTGGCTTGTACCTCCTGGTGTGGGACCTCTGCCCATGAGCTGGGTAGAACAGGAGACGTTAGACCCCAGTGTTCTCTGTGGCTGTGCCTTGGTAGAGCTTCCTCCAAATGAATGGAGGTGGGGTGGGGGCTCAGAGACTCTGTGCTCTCAGCAATGCCTGCTTGGAATGACTCTTTTGCATCACGGGGCTTGGGAGATGACAATGCCCTTAACCTTCTCTAAACTCTCAGTTGGAGGACAGGAAGCCTGGTCTTGGTTGTATATGCCTGGGGTCATCTCAGTAATGTCCCCTCTGGGAGGTGATGGAGTGGGTCCTGGTTTCAATGCCTCAGACTCTGACTATTCTTATGGAGATGTAGTGGACTGTTTCGAATGAATGCTTCTTCCTTTGCTGCATGCCCTTAGGACAATTTCCAGAGATCTGGAATGACTTTAAGACAGTACTTTTCACCCATTCAATTGTTGTTTTACCGAGAAGAGGGTCCACCGGACTCTTTACCCCATCTGGAAGTCCCACTGTTTGCTTCTGATTTAAAGTTGGTTCAAGAACCCCTGAAGTGGGGGCCCGTGGCTGGCTCAGTCGCTTAAGCGTCCGACTTCAGCTCAGGTCGTGATCTCACGGTTTGTGAGTGTGGGCCCTGCGTGGGGCTCTGTGCTGACAGCTCAGTGCCTGGAGCCTGCATTGAATTCTGTGTTCCCTCTTTCTCTGCCCCACCCACACTCTTACTCTCTCTCTGTCTCTCAGTAATAAATAAATGTTTTAAAAAATTTAAAAAAAAGAGCCCCTGAAGTGACTTGTGTTAGGGGACTGATGTCTCTAAGTGTCAGCCAAGAACCTCACTATGTAGACAGAGAAGGTGGAAACCTCACGCCTCTCCCAGTCCTCCTGATTATTTCAGTCAGGTATTTTGGAAGGAGGTAACACTGCATTTGAGATTGAGCCTAATGTCTCATTGTTGTCACTTACCCGTCTCCTTCTCTGTGAGATTGGAATGACAGTCTCCAGTGGCCAGAGCTCTTGGGATAATTGGATGAGATAATACAGGGAGATACTCAGTTGAGTGTCTGGCAATGAGAAAGTGTCTTGATAAGTGATGGTAGCTTTTACTCTTTACAGCCCTCTGCCTGGAAGTCAAACCTCAGCAGACATGCCCAGGCTTCTCTCTCCCTAGTCTGTGAAGAGAACGTTCTCCAGCCAGGCTGTTCTCTCCCCTTGCACACTCAGCCTGCCCAGAGCTTCTGTTCTTTGTCCCCTTGGGAGACTTTCTCTACTTCCCTGGCCCCAGAAAACCCAGCTCTGTTGGATGGTCTCTGGCTTCCATGGCCTGGATAAGGTCAGGTGAAGGATGTCTCTCCCTTCCCAGCTGCTATGGACAGAGATGTTTGTGTCTGTCTGGAATTCACATGTTGAATCCTGATCTTCAATATGATCATATTTGGAGGAGGGACCTTTGGGAATGATTAGGTCACAAGGGTAGAACTCTCATGAATGACATTAAGACCTTTAAAAAGAGCCCCCATAGAGCTCCCTTGCTCTTTCTGTGAGGACTCAGAGAATCGTCATCTGTGGACGAACAGGCAGTGGGCTCTCACCAGATGTAAAATGTGCCAGTGCCTTGACCTTGGGCTTCCCAGCTTCCAGAACAGTGAGAGATAAATGTTTATTGTTTAAGCCACCCAATTTATAATATTTTTGTTGCAGCAACCTGAGAAGATGAAGGCAGAAATTGGTACCAGGTGTAGGCTGCTGTTGTAACAAATCTCTAAAAATGCAAAAGCGGCATTGGAACTGGGCAGTGGGTAGAGCCTGGAGGAATCTGGAGGCACAAGCTGGAAAAAGTCTACATGGCTGAAAATGGACCATTAAGGGCAATTCTGGTGGGAGCCCAGAAAGAAATGAGGGAAAGCTTGTCTTCTTGGAAAATACCTAAGTAATCCTGAAGTGCAACATTGGTAGAAATACAGACGTTATGGCCATTTTGATGAGATCTCACATAGAAATAAGGAACGTGCCACTGGATACTGGAGGAGAGGTGAACGTTATTATCAAGTGGCAAGAACACAGTTGAATTAGGGGCGCCCGGGTGGCTTAGTCGGTTAAGCATCCGACTTTTGCTTAGGTCATGATCTCATGGTTCGTGGGTTCGAGCCCCGTGTTGTGCTCTGTGCTGACTGCCAGCTCAGAGCCTGGAGCCTGTTTCAGAGTCTGTGTCTCCCTCCCTCTCTGACCCTCCCCTGCTCACGCTGTCTCTCTCTCTCTCTCCTAGAAATAGATAAAACATTAAAAAAAATTAAAAAAAAAAAGAACACAGTTGAATTGTTCTAGTGTTTTGTGGAAGGTAGAACTTATGAATGATGAAATTAGATATTTAGCCGAAGACATTTCCAAGCAGAGTATTGAAGGTGTGGGTTGGTTCTGCCTGACTCCCTAGAGTAAGAGAGAGAAGTGACTTACAGTAGAAATTTTTAAGCAAAAAAAGGAAGCAGAACTTGAAGATTTGGAAAATTCTCAGGCTACCCATATTGTAAAAATTGAGAAAGCAGGGGGGAAATGGAACACTAAGGAGGTGGCCAACGACTGTTCGATGGGGTGATTAGTGTGGATCAGCCTCCTCAACAGAAGCCAGGATCTGTTCTCCAAGACAATGGAAAAATGATCCTGAAAACAAATCCAAGATCATCAAGGATGCCAGAGTACAAGGCCGAGCGGGGATACAGAGCAGGGGCTCTGTCACAGGAGGGGATGGTGCTCTGCAAGGCTGCCTGGCACCATCTCACATTGGGGGCTCTCTGTTCCCTGCACCCAGGGACCATGATTCATGGCCTCCCCATTGTGGCTCTGGTCACCCCTCTGGAGGGTCCAGGCAGCAAACACTGGCAGAGTCAAACACAGCACACAGTGTCATCATTGCCCACAGAGTGCACAGTTCTGGGGACAAGGCTGCCCCCACCTGGACTTCAAAGATGAGTAGCCTGGAGCTACAGGAAGTCATCTCAGCAGAGAGTGACCATGGGGGTGGGGCCACAGAGAGAAGCATCTCAGGGGTGGTGCTCAGGCAGATTGCTCTGTGCGATCAAGGTAGTAACGTTGCTGGTCTAGAGGGTCTGAAGCTGGAGCAGCATGAAGCTGGGGCCAAAGAGGATTATACCCAAGCCTCAAGGTCTAATGGAGTTGGTTCCAGTAGGTTTTGGACTAACCATGACCTGCCACTCATTTCTTTTCTTTCCTGTTTCTCTCTTTTGGAAGGGAAATGCCTACTCTATGCCTGTCCCACCATAATATTTGGGAGTCATAGACGTTGTTTGGTTCACAGGTTCATGGCTGGAGAGGAACTTGCCTCTGAAGGGGTCACCCTTGGAGTCTCACCCCATCTCTCTCTTCTTTTTCAATGTTTTATTTATTTCTGAGAGAGAGAGAGAGAGAGAGAGACAGCATGAGCAGAGGAGGGTCAGAGAGAGAGGGAGACACAGGACCTGAAGCAGGCTCCAGGCTCTGAACTAACTGTCAACACACAGCCTGATGCAGGGCTCGAACCCATGAACCGTGAGATCATGACCTGAGCCAAAGTTGGACGCTTAACCAATTAAGCTACCCAGGTGTCCCCCTACCCCCCATCTCTGATGTACATGATATTTACGTTGAGATTTTGGACTTAGATGTCACAGCAGATGCTGGAATGAGTTAAGATTTGGGGGTTGTTCAGGAGGAATGAATGTATTTGGCCTGTGAGAAGAACTTGAATTGAGGTTGTATGTGGGGTTAGAATGCTATAGGCTGTACGTTTGTATCCCTCCAAAACTGATGCACTGAACCTAATGCCCAGTGTAATGGCATCAGGAGATGGGGCCTTTAGGAGGAGGATGGGAGCTCTCATGCACAGGATTAATGCTCTTCCCAGAGGGACCCCAAGGAGCTCCCTCACCCCTTCTACCACAAAAGGACCTAACAAGGAGATGGCCACCCATGGAGCAGCAAACAGACACTGGATTTGCCGACACTTTGATCTTGGACTTCCCAGCCTCCAGAACCATGAGAAATAAATCTTTGTTCTTTAAGCAGCTCCCTCCCCCGCCCCAATCTACGGTATCTTTGTAACAGCAGCCAAAACAGATGAAGAGACCAGCCCTCTGGGGCACACACATTCAGCTTCTCTTGAATTAGAAGCTTTAGGAGAATGATCAGAGGACCGGGGAATCAGAGCTCTGCTTCCCTAACCTTCTGGGCTGCATCTTCTCCCTCTTTGCCAGAGGATACCATTAACCACTTTGTGGAACTGTTGTGGGGGTGCAATCCCCTGGTTAAAACTGGTGAAAAACTCATTTCTCGTTTCCAGCCATGAAACTAAGAACAGGTCTTTTCTTTAAATGAAGCAGTCATCATAGACGAACACCAGCGACTGCTTATTTAGATGGCAGAGGCGGTTCTAAGTTCTGTCACGTGTATTGACCCAGTCATCTTAACAACGACCCTAAAAACATAGATGCAACAGTCAACCTCACTTTAAAGACGAGGAAACTGGGGCTTACCAGGTATCACAGGACAGAGAAGTGGCAGAGCTGGGGCTGAGACCCATCCTGCACGTTGGGTTGGGGCAGGTGGGCAGTGCCAGGTTGGGGCAGGTGGGCTGGTTCCCTCCCCACAGAGGTATCTCCCTGCTGCTGCTTCAGCGGAACCCCAACTTTGTTTGGATGCCCCCCTCTCTCCATCACGACTTGGGATAAACACTAGTAAATCTAAGGCAATCACGGTGACCCTCTCCCCGTGGCTGGTGATTGGCTTAGGAGTGGGCATGTGACACCCTTCTGGCCAATGAGATGTGAAGGAAAGCATACAGGGGTTTTGGGGAAGGTTCTTGTCAGATAGAAAGAGGCCTGTGTGGCAGCCATCTTGTGCCCTGAGGGAGCTGATCTGCAGAAAGCCACATTTGAGACTGGGAAATGAGAGCATGGAAAGAACTTGGTTTTGTTCTCTCTTCATGGAGATACCTAGGTGTCCTTGATTGGGGATTTTGTGTTGTTCGCGGCTAAAGGCATTCTTAGGGATCCACTTCTTAGCGGGTGGGACAATGGCAGACTTCCCTGTGGGGAGGAGTAGAAGGGTGCCTACCCTAGACCTGTGGAGAGATGGGGGTGTGGTTGTGAGCTGGGCAAGGACCTGTGGGTTGTGATAGGAGATTCGACTCTATTCTGAGAGCAGTGGGAGATCTCTAGAGGGTTACTCTCTCGGGGTGGGGTGCTGTGAGGAGACTCACTTGGGACTGGGTAGGCACTGGAGGTAGAGAGGAGTACAGCGAGGTGTTGCAGACCTGTGGATGAGAGATGAGGAGGGAGGAGGCAAGGCAGGAGGCAGTGGGGGAAAGGGGGGTGCACTGTGGAGAAACCGCCATCCACACTGATGAAATAAATGCAGGGGTGCAGAATGAGAAAAGGAGAGGAAGGAAGGCAAGGACAGAGTGTTATCTATGAGCAAGAGCGGTGACCTTGTGGTTGGGTTAGCCCGGGGCAGAGCCCCTACTGTGGCTCCCTATGCATGAATCTACATGAGAGCCCAGAGTCCGAACCAGACCCACACTGCTATTTCCATTCCTATTTTATTCGCCACCTAACACAGCACTTTGTACGCAGCAGAGGCAAAAATAAATGTTCGCTGATTGAACAAATGCCCGCAAGCATATGCCGTCATCCGGGCACCACCGAGCCTGGCATGGCTGGGTGTGCAGCGAGCTCTTCATCCAGCTTCGTGGAACGAATGGGCGAGTTTCCTCAGGCCTGTTTTGGTCTAAGGTGCTCCCTCCTTCCCAAGGAGCTGGAAGGCAGCGGAAAGGCTCCAGGCTCCTTGCTTATGCTCCAGACTCCTGTGTTATGACATCAACCTGTCACTCAGGAAGACAGCAAATCTATCGGGTCATAAATTTGACTGGAAACTAATACACTGGCAATAATAAGCATTAATTAAACATTTAATTCACCATTGCTTTGCCTGTCATAATACATTTTAGAAGGACATCAGAGCTGATGGAGGTGGGTCGAGGATCTAAAAAAAAATAATAATCCAGGGGAGTTTGAGTTCACACATTACTTTTCTCTACATACTAATTTCTAGAGTTAAGCAGAGAGTGTTTGGGGGTAGTATATATATATATGCCCGTCAGCTGTCCCTATGCTGTAGGCAGTGGTAAGAGAGCTCAGGTCTGGGTGCTGGTCTGGGCTCCATAAGGCATTTCTTTATCTGTCTATTGAACACGCAGATGGAAACTGCCTCTTTGGTGCGGATGCCATGGGGCAATATCTTGAAGATAAAGCCCAAAGCCCGGAGAAGCTCACAGTGGGGAAGACAGACAAGTCAGTGGTACCCCACATTATAATGTGATGACATGGTGGGGGGGGCACGACATCAGTCACCAAAAGGAGGGTCGTACGGGACACCTCCACTCCCAGACCCCTCAGAGTCTGGTTTGGCCATGCAGCTTGCTTGGACAAGTTCTGCCTTATGAGTTCATCTGTACCAGGCCTCCTGCCACGGTGAGCCTTGTTACCCTCTTCCATGACGACTGGAAATGTCCCACATAGAGGCTGCTCCTTCCCCCTGGGCTTTGGAGTGAGAGTGGCGACCCTGGATGGTTAAGCGGTGTGAGAGAGGAATACAGCATTGCTGGGTCTTGGCTTTGTTTGTTACTGCAGCATAGCCCAGCCTATCCTGACTGCTGTAGCAAGGATGGGGTAAGCACGAAAGTGGGACATGTGACCTAGCCCAAGGAAGTCAGGGAAAGCTTCCCAAGGAGAGGCTGTCTTTGCAGAGGCTGGAAGGGCAACCAAAAGGAAAGGAAGAGATGTTGCCGAAAGATGGGGAGGGGAGACCTCCCTCAGGTGGGGATTATAGAGGGAGCCACAGGTGAAGCTCTAGAAAACGTAATTAAGAGCACAGATTTTGAGGTCAGATGCATGTGCGTTTGACTCTGGGCTCTGTCCCTCTCTGTGTCTGTGACCTTGGGCAGAAGCTCCTGACATTTTCTGAGCATCAGATTCATGATCATGCAAAAGGGCAAGACAGTCCCTACTCTACTTGTACCTGATATCTTTTTCTAAGTGCTCATTCGAAGTGCTGCCAATTCCATTATTATTCAAAGTGGCAATAATTATGTACCATGGCAGACGTACTGGGTCACCGGGTCCGGTTTTGCCATGGCCTCCACCAAAACACCAAAACCATAGCAAGCAGCAAACACACAGCGCGCACTGGCTCTATGCACTTTGCATGTATTACAAGCCACAGAGCATTAGGGTTGCCGTTATACCCATTTTTTTTTAAATGAGGGCCTGGAAGCTCAGGGTATAAATGGCTTGTCCCAACCACATGGCTGCAAAGCAGCGGAGACGGAATTCAGACCTGGGTCTGAGCCCAGTGTCCATACTGGTACCCACAACGCCATCTCCTGCTTCTCCACGCACACACCCAACTGCTGCATGCCCAGGGCCTGAGATGAGACTCTCCATCCAAGGGGTATGGCTGACCATCTTGATCTGGTGCAGAATGAATACAGGGAGGCTCCCGACCAGAGACTCGGGCAGAGGCCCGACTATGACCTAGAAAATGGGGCGAAACAGGAAGGGTTGGGTCCCAAAAGGAAGGTGGCTGTGGGGAGCCAGGTTTCTTGCGGCCAACACTTACTGAGCCCCGGCTCCAGGGTAAGATCGATGGGTGCTAAGGTGCGTCCAGTCTTGTCTGCAGACACTGGGGCTGCCATCCCCTGGGCCTCAGCTCTCCTACTTGTGAGTGTACCTGCAGGTGCTCTTGAGGACAATGCAGAGGTCACGGGAGCCCATAGGACCTTCCCGGGCTGATGTCAAGCAAAGACACAGTGGCCACAAAGAAATGACTCTCATGAAGGGGATAGAGAAGGGCAGTCTGCAAAGAGAATGCATTAATCTGGAAGAGCACGGGGATATGCGTCCATCATCCAGCTGGGAGAAGAAAGCAAGATAGAAGATTCCGGGGCATCAAGCAGGGCTCCCTCCCTCTGGCCTTGATCTCAAGGCAGTGAGAAGCCAACACAAGACTTTCGAGCAGGGGAGCTGCAGGATCAGACTCACCATGGCTGCCATGAGGATTGCAGGGGGGCAAGGCTGGGGAGAAGGGGCACCATGTAGGGAGCTGATGCCATCATCCCGGTGAGAGAACAAGAGCAGGTGTGAGAGATGGAGAGGCAGGTGGGTGGACCTGCTCTCCCTGAACCTGTGACCCTGGCTTAGTGCTCCAGGGACATTTGATCACTGTCCCTTTCCCTCACCCAAGAGCTGCCTGACCTGTATTTATCTTTCCAAGTGGCTGCTCTGCCAAGCACAGCGATCTGAGATTTGCACACCGCCCACGTCCCCCATGTCCTGGGCCCCAGGCTGCCCAGCCCTGGTGAGCTGCTAAGTGTCCTCCTTCTTACCTTCTGCCTCCCGAGGCTTCTGTTCGTTTAGTGACGAGGCTCTTGTTGGTTTAAGTTCACAAGGCCGTCTCTCCAGCTCCCATTTGGTTGCAGGTGAGCAACCTGGTGACGCAGCCTCAGGTGAGCGGAAGGTTCTGGACTCTGGAGTGTCTAAGCCGAAAAATCATGGGTTAACTTTCTTTTCCAATTAGCTCTGTGTTTTCTATAAAGACATAATCCTTTATTAAGTTAATGAGGCATAATAATTATTAATTGCTAATTATTCATAGTCGCTTAGTCTATTTAAAAGAAATGATACCATTTAGAGCAAGATTTAAAGACATGAAAATATCAGAGCTTCGTTCATACACTCAGCTCCTCGGTGGTCTCATGGCAAACACACTGACTTTTTTCATTGGGAAGGTACTAGTTTGGCTCTAAATTCCATGGCTTGGAAATTCAGCTTACCACCTGTGCGTCCTTGGCCAACCTTCTTTTTTTCAGAGAGAGAGGGAGTCACAGACTCTGAAACAGGCTCCAGGCTCCGAGCTGGCAGTCAGCACAGAACCCGACGCGGGGCTCGAACCCATGAACCGCGAGATCATGACCTAAGCAAAAGTCGGACGCTCAACCGACTAAGCCACCCAGGCACCCCTAATGTTTTTTAAATTTATTTTTGGAGGAGAGAGAGACAGAGCATGAGGGTGGTAGGGGCAGCGGGAGAGGGAGACACAGAATCTGAAACAGGCTTCAGGCTCTGACCTGTCAGCTTGGAGCCCGACGTGGGGCTTGAACTCACAAACTGGGACATCATGACCTGAGCCGATGTCGGATGCTTAACCGACTGAGCCACCTGAGCACCCCTTGGCCAATCTTCTTAACTTCTCTGAGTACCAGCTTCCCCTTCTCTGAGTGGGAAGTGGGGATCGGATTGCCAGCTTGCTGCCCTTTTGAGGGGACAAGTCTATCTATGACAAGTTGCCTCTTCATCTAAGCCAGATGTATTCCCCAATTCTAAATTAATGAAATAAATATGTATCTATATAAATAGAATTAGGTATTTCTGGGTCTATGTCTACATCTGCAGCTACCCCTGTATTTTTATATCATCTCTCTAAGCTACACCTGTCTTCCCCTCTGGTCTTCTATGCTTCTCATTGGAGTTCATGGAAATTGATGCCAGGCTCTCATCTCTGGCTCAAGGGTCTCCAGCCTTCAAGACAGCTCAAGGTCAAAAAAATGCTCACAGGCACCCCTAAAGTCTTAGTGTCACATTCAGACTCCTCTGCTCAACTACCTGTCTTGAAATACGGGAGGCCATGATTTTCTGCCCCACGTTCTTCCTGCTCTATCTTGTTGGCAAAGGTGTCAGAGTGAGGTCCCTATTCTCTCCTGTTGGAGAGAATGGCTAGAAGCCAACCAGACTGTGGGGCCCAGTGAGCGAGGGTGACCACTGGGCATCCAAGGCACCATAAGTGTCCCTCCCTGGGAACCCTTCTTGGGCACAACCCCCATATTGACCCCTGGCTCCCTCTTACGCTCTGGTCATCTAGGGGCGGGGACTTTGGGATTCATTCACAATGTGAACTTCGCTCCCTAGATCCAGTGGCTTATAGATGAGATTTTCTTTTTAAGAAATTTAGTTAAGAAGTTCCCTATACTGATGGGAAATGGGGAGGGACCGTCTCTCGCCTGACCCAGAGTCACTTCCACGGAGATGAAAATGAGGACACCAACAGCAGCAGCCCCAGAGATAACCAGCTCTGTGTGGCAGCCGCAGAAGGCTGCGCAGAGCCAAATCTAATGGTGACGCCAACGGCAGGCTCCAAAGGAAGGGTGGGCTGCCGCTGCAGCAGGTGCAGCCAAGGTCCCGGGTGGGGCAAGTGCCACTGTCATGGTTTAACAGCAGCTCCCGGTGCTGTTGTTCCAAACAGCGTCCGACATCAGCTGGCCGTCACTCTCTTCATTCCACCAATGAGGACATTGAGGGCCAGAGCAGTTAAACGACATTTCCAAAGCCCGGTGGTGGGCAAGTGTGAACATGAAATGTGCACCTTGATCTGTGAGAACACGCTGCTCTCTGTCTCCCTTCAATACTCCCAGGGGGAAGTAAGGGGGTCATGCAAGGCATGGCTCTGTTCAAGAAGGAGGTGTCAGTTGGCTGAACGACCTTGGCTGCTTAGGGTGGTTAGCGCGACTATTCCTCGCTCTCACTTTCCCAAGGAGGCGGGAAGGCCCAGCTGATTTTCGTGTGTGACAATTCTACTGGGCAGGGAAGGGGGGCAGAGCAACGACCTGTCCCAGTGCCCAGACACCATGAATGTGTCAGGTTACATGGCAAGGGGAACTTAACATTGCAGGTGGAACTAAGGTTGTTCATCAAATGACCTTAAAAAAAAAAAAGAGAGAGAGAGAAGATCCTGACTTACCCAGGTGGACCCAATGTAATCACCGGGGTCCTTACACGGGGACGAGGGAGGCAGGGAAGGGACACCGGAGAGGCAGCGTCATGACACTCATCTGCCATTGGCCGATTTTGAAGATGGAGGAAGAGGAACATGAATCAAGGAAGGCAGAAGCCTCTAGAAGCTGGAAAAGGTAAAGAAACAGACTCTCACTCTGAAAATGTAGGAGAAATGAAGCCCTGTTGGAGTTTTTATTTTAGCCCAGTGACACCCATTCCAGATTTCAGAACCCCCCAAACTGTAAGATGTTAAAAAAAAATATGTGTTGTTTTAAGCCACCAAATTCGTGGTAATTTGCGGCAGTGACAATCGGAAATTAACACAGCAGGGTAACTGTACATTTAAAAACCATGCACCACTAGGGGCGCCTGGGTGGCTCAGTCAGTTGACTGGCAGACCTCGCTTGGCTCAGGTCATGATCACACGGTTCGTGAGTTTGAGCCCCGCGTTGGGCTCTGTTCTGACAGCTCAGAGCCTGGAGGTGCTTCAGATTCTACGTCTCCCTCTCTCTGCTCCTTTTCCACATGCACTTTATCTCTCTCTCTCTCTCTCAAAAATAAATAAACTAAAAAACTTGTTAGAAACCATGCACCACTTGAGTGAAATCAAGCTTGTAGATTACAGACTTCTGAAATATACAAAGAACACAGGATACGGGACAAAGAAAACAGCCAGGCAGGGAAGCAATGAGCCCAAACCAGGAAGGGCATCTTTTGTGGGACAGCTGACCCGGTCTTGGACTAAAGCATGACAACGAGGGGGTGAGTCACTTGACCTCTTCCAACCCCAGATTTCTTATCTACAAATTGGGAAAAGTAATCCTTGTCTCACTGATCTCAAGCTCGTTAGGAGGATTAAACGCCATAACATGTAAAACTGTCTGAAACACGGTAGGGGCTTAATAAGTGCCTTTCTGCATCTGCCCTGGAGTCCTCGTGAGTCGGGAATGTTTCGATATCAGAAATTCCCATTCCAGTTTGGATCCTATCGTAGGTTTAGAAATAGGTTCCTTTTGGGGCGCCTGGGTGGCTTAGTCAGTTAAGCATTCAACTTTTGCTTAGATCAGGATCTCGTGGTTCATGGGTTTGAGCCCCGCGTCGGGCTCTGTGCTGACTGCCAGCTCAGAGCCTGGAGCCTGTTTCCGTCTGTGACTCTCTCTCTGACCCTTCCCTGTTCACGCTGTCTCTCTCCTAGAAATAAATAAAACATTAAAAAAAAAAAAAAAAAAAAAAAGAAATAGTTTCCTTTTCTGATTATAAAATAATGTTTACTCCTTGCAGAAGACCAAAGAGGTTACAGAAGCGTATACAAATCTAATAAAAATCTTCCATAAAACCACCCGTGAAAGATTTCAACTGTGTATATTGTGATTCACTTCTAGTCTCTATCTCTGTCTCTGTCTCTCTCTTTCTGTGTGTGCATTCAGGAATAACTGGGGTCACCTTACATATAGATTTCTCTACCTGATTTTTTTCAATGTATTATAAAAGCTTTTCTCCTGTGAGCCCCCCGCCCCCCACCATCTGCCATATTTAACAATACAAGCATATCGCATGTTGGAGTAAGATCAGATTGGGGATGAGAAGTCACAGCTTCATCATGCTGTAGGCACTTGTCCCCGGGAAAATGCAGAATCTTCTCTCTTAGGGTCAGTGTGGGATTTAAATGGCATAAGGCTGCTAGAACTCCACACAGTCCCTGAAACACAGCAAGGGCTTACGGGATGATGGGAAACCACTAATACTGAGCAGATTCTTGTCAGTCAGGCCGGGTCATGCTGCTATGACAACGGCTCTCAGCGACCCTAGCACAACAGGAGCCTGCTCCTGGCTCCGGAGGGAAATCACGCTCCCGGACACCTGTCTTCACACAGTGATCTGGCACTCCAGGTTGCTTCCATCCGATAGCATTTCCATCGCACATGCATTTCCACGATTGGCAAGGCAGGGAGGAAACCGGGAAGATTTCACACGAGCAATTAAATGCTCTGATCCAGAAGAAAGACATATCTGCTCTGCTCCCAACCCAATTGTCCAGAACTAATTGCATGCCCACCTTTCAAGGGGTGTGTGAATGGGGGCATGTAATCCCCCTGTGTGCCCAGGAGAGGGGGAGACCCAAATGTAGGTGGGCAGACGGGGTCTCTGCCATGGAATTATCTCTGTATCATACGATTGTTTGCTCTGGTGGAAATCGGTGCACTTGGATCCAAGGTCAAGCCCAGCATGTGTGTAGGCAAGGATGCCCCAGCCCTGACCTGTGCAAAGGGAAGAAAAGGCAGCTGACCTCAGAGGCACTTAGGTCTCGTGGGTGGGTCTGAAGCCAAGGTTTCCCATCAGGATTTCGGTGCCCGTTCACTCTCTGTGGCTGCGCGTTCCTGCCCTTTTGCCCAGTGCTGTGAACGGTGCAGTTGAGCAAAAGGTTCAGCTGAGCACAGGGCAGCATTTCCGCGGTGCCCTGTCTTCACCTTGACCCACAAATTGTCTGAAGGGCCATCGATCTCAGAAGAGCGCCTATCAGGTCCCGCTTTGGCATTTACCACCACATGCATCACAGGGTGGAGAATACAAAGAAGACGTGAGCCCTGGTGAGCTAGAGGCTGGGTGAGCGCTAAGGGGTTGCCGGGGAATTACCAGGTCTCCCGGAGGATCTGTGGGAAGTTCTACTTCTTGCTTTTCATTCCTCTTTCCTTCTTCCCAGATTATATCAGCCCTTCCTTTACCCAGATGTGGGCAATGGGTACAAGGAGAAAAGGCTTAATGGTCAGAGAATATGGCTGTGTGTGATAGCTTTGCCCCGTACCAGCTGTGTGTCCTGGGGCAAGTTGCTTCCCATCTCTGGGCCTTCATCTTCTCGTTTATGTAATGGGAACAAGATGAGTTCTCTGACTTCCATCACTCCATGATTCTGTGGCTCCCTATGTAAGCCAGGCCCAGAGCTGGATGCTGTGGGAACAACATGCCGGAAACGGATCTCTATCAGTCAGGATGCTTAGGGTTATAGGTAACAGAGACACACACCCAAAGTAGCTTAAACAGCACAGCAAAGTGCTGTCCCCAGATGTGTGGTGTAGTCTCCTGGGTACAGTGGGCCTTAGGATTGGTGACTAACAGCTCAAATATATCTTCAAAGACCCAGCATCACTCAGCTCATCTCTATGCAATCCTGGAGGCTGGCTTCCCCCTCCAGCCATGGGAAGATGCCTGCAGCCATTTTGGATGGCATGCCCAGACATGAAAACATCCAGACCAAGAAGAGGGACTGTGTCTTCCTGCAGGGGCTGTCCTGGGGGAGAGAAAACTGTGCCGAAAGCCACCGAACAGACTTCCCCCATTGCTGACAGATAGGTCACGTGCCAGCCCTCAGCGGTGCAGTCGCCATCAAGGGGTAGGACAGCCTTAGCGCCAACAGGTACATCCCCACCTGTGTGAGGTGAGCTCACCTGGGCAGGGGGTGGGTCCAGAAAGACAATCAGGCTTCTGTTTGAAAACAGGATGTGAGGTAAAACGCTACTGCATGGCTTCTCACAGACGTCCTCGCTTTCCCTTCAGGTGAGTAATTCAACATCAAAGCAATAGTTAGCAGATACTGAGCGTTTCTATGTGTCGTCTCGCTGTCACTATCTGTACAAGCAATTTCTTCCCTAATCTTTACAATAGCCCAGGGGAGTGGAGGACAATGTCACGTCCATTCTGCAGATGAGGACAACGAGGTTCCAGGAAAGGTGGCTCGCTCAAGGTCACGGATTGTCAGATCCCACCCTCATGGCTGTGTCGGGTGATTCCAAAGCCTGAGCTTTTAGCTTCCATTCTTTACTGTTTCAGGCAAGAGAAAGTAAGAGTCCAGGCATCTATAAACCACCAGCTGTGCCTCACAGACACGTGCATTTGCTCCTCCGTTAATCCCCAAGACAAGAAAGCTGGGAGTCATCCTTATTCTTGTTCTATATTTTGTGAAGTGAAGTCTCAGGGTGGGTATTTCACTGATCAAAAATTTCATAACCAGTAAGAGGCGGAGAGGCAAGTCTCCTTGACCCCATGGTTTCACAAAAGAATGCCCTTATCCATCAGGAACTGGACACCTGATGCAGTGTCCTAAACGGCTGAGCCTGGAGTCCAACGAGGGGCTCGATCCCGTGACTGATCATGACCTGAGCTGCAATCAAGAGTCAGAGGCTCAACTATCTGAGCCACCCAGGCACCCCTGGCATAAGGGTTTTTAAGACTTTCCCCGGGTAATGGGAACATTCTGAAGGTGGCTGGGGTCATCCACATGGAGCACAGCGGTCAATGTCCTTGGAATTTGACCAAAATGGCACCCAGCTCCTGTTATGCCAACACTTACCAAGGAGCCTGGACCTGCTCCGATGGATTGACCCCTTTGTCTCAGGCATCCATCCTGCAGCCTCTGCCTCCCTGAACCTCTTGGCTTCCTCTCCCTCCACTGGGAGCATCACGTATACTGGGTACCAGAGCTGGGCCATCTGTGACAGCCTGTGCCAGGTTCCAGCTAAGGCTGTCCATATCCTCAGTGTGGACCGGGACCAGAACACGGCCTCGGTTTACATAGCACGGAGCTACGGTGCCTGGGAGCAAGGAGGGGGCCATGCCCCCAGTACCGCTCTGCTCCTGGCTGGCCAGACCACCCCTGCACTGTTGTATTTGGTTCTGAGCACCACACTCTGTCAAAACAGCCATTGACCAGCCAGAGCGACCAGGGTGGTGAAAGGGATTTCAAGTGATATCATACAAGAACTGAGGAGGGGCCCTGGGAAGAAAAGATCGATTGCTTTTCGTTATAAGTAAGAGTTTTCAACTTTTCATTTGCTACGATCTAAGGTGTCTAAGAAGGGAATGGATGAACCTACGAGGGAGTGAATTGTCCGCAGCTAGAGGTACACGAGTTGAAGTAGGCAGTTGGGCTATCACGGTATTAGACTGCTCTCAGAGCGCTGTGTCAGCGCTGTCTCAGTCTAGGGGTGTCTAGGGTGGTCCCCCTAGCAGATCCTGAGGCAAGGATTTGGATGTACCTAGTTCACTGGCTTGTGATTCCAGGAGACCCGGTGGGAGTAGGGAAGTGAGGCAGGAAGGGAAGGAAACCAGTGAAGAATGCATCGGTCACCAACTACCCCAGGGGCAAGCGGGGCTCCGTGCTGCTGGGGACAGTCTGAGAGAATGACAGGATTATCCCCTTGTGGTCTCAGGAACCTGGGCTTTCCACTACCCCCTGTTCCCGTTCCTCTGGTTGGGGCGTTCTCCAGGGTCATTAACGCCCATGCACTTCCAGCATGTCCCCCCTTCCCCGTGTGGGCTGCGCCTTCAACCTGGCTGGACAGAGAGTCACTGTCCGCAGGGGACCCCCCCTCCCCCGCCACTCGGGGAGTGTACAAACACACACATCAGGTACAGAAGCCGAATCGGAACTCTCCTGGGTCGGATTCTGCCTTCTGTCTGCGTGTGTTACACAGAATACTCAATGTTTTCAAGACAAGAAACTTAAAAGGCAATCTCTAATTCTTACGCCCCCGCTCCCAACTCCATATTTTCTCAACCGCCAGGTCAGGAGTGTTCAGGCAGCAAGCTTCTCTGCCCCTTGGTGTTTTTGGGGTCCCCCTCTCGCTCGGGGCTGTGGAGCTGGCTTTTCCCAAAGTGCATTGGTGTAACATTTGTGCAGCAGTTTTTGGCTCATAGAGCACCTTACAGGACTGGGAAGTATCAGGGCTCTCAATGCCTCCATGTCAGCTGGGTAAGAAAATAATGCAAACCCACTTCACAGATGAATCAACAGAGGCCTGGAGCGGGGAGAGATTTTGCCAAGCTAGTCGTTGAGCCCAAGTCGCCTGCCTTCTCTTTGTCCAGGCCTCAACCCCAGGGTTGTGGGAGGACGCCTGTCAGGGGAGGTGCCCCTGGAGAGGTGGGAAGTGCCCGCAGGAGCTGGGGACCCCCTCGCAGGCTGGGGAGAGGCGTTTTCGTCACAGCGAATCCTGTTTTCCGCTTGAAATCAGAGCTGAGGAACGCCGAGAGGGCAACATGCCATGTTCAAAGGAGGCGAGCAGGTGCGAAATTACACGGCTCCTATTTAATTATGTAAAATCCCATAATCCCTCAGGGAGTACGGGGGACACGAGGTGGTGATTTCCTCTCTCTTGTCATTTTGGAGTCAGTTTATTAAATGACAGAAAGAATAATGAGGCAGGGGAAGACGGAGAGAATTATGTGGTCAAAGAACTAAAGATGTGTCAGGCTTTACTGGTCCCCTCCTCCGACTCCTCCCGGGCTGCTCCCGGCTGCACTTGCACTTGCACTTGCACTTGCACTTGTTTTGGTGTTGAAACGGGCACGCGGCATCATGGGGCAGTGGGCAGCCTCTGCTACCAGGCTCTACACACTTTTATTTTGCAATTGATGGAGAGAGATGGAGAGCAAGAAGATGGACCGATGCTGCTGCGTGTCAGGGGCCGGATTGAGTCCCACCCCCCACCCCCCAAGCCCATCTGTGGAAGCCCTAATCCCCAGGTCCTCAGAAGGCAACTATATTTGGAACTAACACCTTTACAGAGGTGATTAAATGAGAACAAGGCGCTAAGCCAGTGTGATGGAGGCCCTCACAAGCAGAGGGAATTCAGTCACAGAGACACCAGGGGTGCACACACAGAGGACAAAGCCCACGTGGGGACACGGGAGAGGGTGGCCACCTGCAAGCCACAGGGTGAGGTCTCAGAAAGAACTAAGTCTCGCAACACCTTGACCTTGGGCTTCCAGCCTCCACAACCGTGAGCAAGTACAATCTGGCCAAGCCACCCAGCCTGCGGCATTTTTTTCCCAAGGCTCCGCAAAGTTGTACAGATACCTGAACGTGAAGGAGTGGCTTTGGACCTGAGAGCAGGTGCAGGCTGGAAGTTATGAGGCCCATGTTAGAAAAAGCCCACCTTGCCTGGAGGTGGGCTTCCCACGTGCTTCCGGGGAGGTCCCAGATGATAAAGAGGAGAAGTCACTGGGCACAGGAGGAAAGGCCACCCTTTTCATAAAGTGGCGAAGAACCTGGCCGGATTGTGTTCTAGCATCTGGTGGAAGTTAGAACTTGTGCATGCAGAACTCGGGCATGTAGCAGAGGACATTTTCAAGTAGAGTGTCAATGTCACTGGTTTCTCCTATGCTTAAGGGACACCAGGAGAAGAGAGAGTGAAATTGAGGAAGGAATTAGCAAACATAAAAGGAATCTAGACTTGAAGACTGAGAAAGTTCTCAGCATGCCTGTATGGCAGAAAAAGAGAGTCCATTCTGGCAAGAACGCCAAGGATGAGACTGGACACTTACATGATGAAAAGATTACAAGATCTGCCATCTGAGCAGAAGTCCCAGCAGCGTGGACTGGAGGGGACAGAGTTGGGACAACATGAAGGAAGGTCGTCAGACTTCTGGGATCTCACAGGATGAACCACTTGGGTTATCCAGATGTGGACATGTGTTATCTTGTCTCTTCCTCCATTCCAGAGGGCAGGGACAGCTCCTTAGTCTCCGTTGACCAGGCTGTCACTATCCAGGGCTTCTGTGGGGAGGCTACAAACCCTATGGATCTAGAAGACAGGGCTGGTGGGCCCAGAGGACAGGGCATCGAGTCAAAGAGGCTTGTGCTCAAGGTTTAAGATGTGGTGGAAATGCCCTGCTAGGTTTTGAACTTGCTTAGGATCCGTGATCCTTTTCTTCTTGCTGGACTCTCTGTTTTAAATGCGGATGTCTCTTTGATTCCCCTGTCATTGTTCCATTTCCAAAGCAGGAAACTTGTCTGGTTTCATAGAGGAATTTTGCTTAAAAATGAATCGTACTTGGAGTCTTACTCACACTTGATTGAAATGATATTTAGATGAGATTTGAAACTCTGATTTGATGCCAGAATGGGTTAAAACTTGCAGTCTGTCGGCATGGGGGTTAATGTATTCTGCATGTGAGAAAGGCGTGAATTTAGGAGGGATTTGGAGGGCGGCGTGCTATGGGCTGAATTGTGTCCCCCCACCAAATGCACATGTTGAAACTCTAACCCCCAAGGCCTCAGGATGTGGATGCATTTGGAGATGGAGTTTTCAAGAGGTGATTAAGTGGAAATGAGGCCATTCAGGTGGACATCAATCCTGTCTGACCGGTGTCCAGAAAAAAAGAGGAAATGTAGACACAGAGGAAAGACCATGTGTGGACATAAAAAGTGACCATCTACAAGCCAAAGAGAGAGACCTCAGAAGAAACAAAAATCTCCTGGCACCTTAACCTTGGACTATAGCCTCCAGAACTGTGAGAAATACATTCCTGCTTTCCATGATTTGGCTATTGTTGAAGGTACTGGTGTAAACATTGGGGCACATGTGCCCATATGAATCAGCACTACTGTATCCTTTGGATAAATTCTTAGCAGTGCTATTGCTGGGTCTAGGGTAGTTCTATTTTTAATTTTTTGAGGAACCTCCATATTGTTTCCCAGAGATGCTTCACCAGTTTGCATTCCCACCAACCGTGCAAAAGAGTTCCCGTTTCTCCACATCCTCGCCAACACCTGTTGTTTCCTGAGTCATTAATTTTAGCTACTCTGACCTGAGTGAAGTGATAGCCCAAATATCCATCAACTGATGAATGGGTAAAGAAGATGTGGTTTATATATACAATGGAACACTACTTGGCAATGAGCAAGAATGAAATCCTGCCATTTGCAGCAACGTGGATGGAACTGGAGGGTGTTATGCTAAGTGAAATAAGTCAGTTGAAGAAAGACAGATATCCTGTGTTTTCACTCATATGCGGAACTTGAAAAACTTAACAGAAGACCATGGGGGAAGGGAAGGGGAAAAATAGTTTCAGACAGAGAGGAAGGCAAATCCATAAGGACTCTTAAATACAGAGAACAAACTGGGCGTTGATAGGGGGGTGGAGGAGGGGGGAAATGGGTGATGGGCGTTGAGGAGGGCGCTTGTTGGGACGAGCACCGGGTGTTGTATGTAAGTGATGAATCACGGGAATCTACCCCCGAAACCAAAAGCACACTGTATTCACTGTATGTTAGCCAACTTGACAACAAGTTTATATTTAAAAAAAAATACACTCCTGATTTTGAAGGCCTCCAGTGGTATTTTGGTACAACAGCCTTAGCAAATTAGCAAGAGAGGACTAGATTTGGAGACGGGCTTACATCTCAATTCTGCCTTTACTAGCGGTGCGATTTCATCTCTTAGCCTACAGTGTCCTCATCTGTAAAATGGGATAAATAATCTTCCTCCCAATGGGTTTGCTAAGGAAGGAACACATGTGGAAGTACAGTGTCCGATGGTGTTCTTCTTTTTCCCTCTACCTTCAAAATATATTGTGAATCCATTTACAATCAATTCTTACTATTCATGGTAGTTAGGTTTTATAAAGTTACCAGAAACACTGGATTAGCCAACACTGAATAATGTGGTGCTGCTGGGGGAAATACAGGGTTAGGGTCCTGTGAGCTTCTGGTCAGGAGATTTTTATCAATAAATCGGGATAGAACTATGGTGCATGTCTCTATTTGAATGCAGCGTATTTAATACACAGTAAGGAGATTTTTATCAATTGATCAGTATAGAACTGTGTTTGGTGCACATCTCTCTGTGAACATGGCTTATTTAATATACAGTAAAACCTTGGTTTGCGAGCATAATTCATTCCCGAAACATGCTCGTAATCCAAAACACTTGTATATCAAAGTGAATTTCAGGAACCATTGGCTCAGTTGTGATCACGTGATGTTGGGCATCACGTACGACTAGTATTGCAACACATCGCTCGTTTTTCAAGTTAGAATTTGTGAGCCATGTTCGCTCGTCTTGCAGAGCGCTTGCCCAACAAGTGGCTCATGAGCCAAGGTGTTCCTGTGTATTGTTGACGTGTTAACACTGAACTCGCAGCCAACAGCACTGTAACTCCTACCTGAACAAAATCGGTCTGAGGCATGATTTTTCTCCATAAGGCACATCAGAACTCAAAATTAGGAAACACTGACACTAACCTTTGGGGCGAGTTTAAATGGGAATGTGGCCGACAAAACCCGCAAGGATGAGAACAGCATGGCACCGAGGGACATCGAAAGAACCCTTGTTCACATCTGGGACACGAGGCAGCTGAGAACACGCAGGTCAGTGACTCCAAAGTTTTGCTGCTCTGAAAATGTCTACAACTGATGGGGAAAGTGAGGCTGGTATTGATTTGGGAGCTGCAGAGAAATCTCCGCAAGCAGGCAGGTTTGCAGGTACCGAGTCCGCGAATAAGGAGGACCCACTCTCCTTCCCTTGGTCTTCCCTGTCCGAGCCAGCCGGATTAGTGTGCTAGCTCCCTAACTCCGCTCCCTGCTCCCTTTGCACCCACACCGCTGAAAGATTTCCTACGCAGCAGCCAGAGTCAGCCCGTAAAAATTAAAAGGGCAGGAAAAAGAAGATAAAAACAGAGAGGGGGGCAAACCATAAGAGACTGTTAAATACAGAGAACAAATTGAGGGGTGCTGGAGGGGTGGGGGAGGGGCTAAATGGGTGACGGGCATTTAGGAGGGCGCTCGCTGGGATGGGTGCTGGGCATTACATGGAAGAGATGAATCACTGGGTCCTCCTCCTGAAATCAAGACCATACTGTATGTTAACCAACTTGAATTTAAATAAATAAATTTTAAAAATAAAAATAAAAATAAATCCATAAAAAACACCTGCTGTCATGAGTCCAGTGCTTTCTTATTCCACTTAGAATGAGGTCCAGCTGCCTTCTCTGAAGGTCAAGGCCCCACGTGATTGACCCTGCCCCTCCCTCCACCCCCCCCACCCCCGCCCGCCACCTGCCTTCTCTGCTCCATTCCCATCTTGCTTCTCCAGGAACCAGCAAGCGAGGCCCATCTCCCTTGACTTTCCTCCTTGCCATGTGTGTAGGGCTTATGGTCCCCGTTCATTCAGGCCTCTGGTTCAGGGTCCCCTCCTCAGAGAGTCCCACCAGGTCCCCCCTGCCCGAAACAGCCCCTCCTCTCCCTCTAGGTACCCTCACTCTGCTTTATTCTCTTCCATTGAATTGGTCACCAAGCCCATCTTTAGTACCTGACTTCATCAGAAGGTAAGGCCAATGAGGCAGAGATTTAGGGTGTTACTGTTGATTTTGGTTTTGTTCCTCCTTGTGATATGGCTGGGACCCCAGGGAGATTCCCTGTGAGTCGATGACACTGACCAGCTAGACATATGGCCCATGCGAACCCGGGTGCCAGCCCGCTGAGGCTGCTGTCTGCACACAGGGATATTTCAACTCTCCCTGCATCAGCTTACTCTCCAGAGCACCCATGTCCAGGATGCATCTGTGGATTCTGCCTATGTCAACACTTCTACATGATGCCTCAGGACATTTGTCATCCTCAAGGAGACTCCATGCCTGTCCTTGGCAGCCTACGTAGGCAGGCTGGAGGGCCCAAGGTGGGGTGTTTGCTAGCCTCCCATGCTTCCCCTTCTAATCTCTGTAACCAACTGGAACCTCTGCTTAGGAGTCCGCAAGATGGTAGAGACGTGGATTCCACTTGCAACCCAAAGGATTTAGCTTAGACCCAGGGGAGATGCATGGAGCAGGGGAGAAAGATGCACTCCCACCATGCACACTGAGGGATCTGCAAGCAGCCAAGATGGCCCCAGGGCTGGTGGGAGTCATGGCACCCGTCTTGGCCCTTGGGGGTGCCCAGGAGTGGCCTGGGCGGCCTCCATTCTCCAGCTACCTTCCCCGAGCACAAGTCCACAGTCCCCTCTGCTCATGGGAACCCTGGCATGGTGAGCTGCACTTTTCAATCATTTTAATTCCATATTGATTATGTAAAAGTGGCCCTTTCTTTACGGTGTCACCGCTGAGCAGGAATTGACTGCACGGAGGAAGGGCTCCGTGCCAAGCAGCGCTAATAAGGCACTGTCTCTGGTAAGTGCCCGGGGAGGAAGCAAGCAGCTGGCCATCGGCCTTGACCGCTCCCTCGGATCCTCCAGGAAGGAGGCGCGGTCGCCAACACCCTCCATCCGTGTGCTCCTCCTGTCAGAGTCCACTCTGTGGTGTGATATTATAATTGCAGACGAGCAGCAAAATATCTGCATAGCAAATAGCACCGTTTCCCAGGGACCGTTAGAGAGCTCGATCTAGAGCCCAGAAAGCGTCAGCCCCGGGATGGCTCAGAAACACGGCGGAGCCATCACGGATTGTGGGCTGGGTGTGCAATGCGCTTGCTTTCTTTTTATGTTTGGTAAAATAATGAGGAAAATTCCAATAATAGCTGCCCTATATTGCGCGTTTATTGCACGGCAGGCTTATTCCATACACTTGGCGTGGGTAATTTTATTTTATCCTTACTGCGGCTTTATGAGCTCCGATTTATGCATAAGGAGCTCAAGCACGGAGAAGTGAAGTAACTTGCCGCGATCACACAGTTCCTGAGTAGAAGACCCGGATTTCAACGCTGGCTTGTTTAACAAACGTTAGGTTAACACAGCTGACATCAGACAGGGAACGTGCCCAATAAATTCTGCATTCGAGTTATTACCGTAGGTAACTGTTTTAGTGTTTCTCTACCTTGTTCCTTAATGGCCCCCTTCCCTCATTGTATATATATAATATTATATATTAATATGTACATATATATTAATGTTTATTTTTGAGAGAGAGCAAGTGCACGCAAGCAGGGAGGGGTAGAGAGAGAGAGAGGGAGACAGAGAATCCCAAGCAGGTTCCACATTGTCAGCGCAAAGCCTGACTCCGGGGTTTGAACTCACCATGACCTGAGCTGAAATCAAAAGTCGGATGCTTAAGGGACGGAGCCACCCAGGCGCCCCTCCCTGATTATATTTTAACAGCATAGATGTACTATGGATCTATTTGCAGACTGTGTCCCTTAGGGGACCCATAAGCCGGTGTCACAGCGAAGGTTTCTTTGCGCCCTGTTGAGAATACAAGCACTTTATAAATAAGACTTGCAGGGAGTTTGATATGGTTCCCTATAAGTTCTAAGCAATTTGGATATACATCAATTAATTTATTTAAGAAGCTTATGGCACACCTGGGAGGCTCAGTCGGTTAAGCGGCTGACTCTTGATTTCAGCTCAGGTCGTGATCTCACAATTCATGAGTTTGAGCCCCGAGGCAGGCTCTGTGCTTGTTGCCAGAATGTGCTTCAGATCCTGTCTCCCTCTTTCTGCCCCTTTTCTGCTCTCTCTTTCTCAAAAATAAATAAACATTTTTTAAAAAAGGAAGTATATGTTGTATTCAACAGGTGAAGAAAGCAAGACACAGAGAGATTGAGAATTTTGCCTGAGTTGCCACAGCCTGTTAATAAATGAGGCAGGACTTGAACTCAAACAGTGTGGCTTCTGAGTACAGCCCCTATAACCACTACACCAGGCCTTCAGATCTCTGGCATTTGCTGTTTTCCCGGAAGTAAGATGTTTATATGTTTCCCACAACCTCTGATGGAAGCGTAACCAGTATCCTCATCCTTGGATATAAGAGGAAATCGAGGTCTGGGAAAGGAGGAGAGACCCACAGACCCCGGGCTACGAGGAGGTGGGTCATGGTGGGCCTACATCAGAGTCACCCTTCCTCGGACCCTGAGCACACCTTCCGTTGGGCAGATCAAGTTTTTTTTTTTTTTAATTTTTTTTTAATGTTTTTATTTATTTCTAGGAGAGAGAGAGAGACAGCGTGAGCAGGGGAGGGTCAGAGAGAGAGGGAGTCACAGACTGAAACAGGCACCAGGCTCTGAGCTGGCAGTCAGCACAGAGCCCGACGCGGGGCCCGAACCCACGAACCACGAGATCCACGAGATCATGACCTAAGCGAGAGTCGGACGCTTAACCGACTAAGCCACCCAGGCGCCCCTGAGCAGATCAAGTTTTGTCCCTTCATTATCTGCAGGCCATGCTGTGTGCCTTGGGGAATGCCGCCCTCTGTGTAACACAGCGATGGCCATCCGCCCCCCCACCCCCCCGCCCAGCCCCCACTTCGCAGAGAAAGTTCCATCTCATTAGTCAAATTAAAACTTACTTCTGAACTTGGGATATCTGTGTGATAGACTTCAAGTAAATTATCATTTTATTTATAGCTTCCCGTCTTCCAGAGACTTACACGGCGGTATGTTATTTAGCCCATAAAAAAAATTAAAAAAATAAAATAAAATAAAATGACACCTCGAGCAGCACTGTAACTAATTAGAGAGACTTCCAAACTGCTGTTAATTCGAGAAGCTGAAATGTGCACCAGCAGCCAGCCTGAGTTCCCGGGGAGGACAGACTCACACTGCTGCGGGGCTCGGATTTCACATTAAGTCAAACAATTATCTTGACGGGTTGAGTGAGCCCCGCAAAGTGCCACTGTAATAAAATCCTCAGTCCCCTCACCGACGCCCTGGCGCCTGCCCGGGGAAGGCTGGGTGACGCAAGGGAGTTTCCTCTGCACCTGGAGCTCTGCGTTCTCGAAACCCAGATGTCCTCGGATCCTCCTGATATCTATTCCGGAGGCTCAAACAAGTGGCCCAGAGCCTTGGACGGGAGGCTTAGGAGTGACAGCAGCCGGAGAAGAAGCAGGCAAGCTGGGTTCCTTCCCATTTGTTGGAAACTCACTTTTCTTTATTTGTTTTGTCCGCCAGCACGATTGCTAGTTTTTGTTTTATTCGAACTAATTTTACAGTTAGATGGGGGCTGCAAAAATAGAATGGAAGATTTTAGTTCCCATGCACCTGTCCGCCAGCTTCCCCTGCATCTTGTGTAACCGGGGACTGCACTGCGTCAGGCACTCTAGGTGCCCGGGATACATGTGTCACGATAAACAGACGCAAACGTGGTCTTCATGGAGTTCATGGGTGAGTGGGGAGACACAGCCTGCGACAGACCCACGCCCTGCATGGGTCACAAGCTGCATCTCTCAGATGCGTAAAAGTCGGCATTGGTGACTAGTGGCCAGTCCAATAAACTCTGGCAATTAATGGGATGGGTCAAGGTGTGAGTCACTTTGCTGACTCTGGACCACAGAGGACAACGGGGAAGGTGGGCTGGCTGGGTGGCCAGGAGGGGGCTGAGCACAGGGGCACCCTGGGATCTCAAAGACCTGCATGAGGACCCTCCTACGTGTGCATGTGCTATGGGGTGAGCTGCTCAGCATTGACGTTGGAGAGTGGATGCAATTCAGTTTCATGAAAGATGCTGTGTGTCAGGGCAAGGCAGGGAGGGTTAATGAATAGTAGAGGCACCATTTGTTCCTCTGGACAATTGGAGTCACATCCTGACAGTTCTTCACCTCCATCTTTGTCCATCTGGATCGCTTCTCTACCTGGCAGCCAGCGGGACCCCGTTTAAAATGCTCAGTCAAATCCTGTCCCTCCTCTCTCTAGAACCTTCTGCAGCCTCTCTCTCTCACTCCAGCCACAGAAACCCTGTGGTTGGACCTCCTCCCCACTGCTCTCTACCCCTTCCTGGGCTGCTCCTGGGACAGGCCAAGCAGCTCAAGCCTTGGGGCCTTGGCCCTTGTTGCCTCCTCTGCTTAGGAGGCTCACTCCCAGATCCCTGCAAAGCCTGCCCCCTCACTTCATTCACTTCTAGTTTCCACTGTCACCTCCTCAGAACCATCCTTCCTGCCTGTCTGATGCCAGCAGGGCACCTTGCTTTGTCTTCCTTCCCAGCACTTCTTACAGCCTGATAAAGTTATGGCTTTGATGCTTTTCTCTGTCTCCCTTCTGCCTCATAAGCTGAGAGCACACGGTCTGTCCTCACTGCTCTACCCCATGCCTGACATGGTGCTTGGCCCAGGGGAGGCTCCTAAGGCATGTTCATGCAGAGAATTCTGTATGAGCTCTGCCTTCCTCCCCTCTACCCTCCCTACCCTCCTCTCCTTCCCTCCTTTCTTTCCTTCCTTCCTTCCTTCCTTCCTTCCTTCCTTCCTTCCTTCCTTCCCATTAAGCTATTGCTTTGAGCCACCATGTTGCTCCTGGTATGAGAAGGGCCTTTTTGAATACTGTGGTTTAGGGCCCCTTTGTGGCCCCACCGAAGTCTCTTGGCCTCACTGGAGTGAAACACTGAAGTGGGGATGGTGTAGGTCACATGCCCCTTTGAGCTCCAGTGACAAACACCTCCCGGCCAAGCCCTCTGCGCCTACTTCCCCCCAGCCCAACGGGAGTGGCACCCGCACACGTTCACCAAGGCCTCTGGCTCCTTCCCTGCAAGACCCTTTTGTTTCCCGTCCTTTCCTCTTGACCCCATCAAGACTTTTCCAGGAGGAAAACTCAAAACAGCCACTCACTTAATCCATTCTTCCTGTATCTCTCAGGGCAGGCGAGGGAGGAGCATGTGGACATGGGGGATGCGGGGGTGTGGGGGTGTGGCAGGGTCGGGGGCAGGCAAGTCAGGCCAGGCTGATTTCGGGGCGTCTTGCATTCACTGGAGAAACCGTGTGTTATTCCTGTTCCGTGGGGCTTCCTGGTAGTCGGGGCAGCGGACGGGGACTTGCCCTTCTCTTGGGTTTCTGGATCCAACTAGAAGACCTGCCCCGAGCAGAAGCGACAGGGGCAGCCAGAGCATCGGGGGCCAGCACACTGCTGCGGCAGCCTGATGCAGTAGTGATGTGAGCACCATGATCGTAACCGTGGCCGCCTTTACCCGACAGGACCTCTGGCCTGGGCACCACGTTAACACGCCACTTCAGTAACCCCTCCAGCGCCCCAGGGAGCTAGTAACACCTCCGGTTTGACAGATAAGGAAACCCTGACGCTCTTAGAGCTAAGAAGCATCAGAGCCAAAATTTGAATAGTCTGATGCACCATTCAGAAACTCAGTTCTGAGGCTCAACAACCAATGTTTCAGAATCACGGCCCTAGGCATGTTTTACTTCACTTGCAAACACACGATGCTTCCTAACTACATCGGTTTGCCAACGTTTCAAAAATGAGCGATTACAAAACGGCAGCTTCTTATTTTTACTTTTTGGCTACCTATTTTAAAATACTTTTAGACTTGGGGCGCCTGGGTGGCTCAGTTGGTTAAGCGCCCGACTTTGGCTCAGGTCATGATCTCACGGTTCGTGGGTTCGAGTCCCATGTCTGCACAGAGCCCGGAGCTTCCTTCGGATTCTGTGTCTCCCTCCCTCTCTGCCCCTTCCCTGCCTCCACTCTCTCTCTCTCTTGAAAATAAATAACCATTAAAAAGTTTTTAAAAATATTTTTCGATTGACAGTAAATCATGAAAATAGTACAGAAAAAGTCCCTTACCCCTTGCCTCAATGTCCCCACATGCTAAATATCTTGCATAACAGGATGTTATCACACCAGGTAACTGGCACTGGTGCGACACTATTCATACACTGCAGAATGTGTGTCATTCTGCTAGTTGGTAACGCACCTGTATTTTGAGGAGGTGACTCGAAATAAAAAGTATGAAATTCAGATACCTGTGAAAAAAAATCTACCTCTGAGAACCCAGAACCAGATTTTGAGATCTGGAGAGATCAGCTGGAATGGAGTGAAGGCTTCCTCATTGTATTTGGTTTTAAGTGTATTTATTTATTTTGAGAGAGTGCATGTGGCGAGCAGGGGAGGGGCAGAGAGAGAGAGAGAATCCCAAGCAGGTTCTACACTGTCAGCCTAATGTGGGGCTCAAACTCACAAGTCATGAGATCATGACTTGACCCGAAACCAAGAGTCTGACACTTAACCAACTGAGCTACCCAGGTGCCCCAAAGCTGTCTCATTATAGAGGGGTGTTGGGTCTTCATTTTTCCATGATCCTGTGCTAGTTGACCTCACTCAGGTACGTCCGCAGCTGGGCCTCTGAAGGCATTTGTGCTTGCTGCTCAGCAGCTTCTTAGGTGCATAGAAAAATGTCTCAGTGAAAGAATTCCACGGTGTGATACACCCCCACCCCCGCCACCGTCATCTATTGCCAAGCCATGACCATCTGACAAGAGATTGGTTAACCAGAAAGCTTGTGAGGTGGGAAAGGATTCGTCTCCTTCTCTGGGACTCCACTGCAGAAATGGGAGCCAGTGGGTAGATGTAATTGGGATGCTTTAGGAGGTGGTGAGCCTTCTGGCATTGGAGGCATTCAAGAAGAGGCTGAGACGCCACCTGTTGAGGGTCCCAGAGAAAAGATCTCTGTTGAAAGAGGCAGGTGAGATGATATTATTCTTAGCACTATTTTAATCCTGAGATGTTTGGGTTCTGATTGTGTAACTGGACTACTGAAAGTTAAAGTGTGTGTGTGTGTGTGTGTGTACACTCATTAGCTCCTTAAATCCTCACGAAAGCAATCTGGGCTGGAAACTATTATTCTGCCCGTTTAACAAAAATAAAAATACAAATAAAATAGAACTGCTTGAGAGGCCAAACAGTGTGTCCAAGTCTGAATTCAAACTTCTGTTGTCCTTGGCTCCAGAGTGTTCACTCTCTAGACATTCCACTGCCTCCCCAGTAGAGAATTCTCCTTCGTTTCCCTGAGAAAGGAGGACACAGCCATCCACGGGCAGCTGGCACGGGAGTCGGGAGTCGGTGGTGCACTTAGTACCTATCCAGCCCTGTTGTTGCCAATCCTGATGATTTAGAAATTCTAGCCTGAGTACTGGAGTAGAGCTAGAACCTCCGGGAGTGATCTTTTCTCTTTTTTTAGCTTGTTTATTTTATTTTGAAAGAGAGAAAGCACGAGCAGGGGAGGGACAGGGAGAGAGGGAGAGAGAGAGAATACCAAGCAGGCTCTGCACTATCGACGTGGAACCCAATGTGGGGCTTGAATCCACGAACACATGAGATCACAACCTGAGCAGAAACCAAGAGTTGGATGCTTAACCAAATGAGCCACCCAGGTGCCCCAGACACCACAAGTGCTGATTACAAATGAAAATCTCAGGCCCCAGACCTGGGAGTTTTGATTCAGAAGATCTGGGCTTGGAGCCTAGAAATGTGGTTATTCTGAAGTCCAGCAGCTGGGAAGGAAACGGCTGCCCTGTACAGCACTGGGACCCAACATGATGACCTTGGGAAATGCATCCCCTTATGTAAGCCTTCCTTCTTCCATTTCCTTAAGCTCCTAGAGATGAGTGTGTAGCTGCTCCCATGTGCAGCACATTCTGTGCTGGGCACTGAGGAATCATCGCTGAACCAAACGGACTAAATAAAGAAATAGACCCCCTCACCCTCATGAAACTCATGGCCCAATGGGGACGGCTTTACTTATTTTGAATTAGACTCTATATTCCAAGGGAGGAAGGGGTAAGTGGAAATTGAAGGATTCTAGGGAAATTTCAAAAGTGACTGCTAGCAGTTGGGAGGGACACGACATGGGGAGTGACCACTCACGGGTATCGGGTTTCTTTCCGGGGTGATGAAAACATTCTGGAATTCGACAGTGGTGATAGATGTACAACCCTGAGCATGTACTAAAGACCGCTGTCCACTTTAAAGGGGTGGATTGTGGGGCTCCTGGGTGGCTCAGTGGTTGAGCGTCGGACTCTTGATTTCAGCTCTGGTCGTGATCTCAAGGTTAATGAGTTCAAGCCCGGCATTGGGCTCTGTGATGACAGCCCAGAGCCTGCTTGGGATTCTCTCTCTCCTTCTCTCTCTGCCCCTCCCCTGTGCGCTCTCTCTCTCAAAATAAATAAATAAACATTAAAAACAACAAAAGGGTGGATTTTAGGGTATGTGAATTACACTAATAAAAAATAGATAAAATCTATAAAAATTAGTGAATACAGGTGTGGAGAATCCAGATCCTGCTTGCATTGCCGGTCGGGATGTAAATAGCTCTGGGAAAACTGTTTGCCAGTTCCTTTCAAAACTAAAAATGGACTTACCATATAAACCAACCAACAGTTGAACTCTTGGGCATTTCTCCCGGAGAAATAAAGGCTTATTATCATTCACGAACTTGAACACAAATGTTCACAGCAGCTCTACTCATAATAGCCCCAAACCGGAAACCGCTCAGATGTCCTTTAATGGGGAAACTGTTAACCACACTCTGGTTCATCTACATCATGGAAAACAACTCAGGTGTGACAAGAATGAACTATGGGTACACAGAACAACTTGGAGGAATCTCAGGAAAATTATGCTGAGATTTTAATTTCCCCCCAAAGAATGATTCTGTTTATGTAAATGTTTATGAAATAATCTCATAATAGAGTTGATTAGGGATGGCGGTGGCTATGAAGACGTAACACCAAGGAGTTTTCTGATGGGCCAGTTGAGTATCTTGATGGCTACAAATGTGGCCTAATTGCCAACAGCTACACACACACACACACACACACACACACACACACACACACACACACACGTGTACAGGTAACAGATGAAATCTGAACAGGACCTGTGGAGTCTGGATTGGGTCAATGTCCATTCCTAGGTTTTGGCCACGTGCTATAGTTGTTTAAAGTGGGACCACGCTTCTAGCTCTGCAGAAGCCCAAGGAAGCAGACATTCCCTGGTCATTTCTTTTCAGCCTTCCAAGAATCTATAATCATTTAAAAATAAAAAGTTCCAAGAAAGTGGCTAAAAAAAAATTAGAAGCACCAAATCAGTGTGTTCAGGATTCTGTTATTTATAGAAAATAGGCAGAAAAATGTTACATATGAATTTTTCTGTAGTCGCCTAAAACACCTGGATATACAAAGAGATGATAACATTCGTCTAATGGGAATGACAACTGAGTGGCGGGGGGACAGAGGTGAGCAGGGAATGTCTGCTGTACCCTTTTTCGTGTCTTTAGAATTTTGAGCCATGTGCATAGATTCCCTATTGATAAATAAATATAAACATGATTTAACCGGGGGACTTCCACTTTTGGTATGATGGAGCGGAAACACATGCCTTTCCCTCTTCTCCCTATTAAGTACAGATAACCCCCCTGGACATTATATATAAAATAAACATGAGAAGCCTCGAAAAGGTGGAGAGAAGGAGGTGCCCGAGTGGCTCAGTTGGTTGAGTGGTGACTCTTGATTTCGACTCAGGTCATGAGGTCACAACTTCTGAGATCGAGTCTCACATCGGCCTCTACACTGACAGCACGGAGCCTGCTTGGGATTCTCTCTCCCCCTCTTTCTCTGCCCCTCCCTGCTCTCGCACTGTCTCTCCCTCTAAATAAATTAATTAATTTGAAAAATAAATAAATAAAAGGTGGAGAGAAGGAGGCAGACTGTCCAGGGACCTTAAAACCTCAGGAAGAACACGGTGGTGAGGTCCCTGGGGTCTCATCCTGCATCACAGATCCAAGACTATGTAGTGGGGAACCAGCCAGAGATGCCAATTCCATTTCCACCAGCAAAGGTTGGGGAGAGAGCCTAGATGTCTACCCTTGGCAGGCTGTATTGAGGTGGCCCAGACACCTCTGCTGGGGTGAAATCCATGTAGGGAGCTGGGACTTTCTCATATACTCAGAGGAATGAGTTGCTCATTTACCTCCTTGCTGGGATAGCATCCAAAGAGGCTCACAGAGAGTCAGGTCTTAGACCTCTGCTCAGCATCGATGAAGCCATCGATGCTGTAGTATCAGAGGAGGTGACATAAGGAGCAGTAACATGGCTCGTTGCCCCCTCCCAGGGAAGCTGAACTCCCAGCCCCACCCACCAGCAACAGGGATGCCCCTTCTCCACTGTGGATCAGTGGGGGCGAAGCAGAGAATCTGGAATTCCATTTTCCTCATGGTGGTAGTGAGGTGATGTCCCCTCTTTCCCAACTGGAGAAGCACCAGAGGAAGCCTCCTAACACACAAAATCTAAATAAGATCCAGAGTCCTATAAGGTAATATTTAAAAATGGCCAGGTAACAATCAAATATCACTCCTTAGACAAACACTCAGGAATATCTCAACTTGAATGAAAAAAAGGCAGCTGACACAACCCGGCTCCGGGAAGGCAGAGATGTGGAGGTAAGTAGCTGACAAGTAGGTTAAGTAGCTGTTGTAAAAATGCTTCAGCGAGGAACGGCAAACCCCACTGAAACAAATGAAAATATAGGAGGTCTCAGCCAAATAGAAATTCTTAGTCAAGAAATATGATATGGAGAAGAACCACATGGACATTTTAGAACTGCAAACATAAAAAAAAAAGATGAAATAAAAACTCAGTGCATCAGCTTAGCAGTAGAATAAAGAGGAAAAAAGAGGAAAATGAACTTAAAATAAAAATTACCCAGGGGAGCCTGGGTGGCTCAGTTGGTGGAGCATCTGACTTTGGCTCAGGTCATGATCTCATGGTTCGTGAGTCTGAGCCCCATGTTGAGATCTGTGCTGACAGCTCGGAGCCTGGAGCCTGCTTCAGATTCTGTGTCTCCCTCACTTGCTGCCTCTGCCTTTTCATGCTCTGTCTCTCCTTCTCTCAAAAATAAACTTTAAGCATAAAAAATAAAATAGAAATTACCCAATCTGAATTCAGAGAGAAAATAGATGGGGGAAAAATCCCAATGAACAGAACCATAGAGACATGTGGCTTATAACAAAATACCTAATTCCTTGGGTCATCAGAGTCTCAGAGGAGAAGGAAAAGAGTGGGGATGTAAAACTACGCCAGGAAATGATGGATAAAGCCCCCAGCTTTGGCAGAAGACATAAATCTACAGATTCAAGAAAATGAGTGAATTCCAAACAAAAGAAATCCAAAGAAACCTACAGCAAAGTTATAAAATAAGCCAAAATGAAGTTCAAAGAAATGCAATCATGTAGTATGTGTTCTCTGTCCCTCAGGGAATACAACCAAAAAAGTCACAGAAAAATCTCTAAACATTCAGAAACTGCACACCACACTTCTAAATGATCTGGGGTCAAAAGGGAAATCTCAAAAAAAATTTTTTTAATGTCTTTAAATGAAAGAAGATGACTACCCAATATGTCCAAATTTGTGGTGCACAAGTAGAATAGAGCTAAGAGAGATGTACATGGCCTCTAATGCTTATAACATTAAAAAAATAGCCTAAATTAATAATTTAAGCTTTTGCCTCAAGAAACTAGAGAAAGAAGACAAAATAAGCCAGCGCAAGTCGAGAGAAGGAAATAATCAAGATAAGAGCAGAAATCAATGGAACTGAAAACAGAAAAACAATAAGGTAAATCAAATAAAACCTTGTTCTTTGAAAAGCTCACCGTAATTGACAAGCCTCTAGTGAAACAGACAAAGGGGAATAAAAAGCAGAGAGAAATTACAGGTATTAGGAATGAAACACCAGGTGCTGCCGCAGACCCTGCCGTCCTCGAAGGAATTAGAAGATAAGAAGTGAGTCTAGGTGGTGATGTGACGTATGTCCAAAGCAGAGACTGGGACTTGGACACAGGTGGTTTAGATGGAAGAAGATCCCATGAAGCACAAGTGAAGGAGAGGAGAAGGTGGGGCAGGGAAGGTAGGAGAGTCATGGAGGGTGCTGTCGTGAGTGGGTCGCTGCCGAGGGCGCCTGGGACTCAGCCCTTCTGGAGTCCCTCGACCTACCTCAGTATGGTCCCAGGCTGGGCCGCCGTCCACTGGCCTCCCACCCCAAGTCCCATGATGCACCACACAGGAGAAAGCCAGGCAGAGAAGACGAGAGTCTCGACAGCTTCTCAGGGGGCTTAAGCCTGGGCATGGATAGCACCTGCCCTGGGCGCAGGTCATGATCCATGAACCAGTTGCAGTTCACACTTGAACTCAGTCTGCTTCTTCATATGCCCTTAGAGCCACAGACCTCAGAACCTGTCAGCTGACAGCAGAGAGAGGTGCAGACAGCATGGGCCTCTTGGAGATGAGCATTATTCTGGGGTTAACAGAAGGATGATCACCTCCCCTTTTCAAGATGAAGAAACTGAGGCTCAGAGATCTTACCTGCTGAAGTAAGGAGTCTCGAACCTCCCGGGTTTTTTTTTTTTTTTTTTTAATTGCTTCTCCTAGAGGCCAGGACGCAGCAAATATTTGCTAAGTACACATGTTAATTTGCTAAGTAATCGGTTCTTCCTCATCCCAATGGACAACTACGAAGCGGAGCTTTAAAATATTCTACTTACTCACTTCCAGCCACATCTCCAAGGAGAAGAGCCAGAGCTTGTGCCCCAGCTGGCCGTTTCCTCGAGATGAAATCTGTCAGCGTCAGACAGAGAGATGCTGAGAGGTCGTGTTTTCAGGCATGTGGAGCTCCCCAAGTAGAAAGACTCAAAGATCCCTCTTCTTTGCATCGCGGGGGCTCCTTGGGGGCTCACTTGGGGTCCAGCAAGCATGCCATTCACCCTGGAGGCCACGGGCCAGTGTGAGATAAGCATGGAAAGGCCCGGATGGGGACTTTTGTGCAGCCATGGCAGACGGGCAGGTGCGTGTGAACTCAGAGGAGCTGTTATAGTCTTTTCAGTAGGCTGAGGGAACCCAGGGAGGGTGTCCTGGTCGTGACTTTGACTCCTCTTTGATATTATTCTTCCCTCATGGTTCCAGCCGAAGGGTGACCACGTTCATACCGCACGTAGCCCTCACATTCAAGGTGGATCAGGAAATCCAATCCGTGGCTAGGATGATTGACTCCGTCTCTCGAAGACTATGAAGTAAGACACACAGGACCTGCCGTCGGGCGGTGGTGAGAGCTCGGGCTGGCAGGGCCGTGTGGAATTAGGGTCAGGGCTGGGAAGTTTGCAGCTCAGGGTTAGAGGGGGTTGAGGAAGCCATAGTTTCCAGAAGGCATTCTTTCTATCAAAAGTGACAGGGACTTAAAAGCAAATTAACTTACACACAAGAAGCGGGTTCACAAGCAACTGTGAAATCGACCAGAATGTAGGCTTCAGGCAGTGCTGGATGCAGGGCTCATGTGGTGTCATAGAAGCTATTTCTCTCTTCACAGCCGAGCTTTGCTCTACTCCGTGCAGCCCTGACTCTCAAAGACGACTTATCCTGACGGTTGCAAGATGACTCCCAGCTATTCCACAAACCTACATCGCCCATCTTTGGAACCTCATGGTAAAGACAGAGAGCGTTTTCCCAAGGTGCCCCAGCCAAAGCGTCTTATTGACTCTGGTTGGATCATGAGACTGTCCTTGAACCAGCTTCTGGGACCAAAGGGAACACAATGAGTGGATTGGCTAAGGTGGTCAGTGTGGCCTTAACCAAGTCGTATGGTCTGATGCAGAGAAGGAGGGGGTCCTCAAACATCTGGAAGAAGAGTGAGATGGGGCATACGTCCCTACACCTTTGCTAAATGGAACGTGGATGGATGCTGAGAGGGAAACAGAGCCTCGGGCGAAAGAGAGACAAGGTAGCCTGGTCAGACAGAGAGGGATAGAGAAAGACCAAGGAAGGGAAGAGAGACAGAGTCTCCCTTAGACCTTCATTTTCTCAGTTTTATGCTCATCCCGAAGTCCCAAGTATGGTTGCTATCTTTGCCTCTACAGTGAGCCTCCTCTCTTTCTCCAGATGGGTGTCTGTTTCTTACCACCACCAGCCCCAGGCTTAGACACATGCTGGCCTCCCCCGGCCGCTCGGACAGATGGCTGGGTTCACACAACAGTGAGGGAGACCCTGTGTCTAGATGCACTTTAATAGATGAATCATGAGCTCTCACGATTTCAGCATTAATTTCTCGAAGTACAATTGTCTCCCCCGTTACTAAGCACTGTTAGTCCTAATTAGCCAGTTTGCAGGCAATTTTTCAACCTATCAAGTAGTGAAATAAAATAATGAGCTCGGCTGAGGAAGACTGGAAAGGCAGCGAGTTCACTAGGGAACTGGCGTTTTATTACCAATTCCACTCAGGGTTAAGCTACAGGCTTTTTGGGTTTTTTTCTTCCCCTACTTTCCTCCTAATTGTACCTTCAAGTCAGGAGAATCATGTCAGGATATTAAGATGAAAGATACCTCTATGTTTCCCTTATAAACGAGCTCAATTTAATTCATGATTACACCCAGTTAATTTGGATGCTTTAATGATCCTGTTCGCAGCGACAGGAAATCAGATTGAATGCGTTATGCCCACCTCATTCGATAACATCTCTAAGGAGTTTCTCTACTGGAACAAGCAAAATATTAAAAATCCTCTTGCTGTGTTTCCAGATATGTCTTTGGACTTTGACATTCTTTCATTTTAAGATGACTCGAGTTAACCAACAGAAAGCGTGAGTACGAGGAAAGAGAGCAGATCAACTTGTTAAAATTCCGAGTCCTAAGTCTTCATGATCTGGCCTTGTCTGTCTTTCCACTCTCCCCTTCTGGACCTCGTACATCAGGTGCTTAATACACGCCCGGTGTAAGAACTCTCTCCTTAACTTAGCGCTCCTCATGTTGTGTCCACTGCTGGTCCCCAGGGGGCGCTGCTTCCCCTTGAGCACACTAGGGAGAAAAGATTTGCAGAAGATATCTGATCCTGATCGAGGACTGTGGTCTGAAATATAGAAAGACCATAGAAAGGGCGCAAGAAAACTTAACAGTAAGAAAACAAACGACCTGATTAAAGAGAAGCCAAAGTAACAGACACCTCACCCAAGAAGATCTAGAGACGGCAAGTAAGCATATAAAAAAAAAAAAAAACACTGTATGTTAACTAGAATTTAAATAAAAACTTGAAATTACCAAAAAAAAAAAAGATGTTCCGCATCGTATGTCATCAGGGAAAAGGCAAATTAAAATAACCATGAACTACCACTACACACCTCCTTGAATGGCCCAAATCGCATACACTGAAAACACCGAGCACTCTGGTGACCATGTGGAACAATGGAGACTCTCTCCTGCTGTGGGAATTCAAAAATGGAATTTTTGGAACTATGGAAGACCGTCATACACTGCTAACCATACGCTTGCCATATGACTCAGCAGTCCTGTCCCGGATATTTACGCAAATTCCCCTCGGGAACCATGTCTGCACAGAATCTTGCACCTGGATGTTTGTAGCAGCCAGACCCAGAAGATACCAAGGTGCCATTCCATGGGAGAAGGGATAAATCCATTGTGGTATATCCAGGCAACACATTGTTATGCGGTGCTAAAAATAAGTGAGCAATCGGGCTATGAAGACATGGAAAAAATTTCAATGTGTATTACTAAGTAAAAGAAGTCAGTCTGAAAATCCATACTGTATGACTCCAGTTATATGAGACTCTGGAAGAGCCAAACCATGGAGACCGTAAGAAGATCAGTGATTGCCAGGGACTGAGGGGGAGGAAGAGACAAATAGGTAGAACACAAAGGATTTGTAAGGCTGTGAAGTTGTTCTACATGATACATATAAAACCGTATGATACTGTATGATCCTACATGATGGGTATAGTATCGTTATGTATTTGTCCAAACCAGCAGAATGTACGACACCAAAAGTGAACCCTAATGTAAGTTCTGAGGTTTGGGGGATAAAGATGTGTTAATTTAGGATCATTGGTTTTAACAAATGTACCACTTTGGTGGAGGGCGTTGGCTGTGCATGGATAGGGGCAGGGGCTCTACGGGAAATCTCTGGACCTTTCTTTAATTCTGCTATGAACCTAAAACTTCCTAAAAAATACTAATAGGATGCCTTGGTGGCTCATTCGGTGGAGCATCCGACTCTTTGGTTTGGGTCATGATCCCAGGGTCTGAGATCGAGCCCCCCAATTGGGCTTTGTGCTGAGCATGGAGTCTGATTGGGATTCTCTTTCTCTCTCTCCCTCTGCTCTCACTCTCTCTATATATCTCTAAAATAAAATAATTTAGGGGCACCTGGGTGGCTCAGTTGATTAAGGGTCTGACTTCAGCTCAGGTCATGATCTCATGGTTTGTGGGTTCAAGCCCTGCATTGGGCTCTGTGTTGACAGCTCAGAGCCTGGAGCCTGCTTGGGATTCTGTGTCTCCCTCCTCTCTGCCCCTCCCCTGATTGCACTCTGTCTCTCTTTCTTTCAAAAATAAACATTAAAATAATAAAAAACAAAATGAAATAAGTTTAAAATAATAAAGTCTATTAAAAAAAAAAAGCTCTCCAGTAGTTGACATACAAAGTCTTGTGGTGAGAGACAATTTCCATTACCTACCACCATACAACAAAACCACCCCCAGACTCAGTGGGTCAGCTAGCCTGAGTTCACTCATGTGGCTCAACTCACCTGGAGAGTTGGCATGGTCACAGCTACCCAGGAGACCCAGTCACACGCCTGGCAGTTAGTTGGTGCTGGCTGTTGGCCAAGGTCTCAGTTTTCTTCCACATAGACTCTTACCCCCCAGCAGGCTAGACTGGCTTCCCTCTGCAGTGCCGTCCACGGGGGTGAGCCACGATGCACAAACACTCACAGAACTTCTGCTTGTACCGTATGTCCCACTGACCAAAGCAAGTCACAAGGCCAAGTGCAGAGTTCATGGGGAGAGTAACCCACAAGGGTGCGGACAACGGGATGCATGAGGCATCGGACAGAGGCCTTATGGTAGCAAATTTCCTAGGACAGCACCGTGGTGACAATAAATTTACTCAGCAGGACTCTTACTAACTGGCCCATGACACTGCAGTCAGCCCTCTGGTAGGATGACCGATAGACACATTCGTTCGTTTCTTTGCTTTTGTTCAGATTTTGTTGATCAGGCTGGATACAAAGGAGGAAGCTAAACCCTTCAACGATCCTGTATTTTAGGGGCATTTTTAGGAGCATATAGGACCTTTTTGAAGCCAGCCCCTTAACGGCTTTTGTGGCTTTTTTGAGGCTATCAAGGCAGGCATCCCTGTTAAGAAGGGAAGAGAGACAGTGGGCACCTTTGTCGGTACAAGCCGAGAGAGGTTGGATCCTCCAAGATTGGGAAGGAAAGTGAGAACTCCCCAAGGACTGGAGATCTGTGACTGGCTTCCCCTTAGCACCCCGGGAAGATTACAGACAAGGTGGGGATCACCGCACGGTGCGTTGGGAGAAGCTGCATTCCCTCCAGTGGACCCTGAGGAGGTGTGCAACGTGGAGAGCATGCCCACGGTCATCCACTCATACAAGGGGAACATCCCAAACGTTTGCTTTGTGTGAGACCTCAGGTCATTTGCAAGATCCAGCCTGAGGGGAGAGGGAACCTAGTCCATTTCCCCCTCTGGACAGGATGGAGGCCATGAGGAGATATAATGTGATATTAAATCTTAGTGCCCGCCCTCTTAAATCTGGGGGCTAGGATTCATTTGGCTACAGTTCTTTCCCACCTACCATGCTGGAAAAATCCTGAAAAATGTTCTATGTGCATCAGCACCAAGACCTCTAGACGACATGTCTTTCCTTCCCCCGGGGCCTCATCCACAGGGCATGGCTGTGACCTGCGACAGCTACATCCGCACCGTCCACATACACCACTCTCCCTGCTGATGCCCGGTTTCCTCCTTCACCTTCCCTACGGTGTTTGCTTTGATCCCTCCCACAGATCCCTCTGTTGGATATAGCTCTTACCACACACTGGCTGAAGAAAGAAAGTAGAAGGAAAACATAGGCAGGGTATAGAGATGGCTGCACTCTGGGGTTTGGAGCCAGGGCTGGCCCCTTGCAGGTCAAGCGGGACATGAGGAAGAGGAGCCCCCGTCTGAGTCTGACACTTGACTGCAGTGTGAGCACCTTGCAGGGCCTGACAGCTCAGGGCTGGCTCATTCCTGGAGGGCCTCTCAGTGGCAAGTTTTTTTTTTAATTAAAAAAAATGTGTATTTATTTTTGAGAGAGAGAGAAAACGAGCAGGGGAGGGGCAGAGAGAGAGGGAGATAGAATCCAAAGCAGGCTCCAGGCTCTGAGCTGTCAGCACGGAGCCTGACACGGGGCTCGAACTCGGGAACCACGAGATCAGGACCTGAGCCCAAGTCAGATGCTTAACCGACTGAGTCACCCAGGCCCCCCTCGCTGGTAATTCTTATCAAAGGAGGGGGGGGAATGCCCATACTGAACTGGGTGGTCGGAGTGCGTGTAAGCGCACTTTTGTGTTTGGAGAGCTGGATCCGCTCTGCCAAATTCCCAAAGGAAAAGGATCATAGTGAAGTCAGCCAGTATAGACGAAGTCCCTGGGATGGGACGGCCATCTTGTCTGGGAACCTGTGTGCTGTTTTTATTTTTCCTCATTAGACTGATCACTTAGAAATGTGTGTGTGTGAGCACGTGTTGCTGAGGCCATGAAACAAGAAGTCCCTGAGACCGAGGGGCCTTAATGCCTTGGGAGGCTATGCAAGCAAACCACATCCAAAGCCAGAGTCCATGCACGGGAATCCACAAAGTGAAATAATAAAACAAACCAGTCACAAACAGCCAGGTAAGCTTTCCCCAGGGAGGCGATTGCTGGAGTTATGACCAAATGACTGTGGTGCCCTGTCCCGGCACCTTCTCCATAAAAATCCCGCCCCTCATTCCTGTTGGTGATGCGGTCCTAACCACTCCTGGTTTGGTGCTGGCTGATTCCTACTGGGCAAATGAACTCATGCTCAAAGAAGCTCCGATGAGTTTTAATGTGCCTCAGTTTACCTGTTGACAGTGTGTATGTACTATGCATGTGTGACAGAGAGGAAGGGAGGTAGGATGGGGAGGAGAAGAGAAACCAGGAGAAGAAGAAAAGTGACATCTTCAGCACCCACCGTTCTTCCCCACACAGACTACACCCCTACGACCAGCGCAGTAGGACCAACCCAGACTTAGGGCCATCTGCCGTCTTCATGCTGGTTATCTTCAGATCCCTGTCTTTCATTCCCCTGGCTCTGTGCGCCTAACTTGGCCCTGGCAGATAAATGTTGTCAATGAATAAATGAAAGAGAGACGGAATGAATGAATGAATGGATGGATGGATGAATGAATGAATGAATGAATGAATGAATGAATGAATGAATGAATGCCAGTAGAATAAGATAACTTAGAATTTGAATGGAAGTAGAAGCTCTTGGAGAGAAAGAGAGCTGTGTGTTTGGCGGTGGCCTGAGGGGCCCATATAGCCCCACACTCACAACCCCAGGGCTCAGCTTGATGACAGGGGTCCTGGGGTGCAGAGGTCCCGAGGAGACCTGGGGCTGGAGGACACAGGCCCCTGACCTCAGGTTGTTAAGAAGCCCTCTTACCGTTCACGCATAACTGCTGCAGATGCCCAGGGGAGCCTCACTTCCCAGGCAGCCTCCAACCCATGTTCCTTTTTAAAAGTGGTCCAAATCCCTCTATCCAAGTTGGTGGAGTAAACTGATAATTAAGCAATTAAGCATCAAAGGGAGGCTCTTAGAGCCCTGGCCATTGTTCAGAAAACCAGAGGAAGAAATTACAAGGGAGATAAAGGACAACCGATCTGAGACTTCTTTTCAAAGGACTTGCAGGGCCTCAGGGTGGTCCGGGACAGATGTCAAGGGCTCTCTGGCCACAGCAGGGGGAATCCCAGTCAAGCCCTGGATCTCCCAGGGGCCTGGCTTCTGAGAGCCAGCATCTCTTCTGCCCCTCCCGCAGCACACCTCGGGTGGGACTGGGGGACTTCCCAGATTGAGGTCTGAACCCTTCCAGAAGTCCCCCGGCCATGCTGGCTGGCCAGAAAACATGGCCCCTTTTCCCGGTATACAGGTTGTCCGCAAAGTACTAAGCTTAGCAACTGTTAAGTAATTTAAGACATCATTACTCACCTGAAATAAACGTCTCTTCATTCACATTCTGTTGCCGGACACCGGGAACACAGCAGAGCACGAAACTAACAAAACTTTCCTGGCCGCATGGAGCTTACACGGGAGATGACGGATGGCAAACGAATGAATAAGAAAAGTATCCAGAATGTTGAGTGTGGTCAGCGGGAAGCAGAAAAACAGAGCAGGAGAGGGAGATCTGTGATGTTGGGGGGTGTCATTTTTTATTCATTTTATTTATTTATTTTTTATTTCTAGGAGAGAGAGAGAGAGAGACAGCGTGAGCAGGGGAGGGTCAGAGAGAGAGGGAGTCACAGACTGAAACAGGCTCCAGGCTCCAAGCTGGCAGTCAGCACAGAGCCCGACGCGGGGCTCGAACCCACGAACCGCGAGATCATGACCTGAGTGAAAGTCAGAGCTTAACCGACTAAGCCACCCAGGCGCCCCAAGGGGGGTGTCATTTAAAGGGGAGGCTGGGGAGGGGGATTCAAATGGAAATGACCTTACCAGGACCCCACTCCACGTCTGTTACTCCAGCAAAGCGCCTCCGCCTCCTGGATGCCCCATCTCCTCAACAGTCTCCTAATTGGTTTCTCGGACTTTAGTCGTCTCCCTCCAGCCCATCCCGCACACCCCAGCCAGAATGGATTCGACCCATTCACATCAGACCGCATCACTTGCCGGCTTAAAAATCCAAGGTGATTCTCATTCATCAGAGGGGAGGCAGCAGACAGGGATGCTCAGTGGGTAGAGAGGTACGGAGGGGGCTGGGTGGATCGAAGAAGAGGAGCTGGGGCCTAAAGGGACCACGGCTCCTATGCTCCAGTCGTAGCTGGGAAGAAATACAGACCCGGTGTTGCCAGATTCCGATTTTTTTTTTTTACATGAGGACTTTAATCTTGATATTTAAATGAAATCTATTCATGTTCAAATCTTGGCAGGCAATTTCAAAATTTTAAACACTAATGGGTTCAGCAGAGCATGTTGGTGGACCAATTCTGGGCCCCTGGGGTCACAGGTTTGCAAATGCTGGTAGAAGGTAAAAAGCAGTCTCCCTGTCAAAACATTCATCATTTACACAAACTCACCCTCCAGCTACCTCCCCCCAAACACTCCAAACTCATATTTGGGGTATAGTACAGTGAACATTGTTTCCCAAATCAACCACCCTCTCTCATACCTCTGGGCTACTTTTCTTTCCATGTAGATCGGCAAACTCCTATTCACACTACAAAGCCCAGCTCAAAATCACCTGCTTTGTGGGGCGCCTGGGTGGCTTAGTCGGTTAAGCGTCTGACTTTCGCTTAGGTCATGATCTCACGGTTCGTGAGTTCGAGCCCCACGTCGGCCTCTGTGCTGACTGCCAGCTGAGAGCCTGGAGCCTGTTTCAGTCTGTGACTCCCTCTCTCTCTGACCCTCCCCTGCTCACGCTGTCTCTCTCTCTCTCCTAAAAATAAATAAAACATTAAAAAAAAATTAAAAAAAAAAATCACCTGCTTTGTGAAGCCTCCCATTATCCTCCAGAGAGGGACCATTCCTCTGTCCTCAGAACTTTCATACATTAGGCGCATGTGTTTACTGTTAGATACATAAGATTATATGGTAAATCATAGACATGTCTGCGCTCTCTGTGATTTTCTTGAAGCAGAGAAAAGGTGCTCAGTAAGTTGATGGGAGGGCAGGAAAGCATACTGTTGGGAGCTCAGGCTCTGAAACCAGGGAGGTCCCCACTAAAATCTCAGCCTTACCATTTCCATGTCCATACTGGACTTTGCTTATCTGTAAAATGGGCACAGTGCTTAAAAGAGGTAATACCTATAAGATGCTTGGCACAAAGTAAGCTTTCAGTAAATGCTCAAAAAAAAAAAATCAAAAAGAAGGGAAATCAATTTATACATGTGGCTTTCAAAGGTCTCCTTCTCTGCCCTTAATGAGACAGAGCTCCATGTGGCATGGCACCTTCCTTCCCTCTCTCCCTTCCTTCCTCCCTTCTTTCTTCCTCCCTGCGTCCCTCTCTGCCTCCCATGCTTCCTTTCCATCTTTCTCTTTATTTTTGAGAGAGAGAGAGAGAGGCGGGGGTGGGGGAGGGAGGGAGGGAGAGAGAGAACCCCAAGCAGGCTTCACGCTCTGTGTGCAGAGCCTGACTCAGTCCCACATCCCTGGGGTCCTGACCTGAGCCAAAATCAAGAGTGAGCACTTTACTGCCTGAGCCACTTAGGTTTCCCAAACTTTTGACAGTTTATTATATTTTTAATTTTTTTCTTTAATGTTGTATTTATTTCTGAGGGGGGGGGGAGGGTCAGAGAGAGAGAGAGACACAGAATCTGCAGCAGGCCCCAGGCTCTGAGCTGTCAGCACAGAGCCTAACATGGCGCTCAAACCCACAAACCATGAAATCATGACCTGAGCAGAAGTCGGAAGCTCAACCGACGGAGCCACCCAGGCACCCCACTTTGGACAGTTTTAAAGCATCATCAGACATTTATTAAAGTGCTCTGTGTAGGATTCTTGACAAAGCTTCTGCTTTAAGGGGACTCCTAGATCTCAACTAGTCTGCAGTTGTATGTCAGTTTGTATGTCTTCTGGGACATCCAGTGGTACCCGGCACTTCCTGGGTGCCACGCACACAAACCTTTACCAAGCATCCTCCCCACGATGCTGCCGGACACACGTAGCAGTGCCATCTCTCAGAAAGAAGAGAAAATCGAGGGCCAAACTGGGTAAAACATCTTGCTTGGGACCCCAAAGCAAGTATGTTCAAGGACAGGAATTTGAAGGTATCAATTCTTGTTTTGTAAGTTTACTTATTCATTTTTGAGAGAGAAAGAGAGAGAAAGCAGCGGAGAGTCAGAGAGAGGGAGACAGAGAGAATCCCAAGCAGGCTCCACTCTGAATGCAGAGCCCAGCACCGGCTCGATCCCATGACCCTGGCATCATGACCTAGGCCGAAATCAAGAATCAGATGCTCAACTGACTGAGTCACCCAGGCACCCTGCCCCTTGCACCTTCTTTTCTGAAGCGGGTTGAACAGAGGTTAAAGAAGCCAGGTTTCAAGACCAACTATCAGCCCTGCCACTTGAAGGTGGCCTTGGGAAGCTTCCTCCCCCTCTCTGACAACCTCGTGTGCATATGGTGAGTTATGACAGTACCTATTTAACAGGATTATGGTCATAATTAAATTAGAAAATCAATGTATAGTTCTTAGCGTAGTGTCTGGCTCATAGAAATTATTCAATATATTTTGACTATTTATTGTTTTTAATTCACTTCTCATTTTCTTACGAAGGACATTTCCTTTTTATGACCCTGATAAGTCCTCTGACCTGCCACCTTGGAATGCATTGCACGTCTGCGCAGAAATAAGTCTTGAGATCTGGGCTCTAATAAAGCATCTGCTTATCTGGTTTTGGTCTTTCTGTTTATCCAGGCAAAGTGTTCTTATGTAACCATGATGCTGGTATGGGTTCTGAGTTTTTAAAATAATGACTGCCTGTTTAAAAGTATGCCTATTCATTATAAGTAATTCAAACGGTGCCAAAGCAGGAAGAAGGAAGTAAAAGAAATCACCCTGAGTCTTAATACCTAAAAATAACCGTTGTCAACATGAAGTGCCTATCATTCCATACAGCTCTCCAGCAGACAGCCAGAAAGACAGACAGACACACTGTAATAAATACGATTATAATACATTTGCTATTTAAATAAAAGTTCCCAAGTTAAATTTTCCTGAATTTGACCGACGAAAACGCAATGGAAGGGAAACTGAAGGATTTCTCAGAATGAATTCTTCACCATAAAAGGTATCATTCCTCTTTAAGAGCCCTCTAAGGTTCAAGAAAATAGATGCTGGCAGATGAATGCTACTTTTAACTTCATATTTTAATTTTGGACGGTATCACAGTACTCCTGATACAAAAGATGACCCAACTCCGTTGATTTTTTTAAATGGCACTTCAGTCTTATGTCGTCGCCACGTATCTGTTTATGCTTTGTTCTGGGCCATTAGAACTGGGGCTGCGGACAGCTTGACTCTGTAAGTAAGCATGTTCCTCACTCACAAGGTTACTTAGCAAAGCTCCCTCCCTGCAATGTAGTTCTTTGTTGCCTCTGAACTGGCATCATTATTTTAAATGAGCTGAAGAATGCTCTCATTTCTGATCTATTTCACCCTCAACAGGAAGTTAGCAGTGCTAAAGAATGTTTGCTCTTTCTTCTTCCTTTATGCTGAGTGACACATATACAAGGAATATACCTTCTCACATATGTTATGAACACGGCTCCACTTTCTTCCTGATGTTTAATGGAAAAGTCTGAAACCACCTTGATCTCTGATGCCTTTTCCCCCGGAAGAGAAGATGCACTTCCGCTCTACAGACTGTTTTTCCCTTCTTTCAGGAAACTTTCGTTCTAATATATTTGCATTTCTCTTCCTTTTATATTAGTTGCGTTCTTACGTCAGGGACATTCGTGATCTTACCATTGGCTTACCTCGCACTCCCTATGTGCCTCTTCCCTGCCTTAAATGCTTTAATCCCATGGTCTTATTTCTCTATTTTAAATGCAATTATGTCAAGACTTTCCTCTATGTTAGTAAATCAATTTTCGGCTCCATCCGTTTTATCCTTTGATGTTTCTAAATTACCAATTCCACATGAATATTATTGGGTCTCAATTTGTCTTTTCATCATCGCAACCTCCCATCCGCCTAATTCTTTGAAAATCTCCTTTGGTCTTTGAATTGCCGCTTGGTCGGTGTGGTGTTTGGTTAGGTTCTTTGCCACGTTGGGCTGTATTCCCTCCTGTTCCTCGGCGCATTTTCTTCCAGACAGTTCCCATTTCATGTTTCTTCCAGTCCCTCCCCTCCCCCCAGAGTAAGTTCGTGTTGTGGTCACCATTTTCTTTCTGGTTTTGTTCTTGTTTCCACTTGCTGAGGGTATGGCTGCATTGTCCCTCTTGCTAGATTTGTTGGTTTGCCTTCCAAGCAACAATTGGAGGGCGGGAATTGTGTGTTGTAGCTACTTCTCTGTAGCCTGAGATGGGGTGAGAGGAGGTGAGCTGACAAGAGGAGGGGAGGTGTGGGGAAGGGCCGTGTCAGAACAACCACGCTCCATGGTCTTCCTAGAGGTTGTCCATTGCCCTGTGCCAGTGTCCATTGCCCTCCACCCCCCAGGAGGTATCTTGGATGATGCCCCCTGCGGTCAAATTGTTCCCCTGTTCAAAGTGGCGATGTGAGTCTTTGTCCCCATCAAAAATATCACTGCTCCTTTCCTTCTTCTGTCTTCACTTGCCTCTCTGTGCGTCTCCCCTGCAGACTATGTGACTAGCCTGACAGCCAGAGCAGGAAAAGAACTCCCCCACCTCTGTCCGCTCATTTGATTGCTTTGGAGATGTTCTTGAGAATACACGGTTTTCTGTTACCCCATCAGGACCCCGCTGGGGCGTGAGTGGAGGCGAGAAGTCAGGAGTCATACTGCTCTAAGCGTTTCTTTTTTCTTTTGTTAATTTATTTTAAGTGATCTTTACACCCAACATGGGGCTCGAACTCATGACCCCGAGATCCAGAGTCAAGTGCTGTTACGACCGAGCCAGTCATGCGCCCCTAAAAGTTGTTTCTTTACTTGGTGAAGCATTTTATAGATCACCGCATTATGCAATTCTCCTTCCCTTGGTTCTTCTTGTTATTATCATTATTATTGCTAATTGCCTTTTTGGTAATTTTAACCATTGTTTATTTATTCCATTAGTACTAAGGGAGAGAGATTCTCTGGTAGTTTTATTCTTTGCTCTTTATCCAGAAGATCCCTTAGTCTGGATTTTATATTTCAAGTAAAAGGTGATCAAAGATGACAGTAGTTAAAAACGCATGGCTGGCAGTCCTAGGAAAGTCAAAAATATTCTTAAATAGAAGAACATAATTGGAAAATCATGCCACTTGATTTCTGGACTTAACAGAAAACTATAGTAATCAAGACAATGTGATGTTATTGACTTAAGAAAAATAGATAGGGGTGCCTGGGTAGCTCAGTCAGTTAAACGTCTGACTCTTGTTTTTGGCTCAAGTTCTAATCTCGTAGGTTCATGAGTTTGAGCCCCGTGTCAGGCTCTATGCTGACAATGTGAAGCCGGCTTGGGGTTCTCTCTCTCCCTCTGTCTGTGTCCCTTCCCTGCTTGTGCTCTCTCTCTCTTCCCCCACCCCATCTAAAAAAGTAAATAAACTTAAATAATAGATATAACAGAATAGAGTCCAGAAATAGACCCACTGTTTGTTACAAAACCACACCCACAGTCCAAAGGCAGGAGGGGGGAAATGATACTTAATGTACTAATTGGGGTCTGATTCTTTCTTCCTTCAATAACATGGTGTTTTTGAGATTCTTATACTGTATGGCATCTATCAGAAGTCTGATCCTTTGATTACTGAGTGGCATTCTATTATAAAAATATACTACATTGACATCCTTAGTCATTCTCCAGTGGAGGAATGTATTTCAGTTGTTTCCCGTGTGAGGCTGTTCTGAATAAAGTATGTAAGAACATTCTGGTATAACCAACCAAGCAAACAAATAAGTAAGACTATGAAGGAGGTCTTTAAATTCTATTCTACTATTTTTTAAGTTAATTCTGTTGAGAGAGAGAGAGAGAGAGAGAGAGAGAGAGAGAGAGAATTCCAAGTAGGTTCTGTGCTGTTACACAGAGCCCAACGCAGGGCATAAACCTATGAACCGTGAGATCATGACCTGAGCCAAAATCAAGAGTCGGATGCTCAACTGTCGGAGCCACCCATGCGCCCCTGAAAGAATTTCTTTTTTTTTTTTTTTTTTTTTTTAAATGTTTTATTTATTTCTAGGAGAGAGAGAGACAGCATGAGCAGGGAGGGTCAGAGAGAGAGGGAGTCACAGACTGAAACAGGCTCCAGGCTCTGAGCTGGCAGTCAGCACAGAGCCCGACGCGGGGCTCGAACCCACGAACCGCGAGATCATGACCCGAGCGAAAGTCGGACGCTTAACCGACTAAGCCACCCAGGCGCCCCAGAATTTCTTTTAAGGAAACCATAAGAGACTGTTAAATACAGAAAACAAACTGAGGGTTGCTGGAGGGGAAGTGGGGGGATGGGCTAAATGGGTGACAGGCAGTAAGGAGGGCCCTTTTCAGGATGAGCACTGGGTGTCCTACGTAAGAGATGAATCAATGGGTTCTACTCCTGAAGCCAAGACGACCCTGTGTGTTAACGAACTTGAATTTAAATAAAGAAAATAAAAATAAAAGACTGAACTTGGAACGTGGAATTGAGAAGATGCAATTGACACTTTGCTGACATCTATATGTTGCCATGCTCCTTTCGGCTATAAAGTATACCTGTTATAGAATAATCTATGCTTCTCCCCGACTGTGGTGATCCTCTCCAGTTCCTTGCCAATTCCAGGCCACATGCTTCCCTTGTGCACCTGACTTTTCTACCTGGGGGCAGGAGGGAATGGTGGTCAAAAGCATGGCCTGGATTACCTGGCTTCGAATCCTAGCTCACCAGTCTCGAGTGGTAAAACCCTTAGCAAATTACTAACTCCTCTGATCATCACAGCCCTGAATTTCTAGGGCCTGTTGAAGGGTTAGGTGAATGAACACAGGCAAATGTAGAGCACATTCTCATCCATAGTGAGCACAAGTGCCTATTGTCTTCATAGCTTTGCGTCACTGGAACCCTGAGCACTGACTGTCCGTCCAGAAAGATCTCCCACAGGGGCGCCTGGGTAGCTGGCTCAGTTGGTTGCACGTCCGACTCTTGGTTTCAGTTCAGGTCATGACCTGGCAGTTCATGAGTTCAAGCCCCGTGTCAGGCTCTGCACTGTCAACGTGGAGCCTGCTTGGGATTCTCTTTTTCTCTGCCCCTCCCCTTCCCCTGCTCAAACTCGCTCTTTCTCTCTCTCAAAACAAATAAATAAACATTAAAAAAAAAGAAAGGTCTCCCAGGGCCATAGTATCCTTGGTGCAGTGGTGCAAAGCATAGGCAGAGCGATTTCGCTGCTGAACAGAGCCATCGGCTTCCTGCTATAACTTCAACATGCCCTCTGCAATGGTAAGGCAAGTCGGTTATTATTCTTTAAGTAGGGACTTCTTTAAGTAGGCTTCATCGTTTATGTGAAATTTGGTCTCTTCCCTGCCTGTTCATTGTCCCCTTCTGGCTTTCTAGGATTCCTTTGATCTGAACAATGATTCAAGATATTAATTTAGCTTGACTGTAGTTATCATTTCATCATGTATGAACCTATCAAACCGTCATGCTATATACCTTTAATGTATACAGATTTTAGTTTTTAAAAATGGCCTTAGGAATGCGAGGTGGGGTGGGAAATGGCCAATTGTAGAGTTGAGCTTTGTTCCAAGGCAGCTCTCGGAGGCTGCTGCAGGTGCCGCTCGGATGGCGCTGTTGAGGGCTCCCCAGCCGAGTTCCTGGGGTGTTGCTGCTGGGGCGGGAACACCTCTCAGCTCAGCTCAGCCAGCACAGGCTGTGTGTCAGCCTTGCAGTGCACCTGACACACCTTGAAGTCTGGGCTTCTTCTTGTTTTCCTACTTCTCCGGCTCTCAAGTCATACTGACATGCTACTTGGATTGGCTAGGATCATGGCACTCTATTTCACTGATACATGGCCTTCCTCCCTAAATTCCAGCCTGCTGTTGATCAGTCTTTATCTTTTTGCTCACTATTTGCAATGCCCACTGGATTGGCCCTTCGTGGCCATGAAGGATCAGATTATTGTTCAACAGGCATATGTGTATTACTCTACTCCCGCCAATGAAGGTGGTCTATACTTCTCAGCCCCTAGATTTGCCTTCTTTGGCCAAACGGATATTGATAGGCTTGATGTTAGCATGGTTTGACTTGACTCTGGAGCTCCGGTGATAACCATGAGAAGAAGATGTACTGAGTAGCCACTGCCCTTTTAGCCCAGGTCCAAGAATATGGGGCAGACTTGACCCCAATGTATAGCCTGCAGCCAAGGCCAGCCAACCTGAAGCCTGATGGAGTTATCTGAGGCATCACTTGTGTGCAGACCCCTATATCCATGAAGATAAATGCTTATGGTTGTAAAACACTGAATTTTGGGGTAGTTTGTTACACAGCATTCTTGTGTCAATAGCTGACTGTTACACGGCACTCAGATGTTAATGAATTAACTTTGTCCCACATGTCATGCCTATGATAAACCTTGTGTTCTACTTTTTTGTGATCCTGATCTCAGTTCCATTCCTACCCATGAGCATGTGTGGCCAGTGTCTCAGCCTGACATGTACCTAATCCCACCTCAGCCAATATACTTGGTGACCAACAAAGAGACCTGCAATGCAATCCCCAGAAGTAAGGAAACATTCTATAGCCTAAGTAAGAGCACGAAAGTGTAAAAACAAAGAACCTCTAAGAGAAAGTTCAGGCATAAATCCTCAGTCAGGAGGCACGGGAAAGAGGCTTTGGTTGAAAAGGCTTGAAGGCTGCTTAGGTAATATTCTCATGCTTTTTGGAGGTAGACGTATAATTATTTCATTATGTTTTCCTGTGAAGTGTGAAAACTCTCTTTACCAATCCTCTTAAATTAGTTAAATATAATATTCAGTGAGACAGGAGACAGAGCAATGTTAATTGAAAGTGGAGAGGTGTTTATAGGTTGATACGGTGCAGCCAACTGTGACTCAAATTAATGTTTCAGGTTTCTGGACCTGCCTGATACCCTCAAGTTTATTCTGTTTTTCCAATAGCGGCTCCCGGCACCCAGAGAATCTTGTTCAATGTGCCACAATGCCAACATGCCTTGGAGAAGATTTCTTTGAACTGAGTCAAAGAAGATGCAATTTTAATTACATTCTGTTCGTGAGATTTTATCTGATGAGGTGTTGAGGACAACAGAAGACTTTTCAAAACTGCATCTCACTCTGTATAGGTTGTTGATGAGATTGTCACTGAGACTGTCCCGGTGTTACCTTCGAGTCTATCAGGGTTGGGATTGCTCTGTCACCTAGACCAGACCATAGTCAGACCCTTTGGGATTAGAGAAACAGGAAATGGCAGGATATTAAGAGACAAAGAACTGGTCAAAGAGTTTAATTTGACCTCTGTTCATTATTAAGGGTAGTATCAAGTTATTCTCTGCTCTGTTCCTGCTTGATGGTGGGTTCTTCAACTGTATGGTAATTCCTACATCCTTTACTTATTTGTTCAATGGGGCGAATGTCATATAACCCATGTCCCCCAGCTGAGCCTGTCTCCTGAGCATGACCAGTCTACCATACCAGAAGCGTAAGCAGGCATACTTTTGATCCCTTTCTTTACTTCCCTCAGGCAGGAACTGTGGTACCACGCTGGCATCCAATCACATCCTTCTTTGTTTATTAGGAACACCTAGGGCATGTTTGTAACTATTCTTTTATGGAACAGTCTGGAAAGTCTGGTCAAAACACAAAAAGAATAACTTTTAACAGGATATAGAGAGATGATCGAGTTTTCCTCCTTTTGTTAGATATTCAGGCTATGTTTCAGAAGGGAAACAGAGTAGTGTAGCTTGCTTAGGAGCAATAGGTAATAATAACAATTGTTAGTGTCCTTTATTTCCCATAAAGAAGAAAATTGTTGCACAGCAGTGTCCTTGGGTCCCAAACCCACGTGGGATATTTTTCCCCTAAACCCCATGACCACGTCTCTTTAGCTTTTCACCAGCCACGGTTTTATATTTATATCAAGACTGGATTTGCCCCTGGGCCTGTCTTGGACAGGTCAACAGTCACACGGACCACAGAAGCACTAAACTTCAGGAAATTTCTTTGGTCAAACACCTATTTTTAAAAACTTTCTGCATCTTAAGGCTCAGGAATCCACTCCTGGCTTTATTTTAATTCCTTGAGAAGTTTGGTTCTTTAGAAAAAGGTGTCTTGCTACAGAAGCCTTCTTTTTTTTTAAATTGAAGTATAATTGACATACAGTGTTATACTAATTTCAGGTGTACAACATGGAGAGTCAACAATTCTACACATTTCACAGTCCCCACTATAAGAGTAGTTACCATCTGTCACCAAACAAAATTATTATAAAGTTATTGACTACCTTTCCTATGCTCTACTTTTCATCTGCATGGCTTATTTATTTTTATAATTGGAAATTTGAAAAAAAAAAGCAGACAAAGGACATGGATAAACATTTTCCCAAAGAAGACCTACAGATGGCCAACAGACATGTGAAAAGGTGTTCAACATCACTCACCATCAGGGAAATGCAAATCAAACCACAATGAGTTATCACCTCACACCAGTCAGAATGGCCAGTGTCAGACAGACAAGAAATAGGAAGTGTGGAGGCTGTGGAGAAAAGGGAGCCTCCATGCACTGTTGGTGGGAATGTAAATGGGTACGTCACTATGGAAAACAGTATGGACCTTCCTAAAAAAAAAAAGGGGGCCTACCCTATGATTCAGTAAATGCACTGCTGAGTATTTACCCAAAGAAAATGAAAACTCTTAACTCAAAAAGATACATGCATCCCTCCATTAAATACAGCATTGTTTGCAATGGCCAAAGTATGGAAGCAGCCTAAATGTCCATCAACAGATGAACAGATAAAGAAGGTGTGGTGTGTACATACAATAGAATATTACTCAGCTGTAGAAAACAATGAAATGTTGTCATTTGTGACAACAAGGATGCATCTAGAGGGTATTATGCTAAGCGAATAAGTCAGATAGAGAAAGACAGATACCATATAATTTCACTTATATGTGGGATTTCAAACACAAAACAAGTGGGGAACCTGGTGCCTCAGTTGGTTAAACGTCCGACTTCAACTCAGGTCATGATCCTAGAGCCTGTTTCAGATTCGGTGTCTCCCTTTCTCCCTGCCCCTCCCCCACTCATGCTCTGTCTCTCTTTCTCTTTCTACCAAAAATAAATAAATATTTAAAAAATAATAAAAGAACCACAAAACAAGCAAACAAACTAACAAGCCAAAACAGACTCAAATTGGAGAACAAACTGGCAGTTGCCAGGGCTATGGATGTATGGGCAAAACAGGTGAAAGGGTGAAGACATTCAAACTTGTAGGAGCTTCCTTTATTTTTTATTTTTTTATTTTTTATTTATTTCTAGGAGAGAGAGAGAGAGACAGCGTGAGCAAGGGAGGGTCAGAGAGAGAGGGAGTCACAGACTGAAACAGGCTCCAGGCTCTGAGCTGGCAGTCAGCACAGAGCCCGACGTGGGGCTTGAACCCACGAACCGCGAGATGATGACCCAAGCGAAAGTCGGACGCTTAACCAACTAAGCCACCCAGGCGCCCTGCAGGAGCTTCCTTTAATCACCCAACCTAAAGTGGCCCCCACACACTGCCACTTTTGATCACGCTGCCCTATTTTATTTTATTAATTGTATAACTGTATAGACTTTTGGTTTTTATTAATTCATTTATTGCATGATTTGGCTTCACTGGAATATAAATTCGATGAGGTCAGGGTCTGTTATGTCTCATTCCATGCTATCTCCTTATTATTCAGAAGGGAGTTGGCACAGAGCAGGTTTTCAATAAAACTTTATTGAAGTAAAGAATCGATGGCTGGATGGTCTTGGGTTCCTCCCATATGGACCATTTCCATATTATCTCCTCTGCAAACAGAGATATCATTTTCCTTTGTTGATGCCAAGAATCTCTGTTTCCTTCAACTTCCCATGGTCTATGATTCTTCTTCACTTGGATTGTACCTTCTTGGAAAATCCAACTTTGTCACTGCTCCTTATTGGAATGTGCACCTGGAATCAGTATATGTGTTTCAGGACTGGCCTGATGACAGTGACAGGATAGCTGACTGAGGGATTCTGACAGGGGAATGATAGAAGATGGATGGGTGTCAATAGGAGGAAAATTGGAGGCAAAGAGAGAAATCCTGAAATTCTTGAAATGAAAGCCAGTGTGGGAGGGCTTCACCTAGCAGGTGCTTTGGAAGGCTCATTGGTGGTCAAATCTTGCTAAAATATCTGAGGAAGTGAGGTGTCTACAGCAGACTCTGGAAAGGTGATCCAAAGAAGGTATAGGTTGGGTTGTCAGGGCATCCACCAATGGGCTGAAAGGACCTTCCTGTTCACAATTAACTTAAAAACAAATTTCCCATTTATAGAGATAAAAGCACGGGGATTCTGCCTTATCCATAAGCTGGTCCCAAAGCCTTATTAAAACTTCTCCCTCATTCCCCAAACTAATTTCTCTTGATTCAAGAGTCTTGAAGTGGTGGAGCATAGCCGACTCTCCTTTGGAAAACCCACTTCACGTGAGCAAATGAATCAGAATGCATTGCCCTTGGAGAAAGGAGAAGGTCATATAACTTCTTATCAGTTGATTTCTCTCTCCATCCTAGAGTGCCCCATAACCTGGTAGGGGAGTGAGACTCCTTTCACTGACCTGGTACTCCCCGGTGCTGCTTTGTGGGTGAGGGGTGCTCTAGTTCTCAGAAGAGCAGCCATTTGTAAAGATTGGTTCCGCATTTTGGCCAACACTTCCCCAATTTCACCCTTGAGTTCTTCAAAAACACTTGGGTGGATGCCATCTCGGTCTGCTATTTATCTCTATCTAGTTTGTGCATTTCTTCAGATTAGATCTAGTGCCTCATGTCCATGAGCCCCAAGAGATGATGTGGCGGGCGATGTAACACCTTCCTTATTCTTCCCCTACAACGTCAAATGTTCTCAAGGTCGCCGAGGAGAGGAAGTTTGCGACAAGATTAAGAATTCCCCTGCATTAGCTTCCTGTCTTTGTGCATTCAGAGAATGCCCTGGGATCTGTTAAACACTTCCTCACGTTATCTTTTGGGGGCACCTAATATTGGGTAGGGCCTTGGCTATTGCCCAGATATGAAGGAAGATGGCCTTTCCTCTCTAATACCTCATCTCTGGCTCTTTGGATACACTAGTGGTGATGGGAGCTTCCAAAATTCTTTTAAAATCATCTCCAACTGGCGTGTCTGGGTGGTTCAGTCGGTTAAGCGTCCAACTTCAGCTCAGGTCATGATCTCATGGTTCATGAGTTTGAGCCCCGCATCGGGCTTTGTGCTGAAGCTCAGAGCCTGGAGCCTGCTTCAGATTCTGTCTCTGTCTCTCTCTGCCCCTCCCCTACTCTCACTCTGTCTCTCTCTCTATCTCTCTGGAAAATAAATAAACATTTAAAAAAATTTTTTTAATTCATCTCCAACCTCCAAGAGTGTAGACTCTATTCCCCAATGTATTGCTCCTAAATCGTGTATCTTTGACCTGGATAGGATAAACATGGAGTGTTTAACAGGATCATAAGGCAGAGGAGTAACTCAAGTCACAGATAAACATGGAGTGTGGGAATTTGAGATTACAAAACAATGGGACACGTTAGGGGAATGGTAAATCCCTATCCTTTTCAATTTCACCATTGCTTAGGGTGAACATTACGGCCATTTCCATGGTGAAAGGGGCATGAAGATGCTACCTGGACTTTAGCCTTCCCTAAGCCATGAACTTTTGCATGTGTGAGCACTAAGCATTTCATTTTATTTAGTTTTTATAGTTTACTTATTTTTGAGACAGAGAGAGGCAGAGCATGAGCAAGGGAGGGGCAGAGAGAGAGGGAGACACAGAATCTGAAGCAGGCACCAGGCTCTGAGCGGTCAGCAGAGACCCTGATATGGGGCTCAAACCCACGAACTGCGAGATCATGACTTGAGATGAAGACAGATGCTCAACCGACTAAGCCACCCAGGTGCCCCGAGCACTACGCATTTTAAATGTGCCATGAAGTTCCCACACATGATACAAGGGGGTCTCTGCAATCCACACCTGGCCTTCACTTCCAGTTTCATTCTCTTCATTCCACCCCTCCTGAGATGCATCTAAACTCAACTTCCTTGAACAGGAAACATCCATGCAGGCCTCCCTGTGCACACGGGCACTTCCTCTAGCCCAAGTCTTGCAGACTCATCTGTAAAGGCTCAGCCCTGTGGAGTCGGCCCAGATCCCGTCCTCTGTGTATCCCTAGCTCTCCTCAAGGCCATCCCAGATGGTACTTAACTGCACTAGATTATAATGGCCTATTTACATGGAATTGTCCCTTCACAAGGGAGTGATCGTCCTGGAGGTTTCAATGTTGGACAAAGAGGAGTAGTTTCCCTCAAGGGCTGGCTCTGATCTCTTGCTGCTCAGGTCTAGAGCCAGCCTGACCAGGCAAAGTGTCCCAACTAGAGACAGGCCATCAGATGGTGTCTTGTTACCACAGAGCTGCCTCTGTGAGAACCCGAGCTTCTGTGTCCCCAGGGTCACAGCTTCTGTGTACCTCTGTGCCCCATTTGTACAGCTGGCCTCAGATGCCCATCACCTCTGAGCCAAGCAGCCTAGTGCCCCAGACTATGTATTTAGGGGAGCCTGCGGGAGCTGAGGAGAAGAGGTTGCATGGCAGGATGTGGGACTCAGGAAGCTCTGGGTTCAAGACCTTAGGATTAGTTACCAGCCAGCCGTGTGTCCTTGGGGAAGCTCTTCAGAGCCTCAGCTTGGCCGTGTGGAGACCGAGGACATCTGTACAATCACATAGGTCTGGGGTCACTATCAAATGATATAAAACGCCTATTATGGTGTCCAGCATTGAGCAAAAGATCAAAATAAGGAGATGGGGGTGAAGGTGATGAGGATGAGGGCGAGAGGAAGGTGACGTCAGTCTCCTCTGGCCATTGCTCCCACGGGCATGAGCTTCTAAGTCTTGTCCGTTTGCCCACTGGTCTTCTGTCTTTTCTGATGCTCATCCTCTCCTCCCTGGATGTTATTCTTCAGTCCGAAAGTGGCTTTGTGACCCTGCCGGCCGCAGGTGAATCAGAGCCTGTGGTCCCCTGGGCATGCCCTGCCCTCCAGATGAGGCACACAGAGCTCAGGGCCCCTGGCGCCTGGCGCATGGCCCTGCTGTAATCCAGACGCCGCATGGACACACCTACAGCTCCTGGTGGATCCAATGCTGCTTCTCTGGCGTCATGATGGGAAGAATTCAAGGTCAGAACAATCACAAAATCAATTTTACCTTGGGAGCTAGCTCCTTCACAGAGCGGCTGACTGTCCTCTGCGCCCTGGCTCAGCCCGCGTGGCGCTTCGCAGGAAGGCCCTTCCCAGGACCTTTTCAGAGGAACATGACACAAAACCAAAGAAGCCACAGGAGGGCTGGTGTGCCTGTGTGTGGTGGGGGGAGGGAGTCATGTATTTCCTCTCTCTCTCTTCTCGCTTGCCGTCTGTCTCCTTCTCCATTTTCCCTTTGGCTTCTCCCTTCCCTTGCCTTCTCCAATTTTCTAACAGTCTGTCTGTGTCTCTATTTCCCCCTCTGTCTTATTTCTGTCTTTTTCTCCTTCCCTCCCCCTCTTGCCTCTCCTGTTCTTCCTGGTCCGTTATTAACCTCTCTCCTCCCTTCTTGTCCATTTCCATTTCCATTTTTAGCCCTTCTCATCGTCCCCTGTCTCGGTCATTGTCTGTCTCCACAGCACGCTAGTGGAGACATGCTCCGATTAGGTCTATTTCTCCCTCAAAATGCAAGAGGCTTGGGATTTCCTCTGACCAGGGCTGGGGGCTCCCTGGGCTGTTTTCTCTGTTGATAAGCTCAGCCTGAGGAATTCCTGGTTGTGTGTGAGGCGGTCCCGTGGACTGGGGAGGCTGGCGTGGCTTTGGCGGGACAGACCAGCAAGACCTTCAGGGGACTGGCTGTGTCTGGGGGCTTAAGAACAGTGCGCCTGAGCGTGAATCCTGCTTCCTGCTGGGACTGTCACATGCAAAGCGCAGGGTGTCTGAGCTTGTGTCTCCCCACCTGTGAAAGGAAGATAATCATCCCTGCCCAGGGCATCTCCAAAATGCGAATTCCATGAAAGAACACACCAAAAGTTCCTGGTAGCTGGTGGGTGATCAATGAATATTTGTTGGATGGATGAATGAATGAATGAATGAATGAATGACTTCATAAGTGTCCTCTGAGTCATTAGCATCAGCTAAGGGAGATCAGTTCCATTAGCATCAGCTAAGGGAGGTGCTCTGTTGCCAGACTGAGCAAAGGTAGAAAAGGGCCAGGGGCTAGGATGCGGACCCTGAACTGCCTGGTGACCATGTCACAGGCTGCGGGCAGGCACCTTCACATTTTGGCTTTGGTGACCTTGACCTCATGCCAGCTGGGTTGCAGCCTGTGGCCATGATGAGTGAGGCTGCCACAGGAGAGCAGGAATGGAGTGCTTCCTGAGATGCTGTGGGTTTCCTCTTCTGGCACCCTGAAAGTCCACCTGCTTTCTGACATCAAAATGAACTTTGGCTCCAAGTGAGAGGCAGGGCCCTCTGGGCTTTGAGCGCAGCGGAACCTCTAAATGAGTCAGTTCATCTCTGGCACCTTAATGTACTCATCTGTAAAGAAGGTCCATTTGTTCCTTGTCGCCTTCCAAGGGCCCCTATTGAAATGGCCATGTATTATAGTGTAATATTTGTCCAGGGCACATGGACCCCGATATTGCTTCCTTTTATTTATTTATTTTAAATGTTACGTTTCGGGTTTCATTGGATGGAGCTATCTTTATTTGTAGAGGAAGAGGGTGGTCTACATCATTTGAGTATTTTTAAAGACATTCACTGTCGAGGATTTCCATCAAAATTAAAACTTTAAAAAGTTTTACAATTTTAAATATTTATAATATTCATATAAATATTCATATTTATGTATTTATAATATGTATACTTATAATACAAGAAGCAATATACAAATATTAATAAACACATTTTATGGGGCTCCTGGGTGGCTTAGTCGGTTAAGCGTCCGACTTTCACTTAGGTCATGATCTCGCGGTTCGTGAGTTCGAGCCCCACGTCGGGCTCTGTGCTGACTGCCAGCTCAGAGGCTGGAGCCTGTTTCAGTCTGTGACTCCCTCTCTCTCTGACCCTTCCTTGCTCACGCTGTCTCTCTCTCTCCTAGAAATAAAAAAAAAAAAAAAACATTTAAGAAAAAATAAACACATTTTATTAAATTACTTAGATTTAAATTTATTAATTTAAATACAAACACATATTTATTATATTAACATAATCATCTATTATATATTAATATAGTATATCAATTATGTATTAATATAATAATTTATTATATTAATCAGCTAATAATGCAATAGTGATGTTAGTTAATATAAATATATGAACTATAATATATTTGTTACATTAATATAATAACTTCTTATGATAATATAACATGATATGATATAATTGATAAATATATTTATTATATTAATATAATCATATATTTTATATTAATATATAATACATGGAATATGTAATATAAATGGTAAATGATATATTAAATATCTTATATTTATAGATTTTTAAATATTATACATGTAAAAATATATTTTATGCATCTGTATCTATTATATAATAATTTTGGTCTGTTTACATAATTTGGGGGCTAAAACTCTCCTTCAAGAACGAACCTCAGTCTTTCCAAAGGCTACTTCCCTCCTGGAATGGAGGGCACTCTCTCAGGCCGCCAGCCTGTCCTCACAACAGCCCATGATGAGAGAAAGAGGCACAAAGAGGGAAATCAATTTCCCCTCCAGGAAAGACACCAGACAGCCTGTGTTCCAGCTGCAGCCGAGGCTGCCTGGTCCCACTTAGGATTAAAGCTGCTCTCCAGCCCTGCCCCCTCCCTTGACCTGATTAGGAGAAATCAAGGGGATGTAAGGTCCCTGATGCGAGCACATACCACTGTCCTCTGTCCGCTTTGGGACCTGGCTTGGCCTCTTGGGCAACAGGAGGCCGAAGCTGACCACTCGTGCATGACTCTTGATGGCCGACTGTGCCGGGGGGGCGTCTGCTGCTCAGGCCTCTGATCTCCCCTCCCCTCCTTCATGGGTTCTCAACTGCTGATGCTTTTGTGAAATACTCACGCCTGGCTCCTGCCACTTAACTCACAGTCTCTGGAAGTTTAGAAATTCTCCCCAGGTAGGGTACTATAACCCAGACTGAGGTTTTTTTTTAATGTTTTTGTAATCTTATTTTAGAGAGAGAGAAATGGCACGAGCCTGAGCAGGGGAGGGGCAGAGGGAGAGGGAGACAGAGGATCCCAAACAGGCTCTGCGCTGTCAGCACAGAGCCCGACCGACGCAGGGCTCGAACTCACGAACCTCGAGACCATGACCTGAGCAGAAGCCAGACCCTCAACCGACTGAGCCAGCCAGGCGCCCCTGAGCACCACTGCTCTGAAACGAGTCTTAATTCCAGTCCTTGTTTCAGTGAATTCCTAATCCCAAGCCTCATGGACCCCTAACCTGCCCACACCCTTGTCTTCGGTGCCTTCTGTGTCTCTCCCTATGCCCTGTCCCTCTTCTCCTTCCTTCATGCAGCTCCCGACTGACGGCCTGACCATCTGCTCCCTCTGTCTCTGCCCCAGGGCCGGTAAGCTTTGGGCTGACTCAGTCATCCCTGGCTTTATTTCTTCAATTTCAGCGACATATATTAAAGAACTTTCAGCTCTCTGGCATGCTCCCATGGGTGGGACTCCGATCTTGACAAAACCCTCTATGATTCTGTAATGAAGAAAAAACCAAGTTCTGTGTTCATACCAAATCCCTGGCTTCTGCTGGGACAAAGCGGAGTCTCTGGTCCGTCCATGCACAATTCCTGTTGCCCTGCTGTGAAATCAAGTCTTCCTCTCCCAGGAGAATCTTTCACACCATGCAGGCGAAGGTGCACCTATTATTTTTTTTAATTCTTTAAAAAATATTTATGTATTTAGAAAAAGAGAGAGAGGGGGCACGGGAGGGGCAGAGAGAGAGGGAGAGAAAGAACTCCAAGCAGGTTCCATGCTATCAACACAGAGACTGACTCAGGGCTCAATCCCACAGACCATGAGATCATGACCTGAGACGAAGTCAGGAGTCAGACGCTTAACCGACGGAGCCACCCAGGGGTCTTGAGGGCACACCTATTCTAAGGTTACCTTGAATCTGCAAGCCTATTTTTGAAAAAAAAAAGGGGGAAGGAGAGGCAAATAATTCACAAACTTGGATGTTTTGTTACTAGAAACAATTTACTAGCTGTAACAATACAAGCTAATACGTACCAGGCACCCAGCATGGGAGGCTTTGTTCATTGTGACGGCTAATGGCATCCCCCAACAGCCCCAGAAGGGGGTGTTCCTGCCCTCTTCAGAGAAAATGAACCAAGAGGAGGTAGATAGATCACTAGATAGATAGATAGATAGATAGATAGATAGATAGATAGATACATACATACATACATACATACATACATACATACATACACACATACATATATACATACACACATACATATAAAATCTTTACACGATATATAGCTATAGTTACAGATGTATTTTTAGCTATAAAAGCATATCCCTATCGATCTATCTTTCTCCCTAGAGATTTGTTATAAGATATCGACTCACACAGTTATGGAGGCTAAGAAATCCCACGTTCTGCCACCTGCAGGCTAAAGACCCAGCAACGCTGGTGGTATGAAGTTCAAAGGCGTGCGAGCCAGGGCAGCTGGTGGGATAGATTCCAGCCTGAGTGTGAGGTCTGAAAACCAGGGGAGCCAAGGGTGGGAGAAGATTGATGGTCCAGCTCATGCAATCAGGCTGAGAGCAAATTCAAGCTTCCTCCACCTTTTTGCTGCGTTTCAGACCCTCAGTGGATTGGAAGATACCCACCCACCTAGGGGAGGACCATCTGTTTTACTCCGTCCTCCAATCAAAGGCCAATCTCCCCCAGAAACAGCCTCACAGGTATACTCAGAAATGATGTCTAACTAGCCATCCGGGCATCCTGTGACCCAGGCAGGTTGACACATAAAAGTAACCATCGCAGCTTCTGGGACGGTGCTGCTCCAAAGCCCAGACGCATGGGAGTCTTCTGTTGAAAGGCAGACTCGGAGTCAGGAGGTCTGAGTGGAGCCTGAAAGCCTGAATTTCTAACCAGCTCCCAGGTAACACTGATGCCACTGGTCTGTATGCCACACTTGGGGAGACCAGGTTGGGGAAGCAGTCTCAGGCCACAAGCAGAGGGGAGCGCTGGTGACGAGTCTAGTCCCTGGGAATGGTGCTGGCTAAGGTAGGCGTCATCCTGAAATGCTGGGCTGGCCCGCGCCTCCAGGCTTAAAGAATTTCAATGGAATTATCTGCGGGTGTCATGCAAGGTCGTGGAGGGCGCTGATGCTCCGGAGAATCTACGAGATTAGGGTCACGGTCTAACGGTTCTCTCCTCTTCCTCGCCCCGCATACCCCTCCCTCTCCCTGCCCAGCCCACGATTCTTGCTTGGGCCCCGTTTTGGAGCCGGGCCTGTGAGAGACCACAGGGATGGGGCTCGGGGCAGGCTGTGAAGCTGAACACAGAGATCACATGGACTTCTGCTCTCACCCCAGATTCTGTCTCCGGTTCTCACTCCCAGTTAATGAGATTCCCACTGGATGCTTTCCCCTCCTGTCTGCCCTTTGTCCCTATAGCTGCACCAAGACCCAGCAAAGCAGGTGCCCTGGGTTTCACAACAGCCGCAGACAGGCAGGAAGGTCAGTAGTGTCCATGGGAAGGGAGGCGATGCCTTCCAGGGACATTAATTTTTCAGTTTGTGTGTTCGGATGTGTGGCGGCATGAGGCTGACAGGCTGGACCGCCGGCCCCCGTCCACCTCAGAGCTGAAAGATGGCTTTGGATTTAGAATACAATTTAGTTTCAGCGAGGCTCGCCCTGCTGGGTCCTCTGCAAACAGTTGGCAGGAAGGCAGGAAGGCAGCCGACCTGAATGTGTCCCCTGCCCCACCCTCCATCACACACGCTCTGCACAGCATCTCCACCACTTTCTATGGGGTAGATCATACTATGGTATCTACCCAAACAAGGGTCGGCAGGACCCTGTCTACCAACTCTACCTCTTTCTCAAACCCTGCACTGAGCCCTGAGATGTTAAGCTCACCAGAGGTAGGCAGACTCATTCATTCACTCCCTCCCTCACGTATTTATTCAGCTGACAGATATTTATTATCTGAAGCTGGATATACTACTGGACCCCTCAGTTCATCTGAGATGATACATTACTCTCTATGATTAAGGCAGTTTCAACTGGATTTCTGCATTTGCAAATGAAATAGGGAAAATAGCATCCAACACAGAGATTTCCATTCAAAGGGAAGGAGCAGAATGATGTGTTCAGGAATAAAGTCCATTGAGACAAAGACAAAGAAGAGACAAAGGAAGATAAAAGCTTGAAGTCCATGATGAAGATTGACTGCGGGACCCCAAAAAGGTAGCTCACGGTGGTCTGATTCATAAGGGAGGGTGAAGCAGAGGGCTGTGGCTGAGGCTGGCTGGGGGTCACAGCTTGTCCAAGATCACTGCTTTTATTAATTCCAATATGTGTTTATTGAGTATCTACTAAGTGTCAGGAGCTGTTCTAGGTGCTGAAAACACAACTGTGGTTGCCAACAAAGGCTTTCCCACATGGACTACTGAAGACACAAATATGATTGAGCTAAAAAATAATTGGGGTGCCTGGGTGGCTCGGTCGGTTAAGCATCCAACTTAGGGTCAGATCATGATCTCATGATCTGTGGGTTCAAACCCCTCGTTGGGCTCTGTGCTGACAGCTCAGAGCCTGGAGCCTGCTTCGGATTCTGCGTCTCTCTCTCTGCCTGCCCCCCCTCAAAAATAAACATTAAAGTCAGTTAAGTGTCTGACTTCGGCTCAGGTCATGATCTCACAGCTCATGAGTTCATGTCCCATGTCGGGCTCTGTGCTGACAGCTCAGAGCCTAGTGCCTGCTTCAGATTCTGTGTCTCCCTCTCTCTCTGTCCCTGCCCCACTCATGCTCTGTCTCTCTCTCCTTCAAAAATTAATAAATATTAAGTTTAAAAAATAAAAATAATAAATTATATAGATGTGAGAAGGTATAAGGGCCATGGAGAAAAATAAAGCTGGAAGGAAGCAGTATAATATTCTATAGGATGGTCCAGCTTCACTAAGAAGGTGGCCTTTGAGCTCAGGCTGAGGGTTGTGGGAGACTAGGGGAGCCTCTCCAGGCAGAAGGAACAGCAAGTGCTGGCCTCGTATGTTTGAGGAACAGCAAAGGAAGACAGAGTGGCTGGAGTAGGGTGAGGGGAATGGAACAGTAGAAGCAACATGATAGGACAAAGGACCTTCTAGGCGGTCATAAACGATGAGATGGGTATCCCTGAAGGATTTGAAGAGGAGGCATACAATTGAACTTGTACTTCAGTAAGACACTGCTGAGAGTAGACTCTGGGCAAAGGAGAAGGCCAGAAGCAGGGAAGTGAGCCATTTTCACTGACCTCCATGCTGTTTCCCTGGCTGCGCCATCTGCCTGAAAAGCCCAACGTTGCCTCACTTCCTTTTCAATCCCTCCCCCTCTCTGAGACACAGTTCCGGTGCCACTTCCTCCGGGAAGTCTTCTGTTTCTTCTCTTACTGAATGCACAGTCTCTTCTTCATCTGAAGCCCCAGGGAACAACAGCTGTTGCTTATCGAGCAGCTGCAAGGTGCCACCCACAGTTCTGTCTAAATTATTTGTCACAGTCTCTGGACGAGGAAGGTGACTTTAGGAGAAGCTGTCACCGCTCAAGTTGATTCAGCTGGAATTAAGAAGCACTTGGGGTTCTAATTCCTGACAGCTCAGACCCGCACCAAAACATGTTGCTTGTCCTCTTGACCCTTCTTTTGATTAATCTTCCACGATGTAGGGACTGAGTCTTTATTCTGTGTGTCCCCATGTCCTTTCCCAAACCCTAGAGAGTACTAGGCTCTCAAGAAAATATCCCCAAAGTCGGTTGCATTGAATGAGTGAAACCCACATATCCAACACCTGCATCTCTTGGCTGCTTTTGAAGACAAGTTAGTTCATTAAAAAAAAAAAAAGTGGAGGGGGGGGCGCCTGGGTGGCTTGGTTGGTTGAGCGTCCGACTTTTGCTTAGGCCATGATCTTTCGGTTCGTGGGTTCGAGCCCCGCGTCGGGCTCTGTGTTGACTGCCAGCTCAGAGCCTGGAGCCTGTTTCAGAGTCTGTGTCTCCCTCTCTCTCTGACCCTCCCTACAGATTATGTCCTGGGCTCCATCCAGAGTCTGCTCCCCTGTTTCTTCTCCTCTACCTTCAATCAAGAGCTCACAGTCTAAATAAAATTCTGAGGCCCCTCTGTTACACCTCTGAGGCTTTATGAATTGAGCAAGAGATAAAAACAGATTTTCAGAAAAGAATAAAAACATTCTGCTGCAATGAAGGAGAAACCGATGCTCACCTTGAGGTGGGTCCTCAGAACCTCTAGTCCTAAGAATTTGGAGGCGGGATTAAAAAGAGACTCTCCAGGCGCCTGGGGGGTTCAGTCAGTTAAGCGTCTGGCTTCAGCTCAGGTTATGATCTCATGGTTTGTGGGTTTGAGCTCTGCGTTGGGCTCTGTGCTGACAGCTCGGAGCCTGGAGCCTGTTTCAGATTCTGGGTCTCCCGCTCTCTCTGCCCCTTCCCTGTTCATGCTCTGTCTCTCTCCTTCAAAAATAAACATTATTTTTTTTAATGTTTTAAAAATAAAAAAAAAGAGAGACCCTCCACTTTATTTGGACCTTGGGTTTCGAGGACATGAGTTCCAGGCAGGTTGGGTCCTTAGCACCTTCAGCCTGCTGAGAGTTTGATGGTCAGAGCACTACTCTCAGAGCGAGGAGTTTATAGGAGCAGTTTCTACCCCTGAGGCAGCTTGGGCCAGGGGAGCAGACGCCAGGCTACTGTCTCCAACCTGTCCTCCAATTTCTTATGCTTCATGCAAACCATTCTTTGCAAAAACACCCAGCAGGGTGGGCTTCTGGTCCCAGCATCTCATTATTTGCACACAGGCAAGTCTGATTCTTGGTTGCCGCTGAGCTACCCAGCAGGTAGGCACACACATGCTCTTATGCCCAGGCATGTACACGCACGGGTGCACACGCACAGGCACACACACACACACACACACACACACACACAGAGAGAAGCCTGGCTCTCCCGGTCAATCATGTGTGAAATGTCAGCCTGGCCTTCCTGTGAGTGTTTAGAAACAGGCCGAAGAGCCCTTGATGGGAAGCCGTTGGAGGTTTTGTTTTCTGCAAAAGGTTCTGTCACTATGCCCAGCAGATCGTTATTTTTTTTTTTTTCCTTCCAGACAATGAGAATCTTCTTTTCTGCAGAGAGCGAAAAACAAACCCATGCCTGTCGGATAGGCAGGGAAAGTAAGGTAACGGCCGGCATATTGTGTTTCGGGAAAGAGCCTGGTTTTGCCACACGGTCCCATGAGCTGCTGGAAATGCTGCTACGCCGGGCTCTTTTGGCCTAATCTTCCTTTTGTTTGCAGAGCTGAGGATGCGACTTCTTTCCCTTCCGGTACTGAGATGCCCCCACTGCAAACCAGACAGAGTGCCACAGCTTCAGATGCATAGCATCGGCAGCGTTCCATGTGGTAGAAACGGATGAGGGTCAGAGCCGAGCGCTGGGCACCAGCCTAACCATGGTACGTCGTATGGACTTGTTTACTAATCCTGCGTCGACCCCATCAGATAGGCTCTGTTATCAGAAATTCATTTTGTGGGGCGCCTGGGTGGCTCCGTCGGGTAAGCGGCCGACTTCAGCTCAGGTCATGATCTCACGGTTTATGGGTTCAGGCCCCGCGTCGGCTCTGTGCCATCAGCGAGGAGCCTGCTTGGGATTCTCTGTCCCCCTCTGTCCCTGCCCTTCCCCGCATCTCTTTCTCAAAATAAATAAATAAACTTAAAAAAAAAGGAAAGGAAAGAAAAGAAATCCATTTTGTATCCAAAGAAACCGTCGCTCCTTTGATTAGGCTACTTTGCCAACAGAATTGATAAAGATGGGCTTAAGTGCTCTCCATAGTGCCTGGGAGGGCTGGGGGCTCTCCGGGGACTATTTAGGGGACTAGGGATGGCACCTCCCCCCAGGATGGCCGATGCACATCCCAGCGTTTCTGGGTGGATTCAGGAAGAGAGGAGCAGACAGGACTGTGCCTGTCCTTCCCAGGAGGCGCCCCCCTAGATCCTAGCTGAATCCGGCAGCCGGAAGCAGCAGGTGATTTTTCCTCCTCTGTGTGCCTCTCCTTCATTCCCGCTCCTCCCCAGAACGACTCCAGAGAAATTCTCCAGCTTCTGTAACTGTTCCTTGGAAACTCTAATTGCCCCGTTTTCTAATATGGGCATGTCCCTCTCATCACCAGATGCCGGGATGCTGGCGTGTATTGTTGCTGCTTGGGAGTTTCCGCCTGGTAAGCATCGCTTAAGAGCATCCTCTCTCTTGCCTGCGAATGTTTTTTTTTTTTTAATCATCATTTGGAGGTGGAGAAGAGTCCAGGGCCCTGACAGCATTGCCTAGGGCACGCATGCCGTTGGTCACGTTTTCTGGGCGTTTCTACGGGGCCACAGCTCACAGCAGCTTTTGGAGCCCAGCGGGACCCTCCCTCTACGACCCCGATTCACAGAACCCGAGAACTGAGGCAGAAGGGCCCTCAGGAGTCTCCTGTTCACAGCCTTTTATTGGTTTGTGAAAAAGCGCTTCTGATGAGTGGTCGAGCGCACTACTTCTTCTAATGGAATCTCCCATAAGGAGAGGAAAGCCCTTCAGGTTGAAGAGGTGTCTGCTTAGCTCCAGATCCCTTCCTCACCATTTGGTTCCCTAATTCCCATCCTTCCCTTCCTCCTCGAGCAGGCCTCTCCCTTGGAGCTCTGTCTGCATGCACCAGCTCAAAGCCAGGGCGCTCGGCTCGCACAACCCACGCACATCTCCCAGCTTCCGCACACTCGCTCACAGCGCGACGACCTCCCGCCTTGCTAAAACAGCCTTTCCTTACCTGGCTCCCCGGCCCCAGTCTTGCCTTCTCTTATCCCCGGGGCTAAGGGCGCAGGGACCCTTCTGCACGTAAATCTGACCATGCCACGCACCTGTTTAACCGCCCCCCGCTTCCATCATGTCTCACTGACCTGGGGATGGAGTCCAGACTCCTTTGCAAAGATGCAAATACCCTTCCGGCCCGAGCTGCTGTTTTATTCTCCGGCCTCATCTTTTGCCGTATCCCTGACACCCAGCCGGAGGGGACGTTGAGCTGGACCTTACACGTGCCACGCCTGCCCTGATCCCAGGCTCTGCAGAGGACGGGCCTCGGCCGGGAGCAGCCTCCCTGCCCTTCCTCCTGCACCTTCATTGGCTTCAGCTGTCGTCCCGCTACGTTCCTGGTGCTCTTCTGCCCCATAGGAACCTTCTCGCCTCTCCTGTGCTCCCAGAGCCGTGTGGCCTCCCCAGTCGCTCCCCGGGGGCCCTACCTTGTCTCATCTGCTGCCGCCTCTGAACCGTAATCTCTATAAAGGCAGCGATCATGGGTATCATGCTCCCTTTTGTATTCCTAACACCTAATGATGTTTGCTGAACAGGTAACCAGTGCCTGGGCCCCCTCCGGTGACTGGCAGGCCCCCTCCTCACTCGGTTCGCCGCTACCCACCATTCCTCTGTCTGGCTGCAGATCTCACCTGTGACCTACAAGTTCACAACAACCTGCTTTTATATTCCCGTTCCTGACCTTCCAGGCACCTCCCCATGGGCTCTTCCTGGTGGGAATGACGGTCTCTAGCGCCACACGGGCAGGGTCTCCTCTGTCTTCCCCAGTGTTTATTGCAGTGTTTGGCACTTAGTCGGTGTTCCGTAAACGCCTGCAGGGGAAGTGATCACGTCACTCCGCACATCTGCAGCTCCCAGCAGAGTACAGGGCCCCCGCGTGCAGGGCAGGAGCCCCTGCTCGCTCCCTGCTGTTCAGTGTGGAAGAACAGGCTGCTCTTGGCCTCCCTGCTCCACCCACGGAACTGCTTTGCGGGGTTGAAGTTTGTCCAGGGCATGACTCCTTCTCTCGGAAGTGGGTGGCATTCAAGTTCTGGCTCTGATTTCCTGAGCCCGAGGGGGTTCCTCATGCCTTCATTACCGGCGTCCACCCTTCCTCCCGGCGGTCACGTCACAGGCCACTCATAAAGCCCCAGCCCCTTGCAAGAGGAGAGATTTTCGCTCTTGGGAGAATTTATGGCAGAGATTAGATGCTGCCGAGGTGTTCAGTATCGGCTCCTGCCTAAACACAGGCTCGGGAATAGGCATGGAAGTCCAGCTATGTCTTTAGAAGACTTTTGCCCACTTCACAAAGCCATGGTCTGTCCTGAAAGATTGATTGGCAAGAAGATGGGGAGGGAGCCTGGGCATTCAGTGCCTCAGTGACAAGGCACATCTTTGCCAGTGTCTCCAAATAGCCTGGGCACAAAACTTGCCAAGGGGAAGGAGATACTGTCACCTTTGTTTATAGATTGGGGGTCCTCATCTCCAAACCCTCCAGATACGGAGATTCCCAAGCTTCCACTTAAAATCAAGAGGGTATTCTGGGTGCCTGGGTGGCTCGGTCGGTTTAGCATCCGACTCTCGATTCAGGCTCAGGTCATGATCTCACGGTTTCATGAGTTTGAGCTTCACGTCGGGCTCTGTGCTGGCAGTGCGAAGGCTGCTTGGGATTCTCTGTCTGTCTGCCTGTCTGTCTGTCTCTCTCTGCCCCTCTCCCACTAGCACTGTCTCTCTCTTGCAAAACAAATGAATAAACTTAAAATAAATGAAATAGAATCAAGAGGGTCTTCTAAAGTGACAGCAGGATGAACTAAATCCAGCTAAACAGCATCCTCTTCAAAAGTGGCAAATATTTGGGGCGCCTGGGTGGCTTAGTCGGTTAAGCGTCCGACTTTCGCTTGGGTCATGATCTCGCGGTTCGTGGGTTCGAGCCCCGCGTCGGGCTCTGTGATGACTGCCAGCTCAGAGCCTGGAGCCTGTTTCAGTCTGTGACTCCCTCTCTCTCTGACCCTCCCCTGCTCACGCTGCCTCTCTCTCTCTCTCCTAAAAATAAATAAAACATTAAAAAAAAAAATTTAAAAAAAAAGTGGCAAATATTTGCATGTGCACCATCCGCCGCTAAAAAAAAAAAAAAAAAAAAAAAGACAAAAAGAAATAAACTACGAAAGGCACATGAGAACGTTCTCTTTACGAGGATGCTTCAACGGGGTGAGAACAATGTCAAAGCATGTACAGAAGAGAAAGGTGCTCAGGAAGATGTGGGATGAGACATAAAATGAACTGACTTTGGTTGAAGACAGGTCTGGGCTCCAGACACAGCTTGACCACCTTCTAGCTGTGACCACCCCTATCCCCGCCCCCCAAACATCCCAGGTCTCGCCCGAGTCTCTTTGGCCATCTGTAAAGTGGGTTTAGGGGTACTGTAGTGTACTTCTGTCATTTTCGCACCTCACTGTTCCTCTGGGGAAACGGCCTCCAGCCATCACTCCCTTGGAAGAAGTTGATTTTCATAGATCTCAGTTCTGAGATGGGCACATGGCCCACGTCTGGCTCATTGCAGTCCAGGGTGGGCCAGTGGGTAAGAAAGGTTGCATCATGGTACCCATTCTCTCACCAAAAAGGGGGGCAGTTGAATTCATTACCCCTGGCATGGGGGCTGGCTTGGCATGCATTGTGGCCATCGGACGTGACAGAAGTGACGGCCCATCACTGTACTGATGGGAGTGCCTCCACTGGCTACTCTTGTCCCTGTGCCATCACTGGGGGAGCACACCTGGGCCAGCCTGCCGGGGAAGAAGAGGCCTGTGGAACAGAGCCGAGTCACCCCCTCCTGCAGCCAACCCACCAGGTGAGGGAGCGAGAGTGCCCAAGATCAGCCGAGCCACCAGCAGACCCCCAAGAGACTCCAGGTGCATGATAAATAAATGTGTTTTTATGTGCCCATAAGGCTTATGTAGTTGTTTATTGTTCACTACTTTGTGGCAGTAGATAACTGATAAGACAGGTGAACATATTTCAGCCAATCGGAATCAGGATGGAGACCGGCTGGAACAATGAACACAGAGGCATATATTTTCCTGGAAGCCTAGATAGCTGGAAAATACCACATCAACTTAAGGAAAGCCTGCCTGAGACTGAAGGCAATGCAGAAGAATTGGGATTAAAGATGAGAAGGAAGAATCCTGACAGTGTTGTTAGAGCTCCTGGATCCAGCCATGTCTGAAACCATTATAAGTAGACTTTTCAATTTGATGGAATGAGAACTTCTATTTTTTTGGCTACAGTGAACTTAGGTTGGAATTTTGACTCAAATTGGTTTGGAATTTATTTTGCAGGAGAGTCTTGATCAGAGAACTACCCAGAATTTAGAGTTTTGGGGTAATTACTGAGTTACAGATGTGTTTCAGCTAGAAAGACAGAAGCCAGGAAAACATTGATGTTTCCACAAAGTTCCAGTGGTAACAGAAGCAATGTTTTCTATCCTTCTTTGTGTATTTTACTTTCTACGGTGCCAGGGGCTTCCTAAGTACACTTGTTCCTCCCTGACTTGCAGGGGCAGTGAAGAGGGCTGTCCCCTCGCCCCCTCCCCGTCCCCCCCGCCCCCGCCGAGGAATTCACCAGAACCTGGAAACAAGCATGACTCAGTTCTTACCTCGGTTCGGTGACCACAAGGACATGGAAATTCTGAGAAAGACTCACAAGGTTGTTCTATGTGTCAGGGATTTAACTCGCTTCGTAGATGACGGAAACCAAGCATTCTCGATCTGAAGGAGATGGTGGAGATGATCTCACTGGGGACTCACGGCACACCAAGGAGGAACCGGAAACTGAGAAAAGGTCAAGGGCTGTGCTGGTGGAGTCTGGCACCTGGGCAGTGGAAAGAAGGGGGGCATTGGGGTCAAAGACATGGCAGTTTGAGACCAGGCTCTGTTACCTATAAATTTAGCTACTTTGGGCAAGTTGCTTGACCTTCCTGGGCCTCTATTTTAATCCTTGTAAAATGGGGCTGCCGTGCCACACAAGATGAAAGTTAGTTGCTCACAGAAGAATTCTGTTTAATATAGGAAGATATTCCCCACTTCAGGAGGTGGGGCTTAGTCTTCCTCCTTTCCCAGGATCCCCCACTGAGGGTGGGCTTGACTTAATGGCTTGCTCCCAAAGAATCAAGTACGGAAAGAGGAAAAGTGGTAACCAAACAGTGGAGAAGACTGGGAAACACCACCTTAACCAAGTGATGAAGGCTAATGTTCCGTGGCTTCCATGTGCTCCCAGATATAATGTGACAGGGGACACCTCACCTCCGGGGACTTCTTCCCCAAAACCCCAGGCTCCAGTCTAATTATGGGAAATTCATCAGACAAGCCCAGATTGGAGGACATTACCAGATACATGCCCCATACCCTCAAGGTTGTCAGGTCATGAAAAGCAAGGAAAGACTGAGAAACTGGGACAGATCGGAGAAGATCGGGGGAAATGGGATGGCGAAAAGCAATATGGTGCCTCTGATTACATCCTGGAGCAGCAAGAGGATATTAACAGGAAAAAAAATAACCATTGACATTGAAATGGAATCTACAATTTAGTTAATAATAACGTACCAGTGTTGGTACTCAGTTGTGACAAATGTACTGTGGTGATGTAATATGTTAACAACAGGGGAAACTGGATGAGTGTATACAGGCATCTTCTGTATTGTCTTTAAGACTATTGTGCAAATCTAAAGTTACCAAAAAAGAAAATACTTACTATATTTTTAAATGGAAGATTGAATTGATTTAGCTTCATTGTACGCATCAGCTCCATTTTTTTTTTTTTACCCACACAACCTCAAGGCTTCTAGATCTTCATATTTTGTGATCAACAGATAAAGTCCAGAGCAAAACATAGCCTGTTAGGAGCTTCCTTGACACCTTTTTGCATCGCCGCATGACGGTTGAGGCTCCCCCAATGGAATTTTCTGCTATGCTTTCCTGAGGAACTGATGCAACTGAAAGTTCCTTCAGTTATCTATTTGCATAGTCATCCCGATTTAATAGTATGCAGCTAACATAACATACTTCACCATAACCTTTTGGTGAAGGTCAAGAGTTAAAATCAGTGTCATTTTTTGAGCACGTCCTCTGTGCTAGGCACCATGTGGGATATTGTGTGGACATCTCCTTTCATTCTAGCAGCTACATAATATCAGGAGGAAACAGAAGCTCAGAGAAGTTGTGGGGCTTGTCCAGAGTCACACAGCCAGGAAGCAGAAGAGCTACCATTTGAACTGAGGTCCTTCTGGATCCATGGCACGTCTTCTTAACCTCTAAGCCAAAATTTTTAAATGCAAATTGTTAAAATTGGGGAGGTTCTTCAGGTATTATCCAGCATCTCATACAGAGATCACAAAAGTGGTTTACAAACAGAAACCCATCTTTAATCAAAGGCGATTTTTTTAAGCGGTTTTATTGTGTTTGCTTTTTGCCTTTTGGTTTTGTTGTTGTTGTTGTTGTTTTCTTTTTAAATCAAATTATGTGTCAACATGTTAAAATAGGGATATTTCACTTTCACATATCAAACTTTTATTTTCCTGAGATAGAAATGAAGGCCATGGCCACGCTGGGCCTCTAATGCCACTGCAGCTGAGTCCTGCCTGCCCAGTTAGATTAGGTACACATTCTCCAGTTAGCCGGGACCCCCCCCCCCGAGCCGACTTCACTCTTCTGCTTTCTTGGTCTGTCCCCTGTAGTTGACACCATTTGATTTACACCTACAGGAGAGAAAACTGCCACTCAGTGTGGGGCCAGGGGTCACACAGCAAGAATAAGTGAACACTCTGGTAGGTCCTCACTGGTGTTAGTCATCCCAGGGCCTGGCTCTCTGTCCCTTGGCTGGCTGGCTGTACTGTGTCTCCTCTATGACTGACCCTATTTCAGCTTCCTGTTGGCCACTTTCTCCGGGTCACGTCTTCCCACTTAATCAGACCAAAGGAGGCTGCCTGATCTCATGGCATTTTCACAATTCATAAAAAAACCTCTCTCTTATTCTCTCAAAATTAATAAGGGTTAAATCTTTCTTCTCAGAAAGATGGAAAGCTCGTTGGAGTTTTTTGAAACTTAACTTCATTTAAAAAGGAAGGAAGAGAGGGAGAGAGGGAGGGAAGGAGAGGATGAGGAAGAACAGAAAGAAGGAAGGAGAGGAGGGAGGGAGGGAGGAAGAGAGGAAGGAAGGATGGAAGGGTGGGTCACAAATCTAACAGTGTCATGTCCATGATGTTTATTCCTTTCGTTGGTTACTTCTGATTAAATCCCCACCACCAATAACCCTCCTTCATCTTCTCCGCGAACAGGAAGCAGAAGTGTGAAGTCACCTTCCTGTCTAGTCGCTAGGCCAGTCCCAGTTTACACTAGGACACATCAGAGACTCCCTGGGAGCCCAAAGCCAAGATGGGGCCCTGTAGGGGAATCTCAGACCCTCTCTAACCAGGAAGGGAGGAAGGGAGGAAAGAAGAAGGAAAGAAGAAGGAAGGAAGGAAGGAAAGAGGAAGGAAGGAAGGAAGGAAGGAAGGAAGGAAGGAAGGAAGGAAGGAAGGAAGGAAGGAGGAAGGAAGGAAGGAAGGAAGGAAGGAAGGAAGGAAGGAAGGAAGGAAGGAAGGAGGAAGGGAAGGAAGGAAGGAGGAAGGAAGGAAGGAGGAAGGAAGGAAGGAAGGAAGGAAGGAGGAAGGAAGGAGGAAGGAAGGAAGGAGGAAGGAAGGAGGAAAGAAGGAGGAAAGAAGGAAGGAAGGAAGGAGGAAGGAAGGAGGAAGGAAGGAAGGAGGAAGGAAGGAAGAAGGAGGAAGGAAGGAAGGAGGAAGGAAGGAAGGAAGGAGGAAGGAAGGAAAGAAGGAAGGAACGAAGGAACGAAGGGAAGGGAAGGAAGCAAAGAAGAAGGAAGGAAGGAGGAAGGAAGGAAGGAAGGAGGAAGGAAGGAAAGAAGGGGAAGGAACGAAGGAACGTGAAGGAAGGAAGGAAGCAAAGAAGAAGGAAGGAAGGAGGAAGGAAGGAAGGAAGGAGGAAGGAAGGAAGGAAAGAAGGAGGAAGGAAGGAGGAAGGAAGGAAGGAAGGAGGAAGGAAGGAGGAAGGAAGGAGGAAGGAAGAAGGAAGGAAGAAGGAAGGAAGGAAGGAAGGAGGAAGGAAGGAGGAAGGAAGGAAGGAAGGAGGAAGGAAGGAGGAAGGAAGGAAGGAAAGAGGAAGGAAGGAGGAAGGAAGGAAGGAAGGAGGAAGGAAGGAAGGAAGAGGAAGGAAGGAAGGAAAGAAGGAGGAAGGAAGGAGGAAGGAAGGAAGGAAGGAGGAAGGAAGGAGGAAGGAAGAAGGAAAGAAGAAGGAAGGAAGGAAGGAAGGAAGGAAGGAAGGAAGAAAAAAACATATGTTTGTATTTTTTTGGGCCATACATGAAAGTGAGGAGTGAATACAGCACACGTTCACAGTTTATAAGACATTAATAAAATAAACATGTGTCTGTGCACTACCTTTTTAAGAAATGGACAATTTTCCATACCTCAGCAGCAACACGTGCCCATCTGATTCCAGCTCTCCCCTTTTCCCCCTGCAAGGCAGCCGCCTCCCTGACTTTTGTGTTATTATTCTCTTCGGTCATTCATTTTTAATTTTTTGATTATGAAACCGATCAAATATGCAGACAATTAGAAGGCGTACTACATTTCATAATTGAATATGATTCACCTACTCCTGGATTCCATAGCTTTTTAACATTTGGCTGTTTTCTTTCTTTCTTTTTTTTCCCTCCTCATCTTTCCATTTGCTGACCCATTATTAAAGGATTTCATTTTGTGAAGTATCTACTGTATATAAAAGCAGAGACACTGGAGTGATGGATCCCACCAGCTGCAGCACTGACAATTTTGTGGACAATCTCAACCTCCCCTGTTCCCTTAATCACTCCATGCCTCTGACATCCCAGTCCTGGATCGCTTTGAAGCAAATCCCAGACGCTATGTGATTTCATCTGTAAATAGTTCAGTCTGTATCTCTGCGAGATAAAGCCTATTTTAAAAATATAATCACGGAATGCCTGGGTGGCTCAGTCAGTTGAATGTCTGACTCTTAGTTTCGGCTCAGGTCATGATCTCACCATTCGTGGGTTCGAGCCTCATGTCGGGCTCTGTGCTGATGGTGGGGAGCCTGCTTGGGATTCTCTGTCTCCCTCTTTCTCTGTCCCTCCCCCACTTGGTGTGTCTGTCTCTCTCAAAATAAATAAATAAAAATAAATAAAAATAAAAGTATAATCATGACATCACTATCACACCTAAAATAGTGAACATTTTCTGAATACTACCAACTAGTCTGTGCTCAGATCACTTGAAGTCTGCCCTCCCCCACCCCCTCTCCCTTCCTCCTGTTTGTTTTTACAGTTCTTATCATTGAATTGGGACTCAAACGGGGTCTTCTCAATGTACGTGACTAATACTTGCTCTGCGTTTCCTCTTCCTGTTTTGGTTTGTTCTGCTTTTCTGTTTTCCACTGTGCTTCTTTGTTTTAGAAATCCAGGTCACTTCTCTTGTGCAATTTGCCAAGTCATTCTGGATTTTGCTAAGTCAATTCTGTGATGCCGTTGAACACATTCTTCCTTCACTTTTATCTTCTGTAAATTGGGACTGAGCTATGGAGCCTTGATGGAATAAACTGGGACTGAGTTATGGAGGCTTGATGGAATTCAGGACAGATTTCTGGCAAAAGTATTCTGTAAGTAGTGTTGATGTAGTCCATTGGGAAGGCCATATGTCCGGTTGTTTTGTTTTATGATGTTAAATATATTCTGGAGTTAATTTCTATAATCTACCCATTAGAAAGTCTCCAACGGCTTTTCACCTAATAGGTTTAACCTATTGGCAACCATTCTGTAAGACTTACGCTGAATCATTTTAGAGTAAGCTCCCACCCCAAGCCACTTCATCTTTAAATACTTACGGCTTACAGTGCACATTGCCAAAATGAAGGGTGTTAGCCTCATAACTCAATACCATCACCCTACCCAATAAAACTTACAACTGTTCTCTATTATCTAATATTCAGCTCCTGTTTAAAAATCTTCCAATCACCCCCATTTGTCTTATGATTTTCAAAATTTGATAATAGTTTAAAGATTTACAGAGAAATCGAAAAGGTAGAGCAGAGAGCTCTCTTACCCCCACAACTAGTTCCCTCTATTATTAACATCTTGCCTTAGTTAATATTATTATAATTTAAATTATACCTTATTGATTTAATAATTAATTTAATTATTTTACAATAAATGAACCAGTCTGGATCCGTTATTGTCAACTGAAGTCTGTACTATATTCAGATTTCCTTATTTTACCTTGTAAATGGTAGTGTCAAACCATTTGTAACTTTTTTTCTGTCCCTGAGTTATGCCAGAGGCACATTACACTTGGTCTCCTCATTAGGGGACTCGTTAGGTCCATCATGTCTCATTAGGTCCCATCTGATTTTTATTTATTTACTTTTAATTTAAAGGCAAGTTCGTTAACACACAGGGTCGTCTTGGCTTCAGGAGTAGAACCCAGTGATTCATCTCTTACATATGACAGTGCTTATCCCAAAAAGTGCCCTCCTTAATGCCCGTCACCCATCTAACCCACCCTCTCATCCACCTCCCCTCCAGCAACCCTCAGTTTGTTCTCTGTAGTTAAGAGTCTCTTGTGGTTTGCCTCCTACGCTGTTTTTATCTAATTTTTCCTTCCCTTCCCTTGTGTCCACCTGTTGAGGTTCTCAAATTCCACATATGAGTAAAGTCATGTGATACCTGTCTTTCTCTGACTGGCTTATTTTGCTTAGCACAATACTCTCCAGTTCCATCCATGTTGTTGCAAATGGCAAGATTTCATTTTTTTCATCTCTGAGTAGTATTCTGTTACATACCACATCTATGTGGTGGACATTTGGGCTCTTTCCATACTTTGGCTATTGTTGATAGCACTACTATAGACATTGGGGTGCATGTGCCCCTTTGAAACTGCACACATGTTGGGGCGCCTGGGTGGCTTAGTCGGTTAAGCGTCCGACTTTCACTTAGGTCATGATCTCGCGGTTCGTGGGTTCGAGCCCCGCGTCGGGCTCTGTGCTGACTGCCAGCTCAGAGCCTGGAGCCTGTTCCAGTCTGTGACTCCCTCTCTCTCTGACCCTCCCCTGTTCACGCTGTCTCTCTCTCTCCTAGAAATAAATTAAAAAAAATAAATAAATAAAAAATAAATTAAAAAAAAAAAAAAAAAGAAACTGCACACATGTATCCCTTGGATAAATACCCAGTAGTGCAATTGCTGGGTCATAGGGTAGTTCTATTTTTTAATTTTTTGAGGAACCTCCATACTGTTTTCCAGAGCAGCTGCACCAGTTTGCATTCCCACCAGCAGTGCAAATTCCCCTTTCTCCACATTATTTTTCTCTTCCTCTGGAAGAGCGTCTCCCATAGGATCTTGTAGAATGCCCCACACCTTGGCTTTGTCTGTGCATTTCCTTCAGTGATCTTTGACTTGTCTCTCGTCATGCCAGACACTAGAAATTAGAATTAGAGGCTCAATTACATTCAGATGAAATACTGTTGTCTAGACTAGATTGTAGGTGAGGCTGCATCCTTGGCAGATGGCCTCGCTTCAGTGGATGAGGATGGAGAAGACCGATGGGCAGAAATAAGAAGCCTGTGGAGGCGGTGGACGTAGGTCTTCCTCTCTCCCCAGTTCAGGAGAGGCTCATCCCATGTCTGTCACATCTTGTTTTTCTTTCCTTGAACCTCGCTCAACAAAGTTAACCCAATTTGAAATGTTAATTTGTATGTTTGGGAAGGTTATTTTATTTTCTTAGACTGTAGCTAGTGTAGCTAGGTGAGCAGATGAGCTTACTGGAGCATGAATCCGGACAGAATTTACCCATCAAAAAACTGGCGTGTATTTGACTCAAGTCTCTGTGTTTCTCGGGCAGTTTGAATACCTCCATAAAATGTTTTGATACATCCTTGGAAGAGTCTCAGGCTGAATCTATGTTTCCTTTCCCTCATTTAAGCAAGTAAATGGGATGATACTGGTGTTGCAGAAAGCTACATAGAGGACAGAATGCCATAGAACCACACACACACACACACGCACGCGAATTTATAAATAGAGAAATCCAAATAATTCTGTGGATCGAACCGATGATGCCAGCTTCCTGATTTTGCAGTTGTCATATAGGCAGGAAAGATGGTCACATGGGGGGGGAAGGGTAGATGGTAGGGCACATGGGGCCTCCTGGTGCCGTTCTTTGTGACTTCTATAATTTCTCCAAATAAAACATCCAGAAAATTAATTGGAATAATGTGTGTCTTCATTTTGTGGCCAGTGCTAAAGGATAAGATGAAGAAACGAGTTAAAATTTCAGAGGGGACGAGATGCAATTATCATTATCTGCAGGTAATATGCTGTCTACTTAGAAAATTGAGTAAAACACGCTTTGAACTAATACAAGGGTTCAGGAAGGTACGATATAAAAGATTAATAGATCCCATTCACAATGCTACAGCAGAAACAAATGAAAATATCTAGGAATAAAACAAGACAAGACAATATCGAGGAATATAGCTAACTAGCATTGCCCAGGCCCTACAAGAAGGAACCCATGGCATTTACTGAAGGGTGTGCAGGATGAATAAAGCAAATGAAACAAGAAATGGAGATCCATATTTATTATTTGAAGTTAAAAAGGCAGCCAATTTTCCTTGGCTGTGCTATAAAGAACATTAGTGGGCCATTGGTGAAATTTGAATAAGATCTGTAGATGAGATAATAGTGATGACCCGGTGTAATTTCCTGATTTTGATCACCGCACTGTGGTTATCGATGAGAATGCCCTGGTTTTCAGGAAATACACACTGAAGTATTCAGAAGTCATCTGTGGAGGCAGCTGTAACATGGCATCACAGACTGGGTGGGTTGTGAATAGCAGAAATTTCTAGCTCACAGTTCTGGAGGCTGGAGGTCCATGGTCAGGGGGCCAGTGTGGTCAGGTTCTGGTGATCTGCTGTCTGTCTACTCACTTGCCAACTCTTGTATCCTCATCTGCTGGAGTGGTGAGGCGGCTCTCTGGGGCTTCTTTCATAAGGGCACTAATCCCATGATCCAATCACCTCCCAAATGCTACATCTCCTAATACAATCACCTGGGGGATTAGGATTTCAACATGAATTTGGTGGGAACACATTTAATCTAAGGTAGAAGCGATGGGGCGCCTGGGTGGCTTGGTCGGTTGAGTGTCCAACTCTTGATTTTGGCTCAGGTCGTGATCTCACAGTTCATGGGATCAAGCCCCACATCGGGCTCTGCACTGACAGCATGGAGCCTGGTTGGGATTCTCTCTCTCCCTCTCTCCCTGTCCTTCCCCTGCTCGTGTGAACTCTCTCTTTGTCTCTCTCAAAAATAAATAAATAAACTGAAATAAACACTAAAATAATTTAAATAAAAAGTATGATAACATATTTGCAACTTTCAAACAGTTCAGAAGCTACTACTAAATAATAGTAATATGGGGGTGCCTGGGTGGCTCGGTTGGTTGAGCGGCTGACTTTGGCTCAGGTCACGATCTCGTGGTGCATGATTTCGAGCCCCATGTCGGGCTCTGTGCTGACAGCTCAGAGCCTGGAGCCTGCTTTGGATTCTGTGTCTCCCCCTCTCTCTGTCCCTCCCCTGTTCATGCTCTGTCTCTCTCTTTCTCTCAAAAATAAATAAGATGTTAAAAAATGTAAACAACAATAAAATATATGCTTATCTATATATGTCTGTGGTGATGTCAATAGGAATATTATTTGTGGAATCTGGGTGAAAGGGATACAGAGAATCTTCTCAAAACTTTTACAACTTTTCTGTCATTTGAAACTATGACAGAATTTCATAGTGTCACATGAAACTGACATATTCAATGCATATGAATTGAAATTCTTTCATATTCAATTCATATTGCTTAAAAAACCTTAAACCTTAAAAGGTTTGACCTTTTAAGCAAAAACTTTAGGAAAAAGGTAGCCAACAGAAGAACTAAAATTATAATGAAATAATAAGGAATTCTAAGTAAGAGTGAAATATGGGGAGCCAAAGAAGAAAGAGATGGTGTAGTGTCAGTGAGCTGATTCATAACAGTTAATATCAAGGAAACAAGGAGGGGCGCCTGGGTGGCTCAGTCTTAAGCGTCTGACTTCGGCTCCGGTCATGATCTCACGGTTCGTGGGTTCAAGCCCTACATTGGGCTCTGTGCTGACAGCTCAGAGCCTGGAGCCTGTTTCAGACTCTCTCTCTCTCTCTCTCTCTCTCTCTCTCAGAAATAAAACAAACAAAATATCAAGGAAACAAGTATTTTCTAAACATGAGATACTAACAAATGGAAGTGTATCTATCCTATAATGATAAGGAGGCAACCACCAGGAGAAATAAAAGCCCAACAACTTAGGAGGGACTCCATGGGTGGCCACATTAAGATGCAAAGGAGGAGGGGGGGGGAACTTTTTGCTACATTATCATTAATTCTTCAGATCTGCTTTCTCATTCATGCATCCTGTTGATAAAAATTACAGTATTGGTGAGCAAGCGGAGGATGAATAGTTCAGTCACTGGCTTCAGGAAAAGTAATTAACAAATAAAAAGGTAGCACCTTTGGGAAAACTTGGGGGAAAAGAGAAATGAGAGCCAGGCATGCCTGGAGAACAACATGGAATACCTAACAGTGTCCAAAATGTTTGTGTCCCCCTGTCCCCACACCCCCAGCAAACCTCTCAGACTTTGTCCTCAGGTGAGGGACCCAGATGGCGAAGAAAACACAATGACAGCAAATCTAAACACTCGATACCAGGGCATTACTTAAATAAACCTACAGCACCTCTGTAAGTAGCATTAAAATCTGAGGTTAGAAGGCTGTTCAACAATGGGATCAATCATTATGATAAGCTCTTTATTCAAATTCATTACAAAATTGGGGCCTCTGGGGGCTCAGTCGGTTAAGTGTCTCACTTTGGTTCAGGTCATGATCTCATGATTTGTGGGTTCGAGCCCCGCATGAGGCTCTGTGCCGACAGCTCAGAGCTTGGATCCTGTTTCTGATGCTGTGTCTCCCTCTCTCTCGGCCCCTCCCCCTCTCATGCTCGGTCTCTATCTCTCTCAAAAATAAACATTTTTTAAAAAATATTTTTATTTATTTCTAGGAGAGAGAGAGAGACAGCGTGAGCAGGGGAGGGTCAGAGAGAGAGGGAGTCACAGACTGAAACAGGCTCCAGGCTCTGAGCTGGCAGTCAGCACAGAGCCCGACGTGGGGCTCGAACCCACGAACCGCGAGATCATGACCTAAGCGAAAGTCGGACACTTAACCGACTAAGTCACCAAGGCGCCCCAAAAGTAAACATTTAAAAATGTTACAAAACAGTATTTCTTGTATGGTGTTCATTTTTCTTTTTTAAATGTTTATTTTGAGAGAGAGAGAGAGAGAGGGAGAGAGAAAGCACCAGCAGGGTGGGGGCATGGAGAGAGAGGGAGAAAGAGAATCCCAAATAGACTCCATGCTATCAGTAAGGCAGTAAGGGGCCCGACATGGGGCTTGATCCCATGGCTACGGGATCATGACCTCAGCCCAAATCAGGAGTTAGAAACTTAACTGGCTGAGCCACCCAGGTGCCCCATGATGTTCATATTTTTTAAAAGATGCATTTTCATGCACCGAAAGAGTAGCATGCAATACAACAGAATATCATCGGGGTTTATCTTTTACGTGGTAGACTATGAATGATGTGTGTGTGTGTGTGTCTGACCATCTGTGCCCACGGGTGTTTAATTGTAATATGTTGTTATTTTATGGCCACCAGGAAAAAGGACTCTTCAAGTAAGAAAGGTCTCGTGTTAAGAAGAGAGGTGACACAATAGGGTGGACTATTTGTCTTCCAGAAGATGTCTCAGGGATCGGACGTTACTTCAAACATCTCCTCGGAGGCCCCCTCGTAACCCGGTGAGATGGGCAGGATGGCAGAATCGGCCGTGTCCACACCAGCCGTGTGTCCGAGTCAGGTGGGAAGGGACCTTGCCTGCCATCTGGCCAAACCCTGCAATCACAGCCAGGAGGGTCCTGGATTCCTTCCTCCCCTCTGGACCGGACTGCCTCCAGCAGGTCACCGGTGTCCCTGTTTGGAACCACAATGCCAAGAGTCCCCTGTCCAGGCCAGCTCTCCTCTTCACCCCCTCTCGCCCCTTCATGAAACAGCTCATACCTTTTGCCACGTGCTTGGATGTCCCCCACCAGGCGCCAGGCACTCCACCGGCACAGAGCCATCCTGTTGAATAAACAGACATGCTCCTCGCTTTGTGGAACTCACAGTCTGGTGGGAGAGACGGACAACCACGTGAACGCATGGCTTCAAAACCACACGTTCACAAGACCAAAAGAGTAACAGTGTAAGGGAAGCGCACGCGCTGATAGGGAATATCAGCGGGGGCCAGGGGCTGGGGACACACTAGTTTTGCTTCAGGTACGCTGCCCTCACTGTTACTGAATGCCAACCTCAGGGCCTTTGCCTTGCTGTTTCGTCTGCCCAGAGTGCTCTTATCTGGCCATCTGCACGATTCACTCCCTTATTATGTTTGAGTTTTTGTTTTAAAAGTCACCTTCTCAGAGGTGCTTTCACTGAGAACATCATTCAATATGTCCTCCTTATACACACAGGCCACTGTCTTTCTTCACAGCACTTAGTGCTTTATATTACATCTACATGTGAATATACATACACGTGTGTGTATGTATATGTGTATGTGTATATGTACACACACATATTCTTCTAAATCAAGCCCATGTTTGTTGAGACTCTATGATGCACCAGGCACTACAACAGGTGTTGAAATGGAGATGAATAAGCCATCCCTGGCCCCACAAAGCATTCATTCTAGCTCCAGAAAACAGACACCAAATTAATTAGGCATATTTTCAGGTTGTGATAAGCTGCACGAGGGAAACTTAAAATAGAGTACAGGTACTGTGGGTGAGAGAAATCGGGACTCAAGGGCACCTGAGAGGCGCAGTTGATTGAGCATCCAGTGGTTGATTTCAGCTCAGGTGATGATCCCAGGGTTGTGGGATTGAGCACCACATCCGATTCCAGACTCAATATGGAAACTTACTTAAGATTCTCTCTCTCGCTCCCTCTCCCCAGCTTATGCTCTCTATAAAATTAAAAAAAAAAAAAAAATAGGGGTGGGAATCAGAGGGTGCTCTGAGGAGGTGACATGTGAGCAGATGCCTGGGGAGGTAAAGATAAGAGCCATGACATCTGCCAGGGAAGGTGCTGTCCAGGTGGAAGGCACTGGAAAGGCAAGGGCATGGAGGTGGATATTTGAGAATCAGCCGGGAGGCCAGCCAGTCCAGGCACTGGGGGCGAGATGCTGCGCAGGATAGGAATAAATTCTGAGCCCTGCGGCTGTGGTAAGGACGTTGGAAGTCGTTCTGAATGAGAGGGAAAACCAGAGGAGAAGATTTCATCTTGTTATTTTAAAGTCAGCTTATTGAGGTGTAATTTACATACATCAAATGTTCTCAATTCAAGTACACAGTCCAGTGCATTCCGCCAGCTCTCCACACCTCCAGAGCTGTCTCTCGAGTCAAGATACAGAATGTTCCCATCCCCCAGGAGAGTCCCCTTTGCGGTCAACCCTCCCTCCGCTCCAGGCAACCACAGATCTGCTTTCTGTCACCATAGATGGGCTTGCACTTTCTTGATCCTCAGATAAATGAATTATACAGTCATCTTTTGGATCTGACTTCTTTCACTCAGCATGATGGTTTTGAGATTCAGCCATGTTGTGAATATCACTGCTGTGTGTGTGTGTGTGTGTGTGTGTGTGTGTGTAATTACTAAGGAGGATTTATTTATCTGTTGGTGGACAATTTTGGTTGTTCCCAGCTTTGTGCTATTTTGAATAATGCCGCTATAAGCTTTCATGTACAGGTCTTTTAATGAACATACGTTTTCATTTCTTTTTGGGTGAACACCTAGGAGTGGGATGGCTGGGCCATATGGCAAGTGTAGGTTTAATTTATAACACATTGCCAACTATTTTCCAAAGTGCTTGTACCAGCAGAGGGTAAACACAAGAGAGTATTGAGCAAGGTGCTAGCCTGGGAGAAATGCATGGTCAGATTTACAGTTAAAAATATCACTGCAAGTAAAAACAAGGTGGGGAGGCACCTGGGTGGCTCCACTGATCGAGTCTCTGACTCTTGATTTCGACTCAGATCGTGATCCTGGGGTTGTGGGATCGAGCCTCACATCAGGCTTGGTGCTGAGCATGGAGGCTGCTTGGGATTATCTCTCTCCTCCCTCTGCCCCATCCTAGGCAACTCTCTCTCCCTCTCTTTCTATGATAAAATTAAAAAAAATATCCTTGTAGCTGCTGTGTAGAGGATGCACCAAGAATGAGCATAGAGACACATCTACAGAATTTGCTCACGGGAGGTGATGGAAGAAGCTACCCCATGGGCGGTTAGCACACAGAGAAACATCAAGAAACCTGCCCAAGGTAGCATATGTGGTGAGCAGAGAAACCAAGAGGTGCACCCATCCTTGTCTGGCTTGGGAGTCCAAATTGTGTACTGTGTAGAATCACCCCTTTACACCTTCATCTTTATACCCATATATATATGGTAAAACCTTGGATTGTGAGTAACCTGTTCTGCAAGCGTTCCATAAAACGAGCAGACATTTCTAATAAATTCTAACTTGATAAACGAGTGATGTCTTGCAATATGAGTCGAACGTGATGACCAACATCACATAATCACAACTGAGCCACTGGTTCTTGAACTTTGTTTTGATATATAAGCGCTTTGGATTACAAGCATGTTTCCAGAATGAACCATGCTCAGAAACCAAGGTTTTACTGTATTCTGAGTTTTATATATTCGCAATATATTATATATGAACTTTGTATAAATATGCATCACTATCTATGTATCTATTTCTCTAATCTATAACATTGGCTTATGTTAAGTACACTAAACACTTTCGTATTATTATTTTAGAAGCAGTTTGATTTCTTATGTGCTCCAAATCCAAGCATTAGAAAGCTGTGTCCACTTCAGACACATCCATCACTGAGGCATTCTGGGCTCAGAACAGGTAGAGTTATGCTGGAGGAAGAGACTCCTTGGGCTGTACTGGGCTCAGTCTCCACTCTTGCACAGGGTCTGGCTCCTGACTCCTGTCCCACTGGGGACTAGATTGCCCCATGCTGAGGTTTCACCAATAGATCACATCCAGACTTTTCATCTCCTGTTTGCACTTCTGGGATCTGGCCCTGAGCAGGAGCCATGAAGTAGAGGGAAATTTCTACGTTCCTCCTGTTTCCTTTTCCTCCGGGGCACACACATGGGTTCCAATCTCCAGGCTTCTTTACAGTTAGCGCCATGTAGCTAAAATCTGCCCCAGGGAATGTGGGCAGAAGTGATACATGCCATTCGCCGGCATGCCCATAACACCCTTCCATGCAGTCATCCACACCCTCAGGAAAAGCACCTGCTATGCCTTCGCAGGACAGAAGGAACTGAATGACTGCGTAGAGCAGACCCTCCTCTCTACCAGTGTGTCACACGAGAAACAAACGTCCTGTGTTTAGCCACTAAGATGGTAGAACTGTTTCATCCAGCGGTTGTCTAGCCTGGCTGGTGGGCCTCACCTTCTTGTCCTTTTAGCTTGGACCTGAGGCTTTACCCATGTCTCATTGGCCTGACCGTGTGGCTCAGCTGCTGTCTCTCAACTTGGCCATCTCTGCTCAGCATGATGAACATAGGACACTCTGTGTCACCTTTCAGTCCCGCTTCCACGTTCCATTTGCTTCAACAGTGTTTACTGTTTGTGGAAGGGGGAAGAGAGTACTTGTTTCCTGCTATTTAATGAGAAGGTAAATAACTAGGGGCTCTGGAACAGAAAGGGACACTCACTTTTCACTGTATACCCGTTTATACTTTTTCCCAATTCGGGACCATGCAACTCACTCAAATAAACACTTTTTTTTTTTTTTTATGAAGCATGAATATGACATCAGTCCAGTAGGATTACAGCTTTTTCTGGGGCAACAGCCTCCTCCAATTCACAATCGCATCTCAGACTCCTAGGCTAGGGGCTGGCACAAAGCAGGTAATGTTGTGTGGTAGTTAGAAATGCATCTCCCATGGGTGCCTGGGTGTCTCAGTCCATTAAGCATCCAACTTCGGCTTAGGTCACAATCTCGCAGTTCATGAATCAGGCTCTATGCTGATAGCTCAGACCCTGGAGCCTGCTTCAGATTCTGTGTGTGTGTCTCTCTCTCTGTCCCTTCCCTGCTCACACTCTGCCTCTCTCTCTCTCTCTCTCAAAAAGAAAATAAACATAAAAAAAAAAAAGAAATGCAGCTCCTGAATCAGACAAGACTGTAATAAAATCCTGTTGCTACCAATTACTTCGATCTGTATGGCCGAGAAAGGGCAGGTTTCCTCATTTCTCCAAGCCCCAACTTCTTTGCTATAACGTAGCATAACGCTCAGACCCAGACCCTAAGATGTTTGGAAGGAACTACCTGAGACATCGGGTCCCAATATAGCTTAGCATCAGTGCTGGACATGGAACAATTGCTCAATAAAATGTTTGCTCTTGCAGTCAGGCATCGAGTAAATGCTTTTGAATGCCTGCTGAATCGAACAGGCAGGTTCTGTTAAAAAAAATAAAGGGAAAAAATATAACCCACAGACATCTACACATCCCAAATTAGTGCTGTCCAGGTTAGTTTGTCTGAATTTATTTTGACTGTAATACAATCAAACGGCCACAGGATGCAATGCACCAGAACTCCTCTTACCCCATCCCTCTCGTCTTCTTTGGCGTTTATTGATGGCCATTTACAAAGGGTGTTTATTTCCTATGCAACTGCGTTTTCAGAAAGAGCAAAGAAGGAGGGGGAGTGATATCATGAGGTGGACGTTTTATTAAGAGATTATTTAATATTATTGATACACTGCACCAGGAGTCAAGGAAAGGCGCCGATCGATGGATGGATGCCCACATCAATGTTTAATCTACTCTTAGCCCTTTGCCGGAGTATTTAATTAGCCTGTGATTTGGAAATTTGCATGGAGTACACAAGGCAATGAATGTTCTGGAACTAAAGACAGCAGTGATTATTTGCCTCCAGCATCTGATGAAAAAGAAAGGCTGGGAGATGGGGTACAGAGAGTCCAACACAGGAAAGACAATGGTGGAGGAAGGTCCAGAGTGAAAGCGCGCTTCAGCTCCATACTCAAGTCATACAGGCTTTTGTCTCAGGTAAATCTCACACCCATTCCGTGGGCTCAGTTGCCTGCACTTAGTACAGGAGGAAATGAATCCTGGGTTAGGGATGCTAAGACATTGGCTCTGAGGCCACTCGTGGGTGCCTGCTTTCCAGTGCATCAGTCTCTTTACCTTTATTGCATCCAAGTCATTGAACTTGGTCCCCAAAGGGGCCTCTGTTTTGTCCTTTGTCACCCCCAGGAAAAGGGTGAGGGTAAGAAGTGCCCAAATGTGGGTTGGGCAAAGCAATAGGCAGAACAACGGCCTCCCAAAGGTGTCTGCTTCCTAATTCATGTGAATGGGTTGGGTTTACATGGGAAGGGGATCAGTTACAATTGCCGATCAGCGGACCTTGAGATGGGGAGATTATCTCCATTCTGTGGGTGAGGGTGTGGCAGCAAGTTCTATAGGCAAAGGAAAGAGGCAGAAGACAAGAGAGCTGACAGTCTAACTCTGGGGATGAAGGACAGGACCACGAGCCAAGGGATGTGGAAGCCTCTAGAAGCTGGAAGAGACAAGGAAACAGGTTCTCTCCTAGAGCCTCCAGAGGCAACAGAGCCCTGCTGATACCCTGACCTTAAACCAGCGAGGCTGTGTTGGGACTTCTGACTTCTAGAATAAATATGTGGTTTTTTTAAGCTACCAAGTTTTTGGTATTTTGTGACTAGAAGACAAATAGAGGCAACCTCTTTCCTGCAGAGCTGCATTTGAGTCTGCTTTTCCCACAGTCCTGGCTCTTGAAAGGAGATGTTTCTAATCAGATCAGGTCCTAGACTAGGCCAGTGTCTGGGCCACCATGCGATAGAAAGTAATCAATACAGATCTCTGAAGTCTTGCTTCCACTTTCTGCTTCTCATGGAATGCAGGGTCCAAAATGTAGTCCCACATGGGAAAACGTCTGCCCAGCTCCCTCTCTCTCTCTCTCTCTCTCTGTGTCCTTCTGCATATGCATGCTCTCATCCCTTAGGTCCCTTCTCCCATATGGATGGCCAGCTGGTGGCATCATTTGGACTTAGGCTGAGGGGGAGACAGGACCCTAAAGATGACAGGCTCAAGCGGCATCTTCCAGTGGACCTCCACATGGTCGCCTCTGGCATTTTGGGCTCATGTACAAATTATACTGAAGTAGCATCAGCATTTCATAATTCCCTTTAACCTTTGAATTTATAATTCCCTTGGGGATCTCATGAGTGAGGTGTTTATAATTTGGACAGGGTTGAGGCATCTGTCTCAATATTATCTTAATTCCATTGAGATCTCATCTCAACCCTAAAACAGACTCACTCTTTCCTGGTCCACCAGCCAATGGAAGAGTCACCTTAGTGTCAAAGAGCTTGTAGTAGGACTGGTTTACCTGTCTGTTCAGGTCATCTATGCCTTCCCATGAACAAAGATATCAGACATCATGGGAGCCCTGTGGACTTGAGTTTGGCTAGATATTGAGGGACCATGGAATATGGAAAGAAAGCTGGGAGATGAAGAGATAACAAGGTTACTGTATTGATTTGTAAGGATGATGGTAAAAAAGTTTAAATAAAAAGTCACTTTTGGTGACCCAATGTATCAGTTACCTATTGCTGTGTAACAAATTACTCTAAAACTTAGTGGCTTTAAAACAACAATGTAAATTATCTTTCAATTTCTCTGTCTCTGGCTTAGCTAGCTCTTCTGGCCCAGGGATCCTTACGAGACCATCATCCAGGTCTGGCCAGGGCTATACTCATTGGGAGACTCCATGGGGGAAGGATTCTCTTCCAATGTCATTAGCATGGTTGTCAGCACGATCTGGTCCCTTGGTAGCTTTTGTAGTGAGAATCTCAGCTCCTCACTGCCTGAGACCTATGGGCAACCCCCATTTCTTTGCTATGTGGGAGTCTCTGTGAAATAGGTCACAACATGACAGTTGGCTCATCCAATGAAGTCAAGAAGAATCAGAGAGAGTAAACACAAATAACCAAGATGGAAGTCATAGACCTCATGACTTCCTGGTCTTGGAGGTGACCATCATATTCCCCATATTCTATTCCTTAGAAGGAAATTGCTAAGTGCATCTGCACTCAGTGGGAAGAGATTACACCAGCTGGGCCTTTGGGAGGTCATGTTGGAAGCTTCCTGCCACCCCTACCATGCCCAGTGACCCAGTCGGGGTTCTCCAGAGAAACCAAACAAAAAGATATGCATAGGAAGAGATTTATGAGAAATTGGCTCACATGATTCTGGAGGCTAAACTCTGCCATTTGTAAACTGGGGACACAAAAAAGCTGGTGGCATAATTCCCATCCAAGTCTGAAGGCCTGAAGACCAGGAAAGCCAATGGTATAAATCCAAGTTGAAGGGCAGGAGGAGATTGATGTCCCAGCTGGAGCTGACAGGCAGGAATCAAAAGGAGCAAACTTCTGTTGCCTTTGGTGAATTCAGGCCCCTCGTGGATGGGTGCCCAGTTGGAGAGGAGAGAACAAACTATGAGCCCACCATTCAAATGTTAATCTCAACCCAAAGCACGCTCACTCAGAAATAGCGTTTAATCTGGGCACCCCTTGGCTTAGTCGAATTAACATGAAATCAACCATCATATCCTAGTTCTCGGAGAATGGTCAGAGGGATTGTGATAGTCACATACTTGCTGGATGCTGGATGCTAATCTTCATTGTCACCTGTTCAAATACAACCTGTCCTTCAGTAACAAAATGAGCTGCCACCTCCTCTGCGAAGCTTTCCTGGCTGCCTTCACACAGTGTGAACCAGTCTGCACTCGCACACTTTGTGCAACTGTTATGTAATGTACAAGAGTCACAACGTGGCCCTGTCACCTACTAGCTGTGTGCTCTTGGGACAGTTAGCTATGGCATCTCTAACTGTTGCTTCCCTCATCTGTACAGGAGGGTAAGGGCATTAGGAGCACAGAAGGATATAATGCGTAGAGCTGGGCCCCGAGCCTGTAAGGGATGCTTAATTGTTGTCAGTCGTTACTGCAAGTGTTATTAATTAAGCAGCTTGACAACAGAGTTTAAGTCTTACTGTCTTCCTCCCGACCACAGTGCCCAGCACATGGCACTGTGACCAAATATTTTGTTAATGGATGGATGGATGTACCCACTGTGATTTCTCTGTGCTGGATCTCACCAGAGCGCCTCAGCTCGCCTGTGGGGTGTGCACTCCAGGCCCTCCGGTCTCCCCGGGCTCCTGGTCTGACCCCTTCACCAGTAAGCAACTTCTCTGGTGTTATTTGAGTGCCCCTCCTGCTGTCTTTGGGGCTGGATGTTCTCTGATGCAATCACGGTTCCATCGTGGAGAATTACCTTGCTCCCTGCACTGTGTATCAGGGAGAAGGGTTTACAAGGAGGGGATGGAACCCTTCACGGCGACCTCCACCTTCCCTTTGCTGTACTTTCTGCACCACTGCTCCCCCAGCCCTCACCCTTCAGCTGCCCTGAGAATACAGAGAATATACGTAATCTTTCCTGCTCTCTTTCTGTTACCCTTGCTTCTCACTTGCTTCCTCTGAGTCCAGCACAAGTAGGGGGTGGCGGCATCTGGTTTGCTTTGATGGTGGGCATTTCCAAGACCCTTTAGGAACACACTTTCTCATTCATGGTTCTCTCGCGGCTGAAATATGGTCGCGGGGAGCTCGGAAAATAGACCCCATCCTCTTTCCCCGAAAGAATTGAGCCATCTTTTTCCTCCTTGCTGCCTGCCATCCGCACTGAAAAGTTAATCTGTTCCTCTTCTCAACTAGTGCATTTATCATAGGGAAGTGGTCTGTTGTGGAAAATATTGATCAAAGGCCTGCCAGGTCCTCTGCTGGGATGAAATTGAGTGTTGCAGTCAATCAATGGCTTGGCATTTGGTGGTGCGGAGAGAAGGCAGTGTCCTCCGTGTGAGTCCGGGCTGATGGATGCAGGGAGGGTGTTGGGGAGTGTGTCCTTCTTCCATCTGCTCCTCCTGGTTGGCTTAAAGGACAGGGTGGAATCCAGGAGGCTGGGCCAGGACCGGGGAATCTGTGGTGGGGTGATCTTGGGGGCCTGTGTGCCCCACAGAGGGGGCCATGCTCTGCGTGTTGATAGGAGAAGAAACAATTGTCAACAAGGACACTGGTCAGAGCCTATGGGAGTGGCTTCTTGGTGTAGATTAGCACTGAAAGAAAAAAAGAAAGAAATGAAAAGAATAGAAAATTCAAAGGGACACCTGGTGGTTCAGTTGCTTAAGGGTCCAACTCTTTGCCTTAAATTTTCTAAATGTTTATTTATTTTTAAGAGAGACAGAGTCTGAGCAGGGGAGGGTCAGAGAGAGAGAGAGAGAGAGAGAGAGGTATAGAATCCAAGCTGTCAGCACAGAGCCTGATGTAGGGCTCGAACCTATGAACTGTGAGATTCATGACCTGAGCCAATGTCAGATGCTCAACCGACTGAGCCACCCAGGTGCCCAAAGTGTCCAACTGTTGATTTTATCTCAGGTCATAATCTTGAGGTTGTGAGATCAGGCTCCATGCTGGGCATGGAGCCTGCTTAAGATTCGCTCTCTCCCATTCCTTCTGAACTCCCCCGTCAAAGAAAGAAAAGAAAGGAAGGAAGGAAGGAAGGAAGGAAGGAAGGAAGGAAGGAAGGAAGGAAGAAAGAAAGAAAACTCAATTCAGTTGATGTGGTAGAAATGGGCTACACTCCCCAAAGGTAAGTTTTTGTGTTCAGAATTCTGACAGCTTCCTAGTAGAAATTAAGCCATCGTTGAAGATGAGCTCTGGGTTCCTATTAGTAACGTCAATCTCTCCCTCCATCCTTTCCTTCTTTCCTTCCGTGTTCCTGATTGTGTGGCTGCCTCAAATGCTTGTCACCAAGTAGCTGCTTGCTACCTGTCAGGCACTATTCTAAGCATGAGGCCTAGAGGAAGGACCAGGAAGTTGCTTTACAATTCACTGAGCTCTCTGCTTGAGGATGGCCAGGTGATTCAACTGAGAACGAAGACGTACTCTGCTTGGGGGAGTAATGTAGCAAAGAGGGCTTCAAGGAGGAGGTGACTTTTGAGCAGACTAGGAAGCCATCAAGAAAGGCAATGTGCCTTCTAAAGGCACCTAGAGGCAATCACCTATGGGAGGAGGCCACAAATGAATTCAGTGTTGGCAGGTGTAAAAGCCATTGGCCAGGGAGGTAAACTGAGACACTTTGGGACAACTTGCATGACGAGCCAAGCCGGGTACTGTGAGATGTGAACGAGGTAAAGTAAGTGAGAGGCTTAATACCGTGCTTGCCTTAAAGTAATACTTGAAAGATTTTATTTCCTGGAATAACTGGGATTATTGGTTGTAAGTGACAGAAAGCCATCTGTTTCAGTCAGGGTCCCAGCTGGAAGCAGATGGGATGCTCAGTTGGGGTGGTATGCACAGAGGTTAATAAAGGAACTATTTACACAAGGGCAAAGTGGCTGTAAAGGGAATCACCAGGGACAGGACAGCACCCCAGGCAATAGTGGGACATCACCAGTACAGCTGGGCCTGGGGTGGCAGGAGAAAGGAGCTGTCACTAGATCCTGGGGAACGGAGGCAGGAGAGAGAGAAGGAAGGGAAGGGAAGGGAAGGGAGGGGAGGGGGGAGGGAGGGGAGGGAAGGAGAGGAAGGGGGAGGAAGAAGGAATGGAGAGGAGGGGAAAGGAAAGGAAAGGAAAGGAAAGGAAAGGAAAGGAAAGGAAAGGAAAGGAAAAGGAAAGGAAAAGGAAAGGAAAGGAAAGGAAAGGAAAGGAAAGGAAAGGAAAGGAAAGGAAAGGAAAGAGAAGTGAGGGGAGGGGAGGGGAGGGGAGAGGTGGAGAATGGAGGGGAGGGGAGGGGTGAAGAAGGGAAGGGGAGGGGAGGAAAGAAAGGGAAGGGAAGGGAGATGGAGGGAGGGAAGGAGGGGGAGAGAGAGGTCAGGAGGGGCCACCTGTCAGTGGAGGCCATCCAGACTGCTCTGTGAAGCCGCAGTCAAGGAGCCAGGGAATGAACCTCTGGCCTCCCCCTCCCCCTTCCTCCAACCTCTAGCAAGATTCTGCTGGAAGCTGAAAACCCTGGGAGCTAGCGATGAAGTCCACAAAGGTCAGTCTCTTGGGGCAGGGGCCAAGCTGGGGTGGGGACATCTATGAATCTAGATGGCAGACAGAATATAAGCAGCTGCCAGTTCACACTGAATTAAGCCCATGAGTGATTTCATCAAACTCTGTGAGTAGGGCTGTCTTTGGGCATTCCTGACCCCAAAGCACCTCAGCACCTTCTTTCCTAGGGGGCTGGTTAAACCTTCAGACTATACAAGGTGGTGCAGTATCTTGGGGCCAACCTACACCCAACCAGCTTAGCAGCCCAAGTCGAGAAAGGAGGTGTCTTTCCCAGAAATCCTGGCAATAATTCAGATTGAGTTGAGTTGGGTCCTACTTCCAATGACCTACACTTAAGTCTTCTGAGCCTCAGTTTCCTCACCTTTAAAATGGGAATGAGCTAACCCCACGTGGAAAGAGGGAGCATTGCATGATGGTCAAGATTGTGGACTTTGGGGCCACACTGCTTCGAATTTAATCCCAGGCCATCCACCTGCAGACTGGTGACCTTGGTTATGTCTTCAACCCTCCAGGCCTCACTTTTCAGACCTGCAGGGTAGAGATGACAATGGCACATACCTTGTAACGTAGCCAAGCCACAGATTCAGTAAAATAATGCATGAGAATTCGTAGCAGACCATCGGCAACCCAGTAAGTGTTGACCCATGTTAACAGATGCTTTTGTATTATTATTATTAGTTATTATTATTATTCATGTTTCGATTCTAGTCAGCTGGGAAAAGGCCTTTCTTTTTGAGTTTTCAGAGGGAGGGTCTTTCCAGCTACTCTGGGAGAACTCTCTCACTACTCTCTGCTGTGCTAAACATGGTACCCGTACCCAGTATAAACGTCCAACCTCCAGCCAATGGGAGAGAATGGTGATGCTGATTTTCGCCGTTTCTTCCATCCCGTTATTGCCTTTCTCCACAAACTGATTTCCTGCTGCTCTTAGCTCTCCCATGTTGTCGAGAAATATCCCTCCAGCTGTAATGGCTGGTGCCTTTTGCCCTCTGGAGGCCAAGGGGCAGGAACATGCTGGTCTCCCCCACAGTGCCCAGATTTTCAGAGTTCGCCGTCAGGGATGCACCTGCAGGAGTGCTGCTGAGAGCCCTAGCCTACGTGACCGGCGTGTTAATACCACCAGCGATGGCGAGATGGGTCCCCCAGGTTGGCCTCCTTCATTCTTTTTTTTTTTTTTTTAATGTTTTACTTATTTCTAGAGAGAGAGAGACAGCGTGAGCAGGGGAGGGGCAGAGAGAGAGGGAGTCACAGACTGAAACAGGCTCCAGGCTCCGAGCTGGCAGTCAGCACAGAGCCCGACGCGGGGCTCGAACCCAGAACCGCGAGATCATGACCTAAGCGAAAGTCGGATGCTTAACCCACTAAGCCACCCAGGCGCCCCTGGCCTCCTTCATTCTAATAGACTTCCTTTCCCGACGATGCTTGCATGCTGGGAAAAAGAAGGAGACACTCTTTCCTTAATTTTCTTTAGCTTTGTGAAAGAACCAATTGTCCATGAAATCAAATAAAGGTGAAATCCATATTAAAACACTATGGGCTTGCTAAAATCCGGTAGATGAAAAAAAAAAATCCACAAAAAAACAAAACTTCAAAGAAATGCCAGTCCATGCCTCTGAGATTTATAATCACATTACGTTGCTTGTTGTTCAGAAACAACAACAACAAAAAATAAGTGTGTGAGTTTAAAATATGACTCTGGGCAAGTATGGTGAAGCATAAAAAACCTCCCCACCAGAAACGAGGTGGCCAGATTCCAGCCCGCGCCCTTCCAGGTCAATGCCAAGGGTCACGTCTCCCCAAAGACGCGGTCCTACCCCTCCCCCACCACACAATGAAAGTGTGCGGCCAGCCTCACTCTGGAGGCCACCCCAGCTGGACGTGTGTTTTGGGTTGTTTCCATTATTGTTTGGCTGTTGAGGATTTTCTCTCTTGAACACTGAAATGATGCAGGGGGCCAGCTGAACTCCAGACAAAACCACCTGACTTGCACCTCCTTTGGTCTCGATGCCTCTCCATTGCAATGGGGAATACATGGACCGTGGCCTGTTTACACCCACGTGGGGGGAAGGGGGAGGGGCCCCCAGCAGGTGTCAGAGCTAGCTTTCATCTTTTCTCAGAAACGAAGCAGATGAGCCCCTCGCTTGGGGGGAGATGGCTGTGCAGACAGAGCCGAACTGTGTAGACTGAATAATGGATGGATGCCATCTTCACCAGACCGTCAGTAGGTGGTTCAGTGCTGCCCTGACCCTTGCTCTGGGTGAGGTGCACGCTAATGGACACTGGATTTGTGAGCACAGACTCAGCCCTGCTTGGCCCCTTGGCCTTGACCGCCCTTCCTCTCGAGGAGGTTGCGTGGCCCCAGGTGCAATTCCATTCCCCCCATGGGACCCTCCAGTCTTGCTTTGTTTTCCCCTGAGCTGTACTTACCTCGACCCCAGCATTAGTGCCCTATCACTTGTACATCAGATTTGCACAAACTTCCTGTCCTACAGAACACAAGTGTATCATCTGACAGTTTGGTGGGAGGTCAGGGGTCCAAATGGGTCCTTTCTGGGCTAAAACCAAGGATTAGCAGGGTTTCATTCCTCTTTAGACAGGAAGACTTTAGGCAGGAATTGGTTTTCCCGGCCTTTCCTAACCTGGAGAGGCCATCTTCTTCCTTGGCTCATGGCCTTTCCTCTATGTTCAGGCCAGCAATCATCATTCTGACCTCTGCTTCCTCACATTGTCCCCTCTCCTTCTCGGACTCTGACCCTCCTGTCTCCCTCCTTGTGATGGCATTGAGCCCACCTGGATGATCTCAAGGAATTGCCCATCTCAGGATCCTTAACTTGATCACATCCGCAAAGTCCCTTTGGCCACGCAAGGTAACATATTCACAGGCTCCAGGGACTAGAACATAGACATCTCTGTGGGGACTATGATTCTGCTGACCACACCCCTGATCCCAGAGGTTCTGGGAAAAAAAGATTATTCGGAACTTGCAGTCTTCCGAAAGCTCCAGGGCTCTGGCTTTTGAAACCCCAAAAGCACTTTCCTCTGCTTTTTCTGCTCTAAAGCCCTTCCCTGAGGCTATGGATGTCTCATGGTCTGAGTTTAACAGAATGACAGGCCACAGGATAAAAAATAAGTAGCAGGGGCAGAAAAGATGTTGATAGATGCGTCACCATACTAACCCCACGAGGGGACATCCATCAATCTGACTCCACAGTCGGGCTCTAGAAGTTCATGTTGGAAGTCCTGCAGGGGTCCGGGGTGGCTAAGTCAGAGCCAAACAAACATCCTTTGGTCTGCAGTTTCTTGAGTATCTACATAACCGTGCGGCATGGCCTCAGGTCCAGCAGAGTCGATAGCCCTGGAAGTTCACCAGACTGTCACCACCACCAGAGTGGATGAATCAAGACAGAAAAGACCCATGTCAGTCGGGACCTGGGACAGCCAGGACCCTCCTGCACTGCTGGGGAAATGTGTGACTGAGCCGACCTTCTGGATGGATTTTCCATTCTCATGGCTCAGCGTCAACATGTCCAGAAGTCATGTCTATTCTCGTTGGCCCAAAGTAGGTCATGTGTACATTCCTGAACCGATTGTTAAGACCAGGGAGATGGAACATTCTGATTGGCCAAACCAGTGTCATGTGTCTATTCCTGGAATCAGGGGTCACTCTGACCCTCGTCATATCACTGTGACCAGGGGAGGATGTTTCCTCAAGGGTAGTTAAGGTACTGCTCCCAAAAGGGGGACTCTAAGCTGGAAAAGCTAACAAATAGATATCTGTGACGTACATTCTGAGCCTTGGTGCCTCCATCTGTAAACTGGGTTGAATGCTGATCTCTAAGACCCCCTCTGACATTAAGATTGCATGATTTCCATCCTGGGGCTGAAGGCTTTCTTGGTGTAAGGCTCTGGCTGCCAGGGCTGTGGTTTATGGGACCGACCAATGCAGTTCAGACTTACCCCAATCTTTAACTTCCTGTAATGTACTTCATTAGATCCAGAGAGAAAGGCAAAAAGAGACATGTTATCTATATATTTATATCTATCTATCTATCCATCCATCCATCCATCTTCTATCCTTCTATCTATCCATTGTCTAGCTAGCTAGCTAACTGGCCATCTAGCCATCATCTATCTATCCATCCATCATTTGTATGTCTATCCATCCACCCATCCATCATCTATTTCTCTCTATCTTTATCTATCCATTCATCATCTGTCCTTCTATCTGTCCATCCATTAGCTACCTAGCTAGTCATCTAGCCATCATCTATCTATCCATTATCTATCTATCTATCTATCTATCTATCTATCTATCTATCTATCCATCTATCATCTGTCTATTTACCCATCTATCCATCCATCTCTCTCTCTCTCTCTCTCTCTGCCTGCCTGCCTACCCACCTAGAGGGAGAGCAAAGAGAGTGACTTTCACATGTTATCTTTTATATTCTTCACAGCTACCATTTTAAAGATGTTAAATGAGGCTCAGAAAAGTTAAGTGACTTCCCCCAAACCATGCACTTGCTGTCAGGCCAGCAGATTAAAACCTGCTCTTTCAGGTGAGATCAGGCTGTCTCAATCCCAACTTACCACGATTGACCTTTGGTGCCAAATAATGCTGTGCTTTGGGGAGCTGCCCTGTGCACTGTAGGGTGCCCAGCAGCAGCTCTGGCCCCTACTCACAAGATCAAGAACACTCTCTGACATTCCAAGCTGTGACAATGAAAAATGTGTCCAGACGTTGTCAAATGTCTCCTGAGGGACAAAGTCACAGTGGCTGAGAACCACTGTTACACATGAATGATGGATAGAAACCCAGGCTTTGTCCCTTCTGAGCTGTTGGGTGAATACTTCATCTCCCTGAACTCTAGCTTCCCTCTCTGTAAAATGGGATCAAATCTATAATGCCTGCCTTCATCACCCATGCAGGATGGTTAGCCACTGCCTGGTACTTTAAGTGCTTCATAAATGGTGACCAAGGCAGTCTCCCTCACCCACCTGAATGTCGTTTTACAGAGAGGACTTTTTTTTTTTTTTGGCAAATTATAGACACACTGAATTGCAAATGAGGACAGGCATTTGAGGCCACTCTGGTTGCCTAATTAGTACAACTCCATTGACAGCCTGGCTCTTTCAAAGGAGACTCCTTGGGATGTGGGCCGTCTGTAGAGCTGGCTGGGAACTCGGAACAGAGTCAGATGTCCGACATCAAACATTCCGAATCTCAGAAATGAGGCCATGTTCTCCAATAGAGAGCTGTCTCTGTAAACGTTCCCGTGCTTATTAAATTCCTGCAGCGGCTTCTTTAATTGGACCCACCTCTCTCACTTGGCTAAACCCAGCTGCACAGCCCAGCCCTGACTGTCTCCAGAGCAGAATTCCCAACCAATGACTGCTGTATCAGTTTTGCTCAGATCCTGGAGGCTGATTCCACCGAAGGGCTTGCCTACTCTTCCTGCCCCGAGCCACCTTGATGCCTGCGGGAAGGCGCTGGAATGCAGCCGCCCTCACTGACCCCACATCGGTGTCTCCAGTGCCTTACCTGACACTGAGTAGCTGATGAGTAAGTGTCAAATGAATCCGTGACTGAATGGGTGTTGAGCCTTGCCCTTCTGACCTTGTGATGTCCATGAGATGCTGGGTCTAGGACCCCCAAATACAAAGCTTGGGGACCCAGGTGGGATCCACATCGCAAGTTCCCCTGTCCCCCACCCCCCAACTCCTCACCTCAGCAGAGGTCACAGTTTGCTAGTCTGCAGGGGACTGTGTTTTATCTAGCCGGACTGATGTTTTAGCAAACAGGTCTTAGGCTGTTCTGGGGCAGGGCTCACATTCTCTAGTTTCTGACAGTTTCCGTTACCGAAGAGCTACACCCCCAATCATTTATGCTTCCCGCCTGCAGGCTCCAGGCATCCGAGTTGTGATCTGTGATAGGACAAGACCTCCCTCACCTGTAAGGAGGTCCTAACAGCCTGTGCTACCCAAGCCTGATGCTCGCATCCTCATGGGGCTCAATTTGTTTGACCAGAGCTCAAGCCCACTGGTTAGTGGATAAATACAGTAGACAAGTGCAGCCCGTATACAATGTACATACCGGTATCCCGTCCCGTGCAGCCCGTATACAATGTAGATATGGGTATCCCGTCTGGTGCAGTGGCTGATGGTCAACGAGGGTCCCTTAGCACCTCTTCCTTCCCTCTTGACCTTGTCTCTGATTCTTCCAAAGAGCACTGTTAAAGAACTGATCTCCCAGAACTGTGGAAACCGGCATCAGGGTGAGTATTTGATTTCCCCCCGAGGCACAAATATCACAGTCCCTGAGTGATCAGAGGAGGACCCGAGAATGAGATCCTTCAAAATCAACAGAGACCATGTTTCCCTTTGCACTCACTTCTCAGAGACCACACAAGTCTCCACCTCACCCAGCATGGCCCAAACCATGTGGCCCTGTTCCCTCCCCCCACAAGTCCCAGCGAATGTCACTTCGAAGCGGGTCACAGAAGGAGGTACTCTGGGGTGACCTGAATAATCCCAGGATCGAGGTGGGTCAGGAGCCACCAGGACAGGAGGCCATGGGCACTTGCCAAAGATGTTCAGGGCAAATGCTTGGATCTCTTTTCATTTTAAACCTAAGAAAACTCTTAGCACCTCGTTTTGCGGGCAACTCTTTCCATCCAACCAACGATAAGACGTGGAAATTCCTTGAGAGCAAATTTTCGCCGAGTGAGAGGGTTATTGCTCCAGCACAAGGTAAATGTAGCAAAAATCCCATTTTAATGAACTTGAAGGGATGCCAGAATTTCTGTATCAATGGGAGGGTTGTCTATGGAAACAGTGCCCAATATGCAAGTAGGGCTCGCTTGTGACTCAGGAGGCTGGTTTCTTAGGATAATAAAGCAGTGGTATTTGAAAGACCCTCCCTTGCAATATTCTTATTTTAGAGCTAGGGAGATACGGCACAAGGGATGGTGTGTCGGATACTGGGAACCTGACTTTGACATATTGCTCTGTAACCTTGAGCAGATAACGTCCTCTATCCACAACTCAGTTTCTCCACCTGCAAAATGAAAAGGTTGGAATACCCCGGAATTGGAATCGGAAGCCTGGAGAGATTTCTAAGGCCGTGTGATCATGTCTATTTAGAAATCTTTGGCTACTAATGACCTGATCCAGTGTGGTGTCACACCAAAAGGTACGAAGCCTGGGGCGCCTGGCTGGCTGAGTCAGTTGAGCATCTGACTCTTGATATCGGGTCAGGTCATGATCCCAGGGTGGTGGGCTGCGTCAGTCTCTGTGCTGAGCATGGGGCCTACTGGGATTTTCTCTCTCTCTCCCTCTTCCCTTCCCCTGTGCTCTCTCTCTCTAAGTAAAAAAAAGAAGGAGGAGGAGGAGGAGGAGGAGAAGAAGAAGAAGAAAATAAGATTACAAACTAGAAAAGGAATTGCAGGTTTTGCTCAGGCATTGTTTGGTTATTTAATGAAACCTTGTATCCATCCTGCTGTCATTAACATCTCCCCTCTTCCTATGTAGTCAACTATGCAGGGACCTTAGCAAATCTCTGCTCTTGCTGCTAACAGAGACCCATTTGCAGAGCTTTAAACAAACTCAGAACATATTCTTTCACTTAAAAGAAATCCAGACTTAATTAGGTTGGGGCTGATTTGCTATCCTGAAAGTCACACAATGGCTGCTGGAGCTCCAGCCTTCGTGACACATTCCAAGCAAGAAAAGAAAGAGAAAGAGGCAAACATCTATTCTTCCTGAGTAAACCCCTGTTAAACAGACTTCCCAGAAGCTCCACTCAGTGATTTCTGCTAGCAACTCATTGGCCAAGCCTCATTGCAAAAGGAGGTTTAGGAAAAGAGTATCTTCACTGGGCACATGGTCACCCCAAATGAAGTAGGGGCTCTCAGTGAAAGCAAGCGGAGAGAATTGATGGCCCTCTCATCTAAGCAACGGATCCTTGCCATCCTGGTCTTCCAGGTTCCTGCTCCTCCAGGTGACCCCACAAGACCTACCCGGTCTCTCCCCACCCCCATCCCTACCCCATAAGTGCCATTCTCCTCCTCCAACAACCTTTCCCTTATGAATTATTACACCAAGGTTCAGGGGCGCTGCCCTGTTTGGACTGACCCAGAATCTCTGACTCCTGGCTGCCTAGCACCCTCCCTCCCCAATTTTCTCTTTTACCTCGAGTCTGATTTGTAAGTCACCTTTCATTTCCAGTTGAGAAGTGGTCTCCTAGAATGCTGTTAGGATGCTGGCTACAGTCCAGTATTTATAATCTGAGTCATGCTCTGCTGATTGACGGCTCCAGGCTTGGAATTCTGGTTGCTTCCTTGCCTCTGGACCAGGCTCACCCCTGACACCCCTTCCCTGGACCTCGATTCGGAGCCCTAGCTCAGAGGACACTAGCGCAGGCTCACAGGCCCTTGTTAGCGCACCGTGTGTGTTTTCACTGCACCCCGACAGGGCTGGGTTTTACAGACCAATGGAATTTTCTCCTCCACAGATCAAAACCCATAGTTCTGCGCTGGAGAACACCGTCCTACATGAGTCATGCCTTTGAGAGTTTACAGGTTACAAGTGGCTAGAAAACATGTATAAAGATGTCCCTGCCCTCAGTCCTCACGAAGATGTAAAGTACAACATCAAAGGAGCACCATTTTATGGACTTGCTACTGCAAGACATTAAAGAGTCTGACAAAAACAAAATGCAAAATACAAAATAAATAAAGGGTCCAACAACATTAAGCGCTGGAAAGGATGCTGAGAAACCAATGATCTTGTCCGTAGCCGGTGCAACTGTAAACTTAAACAACGATTGTGGTAAGCGATTTGGAGACACATAGTTAAAGATGAGAATGCCCGATGGCCGTGCAATTTCACTCCCGGGTTTATACTTTAAAGAAACTCCTACATGGGGAAACTGGGATATAGGTGTTTGTGGCAATGATGTTTGCACAGGGATTGCTCTCGCCAAGGAATTGGCTCCCTTAGTGCCTGAGGCAAAGCACAGATCCGGGTGGGCTCTCCACCTCCTCTCTACAGTGCTCCCTAAGGTGATCAAGGGCCAGGGTGGTGTCTCGGTGAAGGACGCATGTGGCTAGAACCGAGATTGGAGAGCGTCCAGAAGACAATCTGCCAGATTCCTGAGACAGGAAGGTCAAGGGACACCGGAAGGGGCCCTGATTTTCATCGAGCCTTTATTAGTAACTTCCAAGGGAACTTACACGCCTGGCTGGTGACCGGAAGGTCCAAGACACTCTAGGACAATTAGACAAGGGGGCAGAGCATGGCAGCAAGAGATGGGACCGGGGCCAGGGGCGGGGCTCTTGTGGACACTTCAGACCACAGCACACGCTGATCTTGAGCTGGTGACTCGGAGTCCCATTCTTGAGTGACAGGAGCTCATGAAAATGACAAAGCCTGGATGTAAGTGGAGTGTGGCTTCAGGGTTAGGTTCCAGTCCCAAGAGGAGCCAGGGTTGTATAAAAATGAATTGTTATCACCTTCCTAATGCCTTATTAGGCATCACCATGTTTCAGGAACTGTCGAACGTGCTTTTCCTACTGATATCGCTGAAATTAGCCAAACGTGGCCACGAGATACAGCTCTGACCAATGAGGTCAGGATGGAAATCTACCCAATCTTGCTTCCGGGAAAGCTGGTCAATTGCCTTTTACTCTCTCTCTCTGTCTGCTTGGAATGTGGATATGATGGTCAGACTGCAGCAGCCATCTTGTGATCGAGAGGAAAAGAAACTCAAACTATAAGAGTGGAAGTCCAGGAAAAGGAAAAAATCTGAGCCTCAGTGGTGATTGGTGTCATGTACCATTTCCCTCTGTGCATCTGATTTAATGAGAAAAATCTCCCACTTTTGGTTAGGCCACTGTAGCACCAGATAAACACAATATGATCTCATTTGATCCTTACAACAAACTTCTGAGATAGGTTCTCTTACAGTTGCCATTTTACAGATGAGGACAATAAAGGTCACAGAGGTTAAACGGATGGGGAGAATTATGAGTAGACATAGCTGGCTCATTCTAAATTCTCCTCTACGACTATCTATTCTGCCTCTGCACCACACATTGAGATGGGGTTTAATCCAATTCTCACGGATTGAGGCAACAGAGAACCGACGGGGGAATGGAACGTTTGTTTCTACCTCTCACCCACTCACCCCAGAGAAACGAGGGTCCCACACCCACGGGCCCTGGGACACCAGGCTCAGCTCTGGGTAGGAGATAACTGAGAACTTCACAGAAGGGTGCAGAGGGAGGCACCCCTGAATTTGGAATTCTGGCATCCTCACTTAATAATAGCTTATTTATTTATTTATTTATTTTTTAAGGTAGGCTCCACACCCAGCTCTGAGCCCAACCGGGGGCTTGAACTCAACACCCCGAGATCAAGATCTGAGCTGAGATCGAGTCAGATGCGTAACCAACTGAGCCGCCCAGACACCCCAATAGCTTTCTGAGTTTTAAAGGAGTCCTTTAACATCTCTGAGGATTCGTTCAAGACTCACACATCCTGGTGAGGATGGAAAGAAAATACACGCCCACGCCCGCCTCATGTTGGGTGCACAGAGCATAAACGCGCTTCTGCTCTCTTCCTGTGTGTGAGCCTGAAACAGGAAAGGAAACGCTTCTCTCTCCGCTGATCCTGGAAGATCCGCACGGGGAGCACATAACAGAGGCTGCCGTTTGTACTGGACATTCAGCGCTTTATGTTCTTGACGGTATTAAATGTTCCCATAAGCCCTTGGAGGTAGGGACGGTGACCTGCTTCATAAAAAAGGAAGCCGAGGTTCAGGGAAGTGTAAGTAATCCGCCCTTTGAGTCAAAGCCAGCAGGTAGTAGAGCTAGATTCTGCTTTTCATGCTTGATCCTTAACCATCATGCTCTTCTTCCCATCGGGAACCCAGAAATTGAGCACCAAATCCTACTTGGACCTAAACTCTAGCACTTCATTCATCAACAGTAGAGCAAAGGCACATGGATTGTGCACCACGGTCTCTGAAGTGGACGGCCAGACGAGTAATGCTGCTCGGTGTCTTCTGGAATCACAACGTTTTCTTTCCCAACTCCTGTCCCCCCCTCCATTCTCTCTTTCTCTCCCCTCCCTTTTCCTTCATTCCTCTCTCTCTCTTTTTAAAAATTTTAAAATGTTTTTATTTATTTTTGAGAGAGAGAGAGAGAGACAGACAGAGAGACAGAGCATGAGCAGGGGAGAGACAGAGAGAGGGAGACCCAGAATCTAAAACAGGCTCCAGGCTCTGAGCTATCAGTACAGAGCCTGACGCGGGGCTCGAACCCATGAACTGTGAGATTATGACTGGAGCTGAAGACATATGCTCAACCAACCGAGGCACCCAGGCGTCTCCTTCTGTCTCTTTCTTAACCAAAAATATTTAGTAGCATGTTCAGCTTGGTACTAACACCTGTTTGTGGTGCTGGAAGGCTCGCAGAAATGAATAAGGGTGTTTCATACACCCTTTTGATGGCACTTGCAGAGATGAGAGGGAGAAGCCTTTTTTACTTATAGCTCCACAGGACACGTGGCTGTCAGGCAGGGCCACACGGAGACACACCGGGGACAGGGTGACAGCAATCGGCAGCTGTGGGGCAGCCTACGTATGGCAAGTGGGGTGGGGTGAGCTGGGTTTCGTGGGCTCCCTGTGGAGTGGCTAATGCTTTTGGTAGGCTCTGGGAAGTGGGGGCTGCCCCTAGCTGTCTGGTGCCTGGCCCCGGGGCAATTAGGATGGGTGTCTAGTGTGACCATCTTGTAAGGGAAGTGTTAAAGTCTGAACTTAATTAGCTACTTAAGAAAGGTGAGTGGCTGGCTTTTAAGCAGGGACCAAAATGAGGTCCAGAGAACACAGTAAAAAGTATTGCAGGTGACAAACTTAGTACCCAGTGGCAAATGCTGACAGCCAAGGCCATCGTCTCCTGGAGACAGGCTAGCCTCGTGGTTAAAAGAGCAAGTCCTAAAGCCAATCCTACCTCTCACTTCCTCCAAACACTTGCTGTGTGATCTTAGGCAAGATGCTCAGCCTCTCTGTGTCTCAGTTTTGTTTTATCTTGGGCACACTGAATGGGTGGGTGAGGGTAATAATAACTGTCTCTGTCTTCCTTAGATATAAGGAAGAAATGAATTAATATCACAAAGTGCTTAAAAGAGTGCCCAGCAAAAGGCAAAGATTGAGTAAGTGCGAGTGACTGATATTACGATGATTACCCCATTGTCAGTAAATAGTAATGCATGTTCTAATGGAAACATTCACTGAAGGCTGAACCAGTGGCGAAGGCAGAGAGGGGGCGTTCACAGCAAACAGCCTAGAACTGTTCCTTCTTTACCAAGTCGTGGCAGAGCTAGCCAAGAGTGGGTCCTCCTGGCTGGATGACCCAGCACTGAAACAGGCTGATTCCCAGCATCACAAGGAGCCTCGACTCGTCCTTGGAAATCTATGAGCACTGGCATGGAAGGGTAGGGCGGAACCTCCATCTAACTCCGCCTGGGGAAGGTGGCGACTCCCTGCAGATGTGGGAGGGAGGCCTGGGGGACGAGACACCCACACATGAGCAGCAGGAATGCTTTATGCCAAGGCAGCTTCCAGAGTTTCTTTTATGGGGTCGTCTATGGGCTACTGAAAGCCCCCTTGAGCCACGTTGGTTGAAAATCTACCATGAGCATTTCTACTTAATTACTTTTATAGGCAGGTGCATTTTCTCAGGATTAAGGCATTATGTCCCCCAAGAGGGATTCCATAATAGCTCCTAGAGGATGAACTACATGGATTAAAGAAGGTGCAAATAGTCCAACCTTCCATTGTTTTATGGAGGAAAAAAATGACCACCCAGGGACATAGACCATTAGAGCAAAAGGGTCCCTGACTTCTGAGCAGAGCCTGACTACATACCCCTCTCCCTGACACTCTGCAGCACCCAGCTGAGCTTGGTGGGTATTTACACGTGTTCTCTAGGGTGTGGATGGTACATTGATCTGACATGCTTTCAGCCAGGTTTTCCGGGACAGTCTTAAATAGTTCTCGCATTCGTTTGCTGATTGTGTATTTCAGCCCACAAATACCTACGAAGAACTTGTACATGATAGACCGTGGAGATACCACAATAATCAGACCCCAACATCAGGGGATTAATTCTTAGTCTGCTAGAGCAGACGGACATTGCACTAATAGGCACATGGTTGAGCATACACACCATAAAGGTCAGCTGCATGCGAGTTTAGGTCCAATGTAGACTTGGCTCTTCTGTATCTCCATGTTTTTAAAAAAATTTTTTAAGTTTATTTTTCATCGAGAGACAGGAACAGAGTATGATCATGGGAGGGCCAGAGAGAGAGAGGGAGACACAGAATCTGAAGCAGGCTTCAGGCTCTGAGCTGTCAGCACAGAGCCTGAAGCAGAGCTAGAGCTCACAAATCGTGAGATCATGACCTGAGCCGAAGTCGGACCCTCAACCGACTGAGCCACCCAGGCACCCCTGTATCTCCCTTTTTTTACTGTGCTTTCCTCTCACTGGCTCCACTCTTAGTTTATTGCCACCCCTGGTAGCTTCAGGCTTCCGTGGAACAGCCTGGTTTAGCCATTCCCACGTAGGGTCTCTCCCTGGTCCCACAAGAGGCTGACTCTTCTTAGAAGGAGTCCATCAAGGGGCGGGGCAAATGGTGAGCCGGGCCACTTGGGCAAGTTCTGAGTTGCATGGCTTTTCTAGGAACTCAGGGACAATGGGCGTGGTCAGTCCCGTCCATACAGCTGGACATAGTGTGCTTGAGAGCTGGATCCCTAAAACAGTGAGGCGCAATGCCCAGCTTACTTCGACAGCTTTCTTCGACAGCTTACTTCGACAGGTTTAGGAAAGACCTTCTTGGGAAAGTTTGGGAGGAGACTGTGGCTGCGTGGACCTTTGTGGGTCCCTGGCTCCTGCCTGCATTTTTTATTACTGGTCTGCCCTCCTTGGCCAATTCTATACATGACTGTTCCTCGTCTCTCTGTCTGACACTTTCACCCTTCCTCCCAACCTGACCACCGTGTTAAGAACCAAAGTCCTGACGTCGGCCAGAACCTTGCTCATATACACACCTGTGCAGCCATTCTGTTGCAGCCCGAGGTGGACCCGGGGTGACATTGAGGCAGTTCCCAGTGGCGCGAGCAATTATTTGACATGACTAGGAATCATTTCATTATACAACATTGCTTGGGGTAAAAAGAGTGAGAATGTCAAGGTGATTAGCTTTTTAGTCTTTTCAGTAAAAATTCATATATCTCGGGGCGCCTGGGGGGCTCAGGCAGTTAAGCTTCCAACTCTTGGTTTCCGCTCATGTCATGATCTCATGGTTCGTGAGTTCAAGCCCCACATCAGGCTCCGCACGGGGAGTATGGAGCCTGCTTGGGATTCTCTGTCTCTCCCTCTCTCTCTGCCCCTTCCCCAGAGTGTGATCTCGTATGTTCTGTCCCTCTCTCTCTCAAAATAAATAAATAAACTTAAAAAATAAAGTGGAACATTATTTTTAAAGAATTCCTATATCTCTACTTCCTTGCCAGGAGAGAAGGCAGTGTCATGTTAACGTGCCCTCATTCGTGTATCAGCGAACACCATTCTCTTGGGCCAGTACAGAGAACACTGCAACTGAGGCTGCACACATAAAATGTACCACATGCGTTAAAGAGAACAATATTCAATTATTCTGGACCCTTGTTAAAGAATGGTGGGGGGGCACCTGGGTGGCTCAGTCAGTTGAGCATCCGACTTTGGCTCAGGTCATGATCTCGTGGTTTGTGGGTTCGAGCTCCCGTGTCGGGCTCTGTGCTGACAGCTCAGAGCTTGGAGCCGTCTTCGGATTCCATGTCTCCCTCTCTCTCTGCCCCTCCCCTGCTCATGCTCTGTCTCTCTGTTTATTAATAATAAATAAATGTTTAAAAAAATGTAAAAAGTAAGAGAATGGTGGGGGCAGACTTCATGCAGGACCACGCCAGCAGGCGCAGAAGCCAATGCCTGGGGTTTTGTGGGGGGAGGGGCGGGGCAGAGCTCAGGCTCAACCCCAAATACAGGGACAAATGGGGATTTAGAGCCCAGGAGCAGGGTGGGGTCAGTGGATGGAAAATTACAAAGAGAAGGTGTCAAGGGCAAGAGGTTAAGTGATGTAACAAGTTCTTGCTGAAGGCGCCCGGGGCTGGTTAGATGTCACCGTGTAGGGGAGGAGGGGGAAGGGGGAAGGAGGAGGCTTATCAGACCTCCACGACGGGGGTGGGGCTAGATTCTGGCTCACCTGACTTAGCAGGGGCCTTTCCCTGATTAATGCAGAGACAACTGGGAAGCCCCGAGCTCAGGACCTTGTGGGAGACACAGCTGAGAGGGGCAGAGCTTGCTCAGGAAGAGGGGCTTTATCAAGTGTGTCTCAAGTGTGTCTTTTTCCAGTACGGTCGTCCTTTGGAGCCCTTTGGAGGCAATCAATTTGGACTGGTTCTTAGCCGTGCGGGAATCGGTTTCCTTCCACCCTAAGGCTGTTCCACATAAAGAAAAGAAGACTATTTTGCAATGCAAGAGTGACTCACAGAGATTTTATGAATTCCGGAATTAGAACCTCCCCTCCCCTCCTCCATTTCGGCACAAAAGGCTGGGAGAAGCTTCTGATGATTATTTGGGGGTCGGGTGTGGAGATGTGCTAATCTTTTTGACATTCCTTGATTAGCATCACAAATGAATGGGCTGGGACCTCGGGGGTGGGGGTGGGGTGGGGTGGGTGGGGTGCTTGAAAACCCAAGCTGCTTCTCAGAAATCCTAACCGGCGTGGGTGGGTTCCCTTCAGTGGGTGGAGGAGTCGATCTTCCTTCCCCTTTTCAGGTGTGCGCCCAGATCTGCCTGGAGCTGTCGCTGAGAGCCCAAAGTTCCGGAGCCCCCAGCTAGCAGCGGGGCATTCTAAGGCAATTAAGTGGAAACTAAGAGAGCTGAGGAAAGACTGGAAGCTTGCAGAGACAGAGCAAGTCAGGTCCCAAGGCTGGGAACCGAGGGAAGAATGGGGAAGTGTAGGGTCAGCTGGGAACCTGCCAATATTGCCTGATTCTGAGGCACCCAATGGCTAATATAACACCCCAACTGCTTGATTCAAAGGCACTCGTTTTCCCACAAGTTAAGATGCCTGCATTGGGACCTCTCTACTCATTGATATATGTATTTGATGTGATTAGATTTGTGTACCTGTGCTGATCCGTTGTTTGTTTCCTCCTGAAAAGCTATTAATAAATCCGTGGCACATCTTAAAATAAATGGTGTTTCAGAACTCGGGCGCACAATATTTCTGGGGCAGGCAGGAATGTGCAATCTCCACCAGACAAAACTCCTTAGAGTTTTCGTCTCTATCATTTTTTATGTACTATCTCTTCATCTCTCCATCCATCTATTTAGTAGAAACTTGGGAAAGTTACTTAACCTTTCTGCATCTTCCTTTCTTTACCTTCAAAGGGCAATTGCAAAGATTACATGAAATGATACGACGTTCACATAAAGTGCTTCAACAGCACCTGGTACAAAACGAGTTGTGATTAAACTGTTCCATTCACTTCATTGCTTCCTTCCTTCATTCATTCATTCAACTGTCTTTGCCCATGCTTGGCATCCACTTGACTCTCTGAGGCACAGTTTCTCAGATTCTCTTGCTGAACCCAAGTGGCACCTTCCTGGTGCAAAGAATACATGAGAAGGAGGAAGAAGGGAAGAGAGCCTCTATCTTGCTTCCATTATTTGGTCACAGATGATGGTTCTCACCGCAATCAATCTCTGGAGTTTCCACACTGATCCTCACTTCCTTCCTCTCTCCACCTGCCCTCCGCTGTCAGCCTGGGTCTCTGTGTTGACACAGCTTTACCCGCCAATGTCATCTTCCCTAGGCTACGCCCTGTGGCCCGATGGACATATCTCCCGCAGATCGGGTCATGTGCACCAGTGATACCGGGGCCAAGGGAGAACATTCCAAGCTTTGCATGGTGTCTGATGCCATATCCAGCACTGACACCGCCTGGCCAGCCGCCCTCACTCTTGGAAGAATAGAATTTCCTTTGGCAACACCCATGGGACTGTATTCTGAAAGCCCCAAGGAATCTCTGCAACTCCAGATGCCCCTGTCTGGGGAACCCAGACCGAAGGAATTCTTGGTATGTTTTATTCAATACTGAATACCTAACACCCAGAACTACGCCTGGCACACAGTCAGCATTCAATAAATATTTGTTGAATGAATGCATGCATGGATGAAGGAATGAGTCAATTTATAAAAAGTCATCTCTGGAGGTATTGATGCAAAGTCCTGCTTTTTTTTTCCCCATGAAGGCAAGGAATGTTTCAGAGCCTGTCTCTTTTTGAGATTCGCTGGGAGTTAAATAATCTGAAAGGTGAGCCAGGAGGGGAATTTGCACGGCTGCATGTGTGGGTCTATGTGCATGTACAAATGCCTGTATTTGCACACACGTGGGGAGACACAGCATGTAAATGCATGATTTGCATAAAAAGCAGGAATGCGTGCATACACATGTATCCATTTGTCCTACAAAGGCTGCAGCTGTATGTGTGGCACGATGTATGTGGATCTGTGTGTGCTGGGATGTGCAGATCATGTCAGGCATACAAGTATGGAGTCGGACACATGAATCCTCGCCATGCGTGTTTGCATGCACCTTTGTGGGTGTGTGTGGGAGGGGGAGGGGAATTCTCAGCCTGTGATTTGGCTAATACGGTTCATCCTAGATGGGGGAAAACCATCAAGCAGTGTCCAGAGATTTCCACCTGGAGGTCTGCTCTTGCACACTGTGCCCTGTTTCCTCGCACTCGGCTGAAATTATAGGGACTTCCTAGGGTGATGGGGCACCTTCCCGGGTTTTAATTTCCTGGAATAGATCAGCGAGCCATGCTGTACACAAAAAGAAAAGGAACATTGCAGGACAAGAAGCTCCAGATATTAGTATTTGCATCCAAAGCACCTGAGGAAACCGAAACACTGAACTTTGCTCTGGAGGCAGACAGCTTGGCTTTGATTCTCAGCTCTGGCTGCTACTGTGCTTCAGTTTATGCATCTGTAAAACGGGGATAATAATCGTGCCCATCTCATAGCGTCTGGGAGAAGAAAAAGACTTACTAAGTGTAAGCACATGGCAAGTGTTAGACATGCGTTGACTCTTTCTGGTTGGACCGTACGGACCAGGCATTATTTTCCTATTCCTGGAAACAAAAGGTAACCTCGATGATTCTCCTTATGTAAAACCAGCATTCTGGTTTGTCTCCAGACAAATTCGAAAATGCAGATGGACCGATGGAAGGAGGAAAAGATCTCAGAGTCTTTCTCTGTACCCAGATAAACATTCCAGACATTCCTGATGTTTGTATGTGAATCTGTGTGGGTACTTCTGTGAATGTGCTTTCCCATAAATGGGATCCTCTTCCCCTAACTACGGGGGTGTGTTACATTGGTGGCCCCAACACAGCGTGCTGTGTTGAAGCAAATTACTTCACCTCATCTATGAAGTATTTATACCTTGGTTTGTCTTTCCCCGGGCACCTGGGCTGGGCCTGTAACTTGTTTTGACCAACAGAATGTGGTCAAGTGAAGCTGTGTCAGTTGGAGGCCCAAGCTTTAAGAAATCTGGGCAGGTTTTCATTTAGCTTTCTTGGGCACTCAGAGCAGCCGTGTAAGAAGCCAAAACTTCCGGAACAAACACGTGGAGAGAGAGAGCCCCGTCTTTCCAGCCTCCCAGCTGCGCCCAGCCCCCGCCTGCCCTGCCCTGTGCGTACAACCACCTCGAAGACCAAGGGCAAGACCCACAGAAGAAGCACCCCTCTGAGCCCAGCCTGGATCACAGAATCGCAGGGATGCTATAAACTGCAATGAAAAACTGTCATTACTGGAAGCCATGACACTTGGGGTGGCTTATCACATACTAATAAATAATAGATAATCACTCCATTTCATAACTTGCATTTTAAAGTTTAAAATTAGGCCCTGCATCTATGTAATTATGCTGTGGTTACTGTGAGTTCCAGATCCAGTGGCCTTGGTTTTAATTCTGATTTCTCATATTAGCTGTGACTTTGGGCAAACTACTTCACCTCATCTACGAAACGAACTTGATCAAAACCTTGTAGGTTTGAAGGGAAATTAAAGAGCTGGTACCTGTAAAGCACAGTGCCTGAAACACAGTTAAACAGGAAATAGGCCCATATTTCACCCAATCACTCCTTAATGGCCACGATATGATAGGAGTATGTCAAAATGTAGCCCATTTCCTACCGTCGGGCATTTATCCTATTTCCAACTTCTATTTTTTTTTTTTTTTACTACTATAGACTATGCAAAGCATAAAGCCCCTTTTCCATTTTCCAAAGGAGGAAACCAAATGAGGCTGAGAAAGACCAAGTGACTTGCTCAGGTTACACTGTGGAGCCGCGGTTAAAAACCTCACGTTCTTGGGGCGCCTGGGTGGCCTAGTCGGTTAAGCGTCCGACTTTCGCTTGGGTCATGATCTCGCGGTTCGTGGGTTCGAGCCCCGCATCGGGCTCTGTGCTGACTGCCAGCTCAGAGCCTGGAGCCTGTTTCAGAGTCTGTGATTCCCTCTCTCTCTGACCCTCCCCTGCTCATGCTGTCTCTATCTCTCTCCTAGAAATAAATAAAACATTAAAAAAAAAAACAAAAAAAAAAACCTCACGTTCTCATTCCCAGGGCTCTGCTTGCTCCTGTAACCCAGCTTGAGGGTTTAGCAATCCACCTGCCTGAAGGTTTTGTCTGCTGGCACTGGCATTGTATTATAACCCCGTTTCCCTGGAGACTAGAGTTATCATAGGCAAGGAGAGATTTTTTGACATGCTAATTTTTGTAAGACAGTGAACATTCTAAATTTCTCCACTCCGTTTGCTACAGCCTTCCCTGTCAGTGAGTAGCATCTTCAGACCGGCAAGAACATCTCTTCCTGCTAAGGATGGACTGAGGCCACAGATGAGAGATGGTGTTTGTTATAGGATGCTACAAACTTGACTGTGCCTTCCCCAAGTCCCGCATTTGAACGTTAGCTCTGTCTGTTCCCAACTAGATGATCAAAGGCAAGTTACTTACCTCTCCAAGCCTCAGTTTCCTCATCTGTGAAATACTGATACTTCACCTCCCACCACACCTCCCACCAATTTCCCTGTGTCGCTGTGAGGAGCTACAGGAGATAACTGATGCCAAGTGCTTGACCTCAGTGCTCAAGACAGGGTAGTCATCATTGGAATCCTGGTAGCAGTTAGGGAACCTCTAAGGACGGCTAAAAAAATTTCATCTTCCTGGTCTCGAGAAAGTATAGCTCTGGGAACAGAAAAACATTTGGATCTGAAATCTGAACTTCCCTTGGTGCTCTCTGAGGTGCCAAAAAAGATGAAAATAAAAAGTAAAAATTATTTCTGCAAATGGGAAGGCTGAGGGAAGATAGGTCATGCCAAATCATCAGGAATTGAAAGCCTGATTTTGAGCACAGCGACCTACCCGTCATCCATTTCCTTTCACCAACATTCACCTAATTTTGCATATGGCGCTCGATGTCATTAACATCCCAAATGAGCAGGGATGATAAGAAGGAAGCAGGAGGCCTTGTCTGTGGTGGTGGCTACCATGAGCTCCATGGCTCTTGGCCAGTCTTCTCTGGGACCCCCTTCATCTCCTTCAGAAGAAAATGTCATTATATGGACCAATGTCATTGCCAGAAGTAATTTTGCGTCTGTAGGAGCTGGGCAACCTTAAAGCTGGTGAAGTACCCGACTCCCATTCTTTCTGAGATGAATTCAGGTTGTTAGATGGTTATTTTGATAACTTTTCATTTCTTTCTTCTTGAATCTTTCCTGATTGTTTTGTTGGTTTGGAGCTTAATCATTAAATTCAGGTGCCAATAAAAAGCACTTTTAACAAAGGCTTTTGTGCTTTACTGAGAATATCAACATTCTTTCCTTCTTTTTGTCTTCCTTTGCCTTCTCTCCCTCCTTTGCTTTCCTTTCCTCCTTCCTTCTTTTTCCCTTCAAACATACATGGGGCATTTTTTAATGTGCCAAACCATATGTTGGGTGCAGGGGATGTAGATTTATATGGAAGAGACAGTCTCTTCCCTTCAGCTGCTCACAGTAAATATTCATCATCTACTGCCACCAGAATGCTGTTGAATAAACCCCTGGCTTACGACAACAAGTATTTGCTCTCATGTTGGCAGGCTGGTCTGGGCTGGGCTCAGCTGGTCATCCATGCTATGGGCGGCCAGTCGGCTGTACTGGGCTCCGGGCTGTCCCTCATAAATTCACTTCAGAGCCAGACCAAAGAGGCAGCAGCTATTCAGGGCATTCTCTTCCCCTGGTGGATCATGGGAACCCAAGAGCGCAAGCCGCACTGTGCAAGCACAGTTAAGTCCCTGCCCGCACCATGCCTGCTTATATCGCATTGCTCAGAGTATGTGAGATCAGTGGGGAAGTCGTCTATGACCCGCCTCGCACACAGTAGGAAGAGAAGAGAGTGAACATTTGCCGAAAAATGTTTCAAGCCATTACAGGTGGGATAAGCAAATGGACAGAGGTAGCACAGAGCATTATGGGGTACAAAGGCAGAAGACCTAAACCAGTGTAATCAGGGAAGACATCCTGGAGGAGGGGAATCATCGGCCAAGAATCAAAATTTTAAGAAGGGAACTGGATGAAGATATAGGAGTGAATTGTCTGTTCAAGGCAGAAGGAGTTGCCCATTTAAAAATAGAAGAGTCAGAGATCCCAGATAGTGGGCTGAGCCCCTGGGTAGGTATGGGGAAGAGATATTCTTGGATAGAGGGGCAAAGGTCAGATGTCCAGGCGTGACTTCTAGGAGAGACCTTGAAGGAATCTGATAGTCAGAGGTGATGGCGAGTCAGAGACAGGTGTGAAGTGGGAGGTAGACTAGCCGTAAGTGCACCTTCAAAGTTTATGTGGATGGTGCTATGAATGACGCATGGAAAATAAGAACCTGAAGGCAGGGAGATCAGTCAGTACCACTGCTGCCCCACAGGGGAGGGATGCTGAGGGTTTGGAAGGGAGAGAGGGCAACAGGATGAGATATTGAAGAGATGGGATGTTCAGGACACAGAGGAGAGAGGAGAAGGGAACGTTTTTTTGTTTGTTTGTTTGTTTGTTTTATTTATTTATTTATTTATTTATTTGCAAAGAGTTTATTGTCAAATTTGTTTCCACATAACACCCAGTGCTCATCCCCACAAGTGTCCTCCTCCATGCCCACCCCCTCCTCCCCCCCACATCCATCAGTCCTCAATTTTTGTCAGCATTCAAGAGTCTCTCATGGTTTGCCTCTCTCCCTTTCCCCCACCATTTCCCCCTTCTTCTCCCCCTTGGTCCTCTGTTAAGTTCCTCCTAATCCTCCTATACGTGCACACATATGATATTTGTCCTTCTCTGCCTGACTTATTTCGCTCAGCATAACGCCCTCAAGGTCCATCCATGTTGCTACACATGGCCAGGTTTTATTGTTTCTCATTGTCATGGAGTATTCCATGGTATAGATAAACCACATCTTCTTGATCCATTCATCTGTTGATGGACACTTAGGCTCTTTCCGTGTTTTAGCTATTGTGGAGAGTGCTGCTATGAACATTGGGGTACATGTGCTCCTATGCATCAGCATTTCTGTATCCCTTGGGTAAATTCCTAGCAGTGCTATTGCTGGGTCATAGGGGAGTTCTGTTGTTAGTTTCCTGAGGAACCTCCACACTGTTTTCCAGAGGGGCTGTACCAGTTTACATTCCCACCAACAGTGTAGGAGGGTGCCCGTTTCTCCACATCCTCGCCAGCACCTAGAGTTCTCTGATTGGCTCATTTTAGCCACTCTGACTGGCGTGAGGTGGTATCTCAGTGTGGTTTTGATGTGTATTTCCCTGATGAGGAGGGATGCTGAGCATCGTTTCATGTGTCTGTTGGCCATCTGGATGTCCTCTTTGGAGAAGTGTCTGTTCATATCTTCTGCCCATTTCTTCACTGGGTTGTTTGTTTTTCGGGCGTGTAGTTTGGTGAGTTCCTTGTAGATTCTGGATATCAACCCTTTATCTGATATGTCATTTGCAACTATCTTTTCCCATTCCGTTGGTTGCGTGCCTATTAATTTTCTGGGTTGTTTCCTTGGCTGTGCAGAAGCTTTTAATCTTGATGAGGTCCCAACAGTTTATTTTTGCTCTTGATTCCCTTGCTTTGGGGGATGTGTCAAGTAAGAAGTTGCTGCGGTGGAGGTCAAGGAGGTTGTTTCCTGCTTTCTCCTCTAGGGTGTTGATAGTTTCCTGTCTCACGTTCAGGTCCTTTATCCATTTTGAGTTTATTTTTGTGCATGGTGTGAGAAAATGATCTAGTTTCATTCTTCTGCATGTTGCTGTCCAGTTCTCCCAACACCATCTGTTAAAAAGGCTGTCTTTTTTCCATTGGATATTCTTTCCTGCTTTGTCAAAGATTAGTTGGCCATATACTTTTGGGTCCAGAGAAGGGAATGTTTAAAAAGACTTTGAGGTTGGGGCGCCTGGGTGGCTTAGTCGGTTAAGCGTCCGACTTTCTCTTAGGTCATGATCTCGCGGTTCGTGGGTTCGAGCCCCGCGTCGGGCTCTGTGCTGACTGCCAGCTCAGAGCCTGGAGCCTGTTTCAGTCTGTGACTCCCTCTCTCTCTGACCCTCCCCTGCTCACGCTGTCTCTCTCTCTCTGTCCTAGAAATAAATTAAAAAAAAAAAAAGACTCTGAGGCGTCTGTTGCTATTACAGTTACTCCAATAAATCGTCACTGCCACTCTTTGTCCCGTGGGGGCTCAGCAAGATGCCAGCAAACGGAAGGTGGATTTAAAAAGAGAATGGACTGAATTTTGCAAACTATCGCCTGGGAAATGGACATTGTTCAGGGGCATGCTCCCTGATGAGGTCACGAAAGGAAGGGAACACTGAGAGGGAGAGTGAAGATTCCCATAGAGCATCTCAGAAAACTCGCCTCATTCCTTTCTTAGCAAAGCTCTGGGTTGCGGGGGATGCAGGCGGGGAGGACTGAGGTCTCAGACACAGACACACGGGGATCGGGGTCTCGGTTTCCGCACTCACCGGTGCTGTGGCTTTGGATATGTCCTCTACCACCCCTGCAGCCCTCAGTTTTACTGCTTTAGGATTCAGCTTCCTTCTAAATCAGGGACATATTATTTATATATATATTTATTTATATTTATATGAATAAGTATATAAAAAATATATATATATATATTTATGTGGTTATCATGAAATGAAATAGGATAGTGCATATAAAGAATCCTAGACCACTACCTGACAGTCAACTCTCAATAGACAAGCCAAGTGGTTTACATGAATTAACTCATTTTCCCCCTCAAAACAACCCTATGAGATAGGAGCCATTATTACCTGCACTCTCATTTCACAGAGGGAAGAATAAAGCCTAGGGAAGCTTCAGAATCAGCGAGCTCACTGGTGGTTACAGCCGGCCATTTGGATCCAAGAAGCCTGACCCAGAGAAGGTCCTTTATCCACCAGGCTCCACAGGCAGCCTGCCTGGGCTTCTGCTTGTTGTTTGCAGATGAGAGAGGATGCGGTTAATAAAGGCCGCGTGCTGGGAAAGGGATCCGCACTCTCTCACCTTCCTGTGCCACCACCCCAACCATCAGCCTGCAGTGACAGTAAAGTTAACAGGGTGGGCTGGCTCCGGGTCAGTGTTCAGTGCTTGGTGAATGAATGGGGGAGATGAGAAAGCCCAGGCCCTGAAGTTTCAGGGGCGCCTGGGTGGCTCAGTCGGTAAAACGTCCGACTCTTGATTCCAGTTCTGGTCGGTGATCTTGCCCTTCGTGAGACCGAGCCCCGCGCTGGGCTCCCTGCTGACAGTGTGGAGCCTGCTTGGGATTCTGTCTCTCCCTGCCCCTTCCCCACCTCAAAATGCATAAATAAACATTATTTGCATGTAAAATAATCTTACAACTCTATTTTAAAAGAGAAAGATGGGGCGCCTGGGTGGCTTAGTCGGTTAAGCTTTCGCTTAGGTCATGATCGGTTCGTGGGTTCGAGCCCCATGCTGGGCTCTGTGCTGACTGCCAGCTCAGAGCCTGGAGCCTGTTTCAGTTCATGACTCCCTCTCTCTCTGACCCTCCCCTGCTCATGCTGTCTCTCTCTCTCTCCTAGAAATAAATTTAAAAAAATAATAATAATAAAAAAATAAAAGAGAAATATTGGAGCTGGAGTTTGAACCCAGGTCTGTCTGCTGCACGGCCCTGGACAGGTATAGAGGCACCACCAGGTACATCCACAGGCTGAGAATTCCTGACGTGGCTCTTGATTTGACAAAGTCAGAGTCTGTGGGAAGTTTTGGAAAACTTTTCTTTTTTTCTCCTGTAGAAGTTTAATCATCTTGTAACATCACAGAGAGTACAAAGGATGAACGCAGTGAAAGTAAGAAGTGCTGTTCTGGAAACCCTCGCCGCCTCACTCTTGACTCCATAAATAAATGTTCTCATGTTAGGCAGGCTTCAATTTTCTTGGAAAATGCTCAATTTATATTCAGACACAATATACCGGTGCAAAGCACTATTTCTCAATGTTTGTAAGGGAGCCACTGAACGTTGTGGTAAAGAACACTGGTTCCGGAGTCCGATCGGCCAGCGTTTCTATCCTGCATTTAATATGTAGTAGCTCTGGGACTGTGGAAAAGTTCCAGAACCTCCTGAGCCTCAGTTTACCCATTGGTAAGATGAAAGTCGACATAGTGTCCACGTGATATAGTTCAGCATGATCCCAGCTGCTCTGTGGGGAACGGTCCGTGCCTAGAAGGGTCCATGCATAGACCGCCATGATAAAAGGGAAACAAGGGCTCCCTAGAGGTACAGAGCAAAGGTCAAGGTCAAGGTCTTCAAGAAAGAACAACTGAAGTGAAAAGGCTCCCATGATAGTAAGTAGAGTGAGCCTTTCTTTGCTCCCACTTTGAATGTTGGGATGTTGGTGTGTCAAGAAGCTACAGGTCACTTTGTAGATTCAAGGCATCACCATTTTCAGGGGATGCAGCATGAGCAAACGAAAACACCCCAAACTTTTCTACCCTCTTGAGGCTGACTTTCACCTGGTTGCTGTCTACTTTGGACAGTTCTTCAGAATTCTGACAAGTCTGGCTCAGACTTCTGCTACATGTTTAAAAATTTTTTTTAAATTTTTCTTTTTAAAAAAATTTCTTGAATGTTTATTTTTGAGAGAGACAGAGAGAGAGTGTGAGTGGGGCTGGCGCAGAGAGAGAGGGAGACACAGAATGGGAAGCAGGCTCCAGGCTCTGAGTTGTCAGCACAGAGCCCAACGCGGGGTTTGAACTCACATGTCCTGAGCTGAAGTCGGACACTCAACTACCCAGGAGCACCATTTGCTACATTTTTGATGTCTGTGCTGGGGGGCGGGGGCTCCGTGCCGCCTACGCCACCACCTCACGCATGTCACTATTCACTCTGAACAGTTTTATTCATCTCCACTATGGCTCACAGCCCTCACTCACCAAGCTTGCTCTCAAAGGGCAGACTGGGGCCAGTGGCTTAGAGCGTGACAGGAGCCCAAGGCCTGAATTCGGATTCCGGTGCCATCAGTTCTGAGCTGTGTTACCTCAGGCCAGTTACTCAGCCATCCTGTTAACATTGCTCTCATCAATATCAGCTCATTACCATTTGCTATGTATGGGGATTTTGCTTGATATTGAGGTATTGGGCCAAACTATTTCCATTCATTAGCTCATCTATAGAGAAAGAATGTCTGCTATGTGCTGGATGTCATTCTTTTTTTTTTTTTTTAAGTTTATTTATTTATTTTGAGAGAGAGCATGAGCAGGGAAGGGACATACAGAGAATCCCAAGCAGGCTCCGCACTGTCAGCCCAGAGCCCAGCACGGGCCTCAAACTCACGAACTGTGAGATCATGACCTGGGCCAAAAACCAAGAGTCAGGGGCTTAACCAACTGAGCCCCCCAGGTGCCCCTGGGCTAAGGTGTCATTTTGCACGCTAGAATGTTAATAGTGAGTCCAACAGACACGGCCTCTACTCTCACGGGGGCTGTGTCAAGCGCAAAGGACAGACAGTGTAACCTCACGCCAATGCTCTTGTCCAGAAAAATCACTCCCATTTTTCAGATTCAAAAACTGGCCTGAAGCGTTTGGAGAGATTGTAGTTCAGAAGCTCAGTCCCTCTTCTGGCCACTCCTGACATCCTCCTTCATTCGGGCGAACCACGCGGCCAGTGCCGCCAGCGTCCGTCAGTCTCGCTCGGCCACACCTTCCTGGCCCCACACAGCCCTCTGTGCTGCCATCGAACTGAGATGAGCATCTTGCTCCGAGCACGAAAACCCACAACGCTGGATTATCCGTCCCGGTGGGAACAGCGTGTCTCCTCAGTGAAGGACAGTTTTCAGCTAAGTGCATCTTATTGAAGGCTCTAAGAATGGCAGTTAAGCAAATGCAGGAGGAGAAATGTGTATGAAAACTATCCATTGAACGCCCGTGGCTAAATATATCAACCGCTGAAGGATAGTTTCCAGGTAATAGAGTCCAACTGCCGCAGTCTGGTAATAGCAGCCGCCAGGATGGGGCGTGAGGCTTTGGGGTTTGATTTGCTCTTATTGATTTTCTTTATAGATCAGTTTGATACTAGATGTTATAAGGTTAATTTCGGATGATTAACTCCTCTGTATTGGGATATTTGATTTAGTTCCCCTTCCAGACACTTTCTCTCCATTGATTTTCAATATTGTACTTTCCACGACGGAGGTAAGAGGCGTCTGCAAGGATCCGTCAAGCAGAGGTTCCCCTCAGCTGCCCACCCCTAACCCAGATACCCTCCCTTGGCAGGAGAAATCATGTATCCCAGCTGGGGGACATGCATGCTGGTCTGGGGACATTGACAGTGACTACCTACCCCGGGTATACCTGCGCAGGTCCGGGAAGTGGGGAAAAAGAGCAAGGATTTCAGGATAACTGAGTTTAAAGTCTAGCCTCATCATTTCCTTGGTGATTGACCTTGACATTCATATAACCTCTGAGCCTCAGTTTCCTCACCAATAACTAAGTATCACAGGTCCTTTCTCTTTTGGAGTCCAGCAACCAGTTCCTTTTCCTCTGGCACTAGTAACCTCACCTCTTTACTGTGCCCAGCTCCCTCACACCACAGGCCCTTTGCACACGATGTTTCTTTTGCCTGTTTTGTTTCGTACTCTGTTCTCCAGATGCTCCAAACCTCCTCACCCATACGTCCTCTCACTGGCTTTCCCACAGGCTGATTTCTACTCGGTGCCAAGATCCTCCTTGCCTCTGACGGGACCATAAGTTCCGTGAGGTATGGATGATGTCCGTCTTGGCCAACGGGACCTAGCACGTAGTGCCTGACACACTGCAGACCCACACTGACTATTTCTGAAGGGATAAGTAAGATCAATGCACCACTCTGGAGACTTTGTGTGTGCGTGTTGAAAGACATTTGAATTCTACAGGGTAGTTCCCCAAGACACATGGGGATCCCTCTTCTCAGTCTGGTCTGGCTTCTCACCTAGCTCCTGACTGCCTTTCTTACCTACCATTCCGAGAACCTCCCATCTCTAGAATGTCCTTGGCTCTCAGCTAGGGCTCCTGTTCCCCACCCTCTCTGCTTTTCTACCCTGGCGAGCAGGAATGAACCCCCTTCAAAATGACCCTAAAAATCCTAGAGCCGGAGCTAACCAAATAATAGCAATAGCTGACACTTATTAATTATAGACTATGTACCAGATACTTAAATGCTTACCCATAAACTCCTTGGATCTTCACATGACCCTAAATCTCCTGTGGTGTTATTGTCTTCACCCCCATTTTATAGATGGTGACATCAGAGCCCAGAGAGGTTCAGGAACTTGCCCAAGCTCATTCAGCTAGCAAGTTATGTGGCTGGGACTCCACATAGTTCATCACTACCCCCAGGGTGGACACCCTACTCCTGTCCCCACCTCCATCCATGGACTCTCACCTTTGCCCCTCACAGCTCAGACTTGACAGTCAAGCCCCCAACCCCTTTTTCTGGACCTATCTTCTCCCAGCTCAGTTCTGTTGCTCAGTTCTTAACAATGCTCAAGTGTTTGCCCTTGACCTGTGGCCTGTAGTAGGGGAATCCCAAACTGGTTCCTGGCTTCTGTCTGGACCTGGGGCTGTCATCTGGAGTGTAACACTGGTGATTGTCCTACTCAGGGTCATGGCCACTCCAGCATAGGCCCTCCTAGCTGAGCCCTGCTTTACACTGTCCTCTGCTCCACCCCTTAGAACTGGGAGGCTGTACGGTGGCCCCTCTGCACCCTGCCTCTTCATGGACCTTGTAGGGCCACCCTCTTCCCAACCAGGAGTCTGCAGAAGGCAAAGCCTCTGGTCCTCATGACTAAAACAGCAATTACAGTAGAAGAAGGAGCTTGCTATCTGCCATGTGTTGAGCAAAGGGCTCTATATTAACTCATTTAACCCTCTTGTGGCATTCTGTGAGCAGGGGTATTGTGACTCCATGTTAAGGACAGGGGAGAAGCTCAAGTTCAGGGCAGAAGAATTATGTTTGACGGGGCAGGGCTAAGTTTAACTTCTGACCTGTGGGACTCCTACGTCTGCGTGCTTCAGCACTGACACCTGAGCTTGCACAGAGCCTTGCGTTTCCAGTCCACTGCCTTCCTGTGCCCTCGGGTCCCGTGACTTCAGATTCCAGGCAGCATCCTCCCTGCTGCATCCCTGGACCACCCTTCCCATCCTGAAGGTCACGCCCTGAGGCTTCATCTCTTCTCCCTGATTTTATATTGTCTCCTATTCCTGTGAAGGGACAAGCAAGGAGCAACAGAGGGACAAGGGTGGGGAAGTGGCTAAGTTTCCAGAAGCTCACAGAGGCCCAGCCCGTTGTTTGTGCCACACTCTGTCATCTGGTCACTGGTGTGTTCCGGGTACAGTCATTGGAAGCTCGTTAGGACCTGAGCCCTTTGAGTTTGGGGGTCATTTCATGCTCCCCTCTTCTTAGTGTTCTTCACCCTTAAACAGTGGACACACCACACTCCTCTCCTGGTAATTTGGCATCATATTTGGTCAGGAGCAAAAATTGGTGAGGGTCTGTAGACTCCTCCCCTGGTCCCTGTCTTCCTCTCTGCAGGTCATAGCAGAGGTGGGGACGACAGCATGAGAATAGACACTCACAAAACCACATGGTTAAGTGTGTCAGAAAGACCCAAGATCATGATGGGCTTCCCCACCTGCTCACTAGGTGTCCTTGGGCAACTGCATCTGTGTATCCCTGTCTCAGTTCCCTCCTTCAGGAGCAGAGTGGGGGGAGGGGAGCATGGAGGCAATACTCACTTTGTAGGCTAGTTGTGAGCAGTCCATGCAAAGGTACGCATCCCAGGGACAGACACGTGAAGGGTCTCACTCATAGTTGTATTACTTAATATTAATAATTGTCATAATTATATCATGCAACATTATTAAATGCAATGATAATTGTAATGATCTTAGTAATAATAATAATTTTTTGTGAACATGATGATGGTGATGATGATGGTGATGGATGGATGGATGGATGGATGGATGGATGGATGGATGGATGGCTGATGATGGTGGAAATTTACCCAGGAAAATGATCCCTCAAATGAGTTTGAAAAATAAAGTAAGAACAAGCAAGGGGGTTGGCACAGAGAGTTGGGTCAGGAGCTAAAAGTGTTTCCTGAAGAAGACCTTCTGCAAAGGTTCTTAGGCCGGGAGAGCACGTGGCAAGTAACCCATCACCCAGTTGGGTGCTCTGGGTGCCCATACAATTAAAACCTTCTGAGCTGTCAGCACAGAGCCTGCTGCGGGCCTTGAACTTGCCAACCATGAGATCATGGCCTGAGCTGAAGTCGGATGCTCAACCGATGGAGCCACCCAGGCGCCCCATACCAGCTTTTGAATCAAAATCTGACTCTTGCCCCCCGTTGAGCCATGTTCCTATTTCCAGCCCCTGGCACCATGCAGAACCCATCAGGCCTCCTATCTGGAATTATCTTTCCACTGTATCAACTCAGAACTAGCTCCCTCCAAGTTGGTCTCCTCTAGGGCAAAGATGTTCAGCTCTTCAAGTACTCCTGTCTTTGAGTGATCTCACCCAGCTCATTGTCCCCCGGACCTCTGCTTTGCATCTTGATATCTTGTCTCTTCCTAGGGGGAAGCATGCAGTGAGTCCCCTGCCACATCACAACACTGGGTAAGACATGGGGTCTGTAAAGGTGGTACCTCCACATTGAACAACTCCAAGGCCACATTCACCATCGAGTTGGGCAATGAGTAGTCACCCTGTTTAAAGACTTCAGAAGAGCAATTTTGACTTACAAAACTATCAAGACTGAGTTTCCAAAGCCCTAAACATTGGACCTTTGCTACTCCCCACACCAGGCTACCAGCCTCCAACCAGCCCTCCCATATTCATGCCTGTTCCTGCTGAATAAGGAGTATTTGCCTGGTCCTGTCCAAGGCTTATGAAATTGAGGTCACTTGGTTCTTAATCAGAGTTCAGAATCCAGCTGGGGGTTATGAAGGATGTTTTCCCCCACGTCATCATCTCAGAGGAGGCCTGAGTGTAGGCAAGACAGTGGTAAATTATGTGCCCACGCAGGTGATGGTGGTAAGTAGACACTGTGGACAAGAGCGTATAGCCAGCAAATACTGTATGCCTGAGGTCAAGTTCCCACTGACAGCCTCAGCCTCAGGCACCACCTGCAGAATGGCATTCCCCTGTGTGGTATAGCCCCATAAATACACTCAGAGTTTGATTTGCCCCTGAACCCAGAAAGCCAGGTTAAGTAAAGGGCTAAAATAATTAATAATTTCTAGAACCATTCGCGATGGTTTGTGAGTAATGAGTACTTTTCATTGGCTGCATCAAACAGAAGAGAATTGATTGTGATAATATCTGAAACTTGCTGTGTCTTCTCTAAATGTCTCCCTTTTGGGAAACTAACACTTCTCCATTCTCTGCATTCTCTGTGCTTGTGATTTCAGTGGAGGTGAACCTTTCCCCTTGGCACCGCTCTGGGAATGGGCAGGTGACTGAGCCCTGAGCCTGTAGGGTTTGTAACCCTAGACATTGCCTGAGCTATGGGAAATGAAGGTATCCCCTTTCTCTGCAATCCCTATGTCAGGGAGAATCTAAGTCTAAAGTTGCACATGTCCATCTTTGCGTGCACTCAGAGAAAACCCATCTGAAAACGAAGCCAATAGAGAAGAGAGGAGATCTACTTGTCAGAAAGACTTGTTAACACAGAAATTGTGGATCCAGGTGCTCCGCCCTTGACTGTCCTCAATTCCTGAGCCACTAATAAATTCCTCTGTCAGTTAAAGACTGACTGAGCTATGCTGCTTATATCCCAAGATTCATGACCCGGACACCACTCTTAAAATGAGGGGATCGAGAATGTGAGACACCAGGGAGTTAGAAGAGCCTGCAGGTCAGGGCAGGTGGCTGGATGCTGAACAAACATGGCAGGATTCTTAATTTGATATTTAAAAATGGCAGTAATATAAATTCCTGGTAATGGTAAAGTAGCTAGAGTACACTTGAAGACTAAGATTCGATGATGCTAAGCTTTCAGTGATTTGTCTTTCTACAAAGTAACTTCTACCATCTTAAACCTTCAGGGAAAGTCTTGCATACACACTGAGCTAGGTGAACAGCTTGGAGACAAATCAAAGGGGAAGCAGACCTGCTCCATCAAAGAGCCAAAGAAAAACAACACCCAGAGAAGATGATATAACAATTGGATGAGCTTGAGACTATAATAAAAATGGGTCTGTAGTCCCCCTGAGATGGTGAAAGCTGTAAGAGAATCTCACTCCTATTCTAACAATGAGAAAAAGCCAGATAATCTTCATGATCCTATATTTTAGAGCCCAACAGAAAGCTAAAGTTGTAAGAAAAACATAGTTTACTGAATTCCAAAGGGCAACAGTTTCCTCTAAGGGGAGATGGGACCCACAAATGGTTACATCTTTGGCGGAGCACGGCAAGAAGTGGTCACCGTAGGAGAGTAATAATTAAACAGTAAACATTTTCAAGATTCTTTTAAAAAATGTTATTCATGTTTGAGAGAGAGAGACAGAGAGAGAGAGAGAGAGAGAGAGAGAGAACACACGCATGAGCAGGGTAGGGGGACAGAAAGAGAGGGAGACAGAGAATCCCAAGCAGGCTCCATGCTGTCTGCACATAATCCCACTCACAGCTCAAACTCATGAATTGTGAGATCATGATTGGTGCCAAATCAAGAGTCAGATGCTTAACCAACAGCCACCCAGGAGCCTGTAAAATTTTTAAAGGTTCTTGAGAACCAAACCAGGGCAAGCATGACAGCTTAGAGCCCTTGGGCACTCTCTAAACCTAGAGGAAGTCTGTCCCTACCAATGGGATTTGTTCCATGGATCTCCAATGGTTACTCACAGGGACCCCCTCAGTGTCTCAGTTCTACAGAAACCCCACTGTCTGAGAGTGGAGCCAGGAGACCCGAGGAAGCCATCTCTGCCTCAGCGAGTACAAGATGGTGTTCACTTGCCTCTCGAGACAGACATGAAACCCACCTTACCACACACCTTCCCCTGATGCAAAGCAAAACTATAATCCAGCACAGGAAGGGCAGGAGCTGCCCCACACCCAGTCCTGCCTCCTGGGAAGCACTAGACCAAAGTTGCATGCTTCCTTTGGACACAAGATCAAAGTTGCGTGCTTTCTGGGAAGACACAGCAAAACCCATCTGTCACCTGGCTCTGCCTTGACACTGGGAAACCATCAAATGCCACTGGGAGAAGGCTAAAATCTACCCCTCCGTACTGCACAGACTCCAGACACAGGCCATCTGCTGCTGGTATAGTAGCAGAAGACTTGCTCTCTACAAGGCATATTTCAGCTGCCATGGAGTAGAGGGCTAGAGGACAGGAGACTTGCCTGTGCTCTTGACCTTGCTGGCAAAGATGGTTTGTCAGAGGTTTGTCAGAGGTTTGTCAGTGGATGCTGAGATAGCTCCACCCCTGGAGAGCAGGTGCACAGCTCTCCGTAAGAGCAGGTGCATAGATCAGAGAAACTCTCTGCCCTATCATTAGCCTTGTGTGAGCAACAGATGTCAACTTCTGGGTGTAGGGAAGGGCTACATCTTTTGGAGCAGGTTTGGATGGACGGCCTGCTCACATTCCAAGAGGGATACTGAGGAAAACCCTTCGGAATTCTAGGCCTGCAATTAAGAATGAGGTAGTGGCTCCTGGAGGAATTTGAAGATCGTGTCATCCTGAAGGTAATCAAAGCAGTAATAGCAATGATAAAAAAATTCAACCTAGCTCAACTAGGTGATATTGACTCCACATCCAATACAAAAGACCCAATGGAGGAAAAGGCATGCCCTTTCTAGATATCAATACAATTTACTTCAGTCATTCGTGTTCTTTTACACACAGTATTCAGCATTCAATATAAAATTAAGAGAAGTGTTAAAAAAAAAAAAACCAGGGGAAAAAATAAGGCCCATTATCAAAAGATAAAATAGTCAGCAAAGCCCGACTCGTGTATGGTGCTCGTGTTGTCACTGTCGGGAGGGACTTTAAAACTCAGGTTAGTATGTTAGAGGATCTACGGGAAAGACCATGTGACTAAACAAATGGGGGATTTCAGTAGGAATGGGATCTATGAAAGGATGAAATGAAAATGAAAAACACAATGTCAGAGATGACTAATTCTTGGAACAGGCTTACCAGGGGAATGGACATAGAAGATGAGGTAATTAGTTCACCTGATTGTGGGTTCATAGAAACTGATCAAACTGAAACAATAGAGAAAATAAGGAAGAAAAAGAAGAAGAAGAGGAAGCAGCAGCAGCAGGAGGAGGAGGAGGAGGAGGAGGAAGAGGAAGAAGAAGGGAAGCAGACTTTGATTTTTTCAAGAAAATAAGTATCGACAGCCTTGTTTCCTATTCCAAAGCTGTCTTTAAAACTTCCCTAGAAGCCCTCACCCTCTCTGCCCGTTTCCAGTTCCTCTGAACTCCAAAGCCTGTGGACTTAACACTCTCTGACAGGTGGAGCTTGCCACACTCCAGGGGGGAGTGTGGGTGGCCTGGACTCACGCATTCAAACAGTATGGGTTGAAATCAGGGACATGTGAGCCCCTGATTGATCAGGGGCAATCATCTTTTGCCTCTGAGAAAACCATCTTGAAATCTCAGTGGCTTTCAGGTCTGCAAGTCAGTCGCAGCATGGTGGACCCAGACTGGGTCCAGTTGGGTCGCTCTGCCTCCGGCTGCAAGTCAGCTAGGCAGGGGCTGAGCTGTCTGTTCCATCAATCCTGTCCTCCCTGTACCAACAGCCACCAGAGCCTCGTGTCAAAGAAAAAAATATCATGTCTTTCTTGGAGATGGTAAGGCCGACTCCCTTCAAGGCGGTGCCATTGTGATGGGGTCTGGCAGGGGTCAAGAGAGATTGGGCTGTACCCCAAATACAGCAAAGAAAAAGGGATTTACAGCTGAGAGCAGAGTAGGGAGTCAGTGGATGGAAAAATAATATGAAGAAACATCAAGGGTAAGGTTGTTGGAGGGGAGGGTGGGATTCTGGTTAAACCAGCCTAATGGGATTCCTGCTGGAGGCAGGCCAGGGTGACATCACTGGGGGCTGATGGGTAAAAGACTGAATATTCACCCAAGGCTGGTAGACTGCTAAGCAGGAGGGGACATTCTGGCTCAGGCTGGACAATCCAGAGATGAACCCAGGTATCCAAAAGTTGAAGCCCAGCTGTAAAGTTCAGGGGAGCCCCAGTTGAGCTTGGCCAGAGAGAGACTCCTTGTCAACATGTTGGCATGACACAACACCAGAACACGAGAGCCAGGCCAGAACACATGGGCATTCCTGGGGCCTCTTTTGTGTCACATCTGAATATCTCCTTGGACACCACAAGTCCCATAGCCGAACCCAAAATTAACAGTGTGGGGGAAAAACACTCTTCCTGACAATACTTTGTAAAAGATCCAAAATCTTACACTACTGATGTGAACTTAGTCACTTAGCTTTTGAGCCTCAGTTTCCGCCTCTGAAAATGTAATATTCGCCCTAATCCAACAGTGCATCTTGTGAGACTCAAGTGAAATAAAAATACGAAGCACTTTGCCTCCTGGCTCACAGTAGATGTTTCGAGATATGCACTCTCTCCGCTCTGTTTATTCATTTAGCAAATATCGGTAGCAGGATCCACCAACATAGAATTTTTAAAGAACTCTTGTGATGCAAAGCTTCAGCCTGTTGAGAAAGTGAGAAATTTGAAGGATAATCCGTCTTTCAGTGAGGGATTGTTTTGCAAAAACCCAAACACTCCTCCTGAAATTCAAATTTAATTAAATCTGTCAAGATGTTCCTCCCCAAGGCCAGGTAGCAGAAAAAGGCAATGGCGCTCCTGAGATGAAATTACCTTGGAGATAAAAATCATAATGCCATTTTCCAGTCTGCAGGGACAGGGTGGGTTTGGGTCCCTAGGGTGCTGGTCATGGCAGTTGGTCTTAGCCCAGCCTTGTGGGGCAGGTGTGGTATCTAGAAAGTAACTTCAGGGCAGCTTGGCTGTAGAGCGTATTAGCAGAGATGAGCGCTGAGTGGCCCACCCGCCTATACCTTGAACCAACATGGCGCCAGAAGGGCATCCTGGAAAGACGAGTGGCCGTACCCTGGAGGAGAACTACGTGGAGGAGGCGGGCAGTGGAGGAGGGCAGTTCTATCTGCCAGACTGCAAAGGTTTCAGTAGGTGGCAATGCCACGTCTCTGATTTTCAATGGTGTGATGGCAAATTCAGGAAGAACCACGTGTTTTTTTGTAGTTGTCACTAAGACTTTTGGCCTGAGGTCTTAAGGCGTGTGAGTTTCATCACCAGCAAAGAGACAATCAGCTCCTCTGCAGGTGAATGAGCATGTCGGGTAGGGTCGCCAAATACAACACAGGATGCCCCAGTCAAGTTTGAATTTCAAGTAAACAACTCATTATTTCTTTAGTAATTGGTAAAGTTATACTAAAGAACATTTAATGTTTCTGAAATGCAAGCTTGCCTGGTTCAAATTTTTACCTGGTAAATCTAGCCATCCTAAATCCAGGAAGCAGAGGATCCCAGAGACAGGAAAGACGGACTGGCTGGCCAGGCACCAAGCTGGTATAAGACACTTGAATGAGTCATGGCAGGGGCATCTAAGATGGTCTACGAGGGGGTGCCGAGGGGGCTCAGTCGGTTGAGCGTCCGACTTCAGCTCAGGTCATGATTTCACAGTTTGTGAGTTTGAGCCCCACATCGGGCTTACTGCTGTCTGTCAGCACAGAGCTCGATTTGGATGATCTGTCCCTCTCTCTCTGCCCCTTCCCTCTCTTGCGCTCTCTCAAAAATAATGAATAAACATTAAAAATATATAAAAAATAAATAAAATGATCTAGGAGAGTCAGGGAGGTTCTGAAGGGAGTGCCATTTAAGTAGAGATCCAAAAGATACAGAATTGCTCATGTGGAAGGTGAGGGTGGGTGTGGAGACCTGTGTAGGAATGGCTAAGGGTCAAGGCTGCAATAGTATCACGTACAGTTTTATGGAAATGAGAGCCAGCATGGCGTATTCAAGACATGGGAATAATTCTGATGTGGTTGGATTGTAGGGTACAGGAAGGAAGTGCTTGAGGTGAATTGATGGACAGGGGTTAGATCCAGTCCAAGGGTGTTCTTAGCAAAATGAAAGCCTGGCTTCTATGAGCACAAACAAGTATACTTGCAGATGCTACCTCATTGATCCTCACAATGACCTTGGGAAATACACAGTGTGACCTAATGTCATGCATTTGTGGGCAGAGCCCACCAGCTTCATAGGTACCAGTGCAGACTCAGCACCCCCCCTGCTGCAGAAGTTCCACACCAAATGGCACCAACTCCACCGAACCATTTCCTCCTTTGGGAAGTACACATTCAGGGAGACAAAGCAGGGGTGCAGTCTCCAAACGCACTCACTTAACTGTCCTTCGCAGGGTTTGGCAATTGTCCTGGCTTCTCAGGAAGCCTGCCGAGCATCCAAGAACCAGGGAGGCTGGGGCGCCGTGTGCCTCCCTGGCTGATGGATGACTTCCTCATGTGCTTACGATCCTGCTTATTCTTAAAACCCATTTACAATAAGCTAAGTGATCTCTGAGTATCTCCTTTAAATCCTAAGAGACAGGCCTACTGGATTACAGCCCTTGGGGTGTCTCGGCAGGCCAGCTCTGTGAAATGAGAATGGGCTTCGCCCCAGAACAACGTTGCAAACTGGCATTAGAATCACATGAGCTCCCTTGAACCTATGATGGAATTGACTAATTATACTCCACCCTGGGCACCGAGCACAGCATATTTACTGTCTATTACCCTGATCTTCTGACTCGTAACAACATAGCAATATGAGCACCATGTCTCGTAAGGCCCAAACTCCTCAACCCTGTGCAGAGGGAGGAAAACAGCAAGAGCCGGTTTGGGTAAGGATAATCTGGTTTGATTTTTTCGAAAACCAAAGTAGTGCTGAGGACCAGGGGAGGTGACAGGAACAGAAATACAGTGCTTGTACTTCCTGACAAAACTACATCTTTCTTTCTCTTCAGCCACCAGAAAACTGACCACCTCAGTGTTCCCTAAGAGAGAGTCTGGGCGCTTTATATCCCAGAAAGGAAGCTGTACCAAGCCAGGGGTTCATTTCTCATAGAAGCTCTCAAGTATTTTAAAGGACTACATGATCATGGATGACCTAATGAACAGAGTCTGGGAGGGAGTGAGAAAACAGAGAAAGGGACATTTGGTCAGGGACAGCCGACCACTACTACCTAAACTACTGTCTGGGTCACAGTCCGATAGGTTTTGGCGAACTTGATCTTGACCCAAGATGGAGTCGTTGTGGAAAAGGAATGGAAAGGAAGGTTTTGGCAGTATCATGGCTTGGGGCTCAGCTAGTGGGGTGGACCTGTGATGACCATCAGCAACTGCCACGCAATTCTGTATCACGTAACCCAGGGGAAATTGATTAATTATATCCACTGTCTGGGCCCCCGTTTCCTTCTAAGTAAAACAGGGATTATAATACCATCTGCATCACAGAGCTGTTCATTCACTGTGCAGACATTTTTTGAGCACTGGTTTTGTCCAGCGTGTTCTTCTGGGCGGTGAACGTATGACACAGAAAGAGACAAGGGATTCCTGCTTCTCCCCTTCTGCCGCTCATGTCCCAACATGGTGGTGGGGGAGCAGATATAAATAACTATACAGATAAATAAATTTGACCATGTGGTAGAGTGCTAAGCACCACTACAGGGAATACAAGAATGTTCAGCAGAGGCGGTAGTTAGCCTGTGGCTAGGAGGTCAAACGACACTTTTGGAAGAGCCTTGGTGAGAGCATTCCAGGAAGCAGGTGGAAAAGACCTGAAGATACGATTCGTGTGCTTGAGGATAAATGACGAGGTGCATGTGGAACGTCCAACACAGGGCTCAGTGCGCAACAAATGTTAAGGGATAGTAACTGTGATGGGGAGGAGGAGGAGGAGGAGGTTATGAATTACCACTATGGCCTGGCCATGGGGGCAAAAGGCAACCTCTCTGGGAAAGGACCAGAACCAGGCTACATGGGCCGTCGCTCAGACCAGATGCATGTGCAATCTCAGTGAGATAGACGGTAAGGTTCCCATGTCATAGGAAAGCCTCCCCAGAGCTCATCAGAGCCTTATCTGTGCACCAGGGGACTGAGAGACAAAGGGGCTCCTGACCAGCACTTCCCTCAACGGTCCTCTGTGGAGCTAGGTGGAGCTGACGCCGCAGGTTGGAAGTGATGCTTTCTGCAGCGGCCAAGCAGAGCTGGGACAGTGGGAGCCCATGCTCCCCGCACTCAATTTACCAGTCTAATCCACAGCCCCAGGACCCTTCACTCTATGCGCTTCGGAAGCTCTGACAGCCCAGCACCAGCTCAGAGGGAGTCCGGAGCTGAGTTTATAAACACGCAGGAGCCCACAGAGAGGCCGGTGGGGAGCACCAGCACTGAGTACATCCTCATCGAGCATCCTTGTTGGAAACACTTTGGTGCCAGATCTCATTACCACTCCGAGAAGGTCCTTGCAAAACTTGTCTCTTTCCAACACCTCCTTCTAAGTGGGCTCAGACTTTCGTGGTGCCGGCTCCACTCCCCCGACGCTGGGACATTTATATTTGATGGCGTTGGGATGAATTATGCACACACACCCCACTGAACATAGATTTAATGAGGACATTTCTTTTCTGTTCCTTGCGTTGGCTTTTAATGGATTCTAGCCTTTGAATTAAGCATTGGCTCAGCAACTCGACGCCACAGGGGATGCAGAAAGAGAAGCTGTCCTTCCAATGAGGGACTCAGGGTGGCTGTTTTGACAGTCGGCTCCACATATAGGGTTGCTCCATATGGACCTTATTTCTGGTCTCGGATCAGTCCAGTGAGGTGGTCCTCTGTTAGAGTCAGAGAACAAAGACCACGCTCTTCCGGGTGAGAAATAAAAGTACAGGTCCCTGGAGCGGGCTTGACCCAAAGGCCACATGCAAACCACAGTGAGGAAGTGCAGTTGTGACGGGAAAATTTAGAGCTGCAAAGAGAAACGGTGTCCTGGGCTCAGGAGCGATGGCAGTCACTGCCCGACATCTGTGGCCTTTTATTCTCTTATTCATGGTTTGATTTTTCTTAGAGGGCAATCACTTCTCTATTTTCAACTCGTACGGTACAAGGAAGGGCTGACTGTATCCCTTGCCTCAAAGTCTGAACAGGCCAATCACAGCCTTACGTTCTTCCGGAGAAATAATGAATGGGGGCGTGGTCATATGATACCCAAACTAGAACCGGTCCTGAATGTTCGCAAGGCACGAGGGATAGACGTGTGGGTGGCTCATTCAGTTAAGCGTCGACTCTTGATTTTGGTTTGAGTCACGATCTCACGGTTTTGTGGGTTCGAGCCCCCGGATTGGGCTCCTCCGTGTTGATGTTGTGGAGCCTGCTTGGGATTTTTGTCTCCCTCTTTCTACCCCTCTCCCACTCAGGCCGTCTCTGTTTCTCTCAAAATAAATAAGTGAACTTCAAAAAAGTTTTTTTTTTTAAGATTAAAAAAAACCTCTGCAGTCGCTGAGGGGTAGAATGTACATCCGTGGAGCTGCGATGGACAACCACATGGACAGGATTCTGGCCATGAAATCACTGGTCAACAGAGAATAAAAGATATCTCAGAGGACTAGGGGCTAGTACTGAGTGGGCATGACATAAAGTGAGTTCCTGGATCCAGTCATACCTGAAGTTAGGTACAAACTAAGGCACTGCCTCTTTCATATATACCTATATCTATATAGTTTATCGATTTGCTGAGAGAGAGAGAGAGAGAGAGAGAGAGAGAGAGAGAGAGAGAGAGAGAATTCCAAGCAGGCTCCATGCTGACAACAGAGCTCGATCTCACAAACTGTGAGCTCGTGACCTGAGCCAACATCAAGGGTTGGATGCTTAACCGACTGAGTCACGCAGGCGCCCCTAAGCTATTTTGAGTTGGCTTTATTTTCTTAAAAAAAAAAAAAAAAGAATGAATCTTGACTTACATGAAGCTTGAGAAGAAACCCAAAATGATCAGGAAAGAAAAGCACAAAGAAGTTCAAGGAGAAATGGGTCAGGGCATAGCAGGCAAAGAAGAACTATTTTCATGGGGCAGTGGGTTTTGGCATGAAGATAAATCTGCTTGTGGATAAAGAGACAGTCTGGCCATGTCTCAGTTTCTGTCTCATTCTTGTCAGAGCCAGAGTTTGGAACGATAAGGAGAGTAAAATCTTTTCTGTGAAACTGATCCATATGAAAATAATTTCAGTAAAATGAAAATAGAACAAAAATTGGAAGCAGGTTAACTATACTGTACAGAAAATTGATCCAAGAGTTAAATAGGTTTAAAGAATTAGTTCCATGAAAATATCGCAAATTTATTAGAATTTTGATTAAAATAGTTAAGTCATCTCCCTTGTTTTAATACTTATGACGGCTTCAATCACACTTAGAATGAATTCCAAACTCTGTATCCAAATAGTACATGATCTGACTCTTGCTAACCTATTTGATGATAGGGTTTATATCTCCTTTTCTGCTGAAATAGCTTCGAGTCACAGTAGCTTCTTTCTCTTCCTTGAAGGAGTAAAGTTTGTTCCTATTTTTTGCACATGCTATTCTCTCTGCCTGCCATGCTGTTCCCCATCCTCCTCATTCCATCCTCAGTGCAAACGTCACCTCCTCAGAGAAGCCCTCTCTGATTCTCCATCAGAAGTAACTGCTACTACCACTCCCTGTTCTGCTGGAATATCTTCGTGGGGTTTTTCATTATTTGTAATAGTCTCGATTGTTTATTTGTTTCCTTGCTTATTTCGGTCTCTTTCTTTTTTTTTAATATAATTTATTATCAAATTAGTTTGCATACAAACCCCAGTGTTCATCCCAGCAAATGCCTTCCTCAATGATTTCTGTCTCTTTCAATGAACTGTAAGGTCCAGAAGATCAGGGGCCCTGTATCCTCATTCATGGCTGAAACCTAGTAGGTGCTCAACAAATGAATTCCCTCCACATGCTCCAACCCAAGACTGGTCATTGTCCACCAATGTCCACTCTTCTCAAGTTTGCTTTAATCCACAAGCCACATGGGTAGACCCTGCCACATGCTGCCCAGATTCCTTCGCAAAGAGGGAGCTCCATGCCCAGCTGTGGGGAGGGCGGTCAGGAGGCAGGTTTTTACAAATCAGTTCCTTCAAGGGTTTCCAGCCCTTCCTGGGACAGCCTGCACCTAGTGGCCGAGAGAGGCAGGGGCTTGAAGGTCCGGCCAGTTAAGCCCATCATGAGCCAACTCGGGTGGTTGATTCTTAGCCCCAAATTCCCCACCAGGTTGGTCGACGCTTCATAGTCTGACTTCTCCCTGCCTAATCCTGCTTCATCTTCCTCTCCATACAACGTTGATTCCACTGATTACCCTGTACCCCAAACACAGCCTCAGCCTTGGCTACTGGAGGACTCAGCCTGTGACAGCGCTCACCTGAAATTTACATTACCTTTCCTCCCTTGTGGTGCAACGTGGCCAGGGACCAAGTTCTTGCCTCTAGAATGTGAAGGAAGTGATGTGTGAAACATCTGTCTTGCTTCTTCAAAGCTAATTGCCTGCCCTCCCCTCTGTCTTTCTAGGCTGTGCAATACAGACGTGAAGCTTGGACCGTGCAGATCAAGGTGGAATGATGAGGTGGGAGGGCCTGGTACCTCTAACATCATCATGGGCCCAAAGTCTCTATCTCCACTGGACCACCAACTTACCTCTGGACTGTGGCACGCTAACTAAATAAAACTTCTATTTTGCTTGCTCAGGTATACTTTGGGTCCCTGTCATTTTTCCAAAATCCCTCTTTGCATCCAATCAGACCCAAGACCCAGTGCTCCAGGATTGAGCTCTGAGGACCCAGATCCAGCTTCCCTATTACGAGGCTCCTGACCTTTGCCTGAAAGGGCCCGTGTCTCACGGTTTGGTTTCCAAGCAATCTCAGTCTTCAGATCTGGCAACACCATGGCAGTCGCCCACCTGACCCTCGGGTCACTGCTTCCTGTTCCTTATCTCTGTGCTTTACTCACACTGTTGGACACCCACACTGTTAGAGTATGCTTACTGACACAGGCACTGTGCATGTCTCCAGTTCTCATACAGCTGATCTCTGTTAAGACTGCTTCACCCTGTGTCCTGACTTGGTCCTCCTCTCTTGATCTGAGCAGCCTGTAATTCTCTGGGGCCAGAATGGGTTCTAGCAGCAACACCATCATCTTACCCACGGACACAAAATGAATACACAGACATAACACAAGTGCATTTGTATCTTAAATCACATTAACAGACTCATTGAATTTAGCTGGAGGAGATGATCATTCTGACCTTAAATAATCAGATAGATTTGCAATATTCTATCTTCATCCCAGAGGATGTTATTTTAATAGTGCAGTAGAAAAATTGGAGCATAGGGGCGCCTGGGTGGCTTAGTCGGTTAAGCGTCCAACTTTCGCTTGGGTCATGATCTCGCGGTTCGTGGGTTCGAGCCCCGCGTCGGGCTCTGTGCTGACTGCCGGCTCGGAGCCTGGAGCCTGTTTCCGTCTGTGACTCCCTCTCTCTCTGACCCTCCCCTGCTCATGCTGTCTCTCTCTCTCCTAGAAATAAATAAAACATAAAAAAAAAAACTAAAAAAAAAAAGAAAAAAGAAAAACTGGAGCACGTTCTCTGGATGATACTCATTCATTCATTCATTCATTCATTTGACAAAACACTTATTGAGACCCCACTAGCTGCCAATCACTGAGCTGGTTGATGAGGGTATAGGGATAAATCTGACGGAATTAGGGGATGGGTTAAAGTGAGAGATCTAGATGTTCACCACAAAGGAAAGTAGGACAATTCAAATCCACACACACACATACTGTGGAGGACATTTTAAGGAACAAAAGTTGTTCCATTGGGGAAGGAATACCAAGGAGGCCCCCAAAAACTATCTTCAACTATCTGAATTTGTGTCATGAAAAGGAAGGATTGTGCTTCTTCTGTGAAGTTCCGAAGGCCATTCTTTATGAAGAAAAACCTTTTTTTGTTTTTGCTCTATAAAAAATCATTTCACGTTAACCAAGGAGGTGGTGTTATATTTGCACTTGGCCATACCCAGGAAGAGGCTGTCTGTCAGCCACCAGGGATGCTGGGAACAGAATTTCTTTCACTCATTCAGCAAAAACTAGATGCCATTTACAGGTGCTGTTCTGGACACCAAGAGCAGAGAGGAGATAGTGATCCTGTCCTCATGGCATTCACTTCAGCTTCCTGCCTCCTCTGCTGATGTGGGAAGAGATGGGACTCCGCGGGGTTGGAAGGCCTGCTTCAAGATCAATGTCAAGGTTAGAGCTGGTGCACAAGTAGGACAGCCATACTTGAGAAAGATACATCGAACACTGCTCCTTATGGATTTTATGACTTGCAACGGGGCAATGAATCTCCTTGATGTATCCTCTCCATTAACAAACTAATCTTGTAAATTTTTCACCAAAACATCATTTCTTCCTTGAAGTCTAGTTTAGCTGGAGAAGATGATGAGAAGCCCCATGCCCCTTCCATGACGTTCGTTTCCTTCTAAAGAAAACCACCTCAGGGGGCTCTTGACAGTGGAAAGGGTTTGTTTCAAGTGTGAGAATTCAACCAGCCTCCCTAGGATGGTACAGCTAATTGTTTTAGGTTTTGGTCACTAAGATGAAAACCATCAGTGCTGAGATGCAAGAGAGGAGGTCATTTGCCCTTGAGTGACCTTGATGGCAGCCCTACCCAATAGAATCCATTATTTTAGATGGTGACAAAACACTACCAGACTCTGTTGGAGGCAGATGCTCCCGGGGAAAGTGGGGCATTAAAACTGTCATTCCATCTTCCTGCTTTTCCATTGGACCACTAGACTGTCGATCTGCTCAGGAGTGTTCAGGTGACCAAAGAGAATGTTCCCCACGTTACTCCCCCACTTAATTCTGCAGACTTTCCATTGGTTTTAGAATAAAAACAAGAGGGGCGCCTGGGTGGCTTAGTCGGTTAAGTGTCCTACTTTCGCTTAGGTCATGATCTCGCGGTTCATGGGTTCGAGCCCTGCGTCGGGCTCTGTGCTGACTGCCAGCTCAGAGCCTGGAGCCCGTTTCAGTCTGTGTCTCCCTCTCTCTCTGCCCCTCCCCTGTTCACGCTGTCTCTCTCTCCTAGAAATAAATAAAACATTAAAAAAAAAAAAAAACAAGAGCACCGAAAGAACCACAAGTCTGCATTTTCAGCCTTGGCTCCCTGTTATCTGTCTTTAATTCTTTTCTCTAGTTTTCTTGCCTTTCTTTGTGTTCCTCTAACATGCCACAGAGACTTTGCACACCCTGTTCTATGAAGTCAAGGACAGTGTCATTTGTCCATTTGCTCTTTCTGTTCGCCATGGAATCTACAGTTTCTAGCACAGTTTCCGACTCAAAGCAGACTCCAGAAATACCTGAACATTGCCTTGATTTCATAAAAATATTTCCCATCATTCCCATCATCCTAAGCCACCTGAGCATGACTTGCTCGATACACTAATACCCATACCCTATATATGAGGCAGAAACTCCCAGTTAAGCACTGAGGCACTGGAAAATTTTTATTTCAACTAAATCCCTGTCTCTCTATTTACGAAGTGGGTGAATTTGGGCAGCTTCTGTAAACTCTGCATACCTTGGTTTTTTAACGGGTAAATAAGGGATGCTGGGACACCTGGGTGGCTCAGTCTATTAGACATCTGACTTTGGCTGGGGTCAATGATCTCACAGTCTGTGGGTTCGAGCCCCACACTGGGCTCTGTGCTGACAGCTCAGAGCCTGAAACCTGCTTCAGATTCTGTGTCTCGCTTGCTCTCTGCCCCTCTCCTGCTTGCTCTCTGTCTCTCAAAAAGAAACAAACATTAAAAACATAAAGGATGCTAATCTTAACTTCCAAAAGATACGTTTGCTGTGAAGATCTGGTGATCTGATAACAACCACAACTGGCACATAGTTGGCACTGAGCAAGCATGTACCAATTACATATTCATTTCCATGTACAGTCAACTGCTTCCCCCTTTATCATTTCCCTCCAAACTACTTCTTACAAGGGGAATTTTTTAAATTGGGGATGGAAGGTGTAACTTAAACACATGATTTTATCATTTACTTTAATTTACTTTTTTTAAAAATTTAAATTCAAGGTAGTTAACATACAGTGTAGGCTTGGCTTCAGAGTAGGACCCAGTGATTCACTTCTTACATAGGGCACTCAGTGCTTATCCCAAAAAGTGCCCTCCTCAATGCCCATTTATCATTTATTTTAAATCTAGCCTGTTCTTGTGCCCCACGGAGTGTGATATAATTGTGATGCAGTGTACTCTTTATGAAAGGGTCTGTATATTCTCTCCTAGGTAAGTTCAGTCGGTAAAAGAATTGAGACCATACCTCCCTATATAGATTCTCCTCACACCACTTACATCTACAGTGGCCATGTGGATTCCAGAAGATGATGCATATGGAAGTGGCTTGTGCAGGACTCGGTACATAGTACGTACTCAGGAAATGTTTACTAATCTGTATTGCAGTTAAAGGACCTGCTTGCTAGTAACTGAGCTGCACTGATAAGGGTAATTCTAGCCCACAATGTTCCCCAGGGAGCCCCAACATTTGTTACTAGAAGAAATTCCATAGTTACAGGAGAGGCTTGTATTGTATAGATTCTGTGAGCGGTTCATTAATTTAAAATTCTGCATTTTATTAAATTAATTTGAATTTTAATGAAAAAAATATAACTAAGCCAAAGTGATTCCTGTCTTGGGGAGAAAATAGGATTTCTATGCCGGTTCAGGGAGGGGGGGACCAGAGAGAAGTACACTTCTTAAATTTCCCTGGAGATTATAGTCCATCAACTTACAGAGCAGGAGCTTTAAAAAGATTATCTTCTACACCGAGATGGCGAGCTTGTCAGAAATGGGAAAATGTCACCTAAAAGACATGGTGGGACATAAGTAAAATGGGCTGGCAGGTAGGGGGATGACGTTAAGGCTAGTCAGGAGAAGGAAGATCGAGGGGGTCTTTAATACCATATATGGATTTAGGAGTTTAAGCTTGTTTTGGAAAGGTGAGCCCATTCAAGGTGGGAAGGGGAGCACTTTGCCCTTTAAAGGTCAGGTGATTTCTTCTCAGGTAAGTGCATGATGCTTCAGACCATTCAGTCTTCAAAGCTACTGCCAGACGTTAACTCAGCAATACTTTGGTTGCAAGGAATCAAACACCAAATAAAACTTCCTTGGGCAGTAAATCATTTAATTGAAATAACTACAAAGTCCAAGAGCTGGATGGTAGGAATAGCTGGTTCCAGATGCTCAGAAGGGACCCTCAGGACCTGCCATCCTTTCATTTCTCTTGACTCAGTTTCCCCAGCATTTGCTGGAAGCTCAGGCACATGCTTGCCATGTGGCCACAAAGACGGCCATGGGCAACTCCAGAGCTTCAAGTTTGTATCTGATCAGCCTAATAATCCAAGCATGAAGAGAACACCTCCTGGTCACTATTGTCGTGGAAGTCCTGAGACTTCATTTTATTGTCCCAGCTTCAGTCACATACTTCTTCCCTCAGTAGTGCTCTCAGGGGGCTCTGATCGGCCAGCTTGGGTTATGTGTTCACCCCAAGAGCTAGAGCCTATAGGGACCCCACCCTATCAGGAAAACAAAGTCATAAAATGAGGTTGGGGCAGTTCCAGAACAAGGGCAGTGGATTTTTGTTAAACAAAAACAACATGTATTCTCTTTATATAGGATGGAGCTTTCTGATTGTTAGAGCTCAGGGGTCAGGGCTGGCTTCAGTGAGGAAAGCTGTGGTCACAGATTCCAGAGCGGAAATCGGGATGAGTCAGAAGATGGAACGTAAACCTTGGAATAATGTGGTGGAAATAAAAGTCCGTGTCTACAAGCTACACACGAGAACATGTCTTATATCACTGTGTCCCCAGTGTCTCTCATTGGGATTGGCATGTAGCTGGTGTTCAAGAAATATCTGTTATGTCATGAACAAAAGTATGTTATAATAAAGACACTATTTCTACCACTGCTAATACGATGACGTCAACTGTAGTGTATTGATGACAAAATACGCCAGATTTTCAATAACCACAGCCTAGAGCTACCTCACCATTAGCTAATATTCACTGGGAGATTCATACGTGCCTAGGACTGGACACTTTATTTCAGTATCTCATTTAAGCCATACAACAGTCCTATAACGCCAAGGTTTTATTACTCTGCCCATTTGACAAAGAAGCTCAAAGAGATGGAGCGAGCTGCTCAGGTCATCATGTTGATTGAGCTACACTGTGACAAACACCCCCCACATTTAGGGTGATCACACCATTCTGGTCAGCTCCTGCCCATGTCAAGTCCAGGGCAGGTGGGTGGAGCAGATTCCTCTACACAATTGTTCAGGCAGCAGGATCCCTTCCATCATGTGGCTCTCGCCTCTGCCAGGGCTGTGTCCTGTTCCACATCATCCAGGAGATGGAAAAGGACAAAGGACTGAAGAAGGAGAAAGAGGAGGAGGAGGAGGAGGAGGAGGAGGAGGAGGAGGAGAGGAAGAAAAGAGGAAGAAAAAGAAGAAGAAGAAGAAGAAGAAGAAGAGGAAGAGGAAGAGGAAGAAGAAGAGGAGGAGGAAGAAGAAGAGGAAGAAGAAGAAGCAGCAGAAGAAGAGGAAGAAGAAGAGGAGGAGGAAGAGGAGGAGGAGGAGAAGAAAGATGAATAGAGAAGAGAAGAAGTGCAGAAGGTCCACTGGCTCTTCACCAGCTTAACTGGAAGTCACTGCCCTCATGGTTGTCCGTCATCTGCTGACAAACCCAAGCACATGACCCCACCCGCGTCCAAGGAGGGTTGGGGACGTCCTCTCCATATGTGTCAAGGGAAGGGCACATTGTATGGGCACTGGTGAAGAGCACGGTCGTACACCCACAGCATACGCAAGTCACACCCACAGAACACTCCCCCACGGGCTTGTGCTTGTCCTTCTACGCATGTGCTTATCCTTCTACTGGGTGGATGGCAGTCTTTTTGTTTGTTTGTTTATTTATTTATTTTGAGGAGGGGGAGGGCTGAAGGAGAAGGAAAGAGAGGATCCCAAGCAGGCTCCTGTGCACTGTCAGCACAGAGCTTGACCTGCGGCTCGATCTCATGAACCATGAGATCATGACTTGAGCTGAAATCAAGAGTCGTAGGCTTAACTGATTGAGCCCTCCAGGCACCTGTGGGTGGGAGTCACTGTAATCCTCTTCTGTTTTTCCCTCACCTCCGCTTCCTGGCTGTGGCTCTGCCCTAACCTCTCCTGGGCCCCTCCTGCCGCTGGAGGGGTTTTGAGGGGCAGCTACCACCAGCCGTGCATTTGCCTGGATGAGGGCTGGTGACCTTGACTTTTCCCTTCTGTCAGACTCCACCTGCAGGCGTTCTCTGTGCTGCGGCAACCCCAAAGCCAAAATAATTTGATGATTTGATTCTAAGGAGATTTGGTGATATTAGTTGACTGAATAGGAAATGTGCCTGACCATCCCCCTTCCAATCTCTTTCATCATTAGATTTGCTCTTAATCTCACGCACAGACATTCTGTGATTTTTTTTTTCTTTTTGGCAGGTTAATTAAACCTGTCTTTATTTTTTCCTTTTTTCCAATTCTGTCTGAGCACTGGGGAAAAGATCTGAGTCTCTAATCTCTGGCGGCATTTGTCACAGAATATTCCAGACATACAGAACCATAAACCATTCCCTCACTGAACCTGGGCTCCCCAGTCTTGCTCTTTTCAGGCTTCCAGAACTCATAGCTCATCTCTTTAGCAACTTAAACTTGGGGGGGAGGGAGGGTCACTTAGCAAGAAAATGGAACAATAAAAATCTCAGGAAATTGGATATTTAAGCATTCAGGGTAATTGATATTGAAGAAAAAGTATGATAGACCAGAATTATATCCACACAATCTACTGCCCATTAGTTGGGACGTCCACATAACCCTAATTTAAAATTATGAGGGTTCATTACAGATACAATCAGAGACAATCGTCTTCATTCCATATATCAAAAGTTCATGTGCTAAAAAAAAAAAAAAAAAAACCTTGACTCTGTGTCCCTACGTTCCTAATGTAGAAGTTTGAGATCTGATTTTTTTTTATTCGATGACAATTTCCAGGGCACATTAAATACAAGACTTAAAAAAATAGAAAAAAGGCTGAAATACCATCAAGACAGCTGGAGGTAAAAATATGAAAAGCAACGCTCTTAAAGGACAAAATAAGGGGGGTTAAGAAAAGGAAGAAAGCAAGCCTCTCTCTATTTATGGCTCGAGGAGGTTTTGGAAAAGTTCTTCCCCAGCTCAGACATATGCAGCTGCTGCTCATGACTATCCTGAAAGGTGACTGGTCAGCACGCACCTCGGTGTTTTCTTCATCTCAACATGAACCGCGGGTAAGACAGAAAAATCAAAACCCAAACCAAACCAAAGCAACTGAAGCACAGAATCGGAGCCTAAAAAGCAAGAGAGGCTTTGATTCACACAACCTTCCCAGCTTCAGACGTCCTCCCGTCAGCAGCCCTGACCACGGTGCCCTTCTCCCACACCCCCGCTTGCTCGAGCTGGGACATTTTCCAGCCCCAAACCGTGGAGAAGCCATTTTTGAATTTCACATCCTTTGGGGCGCCTGGGTAGCTCTATAGGTTAAGGGTCTGACTTCAACTTGGGTCGTGATCTTGAAGTTCGTGGGTTCATGTCCCGCATGGGGCTCTGTGCTGACCGCTCGGAGCCTGGAGCCTGCTTCGGATCCTGTGTCTCCTTCTCTTTCTGCCCCTTCCTGCTCTCTCTCTCTCTCTCTCTCAAAAATAAATAAACATTTAAAAAAAAAAAAACCATGAATTTGACATCCCTCTTCTGGTGCCTCCTTGGTGTATCAGTCCCTGTTCTCTCTCTCACCTTCCATTCTGGAAGGGCCATTGGCTTCTTAGCTGTGCACCCATGATATCTGTCTCACTTTGGTGGAAGAGTGATCACACTCTCTCGTCACTGCCCATTAGGAGCTCCCTCTTCCCCGATGACAGGTGGACTCAAGGCCAAGGGCTGAGCACGTGCATAAGTGCATCATAGTACCTGGTATGCATAATTACACATAATAGCAGAGGACAAAATAATTATAGACTGGACTGAATTGATTTCATTCATTCCCCATCCGTTACTCAATCCATATTTGTGAGGTGCAGTGGATACCCTCCCTTCCACGACTAGCTCAACGATTTTCAAAACGTGGCTTGCAAGGCTGAAGCAAGCGATGAAATCATTTTAACGTTTTGCGAGTTGCATTAAGAAACGGAAAACAAAACAAAGGGGTATGAAATAGGATGCGATGAGCTGGGATAGGGTAGATTAGGGTAGACTGGAGAGCATAGAATAGAAAACGTCAGAGTCCACTTCATGTGGAAGGTTAAATATTATTTCTGAAAATACATAGATTGTAGGGGTGCCTGGCTGGTTCAGTCAGAAGACCATGACACCACTTATCTCAGTGTTGTGAGTTCAAGCCCCATGTTGGGTATAGAGATTACTTACATAAATAAATATTTAAAAGTATATATAGGGACAGATTGGATCTATCTATGCAGAGGTAACAATATAAATATATATTCACATTTAATTATGTGGGGGCATCAGGGAATGGGTGTGCTCTGGGTCACAACCTACAATTCTGAACATCCTTGATCTATGTGACCTAGTTTATGCTACGGCTCCTGATAGCAGACATAGGCGGGTGATGACGGCAGCTTTCGTCAGTCTCCTTAGACCATCAGGAAGGTCCAAGAACCAGTTTCAATGCCAATAGGGCAAGTTAATTAGCCCTCATGGGCTGCTGATTTGTGTTCTATTTTTAACCACGGTCTTGACTTTCTGTCGCCATTGATATTTTCCTTGGCTCAGACACATACTTATGTATAGATTTGTTAAAAGCCACTTTAATACAATCTGTCGTTTCAACTGTCCAGCAAACCACCTTGCACTCTATGCTTACTCGTTTTACATAAGGGAAGCATTCGTTCCCCCGGCCTCAGTCCACATTATTCAGATTGCAAAGACCACCGCTGTCCCCACACCCCAGGACCTAGGGGGCCTGCACAATCCATGGGTGACCAATCTCCACACGTTATTCCCAGTCCACAGCCACTAATTCAGATCCACTCAGACTCACGCCACCCCAGATGATCCAATGAGACTTAACAATAGCACCTGGGCTGGAATTTTGGGGGGTAAGGGTTGCGCCCCCCTTCACAGAACTGTAAGACGGGACAGGACAGGCCACACCCTGGACACAACCTATCCCACAATGGCTCTACCCAAGGAAATACAGGCCAAGGGAATCGAGAGAATGAATTCAGACGGGTGCGACCTTACAACCAATCATGGGCTACGGCCTCGCACATCTCCTCTTTCAAAAGGAAGCCCATTTGAGCTGGTTTTCTGCTTATTACAACCAAAACAACCCTGACTGGCAGTTACCCTAAGACTCCTGTAGGGCATGGAGCATGGCACATTTGCAACTGGCATTCCCAACCGTTCACTCTTCCTGCCTGCAAGAGCCTCCCACCACTGGAGTTGCTGTCTATGTCCTTGTGGAGGAAAGAGTCTCCCTCCTTGGCCCGGAGGCTGGGGGACAACTCATTTTGACTAATGGAAGGCGAGACGTCGAATCCTAGCGCCAAGCAGGGACTTTAAGAGCCCTCGTGTGAGCTCTCTTTCCGCCACAAGAAAGGCTTGCCCTGAGCACTTCTCCAGTACACATCCTGCTATGTATAGACATGTGGGGCACAGCCCAGCTGACCCTCCGCCAGCAACATACAGCCTGAGTAAGAGAGAGACCCCTGTGGTTGTAAGTCATTGAGATTTGGGGCCCCTTGGCTTTTGCGGCCATAAATGATTGATTTGTCACTCCATCGGCACATCCATCCCTGTAACTCACTTTCCAACACGCAGCTGTTGAGTGGACACACACACGCACACACACACATTGCTTAGTTCTTCCCCACTGACATTTTCCCTCTTGCTTAACAAGTAGACCTGAAATAGAAAAAAAACATTTCAAAACCGTCTGTACAGATTGCAGAATGACAGAGTAGTAGACGAGAACGCTGTGAAAGAGCCTGTGGAGCAGATGAAACGCCTCCCGGAAGCCTGGCTTTGGGAAGCCGGCAGGGTGGGCGGACACGGGTCAGCCTGCTGGACGCAGACTCCAGGCTGGAACAGCATGCCAGCTCTGGGCTGGAACAGCATACCGGGCAATGGGGACATGGGCTTGTGAAGGCCTATTCAGTCTGCCATCGCTGCAGGAGAAGAGAGGCTCTGGCTCTCCTCGAGGCTGTCTGTGATCGGAATGAACTCTGAATCCACTAACTCAGGGGTGCTGGTGTAGACCCGCCAGTGCGGTGGTAAACAAGACGCATGACCTTCCTGTGCTCACGACTGAAAGGAGCAGGCAGGGCCCCAGGATGCAGAAGAGACAACCACAAGCCCTCGATGGCTTCAGAATGTCCTAAGTGCTTTGAAGAACTGAACTGAAGGGGTAAAGAGGGTGGGGATGGGGTGCCTGGGTGGCTCAGTCTGTTGAGTGTTGGCATCTTGATTTCGGCTCAGGGTCCTGGTCCCAGGGTCATGGGATCAAGCCCTATGTCTGGCTCTGTGCTGAGTATGGAGCTCACTTAAGATTCTCTCTCTTCCTGTCCCTTCACCCCCTAGCTCTCTCTCTCTATATATATATTAAAATAAAAAAAAAACATTAAAGGGGCACCTGGGTGGCTTAGTCTGTTAAGCATCCGACTTTCGCTTAGGTCATGATCTCACGGTTCGGGAGTTCGAGCCCCGCGTCGGGCTCTGTGCTGACTGCCAGCTCAGGGTCTGGATCCTGTTTCAGAGTCTGTATCTCCCTCTCTCTCTAACCCTCCCCTGCTCACGCTGTCTCTCTCTCTCGCCTAGAAATAAATAAAACATTAAAAAATTAAAAAAAAAAACATTAAAAAAAGAAGGTAGGGATAAGGAGTGGGAGCTCCTGAAATCAGCAATGTCAAGGAGGTTCCTTTGAGAAGGAATAGAGCTGAATGAGGAGGTGGAAGAGAGAGACGATAAGAAAAGATTGCTCTAAGGTAGAGAATGGTAAGTGCAAAGACCCTGTGGTGAGGTCAATGAGAATCATTCTCCTCTCTTTCGTGGGGACATCGAAAAATGTGTTTCTAGTTCCCTGCAGTGGGGCAGGGCCACATGAGTGGGGTCCAGTCAATGACATCTGGCTGGAAAATGGTTGTCTCCATTTCTGGGTCTGGCCATGATAACGCCCACAGTATCCTATACTCCCCCACATCACCATCCAATTGCAGCCACTGGGGGCCATGAGTTGAAGGAAGGAGAGCCTCTGTCAGCAACTCAGCCTCTGAAGAGGTGTCTCTATTCCCCCACTCCAACTGACCTGCATTGGACTGGTCTCAGTCCTAGAAATAGGCTCATTGTGTTAGGTCACTCAGCTCCTGTGGAATGTTTGCTGGAGTAGTTGGTGATAAGTATCCTGTCTCACAACACCGTGACGCAGGGAAGAACTTTCCAGGGTCTTTGATTAGACAGAAAGTCTGTGAGGTCCCTAAAAAACTACTCTTTGCTCATAATTAGAGCAGGGGACACATTTTGTGCACCTTCATTCTTCTACCTTCTCGGACCCTTCACTGTGCAAACCTTGTGCCATGAATTTCACTCCTGTCTGAGATATCTGTCAACAAACCCATTTATCTGATGAAGAAACTGAGTCCCATGGGGCGAGGCAGAATCTGGGTTTCTAGCTACTTTTAAAACCTTGCAGAGTTTGGTGGCATTGTGCCCAGCATTTCTACATGATATCCATCCACCAGCTGCAGCTGACGTGGGTGCCTCTCCCCATCTCCTAAGATTCATCACGGCTCCCATTTTATCCCTGTCACCCTCTGCATACCTTATTCTCTGCATTTATTTATCAATCACTTATACAGCACTTATGTGCTAGGCGTTATTCTAAAAGCCTTGGAAATACTAACTCATAGCTGTTGAAAGCCTATGAAAGGGTTACTATTGTTATCCCATTTTCTAGATGAAGAAACTGGTGGTTAAGTAACTTGCCAAAGGTCACGCGGTCCACCAATGGTAAGGCAGAGATCTGACTCCCAGTCATCTGGTCTTCAAATCTCCACTCTTCCCTAAGACCTTAAGACACCTTTTGTTACTTGCCTGGTCTCTGTATTTGTGCCCATAGCTTTTTAATACACCCGTTCCTTGTTTTCAGAATGTAGCTGCCTCCAAATTTCTACTTATCAGCCAGGTAATTCCAGTAACTTCCTTCCACCTCTGGTTGGACTGTTTCCTGGTGAGAAGGTGGATGCACGATATCCACTGAGCCCCTTTCCTTTTTAAAAAAATTTTTTTAATTTTTATTTATTTTTGAGAGAGAGAGAGAATCTGAAGCAGGCTCCACCTGGGCTGTCAGCACAGAGCCTGATGTGGGACCTGAACCCACAAACTATGAGATCATGACCTGAGTTGAAGTCAGATGCTTAACTGACTGAGCCACCCAGGCGCCCCCACTGAGCCCCTTTCCTAAGTGACCTCTGGAGAAGCTTAGGCTTCCAAACAGGAGCCACAAGGCCTTGTGAGAGGTTGTGCACAGGAGGGAGCCTGGCCGAGAGAGATGCTCTGTGTCGTCTTCAGTGTTCCTCTGCCATCCTCATGATGTTGTACATTCACAGCCCTGAGTCCCACTATCTGGAAGAACCATCATTTTATTTTCTCCCAGCTCCTCGGCCTCTGACCACAGCGCCATCGATAGTGACTGTTTCTACCTCGAAGCACTCCAGGGGACTGCCCGGGGAGAAGTGACTTTTTACTTTTTTTTTTCCTCCCAGTACCAAAATATTTAGGATCTTTGGAGAATGGCCTTCCCTGGAGGCCACAGAGTCCTGTACAATGAGCTGGCCTCTATCTGGGGCTCCACGCTTTGCAGAAAGAATATCAGTGGAGCTTAACCGAGAAGTTCTCTGAATCAATTTCCCGCTGAGTATAGAAACCACGACCAGCACATCCGTGACAAGGAGGCTGCTCTGCCTTGACTGGAACATGCTTCAGTGATGAGAAGCTCATTACTTTTTCATTCCTAGGCAGCTGGTAGGACAGAAAGAGAGAGAGAGAGAGAGAGAGAGAGAGAGAGAGCACGAACAGGGGAGGGGCAGAGAGAGAGGGTGACACAGAATCCAAAGCAGGTTCCAGGCTCCGAGCTGTCGACACAAAGCCTGATGCGGGGCTCGAACCCATGAATAGGGAGATGATGACCTGAGTCGATGTTGGACACTCAACCAACTGAGCCACCCAGGCGCCCCCAAAATTACCTACCATTGACCGAGCATCTACTGTGTATCAGACACTGTCTAAGACATGACTTACCTGATCTCACTTTTACTCTCCTGGCAGCAATCTGAAGTTAGTGCGGTGAAGATTGCCACCTCAGAAATAAGGAAACTAAGCTTGAAGAGATTAAGTAAAGAAGAAAGAAAGGTTGACTTGTCCTGGATCACACAGGTAGTAAGTGGAAAAGCTGAACACTTATGAGAAAGCTTATGTCCTTGCCAACCAGGATATTGGGGCTGAGTTTATGTTTGATGATAATTGAATGACAGGGCCCAGGAAAGCCCAAATATAAACACGGTATTCCCTCTAATTTCTCCTTTGCATTGCTAAGTAAGTGATGCTCAAATGTAATCAAAACAGCATTTTGTTAATACTTGCACACACCAGTTCTCCTAAGAGCTCCAGTGAAAGTGTGACGTGGGACACTCATACACGTAAGGCCTAACAGGGACCTCAGTGCTACAAACCCAACACCATGTCAAGGTCAAGTTCTCTAGTCAAGGTCCTCTCAAGAAACAGAACATGATATAGAGACATACGTCAGAGGCGATTTATTATGGGAATAGGCTCACATGATTATGGAGGCTGAGAAGTCCCACGATCTGGCATCTGTAAGCTAGAAATCTAGGCAAGTCTGAGTCCAAAGGATTAGGGTGCCGATGGCGTAGATCCCAATCTTGAGTGAGAAGGCTCAGGAACCAGGAGCTCTGATGTCCGATGCCAGGAGAGGATGGATGTCCCAGCTCACGCGAAGAGAGCAAATTCACCTTTCCTCCACCTTTTTGTTACATTCCGGCTCCTTACAGATGGGATGCTTCCCACCCTCTCGGGGGAGGGTGATCTTCTTTACTCAGTCTCCTGATCCAAATGCTAATCTCTCCTGGAAACACCCTCACAGACACAGCATGAGATAATGTCTTCTGTTATTAAAGTCATTAAAGCAATACCACCGAGTATTGGCACACAAAATTAACCATCATGCCCTTCTTCCCAGAAATCTAACATGAGGAAAACCCCCTTCTGTAAGACTATCTGCTGGTTATTTGGTATCTGTCCCATCCCATCCAAACTCCAGCTCTCTAAGCCATGCTTAGGACTCCAGGAGCTTGTGTCTACAGACCCCATCACCCAGACTCTTTTTGCTGACCCTCTTCCAGTTGAGTTCAGTGAATACAAGACTTTAATGAGGACTACACTTGCAGGAACTCAGAGTGTAGGAGAAGAAAGAGGTTGGGCTCTTTTCCTCTGCTTCTCCCTGCCTTTGTGCTTCTATACTTGTTGAGATCCAGTATATCTATGGCTTCCCCTGGGCAGCCTGCCTTCTCCATGGCCACATCTTGTTGGGCTCCATAAAACCCTTTTCTCATCTTGTACCTTCTGATGTAGGGAGGTGGTGTTGGTTTTCCCTTTTGCTATGTCCTCGGTGACTCATTATCTCTTAGGGATTCCTCTACCCTTCCCGCACCTCCATAAGTAATCCCCTTATTAAAGATTGGAGCCATGTGAGTGGGATTGCATTTGCTTTCAGGACCTGATAGGTCACACGCAGTGGGAGGAAGATGGCCAGTCCCCAAGCAGCCCTGAATCTTCCTGTCTCTTCCTGGATGCTGAGTCAGAAGGAGACAATGGCAGGGGCCCTAAAGGGATCCTCAACTTATACATTTAGACCAAAAGAATGATCAAGAGAAGCCAACACATCATGGATAAACAGTAGCTGCTACAACACACTGAACCCCCCTAGCAGGCCCCACGGATGGAGCAAGTTCTAAAATATCCCTCCCCTTGTAGGTCACATTTTCTCCATGACCATTCTTTGAGCCATTAAAAAAAAAAAGGCTCAACTATATCAATCAGTTGGCTGATTGATTGATATAGTTCCAGGACCTTTGACCACTCTTCCTTTGACATGCATTCTGATTGTTCTCTCCACATGCTCCGTGCTCCAAATCTCCTGGAATGCCTACTCACAGGCCAAAATGAGATTGCAAGTCAGGTAGGACAAGGTCAAGGGCAGAGGGGGGGGAATCTCCTTCCTCATCCTGAGCTCAGTCTGTCCCTATGTCTCCGTCAAAACATTCACGCTAACGACTTGAAGTGAGGGTCTCTTTATTGATTTTTTTTGAGTTGTGAGTTACCAACGGAACCATATTTCCTATGAGTCATGTAATGGTGTGCCTGCATCCTTTAATTCAGATGTAAGTGACAAGTGGAGTAAAAGGTACAAACTACTCTTCTACTCCCCAGTTGCCTCTTCTGGATCATTCCTATGGTTTCGATCAAGAGTTTGAGAAATTCACATGCATTCCCTTTGGTTTACATTCCTATCCGAAGGATAAGCAAGGGCTTACTGTGTACCTGACGCTATGCTAAGTGTCTCACATTCGGATAACTGTGCATGTGCGTGCATGCGTGTACACACACACACAAACACACACACACACACACACACACACACGCCTATTTATAGGTGACTAGGCCAAGCATCAGAGAAAGACATTTTCCAAAGTTAGAAAGTGATAGGACTAGCCCCCAGACCCAGACTGGCTAACCGTAGAGGCAAAGCTTTCAGTAATGCAACTACACTGCCTTTCTTGGAAATAGAACTTGGGATCCAGAGAAATCCTCTTCTGTCTCAGCCAATCCAAGCAAAATCGAACAGGAAAGGGGATCAGTGTCCCCTTGGCCTTCTCACATTAGCCAGCCAGAACCATCCAACCTTGAAAATCCCTCTTAGTAAGTTAGAGGCCTGTTTTTCTCCAATTTCCAATGAGTTGCATTTGGCATCCAGTAAATGACCTGAGTCCTTGCCATTGCTGGTTTTGCTTGCACAGCCTGCTCATGAATTTTGAGGAAGAGCTGGTATTTTCTCCAAACCTTACCCTTTAATTCCCCAGGGATGAGGACATAAGCCAAAGGAAACCACTTCCAAGCCAGACTTCACCTTCTACCTGGGTGGTTCTTAGACACAACTGCCCTGACCCATGCACCTTAGTAGCAGAGAACCCCTTATAAATGCCACCAGAGCAGAGAGGGGAGAGGCCCTGAGTAAATAGCCAAACACAGAGAATTGATTCATTCATTGTGTAACTGCTCCGTTGATGTGCGTTGCCATGGTGACCTCTGATTATTTTTGAACTCGGAGAATTAATCCTATTGAATTTTCTGTCCTAATAACTTAAGAAATTAATTTTCCATATTATAAAATTCAAATGCACAAGCCCATGAACCAAGGTTCATCAAGTTAAACAAATCTATCCAGTTGCATTCTGGGCTCAGAAACGCTGTTTTCCAAATAGGAAAGGGCATGGCCTGGGGCAGATGGGTGCTGCTGACTGCATTCTTGCTCTGATAGCTTGCTTTCTAATCACAGAAAGCAGAGGCTCTTGTAGAATTGTTAGACTCTTCCAGAAAGGAAGGGCAAGCCATGCCAAGACACTGAGAGCTCTATTTCTCTTGTTTATGAATGTTTAAGACCTGCCTGGTCAGCCTCACTGTGCACTGACCCTTCCCTTCCTCTCCATTTGCCCTCAGAGCAAGTTCATCTCTCCTCTGGATAGATGAGTCTTAGAGTTCATGTACCCAACCAGACTCTGGAACTGAGTGACTCTGGAACCATCTCTGCTCTTGCTTCTACAACCTCCTTTAGGGCCGAGGTTGGTCTAGTATTTTTAGATTGTTCGAGACAACTCAGCAGTCTCCTAATAACGGAGAATCATGCTGTACCTCCACCTCCGCCGTTCACCTGTTCTGGCTCACACTGTAAGATTCAGCATTCTATCTTGATCCCTGTCTTACTGTCCATCCCCTCTCCTCCCGCCATGGTGAATTCTAACATCATGGTAACGGGACAGCTCTTGCCCTAAACTGCCTCCCACTTACGATCCCCTTCGGGACTGGAAACATGCTATGGGAAGATTGTCTGGGGTTTTTCACCAGTTGTTTTCCTGGTCACTACCTCTCAGCTCTTTCTCCATGGTGCCCTGTCACTATTTCAGAATGATGATAGAGATCCTTGGAACTTTTGGACCCAGTGTGTCAACAACTCCAAAGAAAATTCAGAGCTGGTCTTGGCAAACTGATCATCTCTTCTAGATCCTACTCTGTACTTGTGTGTAGGTCTCTACCAGTCTCCAAGATCACCCCCTTCTTCCACCCTCCATGTTGCCATCGTCACCATTATCTTCCCAACGGAAGAGTAATCACCGTGGCTATCAGTGGCTGGCAGTGTTAGTCCTGACTTTTGGTTTTAAAGAGCAGAAACAGGGGTACTTGGGTGACTCAGTTAAGCGGCTAACTTCAGCTCAGGTCATGATCTCATGGTTCGTGGGTTTGAGCCCCACATTGGGCTCTGTGCTGGCAGCTTGGAGCCTGGAGCCCGCTTTGAGTTCTGTGTCTCCCTCTCTCTCTGCCCCACCTCACCCCACCCCAACTCTCACACTCTCTCCCTCTCTCTCTTTCTCTCGAAAATGAATAAATGTTAAAAATTAAAAAAATTTTTTTTAAAGCAGAAGCACTTTCAACATTGCTCATGGATGAGGACTTGTATCTTATTAGAAGGTTTCCTGTTCGGTTCATGGGAATCGTAGTGGGAACCAAAGTAGACCAGGCCACACAGAAAAGGAGCTGTTGGAACTGAAGCCCCTCAATCCCCCATGGTGGCCGTTTCCCTGTAACGATTGGCTTCCTCTGGCTGTTCGCTCATGCAGTGAGTGTCCCTTAACTCATACATAGTCCTTAGGCACCACTGTGGAAGATGGGCTTTGTTAATTGTACTCTTGCTTATGTTGGTTCAATAATGACCTTTCAGCTTAATTCCCAAATCTATCTTAGAAAGGGAGATGGACAAGATGCACAATGGCCATTGAGGAGAGTGACTGCTCTGTTCTACTTCCAGTCTAGGAATGCAGGGACGTGGAGTGGGGTCAGGTTGGGCATTGGCCAAATAGGGAGTCCTGAAAGGCGAATCACCACACTTTGGATTAACGGCTAAAGCCCAAAGCCTAGATGGATTACATGTCTTAAAAAGCCTAATACATGGGGGACAAAATTTGAATCCAAAATGCAGTGATTGGAAATATTGGAGCAAGAAATTTGGAAGGTGAAGCTGATGGGACCTGAGTCTAGAGACCACCCTGGAAAATGATTCAGGAACTAGAGGACTGAGCCTTCAATCTCAGCTCCTCACGGGACTGGTGCTGGGTTTAATGTTTGCCCATCGGGGCTTCATTAAAGTTCAAGTTGGCATTTCCTATAGATCTTCTTTGTTTCTCATGGGCCTTCAGGGACCCCGACTTCTGAGTCACATAACTTCTCATCTGTGTGTTCCTTTTGGGAAGCCAGGACCCCAGGTAGCCCAATATGCTATCCTCTGTGAGGTCAGGTATTGTTAACATTTTCTGAAATACTTCTTCTCTGGTCTTCACAGTTAGACTCTGTGTTTGGGCGAAATCATCCAGAAAAAGAAGAGAAGGAAGAAGAGGAAGGAAGAGGGAGGAGGAGGAAGGTGTTTGTGTTCAAATGCCACAGATACATCACTAGTTGAAGGAGCAAGAAAGGCAGCTGAGATTAACTTTGGCCCCAGTCTAATGTGGGAGACACGGACACCAATTTTTATCCCAGGACGTAATCAGTGTTTTCCCACAGGTTTGCGTAAGGTGCCAATGGACAGAGAAGAGGAAGCCATTTTCTGGGGGAGGGATGCTGGGCAAGCTTAACTGAAGAGATAACAGTTGAATTGGTGTTTGGATGAAAAAGCGGTTAGGGAAGTTAGGGAGTTAAGGAAGGCAGGATAAATATTCTACGTTTAAAAAAAATACTTAGGCAAAAGCACGGCTATGTGAAAGAACATTGCAAATAGTGAGCAAGACCATTTTAGCTGGATGTGGACAGAAAATCCTGTTCAATCTAAGGTAAGCAGTCACAGGAAGACACGCCCCAAATCAAAAGGGGTTCATTGGTTCACACAACTGTCAACTCAGGAATACATGGGATTCAGGAAGGACTGGAGGCATCTTCTCATTCGATGGCATTCAACAGCCTCTGCCTCTCCATGTCTCTCTGTCTCTGTCTGTCTCTGTCTCTCTGTCTTCTGTTCACAGACACACTCCTGCCCAGACACAGAATTTCTAAAGCTTTCTCTCTTCCCTTGCACATGCTCTTTTTTTTTGTCTTTTTGCGTCTCTTCTCTGCCCTTGTTTTTCCACCGTCACTTCTATCCATAGGCGGACTTGCCCATGTCCGCGTGCAGGCACACACGTACACACCTGTGCACACACACATACACGATCTCCCCTCTACCGTGATCATTCACAAACACGTCGTCTTGTCTCATGAGAATTCTCAGGTGCAGAGTCTGCTCTCTCTCTTTCTCTGCTTCTCTGTCTCTCTTTCTATCTCATATTGGCCTCCCCTCCCCCCAACCTCTGCCACCCACCCACTGCTTTTCTGTTTTTGTCTCTTTTTTCCTTTCTGAAGCTCTGCGTCTCCCATGCAGTGACCCCCCAAATCCCTAGATGGAGTTCAGAAATGGGGGCCGGGAGACAATTTTGTGTTTTTCTCTCTTCCTCTTTGTCCTTCTACCCACATAAATCTCTGCCCTCCCTCCCCCATCTCCCCAGTTCAGCCCTGTCAGACCCCTTTCTGATAAATAACGGAGAGAAGGTGTAATGAAGCCAGTGCTAACCGCAGCCCCCAGCTTTCAGCAGGAAAAATGACCCTGACAGGCTTTTCCAGCAAGAGCCAGGCACTTCCTGCCACTGCTGAGTACTTCTTTGCTCTCCCTGTGTCCACAAATTAATGACAACAATAGCTACCACAAAGACTTGGAGGAAAACACAGCCCTGTGGTCAAAGCCCCGGCTCACAGAGAACTGTTTAAAGGGAAGGGGAAAGAAAGTTGAAAAACTTATCACCTTCTTTGTTGCGAACCCTCTCTGTCAGCTCTTGCCATTGTGACTCACATTTAACTTCCAAACTACAGGTCATTTTGGGGACATTTGCAGACAGTTCTCATCCACTCTCACCAGGGGATTGGCCATTTGGCCACATCTTCTGTGGCTCCCCATTGTCTGGGCTAAAGCCTGGGATTCCCCCAGGGAAGGGATGTGTCCACAGCTGTATGTGAGCCTGGCTCTGATTCTGTCTGTTTGCACACATGTATTGTTGTAGGATCCAGGCCTCTGTCTACGTATGTGCCGGGGGTTCCAGACATGTCCTGGCGTCGGTGGGGCAGAGAGAAGGCATTTCTATGTCGCCGGGCACATGTTATTTTGAGGCTCCCTGTAAAAGATGAGGAGATCGTTTCTCATTTCGGAGCCTCTCCTCTACTTGTTGTGAATAATCCGAATGCAACGATAATTGGACGCTTTAGCTTCCTGCGCAAGAAAGATGGAGAAGTGCATTGCCAGCATCCCCATCTTCAGGGAACATGAGCACTTGCTCGGTGCAGAGCCGTGAGCAGCAGGCAAGACGCATCTGGGCTCCCCAAGCCACGAGTTTAGATGTTGGAAGTGATACACAGTGAGACTGAAATAATTGGGGAGCGTGGGGGTAGCAGGGTTGGGCGCAGGGGGAGGAAGGGGAGTTCTTCTTTCCCGGGGAGGTTCCCCGGTCAGGACCCTGGAGAGGGGTCTTCTCGCTGCTGCTTAGCACCTCCCTTTGTCTCATCCCCCAGAGAAAACCCTTTCAGTTTTCCAAACAGAGGACTGATTAGAAGCAACATTTTCAAGTTCACCCCCAGCACAATAGGGTCCAAGCTTCCCTTGGAGGGTCGTTATGTGGAATCTGTTTGTAGTTCATGGTCCTCTAGGGTTGCCTCTAAAGAACATGCCTGGGGGCTGTGGGATATGTGTGTGTGTGTGTGTGTGTGTGTGTGTTGTGTGTGCGCACACGCATGCACTGCTGGGTGTGCTGGTCTTGGGCTGAGACTATGGGCAGAGATGAGGATGACGGTGATGTTGCGTATGTGACTTTGTGTGCGTTTTGTCAGATGTGTGGGATTGGCCACGTCAGTATGGCTTCATGTGGCCAGTGGCCTCTAGCGCGGGATGCTTTGTGTGACCCCACCGTGTGGGCCAAGCTCAGAGCTACAAAGGCACACATGCACATAGAGTGATAGATGTGCACACTTACTCACGCACACACGCGCACACACACACAGACTTTCCAGCAGGCACCTGTCATTACTGTCTCAGACCCTCAGCACGAACACCACACAGATCTGCTAGCTACAAAGCCACTTGCAGAGGACTTGATACAAAAATCCAGTCTTTTCTTTCACATGCCGTGGTTCTTGAACCCCTAAGGGCCATTTGGAAATGGGGGTGGAGGGAAAAACAATTTTGATTCTCACGTGGCCTGGTTGTGCTACAGCGTTGACTGTGCATGCTCAAAGGAGGTTCATTCTGCTACAATATATTCCAGTTCCACCCAGAATCAGCCCATTGAAAATGCCTACAGAGCCCCCATCTGGAGAAAATCTGAGGAAAAACAAAGACCGGCAAGTACGCCACTATGAAGGTCCCTTTAAACACCCCCACACAGGACAAGCCACCTGTCTACGGTGGTCTACAGGTTCAGACCACTGTAATCCAGGCAGCAGCACATAGCCATAAGCAAGGTCGGAAAAATCTACAGCCAGGCACACACAGTGTGTATTCTGCACAAAGAAATCAAGCAACCCAGACATGGAGTGAAGTGATCAACTGAATGATACAATTGTAAACTGAAGGGGAGTTAACATATTATTACACACCTAAAATACAGTTCAGTTTTGTAAAAATTATGCAATCTAATGTGAGTGATAGTGCTTTAAAAATATCTCTAGGATAGGGCTTCTCAAAAAAAAATTTTTTTGGCGGGAGGAGAGAGAGCACCAGCCAGGGGGAGGGGCAAAGGGAGAGAGAGAGAGAGAGAGAGAGAGAGAGAGTCTCAAGCAGACTCCACACTCAGCACAGAGCCTGACGTGGGGCTTGATCCCACCTTGGCTGAAATCAAGAGTCAGAGGCTCAAATGACTGAGCCACCAGGTGCCCCTGCTTCTCCATTATAAATATGCATACAAATGACCTAGGAGTCTGGTCGCAGAACAGATTCTGATTCTGGGGGTCTGGAGTGGAGCCTGAAATTCTCCATTTCCAGCAAGGGCTCCGGAGGTAGCAATGCTGTTGGCCTATAGGGTCATACAACAGGGGTTCTCACACCTGGCTACACACTGACATCACTTGGGGGCCGTAAACAATATTGACGGTTGGGTCAATAATTGTCTGAAGGGGGAAAATTAAATCACCCTCAAATAAGATCTCTAGGCATAGTGACTTCCCAGGGCACCTCCGATCATTCTAACGTGCAGCAAAGTTTGGAGACCCCTGTCCCAGGCAAATACCCACCCCCACACACACACATACACAACATCACAGCCAAGGCAAAGATCTCGTCCTCACTGTCAGCACAGAGCCTGACGTGGGGCCTGAGCCTAGGAACCGGGAGATGGTGACTTGAGCTGAAATCAAGAGTTAGATGCTTAACCGACTGAGCCACGCAGGCGCCCCTCGTGAAATCTTTTCTGACCCACCAGGAGAGATTTAATTATTCTTTCCTGGGTGCTGCCTCTGATCCCCTAGCATGTTTACATCATAACCTGTCATAATATCACTCAGATATTACACTTACGCGCATCAAACTCCTTGAGGGGAGAGGAAATGTCTCACCTGCGGCTGCAGAGTCGGGTGGTGGTGTGGGGGACAAAGTCAGAGAATCCGGCTCAAATATCCCTTGTCCTTGTGATTGACTCGAATCGTGGGCAAGGGACTGATCTCTCTGTGGTTTGCTTTCCTCTCTTGAAACACACACAAGAACGCAGCCAGCAAGCATGACTATAGCAGCTCCAGGAAAATAATGCAGAACAGACATTTGATGAAGGAAACATTTTTCTTGACCTGGGGCAGAGCAGAGTCTGAAATTCTCCACTTTGGGTGTGTTCTCAGGACACGCTGATGTGGCTTGCTGGCTGCGAGGCTCTGAAACCCTGGCGCCTGTATCCCTGAGGCTTAGTCCTTTCCCTAGGATGTGGCTGGAGGCAAGGCAATGTCACCGGCCTGGCCTGGAGAGTCAAACTGGGATCCGCAGGCATCGCGAGAGCTGCAGTCAGCGCTGGGAAAGAAAATGAAAAAGAAAATGAAAGTAACTTGTTGAGACACTTTGACCCAAGAATCTTGATTCTGGGAATGTCGCCTGAGAAAATGACATCTCAAAATCAAAGTTGGGACTGCCTGGGTGGCTCAGTCCGGTAAGCAGTTAAGCGTCTGACTTTGGTTCAGGTCATGATCTCGTGGTTTGTGAGCTCGAGCCCCATATGAGGCTCGTTGGTGTCAGTGAGGAGCCTGCTTTGGATTCTGTCTTCCTCTCTCTGCCCCTCCCCTGCTTGTGTACATGTGCTCTCTCTTTCTCTCGAAGATAAATAAACATTAAAAATGTCAAAAGCTGGGGCACCTGGGTGGCTCAGTCAGTTAAGCACCCAACTTCGGCTCAGGTCATGATCTCATAGTTTATGGGTTGGAGCCCCATGTTGGGCTCTCTGTTGATATCTCAGAGCCTGGAGCTTGCTTGGGATTCTGTGTCTCCCCCTCTCTCTCTCTGCCCCTCCCCTGCTTGTGCTTTGTCTCTGTCTCTCTCAAAATAAATAAACATTAAAACAATTTTTTTAAATGTCAAATCTGCATGCACAAAGATGTTCATTGCTGCATTATCTAGATTAGCAAAAACAAAAACAAAAAGGCTTTTAAATGGTCAGAAACTGAACTGGTAAAGTAAATAATGGCACATCCTTATAAAGTCATACTAATTAACTCTTTAAAAGCTCAGTACCAAAGATCTATAGAAATGTGGGGGAAATGTTTATATTCTAATATTAAATCTTAAAACACAAATACAGAGTGATTTCTCTGGCATTACTATTTATCTGAATTTCACCTGCAGGTAAAAAAGACTTAAAGGAAATGTGTAGAAAGGAAATAAGTTATGCTCATATTTTACAGTTATATATCACTTGTTTTTTCCTTTTCCTTTGAAAAATAATTTATTTTAAAATCTCTTTTTAATAAAGGCATTCTTTCTTTTCCTCTAGGTACAGAAACTGGTCTATTCCATGAGTCTTTGCTTGTATCACATAAGAACTAGGTGGTTATTCCGAAGATCAGGCTTTAGCCTGTACCCTTGAGGAGCGACAGTCTCACAGAATACACAGGTATAGACCCCAAATTGTACTGACATGTAAAGAGAAAGAAGCAGTATCAGAATAAGGGAAAATGCCGGCTTTAGAGGAGAAAGACCTGAATCCCAGTTGTAACCTTTGTGGGTCAAGTCATATCACTTCTCTGTTAAAACCTGCCAGTGTCTCCCTGACTCCCTCAACACAAAAGCCCCAGTCTTTACCATGGCCTCCAACGCCCTGTATGACCAGGATCAAGTCCCTGACCTCATCACATGGCACTTTGCCCCTCTGGTCTTTTTTGCTGCTCTATAGCATGCCAAGCATGCTGGCCCCAGGGCCTTTGCAGTTAAGGATTCCTTTGCCTAGAAATAATGGCAACTCTCACTCTCACTTCCCTCAAGTCTATTCAAATGCTTTTGTTTTAATGTTTATTTTTGAGAGAGAGCGAGAGTGAGAGCGAGAGCGAGAGAGAGAGAGAGAGACAGAGAGACAGAGAGAGAGACAGAGAGAGAGACAGAGAGAGAGAGAGAGAGAGAGTTTGAGTGGGGGAATGGCAGAGAGAGAGGAAGACAAGGAATCTGAAGCAGGTTCCAGGCTCTGAGCTGTCAGCACAGAGCCCAAGGTGGTCCATGAATTCATGGACCGTGAGATCGTGACCTGAGCCAAAGTCAGATGCTTAACTGACAGACCACCTAGACACCCCTAACTACTTTCGTTTTAGTGAATCTTTCCTTAACTGTTCTCCAAAAAACTGCAACCCCCAAACCTGCCCCTGCATTTTTCTGCTTCCAGTTTTTTCTATAACCCTCATCACAATCAGATATGATATGTACTAAGCATTTGGATTCTGCCTTCCTCCACTAAAAGTTAAGCTCCTCCTATGGGGCGCCCAGGTGGCTCAGTCAGCTTAGCGACCGACTTCGGCTCAGGTCATGATCTCACAGTCTGTGAGCTCGAGCCCCGCATCGGGCTCTGTGCTGACGGCTCAGAGCCTGGAGCCTACTCAGGATTCTGTGTCTCCCTCTCTCTGCCCCTCCCCTGCTCACACTGTGTCTCTCTCTTTCTCTCAAAAATCAATAAGCATGTTTTAAAATTTTTTAAGTTAAGCTCCTCATGGGCATGGCTTTCTGTCTGTTTTGTTCTTTGCTGTATTGGCAGAGCCTAGAATGACATCCCGAATATAGAAGGTCCTCAACACACATGTGTTGAATGAATGAAAAAAATAATGAGCAAGACTGTGCCTTCTCCTACAGAAGGGCGCATGATATTTCTCAGTTCACAGAGTCCCTATGTCGGAGCAGCTGGTACCCAATGGGCTCATGGAGCACAGGGTGCCCCCTGAATTGCCTCAGTGAGGATCACGAGACGAGGCAAGTCCACTCATGTGGCCGGAATCGCCTGTAAGCGAGACAGGGCAGCTGCAAACCCCCAGTGCCTACCTTGGGGGCTCTGTGCATTTCAGTAAGAAAACAGCCTTCATTTCTGCGCTCAGCAGCACAGTCTGTCAACAGCCAAGGGAGGGGAAAGAAAAAAGAAGAGGAAAAAGAAAATGAAATGCATCCCGGCTATTTTCACATCCGGGGAAGTATACGGAATAAGAATAATAAAACTAGAAAAACAAAAGCCACCCGTTTAACAAATTAGACTAGCTCTTGTCAAAGGAAATGTTTTTTTAAGCCGATACTAACCACGCTCCCAGTGCTCTAAAAGTCTGCAAATGTGAAATTCTTGGAGCCTGAAAAGGTCTCCCTCGCCAGCGAAAATGCTTCCGATAATACCCAGAACCGAGATTCATTAAAAGCTATCTTTAGCATTATCAGCGATTGTGTTCCTATCCTGTGTCCTTCATAAAGTACATTTCAGGCTTCCACTCCAAATCACAAAGGAGGAGCAGGGAAAGGGGGGTGTGGTGTGGGGGGAAACTCAGCTCCGGCCCTGGGGAGTCTCCTTGCTGTGTTGGCAGACTGAGAGCAAATGGGGAGAGAAGGATCTAGGAATTTAAGCCAGAAATCCAAACTAGGAGAAGCATGGTCTTCAACAAATAATAATAACGTTGCCCTGGGATGCATGAGGAGGAGAGCTTCATACATCTTCCGGATATCAGAGAAGTGACTTATGAAGGTTCAACAGCATTTGCCAGGACAGCTGAAAACAGAGATCAAGGGGACCGTTGGGGACCATGGGAAGGACAGGGTAACAGTCCTCAGCATGCAGTTAGCGCTCGACTAATATTTGTTGAATGAATAAATAAGGGAGTGGATGGATACAAAGACGAAGCCACGAACCACCAAATACTTCACAGGTTCATTGCAACATTTTATTTATTGGTTATCCTCAAGGAACACAGGGGGGCAATTTATACAGGCTCCCAAGCTCAGCGGGAAAGGAAGAGTCCCAGACAGCTGAATGCATGCGGTGCAGTTAATTACCCCCCTCTTCTCCCAAAAAGAGAGGCCTGATCATCACCAGGGACTGCAGAGCAGATGCAGTAATCAAATCTCAGAGACTGGTCTGAGATGTGCGACAATTTATCAGCCAGAGTTTCCCAGGGGTTACAATCAAGAGGCAAAACGACTAAAATTATCTGCCTTTGGGGAACTGTAACCACCAAACCCTCATCTTCCTTGTGAGGCCATAACCCCATTTTCCGTGGCACGTTCATTATCAAGCATGTCGCATGTGTGACCTGAATCCTCTTCACAGCCCCTGAAGGAGAAGCTTCTACTGTGGTTATGAGCAAGGACTCTATAGCCACCTGGGCTGGCACCTAGCTCTATCACTTACCAGCTGAATGGACTCAGGAAGTTTGAAACCTCAGTTTACCCACCTGTATGATGGGCTGATCCTGGTCCCTATCTCAGACCCTTGCTGTGAGGCATGCAAGGGGTTAATCCATATATATACAGCGCCTGGAATGTATCTCACACAGATGAAGTGCCACAGTGGTGTCAGGTTAGTATCAGCCTTTGTATAGATGAGGAAACTGAGTCACAAAGATGCCAAGGAAGGGGGCTAATGTCGCTCGGTCACCACGTGCTGGGCTGGGATTAAAACAAGGGTCATCCTGTCCCCCCACATTCATCGTTCATCTTCTGGCGTGCCCCAGCCAAGCCTCTGTGTTTCAGCTGTGCACGGTTCATCCTAACGGGCCGCGGATGTGTGGGTGCCGACCTCCGCTTTGGATCCTGGGCTAAAGCCCAGACCTGAGAGTCTTCAGAATAGAAAGAAGAGAAAAGCTGCAGAGATATCAAAGCGCCGCTGGCAGTGGGGGTGGCCCTGAGCTCAGGGGAGCAGGAGATCAAGCTGGAAGATCTCAGAAAATACTCTCGGGTGCACATGGAAGGAAAGAAGCCCCAGAGTGACTTGAGACGGTCTAATTCCCAAATGAGAGGCATGTTGCTTCTATGTTCTGCCCCACGCGAACCACACAGAATGCATGGCAATCCGTGTCATCCTTGCGCAGGGGCCATGCTAATCTTCTCTGTATCGTTCCAATTTTAGTATATGTGCTGCCGAAGCGAGCACAGAATGCATGGTAATCCGATGCTCCAGTTTGGAGAGACAGACAGATGAAGAGACAGAGATACAAAGATCGGGGACAGAGACAAAGAAGAGAGCACCCAGGATTGTACCTGAGATTGTTCTCAGCGAACACATTTATTTGGGACGGGTATGAAACAGGCTTGACGTACAGGTCGGTGGCCCTCCGTCGAGCTTAGCAGCCACACAGAGTGTCAATATCTTGGTACGCTGAGTGATGCCTCAACAGAAACACCACGTATGCTGTGCATTATAGGTGAGCCAAGAGATGGGGAATTCTGCTACAGTTGACCTGAGGATCCAGCTCTCTACAATCCAAGCTCCATCTGTGACAAAATAACCATGGATGCTCCAGGAGCAGGCTCACCAAGGGCACAAGGGGGTGGGGCCAAAGAAGACAGAGCACTCAGTGAGCACTTTGCAACTGTTGACAGAATGTAGGTGTCCCCCTGGAAAAGTCTCGAGTGAGAGATTAGGTTGTTCCATCTTGCAAAACAAGTTACTGAGGACTCACTCACCCTAAGGGCTGGGCTCAACCCAGACGGGGCAAATTTAGCAAGCAGCACTGCAGATCTAATGTTCAAGATAAGGAAGATAATTTGGCTTACATAGACTTGCAAGAAGGCAAGAGAAGAAACGCAGAAGCAGAAGCAGGAGATTTAGAATCGATAGTTTCGTGGAGCCGGGGAGCTCAGTCGGTTAAGTGGCTGAGTCTCGGTTCTGGCTCAGGTCATGATCTCCGGGTTCCATGAGTTTGAGCCTTGCATTGAGCTCTGTGCTGACAGTGCAGAGCCTGCTTGGGATTCTCTCTCTCTCTCTCTCTCTCTCTCCCCCCCCCCTCTTCTCTGCCCCACTCTCTCTTTCCTAAAATAGTCAAATATTTTAAATAGACAGACAACTGTATAAAAAAAGCTTGCAACTGTCGAAAGTCTATTATGCCATCCATCTGGTCAACACCTATAATCCTTAGAGCTGCGGACTTGTTCCCATTTTAATACGTGTGCTACAGGCATCTTTTGCACAAGATGCGGCAAATTCTTTTTGGAATGAAGCAGTGTGCAAATACTATCAATCAATAAAAAGCTATTTGTGCCCAGGTGTTCATGTGTCTTTCATGTACACGTGGCTGTGTGTGTGTGTGAGCAGCGAACAGCCTGGCACTCAGTAGGGCTTCAACAGGATGACCGTGTCTAACGCCTCACTTAACAACACAAGGGCATGGGGTGTCTGGGAGGCTCAGTAGGTTAAGTGTCCGATGTGGGCTCAGGTCATGATCTCACAGTTTGTGGGTTCGAGTCCCGCATTGGGCTCTGTGCTGACAGCTCAGAGCCTGAGGCCTGTTTCAGCCTCTGTGTCTCCCTCTCTCTCTGCCCCTCCCCAACTCACGCTCCGCCACTGTCTCAAAAATGAGTAAACATTTTTAAAAATTTTTAAACAAAACAAAAGAAAACATGAGGGCTCTGTGTAGTTTCAACCACGACACAGGGCAGAGCACCCAGTGGGCTCCAGGCTACCTTGCTTCCTGACATGTCTTCTGAATCAGCGAACAGCCCTGAGTACTGGTGGAGGCCGTTTTCCAAAGGAAAAGGGTTTTATTTTTCATCTGCAGGCTGGTTCAGCAGGCAGATCCCTCCTGGCTTTGGAAAGGCTCCTCACAGTCGGGGAAAACTGTAGGTCTCTGCATCCAGGAGGGAGGCAATTAGACGCTGAGTGCCAGTTAGCAAACATCTGCCCACCGGCGCCCCCAGGACCCAGAAGGTCGGCAAGACTGTGGGTGAGCCTCATCTTACCAGGATTCTCTCTCACCCTGAGGGCAGGCTGGGGGTGGCCCCTCAAAGTCGGGGGCCCCCAGTGCCTTGGTCTCTGTCCTGCCTCCCAACCTCCTACACCCCCCTTTCCTTACTCCCCATCCACCTCCTATGACAGCTCGTCCCCCAGCTGAGTGGGGCAGCCTCAGAGGGACACAGCCCTATGTCGTTTGAGAAATAACTCCTGGTTAGCTACGAGGAGCGAAACTACGCTCTGACTTAACCGAAAGATTGGAGGCTAATTGATGGCAACAGATTTATGATGAGCATATACATGGTTATGGGTACTGGAAGTGCACCTTTAAGCCAAAAAAATGATGGTGCCTGTCTTTGTGGTGCTTGATTCTCATAGGGCAGGAGGAGGAGAAAATGCTGGTGAAATAAATAACTGAATAATAAGATTTTAGCTAGTGCGAAGTGCTACAAAGAAAATGAGCCAGGGTAGTGAAATCCAGAAGGGTGTGTACAGGTGTGTGCATGGGGCACTACATTACTTAAGCATGGGCGGTCAGCGAAGGCCTCTCTGAGGCTTTTGAGAGATGAGAGAAGGCCGAACATAGATCTGGAGCAAGAGCATTCTAGGCAAAGGGAAAAGGCAGGACAAAATCCTCAACACCTGCCATCAAATAGTCATCTCAAAATGACATTTTTGCTGCATCTGCAAATCATCTCTATCCATCCTGGTGCCACCAGTAATTTGTCTCATGTTTTGGGAGACACCGTGTGAGCTAATCTGTAAGTTCCCTCTTCTCTGACATTCTTTTATTCTGTGAAATCTCGCCAGCAAAGCCAGTATCTGCATGCAGCAAAGGATTTGGAGAAAGAGAAGGGGCCAGGGGCCATGAACTAAAGATCTTCCCCACCAAACCTCCCTATTCAGGGTCAAAGAACAAGGTCCAAAACACAAAACCATCTGGTCCCTCTCTTCCACCACCTCCCACCATACACCTCAATCATCTCCAGCCTCCCCAGCCTGTGATTCTAGAGAAGAAGAACAGAAGGGAGAAGACAGAGAAGGATGGGAACACCATTAGTCACACACACTGTTAAGAGTCTGCAGACTCAGCCCCATATTTCATTCAGCCCCTGGCAATGCCTCATCCTCAACAAGTGACCATAGCTTCTCACCAGGAGGCAGCAGCTCCCTCTCTATAGAGCTTCTGAGGTCTGTAGACCTCAGATTCTTTGGTAACAAGTCTGTCTCCATCTAAGGACCAGTCAATGCCTTCTATGGATTCATGGCTTCTTGTTCCAATGAAAATGCACAGACGAGTCTTCTTGGTTTTATGTAGAACTTTGGATTTTCACGTGCATGGTGGTCTCCTGGGCTCTGGGTCTCATAGGAAGCCACATACATATCCCCTGGCCTGGGGTTTCTCACCATCAGCACTACTGATGTTTTAGGCCAGATCATCTTTACCGCAGGGTAAAGTTCCAACTCCCACTATCCCCGCCCTCAGTTGTGAAAACCAAAAAATGTCTCCGGACATTGCAAAATGCCCCCCGGGGGGGCAGAATCCCCCTGGTTGAAAACTACAGTCCAAGCCTCACACTGGGGCAGAAAATATATGATTAGAGAACAGGATGTGTTTCTGCTTCATTCACACAAACTGGATTTGCATTCATTCCACAATATCCTTGTTGTGACATCTTCCATCTGTGGCCTCCGTTCAATCAGATATCATACATTCACCCAGGAAATTACAAACTTGTATAAACTGAGGACTGTTAAAAATGCTCAATGTCACAGCACTGCAAGAAGGGTTACCAACAACCCGTGAACTTGGAGGCGCTCCCCCTTGAGGAGCATTAATGCTGATCAGACCACAAGTGAATTGAACTCATTAAAATTTAGCAGCATCCTGATTCTCTCTGGTGAAATGCACAGAGTTGTCTGTTAGGGGAGCATTCAGCACTCAGGCACCAAACCATAACCTCACGTAATGGGACACTTTATAAGGTGCAGAGAGCAAATGAAAACATGAATTATCTGGAGATTAATGATTCAAGACAGAATATCGCATCATTCTGTTTGTTTCAAATTATCTTGTTTAAATTCTTCATTCAATTCTTCATTTAAATAATCCTTGTTTATTCCCTATTACCCCGATTTAGAAGCAGGAATCTTGCCCATGTTTCTCACCGCTGTACCTTCAATGCTTAGAACAGTGCTTAACACATACGAAGGATGCCGTATATACTCAGTGAATAAATGCTTTTTGAATGAATGAATGAAGTTATTCCTAATACAACGATTCCTACAATGGGAGAGAATTTGCAGGAAACGGATAGGAGGGGCTTACACAGAGGTCATTGAAAGGGGTGCAGAGTGAGGCAAAGTCTTTTGTCTTCCCTAATTCCTTATCTTTCATGTTTCTGACTGTGTGCATATGGCCATATCTGCAGCTCCTGCAGGGTGAATTTCAACCCATCTTCATCCAGTTCCAAGTCACACTCATGGGTTCCAGCCTGCCCCATAGTCCCTGATTCCTGTTGCCTACTTTGTGGACCTCAGGGCCCCACATCAAGCAGCTTCCAGAGATGGCCAAGTCAGTGCCTACATTTACCCAAGCCAATTTCCCGACATATACTTTAAGTATACACCAGACACGATTCCTTCCTTTTGGGGCTCACACTATAGCACGATAATATGCGAGACAGATATATACACGGATAACTATTTCATAACCACACAACAGAACGTGTGTACGTGTTTACACACATGTGTGTATGTCTATGCACATGCGTGCACACATACACACACTCTTTGTTTCTATTCCGACTGAATCCTGACTGATACACCACCTATACAAATGGATTAATACCTAAGTGGCATTCAAAGATCTGTTCCGAGAACGTATCAGGATTCTTGATCAGGCATTCTGGGGAGACCATGTAGAGAAGTTAAAGGATCATTGTTTGGAGATACATTCTTTACACCCCTTTTTGTTGCATAAGAATAATGTGACCTTGGATAAGTCAAATAACATCTTTGGCCTATAGTTTCGTCTTCCGTAAAACAGAGGAGTCAAATGCCCACATGTGTCAGAAATATTTACTGCCAAATATCAGTGTTTTCCCACTTGCCGCTCATTTCCCAGCCTTCTTAGGGCCAGGGGCCAGGCCAGGCCGTATAACTAATCCTGGCCAGTGCTCTGTGAGTGGAAGTGATGTGACACTTCCTACTGAGGCCTTTGAAAGCCACTGCATGCCTGCATCTTTTTGAATTAGTCTTTTCATTTCCTTTGAGCAAATACCTAGTAGTGTAATTACAGGATCGTAGGGGAGTTCTATTTTTAACTTCTTCAGGAACCTCCATACTGTCTTCCAGTGTGGCTGTACCAGTTTGCATTCCCGCCAGCAAGTGCAAGAGGGTTCGTTTTTCTTGGCATCCTCGCCAGCATCTGTTATGTCTTATGTTGCTGGTTTTAGCCATTCTGACAGGTGAGAGGTGATATCTCACTGAGGTTTTGATTTGCATTTCCCTGATGATGAGTGATGGTGAGCATCTTTTCATGTCTGTTGGCCATCTGCATGTCTTGTTTGGAGAAATGGCTTTTCATGCCTTCTGCCCATTTTTAAAGTTTATTTATTTATTTTGAGAGGGAGAGAGAGAGAGAGAGAGAGAGCAAGCTGAGAAGGACAGAGACAGAGAGGAAGAGAGAATCCCAACCAGGCTTCGTGCTGTCACTGCAGATCTGACACAGGGCTCAATCCCAAGAACCGTGAGATCATAACCTGAGCCCAAAGCAATAACAGGATGCTCAGTCGACTGAGCCACCCAGACGGCTGCAACTTCTGCTCATTTTTAACTGGGTTATTTGTTTTTTTGATGTTGAAGTGTATATGTTCTTTATGTATATACAATGGAATATTACTCAGCCACAGAAAAGAAGGAAATCTTGCCATTTGCAATAACATGGATGGATTAATAAAAACATTAAAAAAAAAAAGGGGGGGCACCTGGGTGGCTTAGTCGGTTGAGCGTCCGACTTTCGCTTGGATCATGATCTCGCGGTTCGTGGGTTTGAGCCCCGCGTTGGGCTCTGTGCTGACTGCCAGCTCAGAGCCTGGAGCCTGTTTCAGTCTGTGACTCCCTCTCTCTCTGACCCTCCCCTGCTCACGCTGTCTCTCTCTCTCTCTCCTAGAAATAAATAAAAACATTAAAAAAAAAATAACATGGATGGATCAAGAGAATTGTAGCGCTAAGTCGAATAAGTCAGTCGGAGAAAGACAGACACCACATGATTTCACTCATGTCGAATTTAAGGAACAAAATAAAGAAACAAAGGAAAAAAGCAAGCAAGCAAACAAACAGAAAACCCGGACTCTTAAATATAGAGAACAAATCGGTGGTTGCCAGAGGGAAGGGGATGGGCAGGATGGATGAAACAGGGGAAGGGGATTGAGAATACACTTCTCGTGAGGAGCACTGAGTCACGAATAAAATTCTTAAATCACTATATTGAACCCCTGAAACTAACAACACTGCATGTTCATATTACTGATTGTCTTTAAAGCCCGTGTGTATCTCTTCAGCTCTTACTTCCCCTGATTCAGCAACTGTGGGGGCCACATGGGGAGAGCACCCATCCCCCTGGGTCCCTGAGGGACCACGGAGAGCAGAACTCCTTGCCGATGTAAAGTGGACACGTAGCATTGAGTGAGACATAAATTGCTACTGAGAGAGACCACTGAAATTTTAGGGTTAATTGGTTAGCTACAGCATAACCTAGAAACTCCCGACCAATATGCAATATACCATGGTTGATCTGCGGCCCTTGGGAAAGTACCCAAGCAAAACCATCTGACGGGAAGCCAGGCATAGAGTGCGTGCTCAGCCATTACCATCACCCCTTCCTTTCTATCCAGTTTCCTATTGTGTGGATGGTGAGCCATCTTTCCAGTTCGCCATGGCCAAGCTCCCTCCCTTTCTCTCCCCCCCCCCCCACAAAAAAAGCCCATTTAGGGAAAAAAGCTCACTTGTGTCTGTGAGATCTCCAAATGAGGGCAGGAGAATTCTCTGCTTGGCAAAATGTTCCTTCTTCTTTAAAAGGATTCGGTGTAAGAGTCCTCAGAAGCAGCAGGTGCATCTGTACAATGGATGTGTTTGCGGATACGCGGTCGGTGAAAACCACCTGCCCTGCAAATTGTGTGTCACCAGATGAGCAGCTGGCGGCAGGTGTTACTGGAAATGCACAAAGCTGTCATTAGGACACAAGCTCAGGACCTCCCCGGGAGGCAGACAGCAAGCCTCAGTACTCTGGGCTCGCTGGCGGCACGGTCTTGTTGCCGCTGAACTATGTGGAGGCCAGATCGCAGCCAAGGTGGCACCTTCACGGGGGCATAGCCTGTAAAGCACGTTGAGACAGGTGCCCGTCGTGCACAGCACTCACACCCCCGGCTCAGCACTTACTACCTGTGTGAGCTTAGGCAAGAGAACTAACCTCTCTGAGCTTCCGCTTCCATCTGCAGGATAAAGATCAATGACCATGCCCACACCCTGGGTTCTTGGGAAATTGAGTAAGATAGACAAGAGAAGCAGTTACTGCAGTATCTGGGACATAGAGCTGCTAAAAAGGAAATGTCAGGGGCACTTGGGGGGCTCAGCCGGTGGAGCATGCAGCTCTTGATCTCAGGATTGTGACCTCAAGCCCCATGCTGGGTGTAGAGATTATTTTTGAAAAATAGGGTCACCTCAGTGGCTCAGTCGGTTGAGCATCAGACTCTTGATGTCGGCTCAGGTCATGGTCTCATGATTGTTAATACTGAGCCCTGATGGGGCGCCTGGGTGGCTTAGTCGGTTAAGCGTCTGACTTTCGCTTAGGTCATGATCTCGCGGTTCGTGGGTTCAAGCCCCGCGTCGGGCTCTGTGCTGACTGCCAGCTCAGAGCCTGGAGCCTGTTTCAGTCTGTGACTCCCTCTCTCTCTGACCCTCCCCTGCTCGCGCTGTCTCTCTCTCTCTCCTAGAAATAAATAAAACATTAAAAAAATATATATATATTGAGCCCCGAGTCCGGCTCTGTGCTGAGTTCAGAGTCTGCTTGGGATTCTCTCTCTCTCTCTCTCTGTCTCTCCCCCCTGCACGCTCTCTCTGTCTCTCAAAATAAATAAATAACTTAAAAAAAAAAAAAAAGGAAATCTCAGACCCCAAACAGTGTCACTTACATTAAGACCCCAAGTCTGTAAACCAAGATTTAATATCTAACCTAAACTTCCCAGGAATGTAACCTTTAACTGGTCAGCATGGGACTTTCCAGGTCAACACCAGGAAATTTACTGAAAGACCCCTTTCTGTTCCTCTTAGAAGGGTGACCTTGCCTCAAGTAATGGATTCTCGGCTAACAATTTCCTTTCTTTCTGCTTCCCCTCTGCCTTTAAACACCTTGCCTTTTCTGGAGCCCTTTGGGTCTCCCCTCTACTTGCGAGACAGGATGATGCCCTATTCATAAATCGATGAACAAAGCCGATTCGATCCTTCATATTTATGTAGGTTGGATTTTTGTGAACAGACCTTCTCAGTGCATGTTTACAGTAATAGCTAGGACCGCTGCCGTCGCCGTAATTATTTGTGGTGCCCTGTCCGCTGCGTCACCTGCGCCCTCACCTTCCGCAGCTGCATGGACTGTGCTAACAATTACGCTGAAGAGGAAATTCTCCAAGTTATTCTTCCATCTTGCCCAAATTTAACTACATGTTTTCACCAAAGTTTTCGCCATCAGTCTTCTAAAACCTCTGTATAATCTTTCAAACTGCATAATCAGAGATACACAGGTGCAGGAGGGTTAAGTGATTCCTCACAGATTAAACATGTTTTCCACACGCTACATTTGGGATGTGCGAACTGAGGTCTTTCTTCTGACTCTATGGTCCTGGCTTTGCCCACTCTTCCTTACAATTTCAAGTGACTTCAGATAGCCACCCTGAGCTATGGGCAGTTTCCTTCCCTGGCCTGTATAATTCTGGCCAACATGCATCGTTGTTTGTTTAAAATTGAACATCTAATAAAGCTCGTAGTGATATACTATTTCTCCGAGTTTTATTTTTTTAAGTTTATTAATTAATTTTGAGATAGAGACTATGAGCAGCAGAAGGGCAGAGAGAGAGAAAGAGAGAGAATTCCAAGCAGGTTCTGCAGTGTCAGCACAGAGCCCCATGCGGGGCTTGAACTCATGAACTGTGAGATCATGACCTGAGCCAAAACCAAGAGTCGTACCCTTTACAGACTGAGCCACCCAGTCGCCCTTTCCCTGACCTTTAATTCAACAATGCGTTCACAGACATGATCTGGTGTGTGTCTGAGAATAACTGTCTTGTTCGGTAGAGGATCATACATTTTCTCTTTCTGGTTGAGGGCATTAAGCCTCAGCGCAAACAGGTGGCTGCCTGGGGTCCCAGAGAAACCCAGCGCAGCTCCTCAGATACCCAGCCCAAGACTCCTTCTCTTCCGGCCACCCTCACAGAGGCCGTCTGTAATTGTGCGTGAATCATCATAATGAGCGAAAATAATACTACATTTTGGTTTCCAAACGCATCGCAAGAAGGACAAAGCACTATACATTTTTATGCAGCCAAGCTCTTTCCCAACTATTTTGTTTCCTTAGCTGTGAAGAAAATGCAAAAGGAAATGCCTTCGTGCTAGGAAATAACCCCCAAGGGTATACCACTGAACTCTCTCGCCTAAAAATAAACTAAATTTGGAGAGAGCCACCTGCTGTTTCTTATAAAGTGGCCCAGAAACAGATCTGAAAGCCCCGGGGATTTGTTCTCTTTCACTTTCCATCCAAACCCTCCCCATGCTCTCCGTTTTTATATCAACGTCACTGAGGCATAATTAACGTACGAGAAAATGCACATATTTCAAGTATACAGGTTTATGAGTTTGGTAAATATATAGACCTCTGTAACCATCATCCCAATAAAGAAATACAATGTTTCTAGCTCCTCAGATAAGTTTGCTTCTTTGCAGTAAATCTCCCCTGACCACATCCCAGAAACCAACTGATCTGATTTCTATTACTACAGACTAGTTTTGCCCAATTTTCAAATAAATGGGATTACGGGGCATCTGTTTGTCTGTATCTGACTTCCTTGCTCAGTATAATGTCTCTGAGTTTCATCCATTTTACTGTGTGTGTCGGCAATTTGTTTGTGTTGCTAAAAGGTATCCCATGTACAAAGCCATCCCATGTTACTAAGGCATTCACCTGCCGATGGGCACTTGGGTTTTTTTTCCAGTCTTCAGGTATGATGAAGAATGCGACTATAAAATACTGACTACCAGGCTTTTTGTGAGCATATAATTTTATTTCTCTTGCGAATTGCTAGGACAGATAAGAAATGTGTGTTTAACTTTATAAGAAGCCAGCAAATACTTTTCCAAAGTGGTTTGCAAAGTGTGAGGCTTGTAATTCAACACAGCCTTCATGTGTCTCCTCTCTCAACATGCCCTCAGGCAACCACTGGTCTGCTTCCTGTCCCGAGAGAGAGAGATTAGTTGCCATTCTGTAGAATTCTGTATCAATGGCATCATACAGTGTGTACTCCGATCTCTGGCTCTTTCGCTCAGCATGATGGTTTTGAGATTCATCCGTGTTTTCACATGCACTGCTATTTTATTCCTCGTTATTGTAGGGGAGTGTACCATGGTGCAGATGTACCGCAATGTGTTTATCCATCAGACTGGTGATGGGCGTGTGAGTTATTTCCACTCTTTGACTCTTACAAATAATGTAGCAATCAACTTTCACTTACAAGTTGTTGTGTGGACATACGCTTTCATCTTTGAGTGAACACCGAGAAGTGGAAAAGCTGGGCCATACAGTCGGTGCCAGTTAACTTTTTAAAACACTGTCATACTGTTTTCCCACCAGCAGTATATGAGACATCTAGTTGCTTCTGACCCTTACCAGTTTGGGCTTGATCATTCTGTAAACTTTTAGGCATTCTAGTAGGTATGAAGTAATATCTCTTTAGGTTTTAATTTGAATTTCCCCAATGGCTAATGACGTCGAATATCTTCTCATGTGCTTTTTTTCATGTGAACTGTCTGCTCAATCCTGCTGCCTTTAAAAAAAAATTGGGGATATCTGTCTTCTTCCTGAGTTGTCAAACTTCTTTCTATTTTTTTAGACACCAGTCTTCTGATAGGAATATGTTTTATAAATATTGTCTGCCAGTCTGTGACTTGCCTTTTCATTTTTGTAATAAATGTCTTTTATGTGGCCAAGGTTTTAAACTAGGATAAAGTCCAAATTATCAATTTGCATTTATGAACTGAGTTTTTAGTATCATTTATAAGCAACATTTCCCTAATGCAAAAATGCAAACATTTCTAAAAATTTCTAAAACTAAACATATTATAGTTTTAAAATCTACACTTAGGTCTATCATTTATTCTGAGTTCATTTTTATGGGGTATAAGATACAGGATCAAGGTTCAGATGTTTTTGCATATGGGTATCCAGTTTTTCTAGGAGCATGTTTTTAAAAAGAACTATTATATTTCATTCAATTACTTCAATGTACCATTTCTGAAAATTCATTGACCATATACGTGTGCTTCTATTTCTGCATTTTAACCAATAATTTATTCCAATCCACTGGTTTTACTAATTCCACATTCTCGCTATTACTGTACTTTTAATTATTTATTTTTAAATTTGGGAAGTGTCAGTTCTTCAACTCTGTCCAGTTTTTGAGAATGTTTGGATTCTCCTTCTTCTTTTTTTTCTTAATTCTGTAAATTTTGACTCGATTTGATGGTTTCTTCAAAAAAAAAACCCTGGTAGGGATTTGAACTGTATTGAAGCTCTGTGTGGGGACAGTTTATCCCTTAGTCCTATCTTATCTTCCAACATATGGACATGGGATTTTTATCCATTCATTTCATCACCTTTGATTTCTTTCATTGGTGCTTTGTAGTTTTCAGCGTACAAATATTGCACATATTTTGTTAGGTTTCTCTGTATCTCGTGTTTTTTCTTGCTACTGTAAATGGGACCATGTGTTAAATTTCATTTTCTCAGGGGGTCCTCAGTAGCTAAGTAGGTTAAACATTCGACATTGGCTCAGGTCATGACCTCGTGGTTCATGGGTTTGAGCCCCACGTAGGGCTCTGTGCTGACAGCTCGGAGCCTGGAGCCTGCTTCAGATTCTGTGTCTCCTTCTGTGTGTCCCTCCCCTGCTCTGTCTCGGTCAAAAATAAATAGACATTAAAAAAATTAAAATTATGGGCGCCTGGTTGGCTCAGTCGGTTAAGCGTATGACTTCGGCTCAGGTCATGATCTCACAGTTTGTGGGTTCGGGCCCCGCATCGGGCTCTGTGCTGACTGCCAGCTCAGAGCCTGGAGCCTGCTTCAGATTCTTTGTTTCCCTCTCTCTCTGGCCCTCCCCTGCTCATTCTCTCTCTCTCTTTCTCTCTCTCTCTCAGAAATAAATAAAAACATTAAAAAAATTAAAATGAAAAAATTTCACTTTCCAGTTGTTTATAAATACCATAGATTTGTCTGTTGGCCTGGAGTCTTGAACTCTTGCCAAACTCATTTATTAGCTCAAATAACTTACTAGATTCTTTAAGATTTTCTAGGTGGACAATCATATAATTTTGGATAGAGACAATTTATCTTTTTATTTCCAATGTGGATGATTTTTTTTTTTTTTTTGCTTGCCTTATTAGACTGGCCAGGACTTCATTAATTTTGGATACAAGTGGTGAGAATAAACAAATGTGCTTTATTTCAGATATTAAAAGGGAAAGCATCTGTTCATTAACATTTAACTATAATGTTATCTGTAGGGTTTTTGTCTGTTTGGTTGTTTGGTTTTGCTTCTGCGGATGCCCTTTATAGGACTGAGGACATTCCCTTCTATTTCTAATAATCATGACTGATTTTAGAAATTTGTCCAATACTTCCCTGAAACTATTGAGATAACCATATGATTCTTTTTTTTTTTTTTTGTCTTTGGGTTTTCTAGTCTGTTAATAGAGTGAATTACACTGATTGATTTTTGTATGTAAAATCAACACTGCATCTTTGGATAAACCCCACTTGATCATTTCACGGTTAATTTTATGGGTCCACTTGACCGGGCTGCTGATGCCCATATAACTGGTAAAATATTATTTCTGGGTGTGTCTGTGAGATTCCAGAAGAGACTAGCATTTGAATTAGTAGACTGAGTAAAGACCACCCTTCCCAAAGGATGTGGGGACATCCCATCCATGGAGGGCCTTCATAGAACGAAAGATGGAGGGGGAACCTGGGTGGCTCAGTCGGTTAAGCATCCGACTTTGGCTTGGATTATTATCTCATGGTTCGTGAGTTCCAGCCCCACATCTGTGCTGACAGCTCAGAGCCTCAAGCCTGTTTCAGATTCTCTGTCTCCCTCTCTCTCTGCCCCTCTCTCACTCACATTCTGTCAAAAACAAACAAACAAACAAACAAACAAACAAAAAGATGGAGGAAAGGCAAATTTGCTATCTTCCTCAGCTGGGACATTCATCTTCTCCTGCACACAGATACTGGCATTCTGGTTCTCAGTACTTGAATGAAACATTCCACCATTGGCTCCTCTGGTTCTCAGGCTTTTGAGTTTGGGATGAAACTAACCCAGCAGCTTTCCTGGGTCTCAAATAGCAGGGCCTGGGGCTTCTCAGCCCCCATAACCATGTGAATCAATCTCTTATACAAAATCTTTATCGAGATCAATCCTATTGATTCTGTTTCTCTGGAGAACCCTGACCCTATGAACCTCATCATATATTTTCCTTTTCATATATTATTGAATTCATTTTGCTAATATTGACTTCAGGATTTTTGTGTCTGTACACATGAGGGGTATTGATTTGTGGTTTTCTTTTGAAGTGCAAAAGTTTTTATTTCTCATGAGATTGACTTTTTCTTTTTCTTTCTTTATAGACCATGACTTTATTGTCATATCTAAGAAGTCTTTGCCTACCCCCAAGGACTTAACAGATTTTCTTCTATGTTTCCTTATAAAATACTATTGTTTTCACTCTTACATTTAAGTCTATATACATGCTATTTTTTTTTCTCTGGATACTTTCAAGGTTTTTCTTGGATCTCAGCAGTTCAACTATTTTATGTGTAGCTGTTCTTTTCTTCGCTATCGTGCTGCTTGGTATTGCCAGAATTCCTGGATTTATAAGTCATGTTCTTAATAAATTTGGGGGAATTTTCTGGCATATTTCTTCATCTAAGTTTTCTCTCTTATTCTCACTCTCCTCTACATCTGGGAGCGCAATTACATGTATGGTAACTATATTGTCTCACAGTGCCAAAGGCTCTGTTCAGTTTTCTGCAATTCTGTCTCTTTTTTCTTCTCTGTATGTCTAGCAACTTTTGATCATATGCTGGAAAGTATCAGTTACTTGTGGACACATGGAACTCTATTTTTTTTCCTCTAAAGAATTTACTTTCTTATTGTTAAACAATTCCCTTACTGACTTACCACCTCGAACTTGCAGACGCTTAGTCTTGTGTGGCAAGTGCAGATCTGTGGAATGTCCAAAATTTTCTAGGTCCCTCTAACTTGTAAGATCATAACCACCAAGCTCTGTGTCCCTTGCAATCTTGTTAGCTCATCACTGTGGGGTTTGTTAGGGCAGGTCTAGAAAACTCTTGAATCAAGGGGCACCTGGGTGGCTCAGTCAGTTAAGCATTCGACTTCGGCTCAGGCCATGATCTCCTGGTTTGTAGGTTTGAGCCCTGCGTTGGGCTCTGTGCTGACAGCTAACTCAGAGCCTGGAGCCTGTTTCGGATTCTGTGTCTTCTCTCTCTGACCCTCCCCTGCTTGTGCTGTCTCTCTCTCTCTCTCAGAAATAAATAAAACATTTAAAATTTTTTAAAAAAATAAAGCTCTAACTCTAGAGTGGCATTATTACTCTTAAGCTATGTCCTTTCTGATAGCTCTTACTAAAAGGGGGGAGGGTAGGGGTAAATAGCAAGTTGTTAATGAGCGAAATTTCTTTTCTGACCAAGCTGGAGTTCTAACATTCCCTGTGCAGTCTGGCCACTAGTTTCTCAGTTTTACTTAGAGCCCTGTAAACGCCATTCCCTTGAAAGCTTCACATTGTGTCTCCATGTATGCATGCAAGCTAGCTTTCAGCCGAGACATCGTGAAGACCCCTTACACAGACTTCTGGTGCACTAGCCTTTAATTTTTTTAACGTTTATTCATTTATGAGTGACAGAGAGAGAAAGAACGTGAGTGGGGAAGGGGGCCAGAGAGAGAGACACACACACAGAATCGGAAGCAGGCTCCAGGCTCTGAGCTGTCAGCACAGAGCCCGACACGGGGCTCGAACCCATGAACCAAGAGATCATGAGCTGAGCCAAAGTCGGACGCTTCAGTGACTGAGCCATCCTGGGGCCTCTGGGGCTCTATTCTTTTCATCTCTCTCTCTCTTATTTACATGTGTTACAGATTCCGTCTTCATCAGCTCCCCCAGAGGCTATTTTCTGCTTCCTTGGCACCGTGTAGCCGACGTATTCTACTTGGTGTACAGCTCATCCCATTCCATTGGGAAATTATCCCCAGTCAGAGCTAGCACACTTGTGGGACTTGCCTTGTGAAATTTCCTTATTTTAGGGGTTGCAGTCTTTTGCTGCTTGATGTCCAATTCTTGGAAACTGTGGCCTCATTTATACTGTTTGCTTTCATAGCTGCTTACATCGGGAAGGTAGGTCTGCCACCAGTTAACCCTGTCATAGCTGGAAACAGAAATTCTTTCCAACTTTTTGGGACCATCAAGCATAAAGAAGGCAAGTGGGTTAATCTCGTCTGCCTATCTTAATTAATTTGTCATACATTGAGTCTGGGCTCCAGGTTTTGGAGATGATTAGTAAGTTCTTCTGGAGATGATGATGATTAAAGTGGAGACTCATATTACTTCCCAGTGAAAAGCCCTTTTCTTGAATTGTACTTAGCCCTTTAAATGAAGAAGAAAGTTCTCCAAAGGTCCTCTGGTTGAAATCCCTCATTGGACAGTCAATCCTTTTGGATTGATGGAGTTGCATTGTATTTGGGCCCAAACATTCCCATGGCCCAAATATCATGTTGAGAATTTAATGCTTTGCTTTCTGTGTTCCAGACCTCATGTGGACAGTTTCCAGGGCGGGTACATACTGCTGATGCTCACCTGTGTCAGGAGGGCCTGATGCTGAGCTCATGGAGCAAGTTAACTCATGAAGGTCAAGACGGGCCACGTGGCTAGATCTAGGTAAGGCAATGTGAGCAGACAATCGGTGTCACTTATGAGTCGAAGCCTTAAACAGCTGATGTGTCCCTCGCATTCATCTCATGCTATGGTGATCCAGAAGCCACATGTTAAAGTGGTAACAAGACCCAAAGCCTGAAAATCTAAGTCACGGGATGGAGCAGAGCTCTCAGCAATCCAAAGCAGTCCTTTTGAAAGTGGGAAATAAACCTGTGTTGTGCTAAACTACTGAGATTTGAGAGCTCATCTGCTGTAGCGGTTATTTGGTCTATGGCACTCTGTTCCGTCACAACTTCTGTGTCTGTTCCACTATAATAGCAGTGGTCATCTTTTCTTACTCATCATCCTTGGATTGAAATTCTAAACCCTTAAGGGGACTTTGCAAATGGCTCAAGTTCTTCCATCCTCAGAGAACTTCACTAATTGTGGCCTCAGAGACTCTAAGCTTTACCTTCCTATGCAATGGCATGAATCTATCACCTCTGGTCTCGCCCTTCAATGATCAGGTAGTTGGTCCTGTTCTTCAAGGTCCTTATTTGTTTATTTATTTATTATAGAAAGAGAGAGAGCAGGGGAGAGGGGGAGAGGGCATATGAGAGAGAGAGAGAGAGAGAGAGAGAGTGAGAGAATCTTAAGCAGGCTGCACACTTAGTGAGGAGCCCAACATGAGGCTCAGTCCCTCGACCATGAGTTCATGACCTGAGCTGAAATTAAGAGTCAGACGCTTAATCGACCGAGCCACCAGGCTCCCCTCCTGGACCTTATTTTTAGGCTGAGGTCTTACTCAAGCCTGATATCCAAAATGAGAGAAAAGGGATATTTAGCAGAAATTAACTATTGCCTTGAGTGCCAGAGGCAAATCCCTTGAGTACTGTGACATGACTTTCTTAAATTATAAAACCTTTCTATTTGATGGGGCTCCTGGGTGGCTCAGTCGGTTGAGCATCCAACTTCAGCTTGAGTCATGATCTCATGGTTTGTGGGTATGAGCCTCACATAGGACTCTGTGCTGACAGCTAGGAGCCTGGAGCCTGCTTTGGATTTGGTGTCTCCCTCTCTCTCTGCCCCTCCCCCGCTTGATCTCTCTCTCTCTCTCAAAAATAAGTAAACATTAAAAAACTTTATAAAATCTCTCTGAGTCAAGTCCAAACTGAGACATGGTCATATCCCCAAGGCCAGAAGTATAGCATATATACCAATAATCTTTATTAAGTCAAACTTCCCTGCACAATTTAGATTATTCCAAGAAAATGCATCTAAAAGTTTTCACAAATGTTATCAGCATCATACATTTATCAGCTCTCATCAGCCTCAATCACTAACACCAACCATCAGCTTCAGCATCACTGCCATCACCATGAACATGACCATCAATGCGTTAAAACCAGTACCACATCTTTACTGCCCACATGTAACTCTCTTCCACATAACAATCATGTCTGTAGCTGTTCCCATCATTGTCCCCATCAGCTTTGGAATAATCACCTTTATAAGCAATCATCATGATAGTATCCCTTGCCTAAGGAAAAACCACCAATGTCCTCATTATCACTGTTACCTTTATCAGTTCATTCATTCATTAAGCAAAGACTTTCTAACATGGTCAGGCACCATACCAGAGGCTTAAGGGACAGTAGCCAACACATCAGAAATGACCCATGTGAGGCACTGGGTGGCTCAGTCAGCTGAGTATCTGACTTTGGCTCAGGTCATGATCTCACAGTTCATGAGTTCAAGCCCCACACTGGGCTCGCTGCTGTCAGCACGGAGCCTGCTTTGGATACTCTGTCCCCTCTTTCTCTGCTCCTCACCCACTCATGACCTCCCTCCCTCTCTCTCCCAAAAATAAATAAACATTTAAAAAAAAGAAATGACCCATGTCTGCCAGTGAAGACAGGTATTTACAGGAAGTACCTTTGCTATGCCCTCTTCTACAGGTATGGCTGTTATGACAAGGCATAGGGACAATTCTATCTAGATGAATCAGGGACAATCTCTGGGGAGAAATGATTCTAAGTAGAGCCTTATAGGCTGTGTGGAAGTTAGGCAGACTACGATGGTATGGAAACAGAATTTCAGGCTGAAGAAATAGAAATTCACAATAGAAATAAAAACCAAATGACAAAGACATGATGTGTTAGCCTCATTGGTAATGAACACTTAATATAAAAGGAAGTATCCTGGCTGCCTATCAGGGTGGCAAAGATTATTTAAATATTAACACCCAATTTTGTTAGGATGGCCATTGGAGTAGAATCCTCTTAGACTACAGGATGTGTATGACTCATGCAGCTTTCTGGAAGGTGTTGTAAAACTACATCAGGAACTTTGTTTTTTCAATGTTCCAAGTTTTTTTTAAATTTTTAAAAAATGTTTTATTTATTTGAGAGAGAGAGAGAGAGAAACAGTGTGAGCAGGGGAGGGTCAGATTGAGAGAGAGACACAGAATCTGAAACAGGCTCCAGGCTCTGAGCTGGCTGTCAGCACAGAGCCCAACTCAGGGCTTGAATCCACCAACCGTGAGATCATGACCTGAGCCGATGTCGGACGCTTAACCGACTGAGACACCCAGGCACCCCTCAATGTTCCCAGTTTTGAAACAATGTTCAAGGGATTTATCTTCATTTAAAAAAAAAAAAAAGCTCACAGACAAGAAAATGGTGAAAAGAAAAATCTGGTTCACCCACATCATCAATGAAGAAATGAATAGTGCCTACATGATTAAAAGTACAGTTTTAAAGAAAATGTGTTAACATGGGAAATTACATATGATCTAATGTAAAATGATGTAAAATAGTGTACAAATGGGCGTAGACAAAGGGTGGTATTCAAGATAGCTAGGGTACGCCATTTTGATGAGTAGTTTCTCAGGTCTCAGATGCCTAATGCAGCAAAGGTTTATTTCCTACTCGTATCCCAGGCAGATGCACATCACGTGCTCTGTGGGTCTCCTTTGAGTAGTCCCAAGGACTCAAGGACAAATGAGTGTGTGGCTCAAAGATAGTATGTGGCTGATTGGACAGGAGCTTTGATACCATCACTGGAAAACTGTGTATCGTTTCCATACATTCTTTTGACCAGATTCAATCTTATGGCCCAGTTAACTTTGAAGAAGGTGGAGAAATGCAGAGGAATGTAGGGATAGTTGGAGAGAATGAATAATCCCAACACATACAAGGTCAAATTTTAGAAAATCAACTTACACATCCATCTACGTATCTGCTTATCAACATTCTAACCATCCACCTGTCTGTCCAGCCATGCCTCCATTCACCCATTCATTTATTAAGTTGTATTTAAGAAGAGATTGGAAGGAATGTACGGATGTGAGAAAAGTGATCAGATACAGGCATAATGGGCGATTTTATCTCGCTTATCTTGTTCTGAATTTTCTGAAATTATTACATTGTAGGTGCACTTACATAATCAGAACAGAAGATGTTCCATTTGATTTTAAAAAGAGCAAGCCAACACACTTCAGTAATCTCCGTGATTGAGGGGGAGGCTGATTTGAATTAGCAACATCCTGAGTTATAGACTGTTTGCAAAGAAAGATACAGCTTTATTACTTTTAACTAGCATCTTGGACCTGCTTTAATGAATAGGTAGGAATGATTTATAATTACTCTAGTAATTGTTTGCATCTAATTGAATACTTGTAACATGCCTGGGAACTTTCTTATGTGCTCCCTAGCATCAACTCAATTTCTCTGTTAGTATCGCAACTTCATGAATGGATAGAATCCAAATTCATGAGCTTTTATGGCAAACAAATCAAAATAAATGCTCACGCTAATAGGAAAATGAAACTCTACATGATTAGTGGAGAGGCATTGACCAACAGTGGGGATTTACTAGCGAGTACTAGAGATAGGCCCAGGAATGACAGGGCTTTTATGCCACAGGAATGCAGACACGTGTTTTTCTGTAACCCATAGACACAAAGGGGTTAGACCCTAGACTTTGCCCTAGATTCAATGATACCTCCTATTTTCATTTCATCAACCCAGTAACTCTTTCTGGAGGAGAGTCGGAATGTGTTTGACTACCTCTTCTGTTGTATTGAAGAGCACACACTGTATGTCTTGCTCTACAGCTTTCCTAATCAACATGCTTCCCTCACCCCTGGGCCTTTGCACATGCTCTCCACTGTGTTCTCCTTGAGCCTCCTCCTTTCTTTTCTCTACTTCATTCCTATGAATACTTCTCGGAACTAACTGCCTGCTTATAGCAAATCCCCCATCACACACCATGTACTTCTCTTTCAGGTACTTGTCACAAGAATAACCTTACAACTCACTATGTCATCTTTAAATTTACGCCTCTTTCCTCAATTAAAGCACAAGTTCTATGACAACAGTATAGCCTGTCTTTTGTTCCTTATTTCTCCAGGGTTAGACGCTGGGCTTGGCACAAAACAGGCACTTCATGAACGTGTGGTGAGCTCACGGATAAATGAAGGATTAGGCAAGAAATCTGTGGCACAGAGATGTTAAGTAACTCACTCCAGGCTTTGGGGTTAGAAGGATCATCCCACCCCTTTAAACATTTGTATTATGAAAATAGGAAAAGGAGAAAGTGGCAATTCGTATTAATAAATATTGTTAGCGATGCCTAATAAAGATAGCTACCATTTATTTTCTCAGGAGTGTGCCAAGTACTTTATTATATTATTCAACCCACCCAGAACTTCTGTGGTTAGTTTCATTATCCATATTTTACAGACAGAAGATTGAGGAGTTAACCAACTCTGGGGGGACTTATATCTGTGATGGTTTGTAATATGAAATATTTTTTAATGTTTAATTATTTTGAGAGAGAGAGACAGAGAGTGAGCAGGGGAGGGGCAAAGAGAGGAGACAGAGAATCCCAAGCGGAGTCCACAGCTGTCAGCACAGAGCCTGATGCAGGGCTTGAATGCATGAACCCTGAGATCATGACCTGAGCTGAAACCAAGAGTCAGATGCTCAACAGACGGAGCCACCCAGGCGCCCCTGAAATATTTTAAATTTATGGGGAATCATGTGACAAACCGTGAGGTCAGACAACATTAAGTAGAGAGCAGAGACCCAAATTCAGGACTGCCTGGCTCCAAACACCCACGTTTAGCTACTCTGCTACCTTGCCTCCTAAAGTGCAAATAAAAATAATGAGGTGCCCTACAGAGGGATCAGGAATGTGGTTATTATGTGAGGGCGCGAGGCGTGGAGACACAGTCTTGGCTGCAGGAATCCGTGAGCGTTTGGTGGACAATTTGATATTGAGGCGGTCCAGCTATGAACATGTGGAGATGGGCAGTGGCTGGCGTTCCAGGCACAAGGAACAGGACGAGGTGTGTTTTCAGATCAGGTCAGAATACAGAGAGCAAGTCCACTGAGCGTCAGTGGGAGGCTCTCTGCTGTGTAATATACATCATGTTCCCTAGGCTGGCGAACCGGCCCGCCTGGAGTCTGCGTGGGGATTCTGCCTGAGAAATCAAGTACTGACCCTTAGATCTTCTACCTCAGAGTGACATTTGTCACATCTATTCACATTTCATTGTCCAATGCAAGTCACATGGCTCATCAAAGGGCAGGGCAGCCCAATCATTCCTTGGCTCCATAAAATGGAAAGCCAGGCATATTTGGGGGACCACCATAACCATCATTAGCTGGATGACTTTGAGCAAGTTTCTTAACTTTTCTCCACCTTTGTTTTCTCATCTGCAGAATGGAGGTGATTTTAATGCCTCACAAGTTGTTGTGAGGAATAATTACAAGCCGTAGAAGTACTCAGCACAATGCATAACTCATAATGTATGTTCACTGAGCACTGGCTTTACTATAACTAAAAATTCACCAACTCCTATGACTTGAAGTTACTTGTTTCTCCTTTCCCCCTCATCTCAGCCAATACAACGGGGCACCTTGCCCCAGAGTCTGCATAGGCTAAGTTCTCTCTAATTAGCCATTCACCCTCAGGATGTCAAAAACTTATGTCCAGGAATCTATGGTAATGTAAAGTTTCAGTTTCAGTTTCAGTTTAGTGAATCCAAAAATGCAACTACATTTTTTTTGATGGGTCATTTGTGGAGCCAAGGAAAGAGAAATGTGTAATTTGGACAGGTAGAAACTGGACAGAGACAGGTCACCTGGCTAGCTCAGTCGGTCAAGCATCCGACTCTTGATCTCAGCTCAGGTCCTAATCTCAGGGTTGTGAGTTCAAGCCCTGTGGTGGGCTCTGAGCTGGCCATGGAGCCTACTTTAAAAAAATTTGGGCAAAGGCAAAGCATAGCAGGAGAAATCGGTCTGATAGGTGTGCCTCCAAAGCTTGCTCAGCACCAGGGACAGAGAGCAGGGAAGCTCACGACTCAGAAAGAGAAGGATGAGCAGGAGGCAGACGAGCAGATGGGAGTTATTTTTAAAAAGAGCCAGCAAAAAAGTCGTGGGAGGGGAATGGTATAGACAAGAGAAAGCTGTAGCTACAGGTTGGAATTTGGTTTGGGAGCCCTCTGGAGAAAAATAGATCTGACTGGGTTGAGATCTTGGACCGTTATTCTGGAAAGAAAGAAATTCTCTGAGATACTCAGAAAGCTGATCCCAGAAGCCCCTCCAGTTTTCCATGCCTCAAGCTCCAGGAATAAGAACAGTATTGTTTCAGTCAGGAAACAGTTTTCAAGTGACAGAAAAACTAACTTTGAGGTGGTTTAAACACAAAGGAAGTTGTATTGCTTTACAGAATTGCAGAGCCCAGGATCAAGTTCAATTTGAGGCAGAACTGAATCTGAGTGCTGAAACAGTATCATGTTATTGATCTCTCTAAGTTTTATTCTTGGTGCTCGTTTTGTTCTCAAGCAAGTTCTTCCTTCCCTGTGCCAGGCGGCAGCTACCACTCTGGGCTTGCATCCTATCTTCCCATCCTTCTTACTAAAAGGGGGGCACCTCCATCCCAGGTATTGGGGCAAGAGTTCTTGGGTTTTCCCTGACGGGTATGTGAGCACATTCGAGAACCGATTGCTTTGTCAAGGGGGGATAAGATCCTCTGTTTGGCCAGACTTGGGTCACATGACTAAACGTGTAGCCCACAGGTGGAATGAGCTTCACTGGAACTAAAAGAATGGAAGGAAAAATGGGGCGCCTGGGTGGCTTAGTCGGTTAAGCGTCCGACTTTTGCTTAGGTCATGATCTCGCGGTTCGTGGGTTCGAGCCCCGCGTCGGGCTCTGTGCTGACTGTCAGCTCAGAGCCTGGAGCCTGTTTCAGTCTGTGACCCCCTCTCTCTCTCTCTGACCCTCATCTGCTCACGCTGTCTCTCTCTCTCCTAGAAATAAATAAAATATTAAAAAAAAATTAAAAAAAAAAGAATGGGAGGAAATCAAAGGGCAGTTCTGTAAGGTGCTCGATTAAGATCGCAGGGGTGGGAAGACGGGGCAGGCGAGCAAGACACGTGAACAATTTTTATACACACTTGCAGTGTTCATCACCACCACCACTACCACCACCTTTGAAAACATTTTCATCTATTTATTTATTTATATTTACTTAGTAATCTCTACACTCAACATGGCGCATGAACTCTCAACCCTGAGATCAAGAGTCATGCTCTTTACTGATTGAGCAGCCAGGCACCTCAATACATTTTTATAGTACCGCTCTCAGCAGGCAAGGGTGACTCATCATGGACACTCATCTGCAGCCTGGCGGGAGTTCTAAAACCCATGCTGTCTGGGAGTCACGATCTCCTTCAGTCTTACCAATAGGCATTGGATTCCCTGCCTAGCTCTTTGGTTTCTTAGAGAATCCCAAACCTTTCTTTGAATCCCAGAACATTGGCTGAGAGCTAGGGAGCATGTGTGTTTGTTTCTTCCTTCCTGATCTGTGCCTCTTCCCCTAAGAGACTGGCTTAGAATCAAGGCACCAAACCCTTGATGTTGACTGCCACCCCTCAGGAGTGGAACTTATGAGGCAAAACCTAATCTTATTGGGAGAGGAGATTTAGAAATGCTCTTCAAAGTATGGAGACTTTCCTTTTCTGGTTGGATGCAATGTTAACACAGTTGAAGCTATGCAGAATCTGGAGTGAAATAAAAAGTCTCTTACTTGGGATCATTGCTCCCTTACTAGTAATTAGCTTCTTCGTTTAGTCCTACTCTCATAATGCATGGATAACACCCATTATAACACCTGAGTGCTTTGGGGTCAGCCTTTCTTATTCGTTCTGGTATCAGCTCTTGGGTGTTGGTAGGTACCTGATAGAAGTGTGATGGATGAATGAGTGAACTGTTCATGCAGATGAGCTGGGGGAAAAAAACACTGGGATGTTATCAACTCCAAATAATTGATCATACAGAGGAAGAAACTGTCAGCCGGAGCGGGCCAGCAACCGCCACAAAAACACACAGGGGGATTCAAAGCTATGTGACAACTGAGGTGGCCTCATTCTCAATCTGGAGCTCTTTGCAATACAAGTCTACAGGGGCACTCAGTCTTAGCATTTTGCCACGTGTATTTCATTCACTCTTTCTGGGTCCACCCTGTATTGCCTGTTTCACTGAGAAGGAAGCAGAGGGTCCAAAAAATGACTGCGAATGTGTTCTCCCAGCTCTGTGAATGCTTCAAGAACTGAACTCTGGCTGTTTTTCTGACCCTCCTGTTTGGTAGAGACACTGAAAAGCATCTGGACCCAGCCTGCCTGGTGGAACTTACACTCTTCCCGTCTCACTCTTTCCCCCAGGCAGAGAGCCCAGGAACCTGAAATAGAAACTCTTCAGCACAAACCAGGGTGGTTATGCCTGTAGCCTGCAAGCCTACCTCTGGCTGCCAGCGAAAGGAGGCAGGGCTTTGGTGGCTCACACAACTGATTCTGTATTAGAGGCAGACACACACCCTGCCATCGCTTCCCACAGGTCCCAACCTGGGCCCATTAGAGAGAGGGAAGAAGGAAGGGGGAAGATTGAAAAAAAAATAAATAAATAACAGGCTCTGTGCTGAAATTGTCCATGACGTGTCTTTATTTTCTTCCCTGGAAACCCAGTAACTAAGGCAGGCGACATTCACTCTTGATCATAATTATAACAGCGTACACATTACCTGCCATATGTGCATTATATATATTCTCACTCGATTCTCACGACAACCTCACAAGAAAAGTGCTATAATTATCCCCCCCTTTATTGATGAGGGGGGAAATGAGGAATCATCCTATGGTTAAACAACTTGCCTAAAGACCCTCATTTTGAAACTAGTGGAACACAGGTGAAACCCAGGCGGCCCAAGTACAAAGCCCATGCATTTAGCCCCTGAATGAATGTGTCTTATGATAAAATCAGAAGACTGGCACTTACATCTTGTTTTGAGGTCTCTCTGCTTGTTCAACTCGGTACAAGCACTCATTTCCTCATCTATAAAACGGAGCTAAAAATGCCTATTGGTGAGTATGTACGTTGTCAAATGAAGTTATGTACGTGGGTATGTATTATGAAATATAATTTTTTACTGAGGTAGCATAAAGAGCTTTGGAATAGACCTAGCTTCATAGCTAACCTCCTCCATATGGTAATTCTCTGCCCACAGAAAAATTATTGAAGCTCTGTGAACCCCTGACTCAAAATTAGAGGTAAACATTTATTGTCTGTTAAATAGGAATAATACCTGTTACTTATTAAGGACGGTGTGAGTACTGAGGGGAAAACCGCATGCAGACCTGTAGCACAGCTAAATCTCTTGCAGATAGTCAGCTCCCAGAGATGCTAGTTTCCATTCTTTCCCCTTTGCCAATTTATTGCCTGTCACTTCTTTAAATATTCAGGCTGAATCTCACTATGAGGAGGCCCAAATCCAAACTCCAAGCTGTCAGATGCAAACTGGGAGCTCAAAACCCAAATGTAGAGGGAAGGTGCTTTGAAGAGAAGGACATTTGCAGAGTGCCGATGAACTCAGAGGGATAATGAGGGAGTTCAGGTTTTGAAGGGCACATCTATAATGGGACCCATCATATATTTCTTAAGTCAGGAGCTGCTTAATACATGCAAAAGTTGAGTAAAGGAGAACTGGAGATAATTTATCTAGCTTTTGTTGCTTTTAAAAGCTCAGGGATGGCCTTCAAAGGTAGAAGGAGAGAATTCTGATACTAGTAGCCACTTGCAAGGCTGACAAAGCTGAGCTGCAGTTCCAGTGCTTCATGGCAGCTGTCGGTATTGGCATGATGTCCTCTGTACCAAGCTTTTGGGTCTGGGAAGTCAATTAATTGTAAATTTACATAAGCCAATAAAGGTCATATTCTAAAAATAGGAGACCTGGGCCCCTGAGTGGCTCAGTCAGTTGAGTGTCTGACTCTTGATTTCAGCCCAGGTCACATTGTTAGGGTTGTGGGATTAAGCCCCGTTGGGCTCCACTCTGAACATGGAGCCTTCTTTAAGATTTTCTCTCTCTGTTTCTCCCTCTGCCTCTCTCCCCAACTTGTGATCTCTTTCTATTTAAAATTCCAAAAAATAATAAATAAAATAAAATAGGAGTCCTTATATTCTTCATCACGAATGTAACAGGATCCTCAGAAATGGTTATTCTGATTAAGGGCTAAGAACACCTTCTCTGAATTCTTAAATCTTGTATACAGCCCCACCATGGGAAGTGAGCCCATCAGTTTCTCCCCAAGAGAATGGCTGGAAAGATACAGGAAAGAATGATGGGGGAAGGAGAGAATTAAGGATCTTCAAAGAGGCCAATGTTACTACTTATTAGAATTAGAGTCAAGATTAACGCATACCAAAGTGCAAATATCAGGGCACCTGGGTGGCTCAGTCAGTTAAGAGTCTGTCTTAATTACGGCTCAGATCATGATCTCACAATTAATGAGTCTGAGCCCCACATCAGGCTCTGTGCTGACAGCAAAGAGCCTACTTGAGATTCTCCGTCTGTCTCTCTCTCTGCCCCTCCTCTGCTTGCATGCTTCCTCTCTCAAAACGAATAAGCCTTTTTTTAAAGTGTAAATAACACATGGAAAAATTACACATACATACAAATATACATAAATGTATACATGAAATATGAAAAAGATTATTTCAACTCTAAAACTACATTCATATGATAGAAAATTTAGTGTGGTAGTTAAGAGTAACCACTCTGGCTGAAATGTCTAGATTCAAAAGCATCACCACATGCTCATTGACAGAACTTGTACACATTTATTAATATCTGTATGTATTTTCCTCATCTATAAAATGTAGATATAATAGTACTTACCATGCAAGCTTGAGACTATGTTAAATACTAAACAAAGTACCCAACATACAATGAGTGTTCTTTAAATGTTAGCTATTATGTTTGCATATCAATATATCTCTTTTTGCTGAGGACAGTTTGGAAAGCTATACATAAATGTGTTGACAATAGTCATCAGAATTTTTTTTTTTCCCATTAGCTTTGGTGTCATCTAATCTTCTCAAGAAAGTATTTACTATCTGTGTCATATAATTATTTAAGGGAGAGGGGATAAATAACTGGCCAAAATGTTGTGGGATATTTTTGAAAGATGGTAACAAACGTAAGGAGATGAGCTAAAAAATATGTCATTTCTTCCATCTAGACATGGATAACTGCTCTAAAGTTGAGGCCTCTGGTGCATCTCAGACCCATCTCTGCAACATCAGGTCTCTTTCCTTCTTGATTCTTTCCTATAGAACTTTCACCAAAATCAATTATATAACTTAATGAGAGTCCCTAAAATCAGGGATCAAAAGTAAGCTTTGAAGTAATATGTTCAAGTCAGAGTCTTCCACTCACCATATAATGTCATTTAAAGACAGACTGTGATAACACTAAAGAAACCAATGAAATAACAAATAAGGATAGATAATAAACCAACATAGGAGATAAAATGGAACTGTAAAGCTTCAATTAATCAAAAAGAAGGCATAAAGAGGTAAAGGGAAACAAGAACAAATGGAGTAAATAGAAAACAATAGCAATATGATAGATTTAAGCACAACCATATCACCAATCGCATTATATGTTTATGGTATAAACACCCACATTAAAAGGCAAAAGATTTTGCAGATTAGACTTCAAAGGCAAGACCCATGCATAATTTGCCTACAGAAATATATTTCAAACAGAAAGGAATAATAGGTTAACATAAAAGGATGGAAGGAGATACACCACATGAATACTAATCCAAAGAGAGCTGGAGTGGTTATATTTATATTTAGGAATAAAGAGGGCCATTTCCCCGTGATAAAAGAGTGAATTCTTAGAAAAGACATAATAATCCCAAATCTTTATGAACCTAATAACAGAGCTTTAAAATACACAAAGCAAAACCCAGGACAAATGAAAGAGGCAAAGCAAAAATTATAATCATTAAGTCTAATACCCTTCTCTCAATGATTGATAGAACAATTAGAAAGAAAATTAGGATGAATATAGAAGATTTGAACAGCACTATAAACAAACTTGACCTAACTGACATGTATAGACTATTCCATCTAACGATGGAAAAATATACATTCTTTTCGAGAGCACATGAAATATTTACTACAAAAAGCCACATTCTGGGTCATAAAATAAATCTCAATAAATTAAATGGACTCAGATCATGTAAAGTATGTTTTCTGACCACAGTGGAATTAACTGAGAAATCTGTAACTAAAATATTTCTGGAAAATCCCAAAATATTTAAAAGCTAAATAGCATAATTTCAAGGAACACATTTATTGAAGACGAAATCAACAGAGATATTACAAAATGTTTTGAGGTAAAATAAAATGAAAATGCAATATATAAAGAATTGTGAGATATCACTAAAGCACAAGTAAGGGAAAATCTTTATAGCATTATATGCTCAAATTGGGGGGGGGAAGTCTCAAATCAATGACCAACTTCCACTTGGGAGAATGAAAATAGACAGAGCCAATTAAATGCAAAGAAGAAAGGATATAAAAAAGAACAGAGCAGAATACAATGCAATAGAAAAGAAAAACAATAGAGTATATTAACAAAACAAATCTCGTTCGTTGAAAAGATCAATGCAATTAATTTACCTCTGGCTAGGAAAAATAATGAGAGCACAAATAATCAATATCAGGAATGAGAGAGATGCCATCACCAGAGATTCTACAAATATTAAAAGGATATTAATGGAATATTATAAACAACTTTGTGACAATAAATTTGAAAACTTAGATGATGTGGACAAATTGCTTGAATGACACAAATTTCCAAAGATTATTGAAGAAAAAGTGGTTAACATAAACATAGCCTTATGCCTTTTAAAGACATTGCATTTCTAGTTCAAAATCATCCCACAGAGTAAACGCCAAGCCCAGATGATTTCTCAGGGGAATCTTATCAAATATTTAAGGCAGAAATATTACCAGTGTATACAAACATTTCCAGAAAATTGAAAAAGAAGGAATACTTTCCACTTCATACTACGAAGAAAGCATCAGCCTGACACCTCCACACACACACACAAAAATTCAAATATTACTACAGATAACTTCCCTCATAAACTTTTAAAAGAAAATTTTAGTAAGTTGAATTCAACAATATTCAATAAGGATGTTATATAGTGATAAAATGATCAAAAAAATTCCTGAGTGCTTATCTCAAGAAGGCAAGTTTTGTTTAACTTTCCAAGAACAAACAATTGTAATTCACCACGTTAACAAACTAAAAAAAAGGTTGTTCCATAAAGTCAGATAAGGTATTTGATGAACATCCATCCATTCCTGATAAAAACTCTCAGACAACTTGGAATAAAATAGAATTATCTCAACTTGATAAGAGGCATCCATGAAATATCTGCAGCTAACATCATACTTACTGGTGAAAGGCTGAATGCTTTCGTCAATGTGACCTCTCACAAATACTTATATGTTAATTTTCATTTTAATTCATTTAAAAATATTGTGTAATTTCTCTTTTAACTTCTGTGACACATGTGTTATTTAAAAGGTAAAGATATCCACTCTTATCATTGTTATTTGATATTCTAATGGAGATCCTAGCCAATGCAATTAGAGAAAAAAATGAAAGCATTCACTTTGGAAGAAAAACAATAATACTTTCTTTAAATTCATATATGACAGAGTCTTGTACATAGAAAATCCAAAGACACACACACATACACACACACACCCCTTCTATCACTAATAAACAAGTTTAGCAAGGACGTAGGATACAAGACCAATATACAAAAGTCTATTACAATTTCTCTATACCAGCCAAGAACAATCCCAAAATGAAATGAAGAAAACAATTCCACTCACAGTAGCATCAGAAAGGGCGAAATACTTAGGAGTAAATATAACAAAATAAATGCAAGTCTTGTACACTGAAAAAAGACAAAACGTTGCTGAGAGAAATTAAGGAAGACATAAGTAAATAGTGGGATGTATCATGTTCATGGATCAGAAAACATAATTATTATTAAAATCTGTTATCTCCAAATTGACCTTCAGATCTTGGTCTAATTATTTAGACTTCCTGTGACTCCATTTTCTCCTTGACAAAATGCAGATACGAGCCCCGAGAGAGTTAACTTAGTCACAGAAGATAACCATCAACTGCACAGCCCAATGAAAGTACAGGGCCTGATATAAAATAAGCATTCAATTAATATTCATTGGGAGAAGAAATACAAGAGTTGTCCAAGGTGGCATAATTTTCTCAATTTTAATTCAGAAGAGATGGGTGGTACCAGTTTCTAATCCAGCCAGCATGACCCAAGTGAGAAATGCAAGTTATGATCGAAAAGGATGAATTGTTACCCAAGACTGAACAACTTAACATATATATATTTCATATGTCTATATATAAGAATGCATATAAATGCATATACATATTTATATATTATATATCATGAATGTATATGGCTAATTAAGTACATGTATATTCATATGTATAACATATGAATCATTATGTGTATATAATATTCATATATATTCTGATTGGTTGGGGAAGTAATACAGGAAGCCATGCTAAGAATTATCCTAGTTTCCTGGCATGAACACTGAGTGAATTGTGGTAACTTTTACTAAGAAGATGGGGTCCCAGAGAGAACTAGTTTTGGATCTCATCAGCAAAGTCACTTTAAAGGCTGGAGCGAAACATACAGGGAATGATCTAGCAAGGCAAAGCTCCGTCATTGAAATCTGTCTCCCCACTTCTTAATATCTCAGTTGGCACTGGGCTACTTTACTTTTTGATTGCTAACAGGAGTATAGTTGACATATAATATACAGTTTCAGGTGTACCACAGAATGATTCAACAATGGTATATGTTATAAAATGTTCACCATCATAAGTGTAATCACTGCACAAAATCATTATATCATTGACTGCATTCTGTAGGCATTAGGCTATTTCCATTTCTAGGAATCAGAGTCCTTGCCTGCTCCATCCCTACCTGTTGGCAGTGCTTCCTCAGGTGGGTACCCACACAAAACACCACCTGTAACCTTAGCAGTCATCAACCATCAACTCTCTAAAGCCCACTCTCAAGGGTGTTGGGGTATTCAACTGGAAAAACTACCAGATTAGGCAGACAACTGATCTAAAATGAGGAGCAGCTGTAGTTGTCCTAGACTTAGAAAACAAATCTTCAGCTTTGCATCTGGGTCCCTGGAGTGAAGCTCTGTGTCATTGGCTTCACGCACACTCTTCTCCAGTGCTGTGTATCTGGGTAGGAGCTTCTGTTTACAAAGAGGTTAGGGATGGTGGCTAGGACATTGTATAAAATATGGGCCGATTTTCAAACACGAAGGTGATAAATGAACAGATTTTCTCCCAGATTGCTGAGCAAACATCAGCGGAGCAAACTAATGTAAAGATATAATCGTGATTTATCTCTTGATTAAAATAATTAATCTTGGTTAATTCTGCATTTAATCATTTCTTTTTATCAATGTCTAACATGCAGCTTTATAGAAATACTCATTTAGACTAATGGATATTTCATTCCTTCAATTAGTCTGTTTATTCTGAGCCTCTAAATGCCTCAAAGAGCAGCTATTTCATTTGCAGCAAATCTCAGTCATAGTATTGTAGCTTTGGGCAGAGTGTTCTTTTCAGAGTCAAGAACTCCCTACAATGTTTGGCTAAAGATGAAAGGAGGAGACCCAGAGAAGGCATGAAGGAAACTGAGGGCTTCAGGGCCTGAACAAGGCGATCCGGAAGATCCTTACCAAATACTTGCTTAGGGATCCAGAGTTTTACTTTGTGGCTACGAATCGCTTGTCAAAATAATGATAATGTCATGCATTTGGTGGGAATTTACAATCCATTCTTTCACATTCAACATCTGACTTAATTCCTGCTGAGACAGGATTCGCTTTTCTATGTTATCGATGAGAAAACGGAAGTCCAGGGTGGTTACGTGGCTTTCTCAAACTCATATAGTTAACTATAAGGGTAACATTGGATCCTGGCTTCTTGGACTATCAATGCCATTTCTCTGTTTGGGGAAGTTACACAGAAGACACAAGTGGCCTGGAAATTCAAGGGCTGTGAATTCTTATATAGGCTCTACAGTGGGCATACTGAGGGAGGCCGACCCAACATTTTTCCCACCTGTGTGGAGATACAGTAGATCATTCATGCCTCTGATTTGGGGCTCACACATTCAGTGACTGTTTACTGAGTATGTACTCTACGCCGGGCACTGACCTTGGAGTAAGGGCTATGCTAGAGAACAACAAAAATGTCTAAAAATGTGACTTCCAATCCTAGTGGAGCCCACATGGATTGCAAGCTTCCTGCCTGAATCCGTGAATCAAAGATTGTCCAACCCAGCACTACAAGAATATATGGCAAGAGAAGGTTTCATAGAAAAGAAGGGAAGAAGAGAGGGAAGAGTTGGATTGGGGACAGGACTGGGGGAGATGAAGTGGCCCGCCTTAAATCACTTGCTGTAACATTATCCTCTCAAACCATTGAGTTGCACCATAGCACTCTTTATGTTTATCAGATTACTTAGGCCATATGAATTTGTCTGATTTATTTATTGGTTCTTTTTTTTTTTTTTTGTCTCTTTCCCCACTAGAAGACAAGCATCAGGATGACATACAGTTTACCTTACTCCTTGCTATATGCTCAGTGTCTAATTCATGGAAAGTACTGGGTAAGTCCTCGTTGAGTGAAGAAAAGGGAGAGTGTAGTGTCTGCATGACGTTAGTTAACACTGGTTAAGCATGGATCATAAACCATGCTGTATTTCAAGGACTTTACACACATTATTTCATCTCACAGATGAGAACAATGAGGCACAGAAAAGCAGCTAAATAGCCTGCTCAAGGTCCCAGAGCTGTTAGCCAATCTGACTTCAGGGCCTGCCTTCTTAGTAACTATACCCTAAGGCCCCTATATAGCAACTACGGGATACCTTGGAGAGATCCATGCACCCTTTAGAACACCCTACAGTGTCCTTGGGTTGCTAGATAGACTCCAGGAGGTCCTAGAGCTTCTCCACTGTGTATGGAACATTGGGAAGGATGTTGCAAGTGCCAGGATTTTGATGAATTTACTTTCTATTAGTTATAACAGATTCAAAGCTATCATTATATGATAAATCACTCTCCCCTTATTTATTTTGATTTTGACTTCTTTGGTGAGAACTGAAAGCAATGGAGTCTCACTAAAGAGGTAGGTCTTGCCCATGACTCACCTCCACTGTCAGTCTGCAGCATCTCATGGCCAACAGATATGGCTGCCCTAATACGAATAGATCTGTTTCCCTGGAAAAATCTTTCCATGGGGGAGAGATGTCACCACAATGCAGGCACGCCCTTTTTTTTTTTAATTTTTTTTTAAAATTATTTCTAGGAGAGAGAGAGAGAGAGACAGCGCGAGCAGGGGAGGGTCAGAGAGAGAGGGAGTCACAGACCGAAACAGGCTCCAGGCTCCGAGCTGGCTGTCAGCACAGAGCCCGACGCGGGGCCCGAGCCCACAAACCGCGAGACCATGACCTAAGTGAAAGTCGGACGCTCAACCGACTAAGCCACCCAGGCGCCCCAATGCAGGCACACCCTTGGGACTACATATATCTTCTGATATAAAACATGACTCTGATTTAGGCCAAGCCCTTCTTGTTTCACTCATAAGGTATCCAAGCCTCAGAGAGGGCATATAACTTGTTCAAGAACACACAGTAGTTTTCAAGGAAGCCCATAACACATAGACTAGTGACTGTAAGGCACCATAATACTTCTAGTTCAGAATTGTGCCTGACACCAGTTTACTGGTTGAAGCAGTGATGCTTTTTCCATTAACCATCTGATTTCCAGTTCGGATCACACAATCCTTCCAAACTCTCCTATACCTTTTCATGACTCTGCTCTTTCTCTAATTCCTCCTTGAGCTCTACACTTCCACACATTGTGGAACTTGACACCCCCCTCCCATACTTTTAGAACAAGACACAAAGTTTATAATGCAATTATAAAATAGACTTCAAAATAATTAACCTGCAACCATATCACCCTAGTTAATCTCACTGCCACATTATAACTGCTGTTGCAGTTTCTCTTTGCTTAAAAAGCCTTGATATGGTCTCCTAGCCCCACGTAGCCCACATCCATAGAGCTTAATGCTGGATATGCCTGTCAGATAAGCCACTGATGCAGAGATAGAATAACCATAAAGTCTTGGATGGGCTATAAGAAGTCATCTACTTTGACCCCTCACTTCCACGGACTGGGAAGCAGAAAGACAATGACCGGGGCGCCTGGATGGCTTAGTCGGTTAAGCATCCGACTTTCTCTTAGGTCATGATCTCGCGATTCGTGGGTTCGGGCCCCACGTTGAGCTCTGTGTTGACTGCCAGCTTGAAGCCTGGACCTGTTTCAGTCTGTGACTCCCTCCCTCTCTGACCCTCCCCTGCTCATGCTGTCTCTCTCTGTGTCTCCTAGAAATAAATAAAACATTAAAAATAATTTAAAAAAAAGAAAAGAAAGACAATGACCAAAGTCACATGGCAGGTAAGTGGCATAGTTAGGATATAAACCCATGTTGTCCTCCTGGCTCTCCTTTTCATTCAGCTGTGTCCATCCATTCTCAAGACCTTCTCTAGAATGCCAAAGCCCTCCAAAGGTCTTGGGGCAACCAAGTTCCATAAATGTCCAAGCCCACTGGCCAAGACCCTCCTCTGTATGGAAAGGCTTGAAAGCCAGCCAGAGTTACACTTCCTTAACAGCTGCCATTTATAGAGTGTGCAGTCACTGGAGAATACTCAGAAGAAACACCCACTATAACCTCGTGCAGTCCATGCTATTATCCCTGATATGCAGATGGTAAAACTGAGGCACAGCAAGATAAGGTGACTTTATCCACTATGCAGCTGGTAACTGTGGGCAAACGTGAAGTGGTCTGTCCCCACCACCAATTTGTGTTCCCTCTGCATCCTTTTTATTTTTTTAACTCTGCCCAAAAAGTTCATGAGATAGGGAGTGGAATGTCTTTTGCTTAGGTAGCATCTTAGAGTGTCTTGACTTTTAAGATTAACCCTAAGCCAGAACAGGGATAGGATAAAATGAGACAGACAAACTTACCTACAGAACTTTCATTTTCTCATCCACTCCAGTATTTTAAGAACACTGTTTCTTTCAAGTTTTTATTTAAATTCCAGTTAGTTAACACACTGTAATATTAGTTTTGGGTATAGAATATAGTGATTTGTCTCTTAAATATAGCACCCAGTGCTCATCACAAGTGCCCTCCTTAATACTCATCAATCCATTTAACCCACGCCCTCATCTACCCATCCACCCACCCCATCCATGAACCCTCAGTTTGTTCTCTATAGTTAAGAATCTATTTCCTGCTTTGCCTCTCTCTTTTTCATTATGCTCATCTCTTTTGTTTCTTAAATTCCACATGAGTGAAATCATACAGTATTTGTCTTTCTCCGATTGACTTATTTTGCTCAGTATTACATTCTCTATCTCAATATAAATCATTCCAAATGGCAAGATTTCATTCTTTTAGATGACTGAGAAATATTATATATATGTATATACATATATATATGCACCATATTTTTATTAATTTATCAGTCGATGGGCATTTGGACTCCTTCCACAATTTGGCTATTTCTGATAGCGCTGCTATAAACATTGAGGTGCACGTATCCCTCTGTATCAGTGTTTTTATATCTTTTGGGTAAATATCTAGTAGTGCACTTGCTGGGTCACAGGATAGTTCTCTTTTTAACTTTCTGAGGAACCTCCATACTATTTTCCACAGTGGCTGCTTAGTTTGCATTCCCACCAACAGTGAAAGAGAGTTCCCCTTTCTCTACATCTTTGCTGACACTTGTTTTCTGTGTTGTTAATTTTAGCCATTTTGATTTGCGTAACATGATATCTTATTGTAGTTTTGATTTGTATTTCTCTGATGATGAGTAGTGATGAACATCTTTTCATATGTCTGTTGTCCATCTGATATCTTCTTTGGAAAAGTGTTTATTCATGTCTTCTACCCATTTCTTAACTGCGTGTTTGGTTTTTGGGTGTTGAGTTTGATAAGCTCTTTTGGATGCTAACCTTTCATCGGATATGTCATCTGCAAATATCTTCTCCCATGCCAAAGAGTGCCTTTTAGTTTTGTTGATTGTTTCTTTTGCCGTGCAGAAGGTTTTCATCTTGATGAGGTCCCAATAGTTTATGTTTGCTTTTGTTTCCCTTGCCTCAGGAGACATACCTAGTAAGAAGTTGCTAATGCTGATGTCAAAGAGGTTATTGCCTGTGTTCTCCTCTAGGATTTTGATTGTTTCCTGTCTTACATTTAGGTCTTTCATCTATTTTGAGTTTATTTTTGTGTGTAGTGTAAGAACATGGCCTAGTTTCATTCTTTTGCATGTTGCTATCCAGTTTTCCCAACACCATTTGTTGAAGAGACTGTCTTTTTTTTTTCCCACTGGATATTCTTTCCTACTTTGTCAAAGATTAATTGAACATATAGTTGTGGGTTCATTGATGGGTTTTATGTTCCACTGATCTATGTGCCTATTTTTGTGCCAGTACCATACATTCTTGATGACTACAGATTTGCAATACAACTTGAAGTCCAGAATTGCTTTTGTTTTTCAGGATTGCTTTCACTATTTGGGGTCTTTTGTGGGTTCATACAAACCCTAAGATTGTTTTTTCTGGCTCCATAAAAATGCTGGTGGTATTTTGATAGGGATTGGTTTGAATGTGGATTACTTGGGGTAGTATAGAGAATTTAACAATGTTTGCTCTTCCAATCCAGGAGCAGGGAATGTTTTTCCATTTCTTTGTGTCATCTTCAATTTTAAGAACACCTCCTAAAGGCCAGCCCTTGTGATACAAGACTGGATAAAGAGTATGGCCTAGAGGTAAGGCTGAAGCTCCACGTCTTCAGTGTAAGTATGTTCTTAGGATCTTTTCTCCTCTTTTGACTCTTTGGAATTCCAATCTCCTGAGTGGTCATTATGACAAGAGTATCCTGATGCTTCCCTCTGCTTGATCAGAGCTTTCCTCTCTCTCTAGAAAGGCAACCCAAACTGTTCAGTTCCAGTCCTTGAGAAACATTCTTTCTCCATCCTCAACTTTGGGGTGGTAAGTGGCTGAGATAGGCTATGGGTCTTGAGAAAGGGGTCTGAGTGACTGCCCAGCTCTGTTTAAAGCTGTAAGCTTCGGGTTTTTGTAAGCTGGTTGCAGGATGTTTAGATCTACTTCTACTATCCAGTTCACTGAAAGTGCACAGTAGCCTTTGGGACAAAATCCCCAGAAAAATAATTCTGTCTTTGTTCACATGTTTTGCTGTTGTTGTTGTTGTCTTTTAAGATTCCACATACAAGTGAAATCATATGATATTTGTCTTTCTCTGTCAGACTTATTTCATTTAGATTAACACCCTGTAGATCTATTCATGTTGTTGCAAATGGCAAGATCTCATTCTTTTTTTTTAATTAAAATTTTTTAATGTTTATTTATTTTTTAGAGAGAGAGAGACAGAGCATGAGCAAGGGAAGGGCAGAGAGAGAGGAAGACACAGAATCTGAGGCAGGCTTCAGGCTCTGAGCTGTCAGCAGAGCACCAGATACAGAGCTTGAACTCATGAATCGTGAGCTCATGACCTGAGCCAAAGTCTGACGCAAACTGACTGAGCCACCCAGGTGCCCAAAGATCTCATTATTTTAATGGATGAATAGTATTCCATTGTGTGTGTGTAATATACACATCTTCTTTATCCATTCATCTACTGATGGACACTTAGTTGCTTCCATATCTTGGTTTTTGTTAGTAAACACAGAAACAAACTGGGGGTTGCCAGAAGGGAGGGGGTGGAAGGATGGGCAAAATGGCAAAGGAGATTAAGAGGCACAAACTTCCAATTATAAAATCAGTAAGTCCCCAGAGATGGAAAGTACAGCATAGGGAATACACTCAATAATATTGTAATCATGTCGTATGACAACAGATGGTAACTACATTTATGGTGAACACTGCACATTGTACAAAACAGTCAAATCACTATGCTGTACACCTGAAACTAATATAACAGTGTAGGTTAATCACGCTTCAATAATTTTCTTAAATGCTCCTCAACTGCAACTGACCTTCAGAATCAAGTGGATGAAAACCATAGAAATATTTGTCCTATCCCCAGAAATTCTGTTTCAGAAGATCTGGAGAGATAACGGCACACATCCAGGGCTGAGAGCCATTGTGTTTAAAACAGTAAAACGGACACTGGGTGTTATATGGAAACCAACTTGACGATAAACTATGAAGGAAAAAAATAAAGACCCAGTAAATTATGAATGAATGAATGAATGAATGAATAAAACAGTAAAATGAAGACTTTGATTGGGCTGTCTTCTCCATGTCTTTTTTTGGTCTGATGGCAAGGGAGGCAGTTGGCTGGGAATCTGAGCCTTTGGACTAAGCCACAAACTATCTCCTCATTATCACAGGGGTTGTGCGAGCTAGCCACTAACACAGTCTCTTCTCAAAGACTTCCGGTTTGTAAGCAATCTGAGGACTCCTAAAGGGAAGGGATGTGTTCAAAAATAATGACGTGATGGCACTGCTGTCCCTCTCCTGCCCCCCCCAAGAACTCAGATCTACAACAGAATGTCACCTCTTTCTGTCTCAGAGCCATCCCCAGCAAAGAGAATGCCTAGTTTTGCTTTTACTGAGGCATGGAATGAAGTATATCTGGCTCAATTCCCCAAGGTCAAAGAGCTATGACACTCTCCTCCTGGGGAAGGAGAGGTGCAAGACATGCTTGGAGGTAGAGGGATGGTCTGGCTGACCTGTCACCTTACCAGCTCCAGACACACTCAGGAATGTTCCACCTCAGCAGACAGAAGTCCTGTCTGTCAGCCTGGGGCTGGCATCCTTTAATTAATCTCATAACCTTCCTTGTTCAGGAGGTGTAATTGCAACTTTGAGAGCCATCAGATAAAGGAGAGGGGGTGTCCCGATATAGAGCTAGCTGTGCTGTGGAGGTGATAGCATTCTGAGGTCTGGAGCTACAGGGCAGAGGGGACATGGATCAGAGGATGTGTGTGCCATTTACACGATTGAAACCGGATTCTTCCTGGCTGGGGACCCATCATCCTGTGGAGTGAAATCAATGTTCAGAGCATGATGCAAACTTACTCTGGGTCTCCACACAGGCACTGCTGCCTCCCTACCAGCTTTTGACAGTCAGTTGTTCAATCAATAAACAATTACTGGGCACATTGGTATGTTCTAGAAGGCCACCGGGCTAGGGATTTGTTTATGGCTGCTAAGTTCAAACTGTTCACAGGACAGTGGGCTAGGTGTGCCTTCATTCAGAGGCACTTTCTTTCTTTTTTTTTTTTTCTTTATTTCTGAGAGGGAGAGAGAGAGACACCATGAACAGGGGAGAGTCAGAGAGAGGGAGACACAGAATCTGAAACAGGCTCCAGGCTCTGAGCTAGCTGTCAGCACAGAGCCCGATGCAGGGCTCGAACCCACAGACTGTGAGATCATGACCTGAGCTGAAGTTGTATGCTTAACTGACTGAGCCACCCAGGTGCCCCTGCACTTTCTGAACCTCTATAGTGGTAACTATTTTTGTTGCGCAAGGAAATGCTACATTTTTGATAGGTGGTGTTCTAAATTTTTTAAAAAAAATGTATTTGGTTGTTTGATCCTCCAAACAACTCCATAAGGTAGATATTATCATTATTCCCATTTTATGGATGAGTAAACTGAGACCTGGGAGGTCACAGAGCTGGTGAGTGAGAAATTCAGTGATTCAGCCCAGGCTGTATAATGCAAGTTAACACTCCTAACTACTCCATGAGTGTCTGGCAAAGTGTTAGGTCCATACCTGATACAGGAGTTAAGAGCACTGAAGTTATTCAGGGTCTGGATTGTAGAGTTCACACTGCCTCAGTCTGAACCTTGTGTCCACAACATACTTCTTGCCTTTGGAAAGTCATTTAAACTCTGTGCCTCATGTTTCTGTAAAATGAGGGAAACAGTAGTTCTGATATTCAGAGTTATTGTAAAGATTGCATGACAGGATATGTGTGTGGCATTTTATCAAGCGTAGGGTGTGATGTGTAGGTATAAATCAGTAAGTATTAGTGATGATAATTATTAATAATATATGTATAGTAATATATACCTTACATTGAAAATTCATAATTTAGTTAGAAAGAGTTTTTATCCCTAAATATCTTACATTCTAGGTTATTTTATGTGTGATATCTGGGGAGAGACAAAGATGCCCAGAGAGGTAGTTCTCTACAGATCTCTTGAGGCAATGAACTTGTCTGTCTTGTTCGCTGTTGCATCCTCCATTCTCAAGCAAGGTTTTCACAGAGTAAGTACAACTTAACTATTACATATTTAATCAGTAAATTGACTCACCAATCAATGGATGAAAATGCCAAACCAAATCTGATCTATGTGTAACAAGCACGGATCCATCATATCCATGCTGGGGTTCAGAAAAAGGAGAGAAAATCTTTAAGGCATCTCAAAGGCCAAAACTTAAAGAGCTATAAAATGGCTTGGATGGGAATTGAGGTGGTGGGTATGGCTGTCATAAGTGATGACAGGACTTTTAAAAGTATAAGATGCATCTGGAGCACAGGGTCAGGTCAGTCTGGCTGAGACAGACCATACTATTTATACAGAGTAGAAAGACTGTAAAGGAGGCATAGAGCTCCATTGTGAAGGGCTGTCCAAGAGTCTGGACTTTCTCCAGTCCTCATTAAAACAGCCCCTGATTGTGACATACCTGAATAAACTTGGAAACTGGCTACATTGGAAGGGGCATGACTGGAGCCTGAGATATTCAATAAAGACCCTTCAATAACCCCAGTGACTGGTTATGAGATCCAAGGAAAGGACATTGCCAATAGAGAGGAAATTAACCAGTCCATTGCTGGGATTATGCTAATAAGACAGAATGGATGAAGAGCATTGGATAAACAACAAATAGAGTCTCACCTACTCAGTCACCATCTCTAGGAGCTACACCTTGAAAATAATCGTGGCATCAGATGACTCTAGAATTGAACCCAGCTCATTTCTTACTGGCTGTATGAGCATGGGTGGGTTTAGTGTTCTCTGTGAATCTCTGTGTTCTCATGTTTAAGAAATGGATTGCAATGAGTATCTATGCATTATATTTGTAGGTGTGTGTGGATGTGCACATATATGTGTATGTGTGCATGTGTGTAAATCACAATGCCTAGGTTGTTTAAAGAATCCTAATATGTAGGGTACTTTTGAGTCTTCTTTGTCACTTATTACTATCCAATTGAGAAACAAAGGCTATGGTATGTTATACCTTCAGAGTTCAAGTACTGACTCTAGATGCAGAAATACATTTAGGAGAAGGTAACTTGGGTCAGATCTCATTAAAGCTTTAGTTTATTTGTAACATGAGACAATGATATTCACATCATAGCATGGCTAAAAACGTACAATAAGATACCAGTATATAAAACACCTACTATTGTGTCTGGTGCATAGTAGTTACACGGAATAAGCAAAAAAAATGCAATGCTTTCTGACTTGTTGACTCTTTGCACATGAAAGCATTGGCGACTGGCTGAAAGAACTTACACTAGCTTTTAAGAAATATCTAGAAGCGTGCTTATCAGATTGGGGTATGTATCCATGCCCAACCCATCACCATCCGATATGCTTGTGATCGACAGACCTACCACAGTTATGAGTTTTCAGCAGCAAAACCCAATATATTTGCCCCCACAACCCCCCCAAAAAGCTAAGTGAACATCAGTCAATTTCCCTTTGGAATTGAACTTTTCTGGTTTTTTTTTCTTTTTTTCTTTTCTTCCACAAAGCTGCAGCATGACAGGTAGCAGCCTAGTAGTCTATTTTGGAAAAAAAAAAAACCTCCCAATTCCCTTTTTTTTTTTTTTTTTGCAGATGTCTGCTTCAAAAGGAGCAGTTTCCCCCACCTGCTGCCTTTTTTCCCCCAGAATCAATCACAGGTTATTTTGGTACCTCCGTGCCTTTATCTTGCAATGACTGCCCAAATATAGATGCAAATATTGTTTTCTTCATCAGAAGCACCTCCTACGCTCACATGGTGACTTAGCAGCTCCCTGCCTCCGAACTGCTTGTGGAAGCCCCCTCTTTTCTTTCCAAGGCTGGTCCTCTCCTGACCTAGTTCACCGCCTTTTGGGGCAGAAGGTTGCTGTCCTTGGTTCTGAAAACACCTTGGCTCCACACCTCCCACCCCACCCTCAGGAAGGGACACGTGTGCGCAGAGGTGGAGCCCTGACCCACTTTGATTCTGCAGTATTCTCTGGCAGATCCTATCTTCTCCAGAACATTCGGTCAGATCTACTTAGGGCCACTCATCTGCCCAACAGAGTCAGGCCTGAGTCAGACCTGATATGAGCTTTCGCTAAATGGTGTAGTGAAATGGTGTCCCCAGTTAGAACCAGGGTACTAGAGGAAACCATAGACTTTGACACAAGGCTCTCCTTTTTTTTTTTTTTTTTAAATTTTTTTAATGTTTTATTTATTTTTAGAGAGAGAGAGAGACAGCGTGAGCAGGGTCAGAGAGGGAGTCACAGGCTGAAACAGGCTCCAGGCTCTGAGCTGGCAGTCAGCACAGAGCCCGACGCGGGGCTCGAACCCACGAACCGCGAGTACATGACCTAAGCGAAAATCGGACGCTTAACCGACTAAGCCACCCAGGCGCCCCGACACAAGGCTCTCCTTAACCCTCGTGTCGGCACCAGTTGATGACCTGATACTTTAATTCGTGTGTTTCTAGGTTTCTGTTCCTTGAATGCTGCCTCTTGTCCTCTCTTCACTTTTATTTAACACACCGCTCTTCACCAGGTCACTGTTAGTATGTGGAGGAAACCTATCAGGCACGATTCCTTCATTTGGGGAATAATACTGTATCACTATAGTACGTGAGACAGAGACAGAAGGACATAACACTGTGTGTGTGTGTGTGTGTGAGAGAGAGAGAGAGAGAGAGAAGGAGGGAGACAGAGAAGGAGGGAGGGAGAGAGAGAGAGAGAAGGAGAGGAAGAGAGAGAGAGAGAGAAGGAGGGAGAGAGAGAGATTTTGGGTAAAGTTGTGCTCAAGGAAAAGCTGAATACTAGCTGAATCAGTTAGTGTCTTTGTCAGCGGTGGCGATCAGGGAAATATTCCCAGAGCCATAACACTGCTGTTGGGCTTTGAAGGATGAGTAGGAACTCAACATGTAGTCCAAGCTGTTACAACTTTCTGGGAAGAAGCAACAAGATAGGAAGGAAATTGACACAAAGGCTTAAAGGTAAATACATTGTCTGGGCAGCATTGACTACTCCAAGGTGGCCAGACTGAGCAATAGAGTCCATCAAGTAGATGATGATAACAAAGAGGTTCTGATGTGTGAATCAACATTGTAAGAATAGAGATCAGAGAAGGGGTCTGGGAACAGATCATGGAAGGCTATGTCTGCCAGGCTAAGATACCGGGACCCCATAGACAGCTTCCATTCAGTGAACATAGATACCAGTCATTTCAGTACAAAGTGTTCCCCAATGTGTAATCCAGTAATTACGGAAAACCTAGAAGTCAAACAAAATTATATGGAGAAGATGTTTCAGCAAGTTTTGTAGGATGAGCAGTGATTCTCTATGCATTTTATGGCCTATAAATTATTCTTCAATAAAGTTGATTTTAAAATAAGTAACATCTTCCTTATGAATGAGATTTTGTATCCTTTCCATTTTTTTAAGAATCATTTGCATTTTCTCTACTGTGAACTCCCTATTCATATGCTTTGCCATTTCTCCCCCTATGGAAAAGTAGGTTCTTTTTCCTTGTGGATGTATAGAGGCTCTGTATATGTTTAAAAACTTTTTTGTGTTTTGTGCTCTATTTTGGTGGTTGTTTCCTAGATTTGTGGAAAGATTTCCTAATCAATTAATATGGTGATTTTTTAAATGATTTTTTAATGTTTATTTTTGAGAGAGAGAGACAGAGCATGAGCAGGGGAGAGGCAGGGAGACACAGAGAGAGAAGGCGGGGGCGGGGGGGGCGGGGAGGGAGACATAGAATCTGAAACAGGCTCCAGGCTCTGAGCTGTCAGCACAGAGCCTGATTCAGGGCTCGAACTCACAAACTGCAAGATCATGACTGAGCTGAAGTCAGATGCTTAACTGACTAAGCCACCCAGGTACCCCTTAGTATGGTGTTTTTTAAAACACTTTTTATATCATGTCATGATATAAACTATATAGCAATGGCACACAATACTCTAGCTCTCCTTCTTTGAAGGACAGCTTTGCATTTTTTGTGCCTCCTTTAATTCCTTGCAACAACGTCATAGAATTTTCAGTATAAAAATCTTCCACTTCCTTGGTTAAATGTACTCCTACATATTTTATCCCTCTTAAGGCAATTGTAGCTGGATTGTGTTCTTAATTTCCTTTTTAGGTTGTTTGTGCTGATGCACAGAAACACCACTGATTTTTGTGTGTCAATAGTGTACCCTGCAACTTTGGTGAATTCCTGCATTAATGCTAATTGTTGAGTGTGTGTGTGTATTTGGACTTTTCTACACATAGGACCATGTCATCTCTGAAGAGAGATAGATTTTATTCTTTCTTTTTAATTTAGATGCTTTTTATTTCTTCTTCTTGACTAATTTTTCTGGCTAGAACTTCTAGTACAATTTGGAATAACAGTGGTTACAGTGAGACATCCTTGCCTTTTTCCTGCTCGTATGCAGCAACCCTACATAGTCTTGCACCACTGAGGAAGATGTAGTTTATTGCCTTTTATCACAGAATAATACTCCATTTTCTGATTTATTTTTAAGTAAAAAATATTTGCTTTGTCTAGAATGTATTTATTATAAGGAGTAAAGTAGGGATCTATGTTATTTCCATGGGGCTTCTAAGTTTTCCAATAGGATTTACTGAGTGATTCACCTTTTCCCCACAACTCTGCATTTCTTTTATCATTTGTTAAATCTATCTCTGTATTCGCTTTAGTTTTCACATTCCCTATTTCGCATCTATAGATCTGTCTTTATTAGCAGTGCTAGAACCACACTTTAATTCCTTTAAAATTTTTTTTTAATGTTTTATTTATTTCTGAGAGAGAAAGAGAGAGACAGCATGAGCAGGGGAGAGTCAGAGAGAGAGGGAGACACAGAATCCGAAACAGGCTCTAGGCTCTGAGCTGGCTGTCAGCACAGAGCCCAATGTGGGGCTCGAACCCACGAACCATAAGATCATGACCTGAGTCGAAGTTGGATGCTTAACCAACTGAGCCACCCAGGTGCCCCAGCACTACTTTAATTCCTGTTGCTTTATAATATTTCTTTCTATCTGATAATATTATTGTTGTTAAAACCCTATTTTTTTATTGGATAGTTTTGTTTTCTTATGTAAACTTTAATATTGATTTCTTTGTTTTGAAAACAAGCCTATTGGTACATTTTAACAAAATCACATTGAATGTACAGGGTAATTTAGAAAGAATTAACAATTCATTATAGAAAAGAATATGCCATTTCATTTATTTATGTAATATTTTTGCCCTCTACTATCTTTTAAAGATTCCCTTTATGTATATCATATGCTTAGTTTTTAAAAATGTATTTGTAGGCAAACTGAATCATTTCTCACAGAAAAGCTTTCATCTTTATTTGATATTGAGGTTGGAATATCCCCACAAGGACCTGGTAAATCCAGTGTCATTATCATTGTATTATGCAGAGAGCATTGGAGCTTGTATTCAGACCCAAGTCTGTCTGACAACCAGAAGCTGTGTTCTTAATCACAATGTTCTATAACTTGGTTGAGGGAGATGGATTGGGGTTGCACTTAACACTTAATAAGTCCATCTTTCCCAAGGAAGATTGGAACCATAATGCCCACTGTGTATAGAATTGGACTCCAAAACTTAACTAATAAAAATAAAAGTACAGGGAGCCACTCTGAATCCATTTGCTTAGGACCCGTCTTAAAAATCAGCCAGTCAAGGCCCTCCTCTTTCCAAGCCCCAACCCTCCCCGTGACTCATATATCTATTTCAGCATGGAAGCCCAAGGAGTAGAAACACATCCTACTCACACTGGGGAAGGAAGTGTTAATGAAGGATCTGATCTTGGAGTTGTGGGTCCAGGATGCTGGAAGGCAGAGAAGAGTAACCAGGGACATACTTCATTCTAAGATCTACTAAGCTCTACTATTAGGTTTTGCTACTCAAATGATACTATTTGTTTGATTAGGAGCATGAGTCAGTGTGAAGGAGGAGGAAAGCCATAAAGTCAAAACAGTAAAACTTCTTGAAGAGTCAATTTTACTGGGAATATGTGGGGAAACTATTTTTTCAAATACCTATCCACATATTTATGGGGCCCAGGTTCTGACATTTTTGCAACAGCACTGCAAAGATACTTTGCTTGCATAATGAACCTGATATGTGGAGTTACCGTTCTTTAATGCAGTAGTACTTTAAAAAAAATATGATAGAAAATAAAGAAACTTCTCCATGATGTGGGACACTTTCAGGCCATCCCTTTTTATTGCTTGAGGATCTAGATTCAGTCTTTCCTTTTTAAATGTTTTTATTTATTTTGAGAGAGAGAGAGAGAGCAGAGGAGGGGCAAAGAGAAAGAGAGACAGAGGATCCAAAGCTGACAGTAGCGAGCCCAATAGGGTTCAAACACACTGACTGTGAGATCATGACCTGAGCCAAAGTCAGATATTCAACTGACTGAGCCACCCAGGTGCCCCTTAGGTTCAGTCTCTTAGCATTTGGGTCATGTTCAGTGTGTGAAGGTCTTATCAAGAAAAAACTAATGTTAGGGGTGCCTGGGTGGCTCAGGTCATGATCTCATGGTCAGTGAGTTTGAGCCCTGTGTTGCGCTCTGTGCCTGGAACCTGCTTTGGATTCTGTCTCCCTCTCTCTCTGACCCTCCCTGGCTCATGCTCTGTTCTCTCTGTCTCTCAAAAATGAATAAATGTTTTCAACAATTAAAAGAAAAGAAATAACTAATGTTAGTATTCTGATACATTTTCTCTTCTATCTGTTATCAGTGTATTTGTGTGCTTCTCTACTGGAACAATTGTGTAGCCCACTTTAACTAGCCTGACACGGGCCTCAGACTCATGAACGCTGAGATCATGACCTGAGCCAAAGTCGGATGCTTAACCGACTGAGCCAGCTAGGTGCCCCTGTAGCATTCATATTATTAAGATACCATGGATTCTGACTCTTACTCTTCTTATGTGAGACAGTGTTTTACTTTGAAGAACAGGGCTGTGGAAACATTTATGCTGTGTTCAACTCTGCAGACAAAAATCTAACCAACATTAATTTATTACCCCTACCTCCAAATACAGGCTGTGGACAAGTGCATGGATCAAGGGTCCGTGTGAGTCCGCAGGTGCCAGTGGCTTTTCTCTGCGCCCTGAGATGAACCAATTGACAGATGTCTCTGGTGTTAGCTTTGACTTCCAAGAAGTTAAACTAGAGACAAAATACCATACTAATGACATGATAATAATATTACTAACAACACTGATAAGGGACCAACCACATGCCAGCTGGTTGTATCCTATACACTGTCTGTACTGACTGATTTAATTGTCACAACAAGCCTGTCGCCGTCACCTAACAGATAGGAGAATGGAAACACAGAGGTCTTAAGTAAGCCGCCCAAGGATGCACAGCATGTGCAATGGCATAACCAGAACCCAAACCCAAACACTCTGGCTCCAGTGTTTGTGCTCTAACAGATACACCCAAGTCTCTGTTGAGATCATAATCTCAGAGACCAGTGGCTGATCAAGAAGACAGAAAGGATGGGAGATTGAAGGGGAGCGGCGGAGCGGCTGGAGGTGGCTGCCCAGGTATAGCGGTGCCCTGCTGGTCACTTGTACACATCTTATTCAAGCCTCTGTGTTAACACTAAGTGGTGGAAATACGTCTCCCACTTTATTTTTTTTTTTAATTTTTTATTTATTTCTAGGAAAGAGAGAGACAGTGTGAGCAGGGGAGGGTCAGAGTGAGAGGGAGATACAGACTCAGAAATTGGCTCCAGGCTCTGAGCTGGCAGTCAGCACAGAGCCCGACGCGGGGCTCGAACCCACGAACCGCGAGATCATGACCTAAGTGAAAGTCGGACGCTTAACCAACTAAGCCACCCAGGCGCCCCCATCTCCCACTTTATAGATGGGAAAATCGGGGCTCAAATGCTCCCGTTGGACACGGCCTGTACCATCTCCAGGAGTGTCTTATTGGAGAGTCCCCACAAGAGCTATAAAAGAAGCCTTTATGGTCCAGAGTTGGTTGTCATGTGGATGCATCTTTAAGTCACCTGAAGCCTCTGGCATGCACCTCCACAGAGCATCTTCCAGGCTTGCACCACAAGATATCTGTCATCAAAAATGGCTCTTGGGCCACTCAGCCTCTCTGTCGAAGACCAAACATGCTGAGGGATTGCTAACCACTGGATTTTATTGACTCTAACCCCAAATCATCCTTCTTTAAACAGGCTGTTTTCAAAGGGTGAGCGGAGGGAAGTGACATTCGATTGCACAACGGCCAAGAAAAATCATCAAAGGTGTTGGCAGCCTGGAAGAAAAGACTTCCTGAAGTTACAGATGTGGAATTAACCTTTACATCCATCTTACAAAGTGGGAAAGAACAGGCAAGTGAGATGTAACTGGGGAAATGAAAAGGAGATTGTTAGCTGGTGTTCCGACATAGGGCAGAAGATGCTAGAGGAATCTATAACAGTCTGGGGTGGGCATTTCGAAATGCTAGAAAAGCCATAGGCTCAGCTTCTTCTAGCACCTTTCGGCTGTGAGCTCTCTGCGACAGACAAATACATGGAGCTCTCTTCACTCAGTGAAGTTACCCCCTCTGAGAGAGACTATAATGGTCACTTAGCACTGTGCAAGTACCTCCAGCATTTGTGACCCCCTCCACCCCGTTTAAAGTTCTGTCACCCAAAAGCCCTTCTTTTTTTTAATGTTTTATTTATTTCTGAGAGAGAGAGAGAGAGAGAGAGAGAGAGAGAGAGAGAGAGTGTGAGCAGGGGAGGGTCAGAGAGAGGGGGAGACACAGACTCTGAAACAGGCTCCAGGCTCTGAGTTGCTGTCAGCACAGAGCCCAACGCGGGGCTCGAACCCACGAACTGTGAGATCATGACCTGAGCAAAAGTCGGACGCCCAACCGACTGAGCCACCCAGGCGCCCCAAGAGCCCTTCTTCAGGAAGCCACTTGACTACTTGACAATTGATCCAACCCTTTGGTACAGTCATCTCACACGATCTGCCCTCTGCTCTGACGTCATCTCTTACCATCACCCCTTTTCTCCCCTGCTTCTGCCACTTTGGTCCCGTTCCCGTCCTCCAGGTCTCCAAATCCTTCCTTGCCTCAGGGCTTTGGATCATTTCTGTCTGTTTTTTCATAAGAATGACCCTCTCTCATCCTTCAGATCTCAAAATATCACCAATCCCCTCAAGGCCTTCTCTGTCTACATCAGATAAGATCTACGAGGTGAGGAAGGAAAATGTGAGGTGTGAGGTGGCCAGGGACAAAGGTAAGCTGTGGAAGTGACCACATCACTAAGCCTTCCTTGCCCCTTTCAACCAGATATGATCTCTGTCATATCACTTGCTTGTCAAACTTATTGAAAGGTACCCTCTTTCCGTATTTTCTTGTTTCTTGTCCACGTTCCTCATTAGACCAGAAAACTCCCAGAAGCCAAGAGTATTGTTCTTCTTACTCTCCCCACCCCGCATATCCTAACATCCAGGAGAGTGTTTGGTTTGTAGCAGACACTCAATTGAACAAGTACTTGAATGAATGAATGAGTGAACGCATTAAAAATATTTAGTAGCTCTGTCAGTTAGGTAAGCATCCCTCCTCATGGCATGGCTTAAGCCCATTTTCTGCATTTTTGTTTATAGTAGACGTGGAAAACACCCATTGAAAAAGTATAGGCAAAAGGGAAGAAGCTCACTAGGACTGGAATTCAACGACCAGATTCTAAGTCTTATCTTTGTTAACTTAATTACTGAGTATTTTAGAACAAACCGAAGTGTTAGAAAGTCAATTTCCTAATTTTTTTTATGAGGGAGTTAATGGGGCTTCTGGACGAAGGTAATATGCTCAAGTTGTACATACAACAACATTCCCCCAATACTCATGAAATTAATAAAATAGTAAGAGCCACAAAAAAATTGCTAGCAGCAACCATATAATGAAGGGATCCGATTTAATGTTTAAATCATTAAAACATGAGAATGAAGAAAAGAAACAGAAATATTCTGTCAAAGTGCCTCAGAGCTTCTAACCCAGCCTGTGTTCACCAGCATAGTTACTGGGCATGGGGCCGTGGGGGTGTCAAGAAAATGCTTATCAATACTTCCTGGTTTAAGAAGATATGACCCGAGGAGCAGCCCATTAGAAGTTATAGAACAGCTTTCAATCTTGGCTACTTACCAGAAAATCTTTTTGCTGAGACACGTGAAACCATTAAGTTTTGCCTTTTTTTCAGCCCCCAAGACCTAATTAGGTATAATATTCAAAGTGTGAATTAATTTTCTCAAGTCATTGAAGTGCACCTTCAAGTAAGAGGAGAAGACCTAGATCTCGGGCACTTAACGAGAGACAGAGAGAGAGACAAAGACAGAGACAGAGAGTGAGAGAGCAAGAGAGGGAGGGGGAAAGAGAATGAGAGCAAGCTTTGATGGTCTAATGATTTCTGAAGCTAAGCTATCTCACTCCCCCACATCATACTTCACATTCTTCTTGTGCATGTGTATGAGTGTGGGTATGTATGTGAATAAGTATGTATATATGTATGCATATGTGTATGAGTATGTGTATGCATGTGTATGAGTACGTGTATGTGTATGTATATGTGTAAGAGTATGTGAATATGTGTATGTGTGTGCATGAGTATGTGTACATATGTATGTATATGTGTATGAGTATTTGTATATACATGCATATGAGTGTATATATATGTATGTGGGTGAATAAATATATGTATGTATCTGCGCATGCGTATGAGTATGTATGAGAATATATAGACATATGAATATGTATCAGTACATTTATGTGTACATGTATGAGTACATATATGCATAGGGGTATGTATATGAGTATGTGCATATGCATGTGTGTGTGTGAGTATGCATACATGTGTATGTGTATAGGAATGTGTATATGTGCCTGTATGTGTGTGTATATGAGTAGGGGTATGTGTACCTATCTGTGTATGTGAACTAGTATGTGTAAGTGTGTGTGTGTGTGTGTGTGTGTGTATAAAAGTGCCTGTAAACCATGCCCAGACTCGAGTTCTTGCTCATGAGAAAGATAAGCAGTTTTCAGATCAGGACCAAAGAGGGCAGAGAAAATTCACTCATTTTTTTTCCACTTCAGCGAAAGGTGTGAAAAGAGTGCCCATGGTTAGTATGAACAAGAGGGTTATAAACACATTTCCACACTGAACATCTACCAAGGCAATTAAAAGACAGGAAATAGAAAAACATGCCGTATAGCTCACAGAAGACTGGCGTCAAAACCTGTTGGAAAGAAAACCTAGCTCACAGAATTGCATGAGGAGTACCTCAAGCTACAGAAAAAGATGCTGATTAGAGCAAGATTTCACTAATTGGAAAGCTGAGAGTTGAGGTAATGAAACAACAGAACGGAGTGGCAAAGAGGTATTGTAGATTTCGGGAAACAAACCAAGACCCAAAACATTATGATAAAATTAATGAATTAAATGGAAACCACACGAGTAATATAGGTTCCGTAACAAGGGAAAGAGTTGCACAGAAAAACAGCTTTGGATAACCACGTGAGCAAAGAGGAAAAATACACAAGAGATTAAAAGTTGAAAAGATCATAAGTAGGTTTCTTCTTGTTTTGCCACCATGTAGGGCAAGACTATTTCAACATAAGACCAACAGAGAATAAACACGGCCAAGAGATAATAAAGACAGATTTCAGACACCATCATTTAATCACCTAGTTCGCCTGTGCCTGGAGCTAGGAACTCCCCCTATGGACTTGCTGGTTACCTGAGCAATAAACCCTCCACTTGTTTGCATAAGACAGTTTTGTTATATCTTTCACTTGCACCTGACAACAACCTTCTTAATAACACACTTAGAGGTGAGCGACCCAAAGCAATCCTGTAAGCTTCAGTATCTTATACCCTCACCTGCAGTATGGGGATAATTATCACATCCACTCCATGTACACGGGGGTAGGTACATATGTACGGCACCCTGCACAACATCTGGCAGTGAGTGGTGTTCATAGAAGCCATTATGACTCAGTTCAGAGTGAATTCTGCTCTTCTCCTCTACATAAAGTGGAGAGACAAATTGTTTTCATAATATTTGTATTTGAAAGATTTTGTTGACTAACTCTTTTATAGCACTTAATATATGACAGGGATTTTGTTAAGCACTTTTACATACATTAATTCGTTCAACCCTTACGAAACCTATCTGGTGGATATGTTATTATTCCCATTCGTTCTCGTTTTACAGAGGAACAAAGAAATTAAGTAATCTTCCCAAGGTCACACAGCTAGTTAGTGATGTAGGGAGGGGGGGAGGGTGGCTCAAGACGCCATGCTCTTTGCCAGAACCTTGTGCTGTCACAAAGACCGAGCTGGAAAAGCTCGTTGTAAGAAAAAAAAAAACACTAAAGATTCCTGAGCCAAGAAATGATATTATAGGAGTGAGGTATGAATTCCAGGTAACACAATTAAAAAGATTCAACCTGAAATGTCATTGTAGCAGTGTCTGTCAAGCACGTGTGCAAATGAGTATCTTCTGTCCACCCTCTCAAAGGGAGTTAAGCAAAGACAACCTGTGGGTTTGAGTTTCAGCACCTTGGAGAGAACTTCAGGTGTGAGTCAAACTCTACCCGATGATTCCCAAGCAATTCTTCCTCTAGCATTTGAAATAATCCTTTGACAAAGATAATTAAAATGTACACAGAGCAAATACGCCTTTATTGAGAAAATTTCTGAAGTTCACGAAATGTGACTCTTTTCTCTTGTGATATGTAGTCAATCATCTTAACAATATAACAAGTTACCATTGTGCATCTCAAATGAAGAAGGAACAATAAAAAGCCAAGAAAGGGCTGTTAACGGTTTGAATGAAGGCTGCTGCCTCACGGAGCTGCGGGGGTGAGGAAGGTGCTGATACAAGCCTGACGGCAAAGGTGGGGGTGGGAGGTAGAGGGTGGATGTCAAGAAGGCATCTAAGTAAGGAAACAAGAGAGAAAAGGAGAAGACAGATTCAAAGGAACAAGAAGATGATGAACTCTCCCCATTTATCAAGTGCCTACTATATCCAGGCATTGTTAGGAATTTTAAATGTATTTTTTGAAACCTTAAAACAATCACAATGATACAGTTAATTTTCCTCACTTGGCAGATGTAGGAACAGGGAGGAAGAATGACATGTGGAGAGAAGGAATGTGGCAAGCAAGGTGGTAGGGGAGAGAAGTAGAAAAGAGAAGTACAGGATCAATATATAGATTGCGAGAGAGAGAGAGAGAAAGGAGATAGTTCTTCTAGAGGGAGAGAGAGAAAAATGGGAAAACCAACACAACTCTAGACCCCAGTGATCCTAAAGATAGGAAAAGCTGAGCTCTTCTTCTCCAAGACAGTTTCCGTGGGAAGAGAGAGATTCATCCAATTCCTGTCTGTGCAGAAGACACAGAAGGAAGATAAGACACTGCGCTAGTTGAGAAGGGGGCAGAGATTTGGAAATTGTTTCCAGAAAAGGGTACCAATGGATCTGCAACTCGGGAGGACTGGAGAACATGTCTTCTTTCTTACAGGGACCTTCTCTCTTGAAGGAGGCTAGCAAGGCATTCCCAAGGACCAATTACTTCTCCTAGTCCTCAGAGCCAACAGCCTTAGGAGGTAGATACTATTATGAACACCGAAGCAAAACTAGTAAGCAACTGACATGGGATTCAAATCCAGTAGTTTAACTAGAAACATGTGGTTGTAAACACTGCTGTTTCATTGTTGAGCGAGTGGAAAGAAGATTATCGTCGTTTGCTCATCCTGTGAAGAGAGCTGGGTGAAAATGCTTCACAGTCAGACCGCTTTGCTCTGTTCAGTCCGGATGCACAGCTCACTGGTCTGCTCTGGAGCTATCTTGCTGTAAAGGCTTATGCTGCAGTTTACAGAGATATTGCCCACTGGTTGCAACCGCCCTATAAGATATTTTTTGTTTGGAGCCCAGAGCCTTCTTTTTTTAAAAGCTGAGCTCATTGTCAATATTCAAATATTGGGAGATTTCACATACCGAGCGAGAAAATTCCTTCCTCACACGGTATATCCTGGAAGCTAAAAGTACCCTTATAAACAGAATCCTTCTCTTTTAAAATAGGATCAGCAAAAACCCAGAAGCAGATGTTTTTTTTAGCTCTCAACCAGCCAGTGCTTTCTTGGGCCTTAAATGCCCTGACTCACCAGGCCTTGGGCACATGTCCACCATCCCTGTAGTTGAGATTGTGTTCATTTCCACTAAAGCCAGAGGCTGGGTGAGTGTGGGAGAAGTAACTTCTCCCTATAAAAAACCCCTATACTGTCACAAGAAGAGGGAAAAAAGCATGCTGTAAAACCAGGCTTCTGTTGCAATTCTAAGGAACAACATCTGTCTTGAAAAATTTTTTAATAAATAAATAAAAATAGGGCACTAAATGAGAGCCATCCCAGGTCTGATGTTGGAGGTGTTTAGATGTGCCTGCTAATGACTTTCAGGGACTCCCTCATGATAAACACCATCCAGGCTCCTAGGAACCTCTGTGAGCATATTCAAGGAGCCAGGCAGGAAGGGGTGCTGCATCACTAAGGCACACTGGGTCCGTTAGGACATATGTATAGGTTAATACAATTCAACAACAGAGACCATATCATTTACTCCCTGAGGGTAAAGCCATGAGAGATGAAGTAACTGCAGGTTTGGGGAAATGCTCTCCCCCATTTCTTGCCTCTCGCCTAATACTAGAGAAAGGACACAGCCTCGTGATTCAAGGAGAGAAAGTCAAGCATACCTAATTTTACCAGGATCCTACTATATTCCAGGCAGTCTGATAGACAACTTATAATTACTGTTTCACTCAGTCCTTACAACAGCCGTGCAAGTTAAGGGATTTTCAGCATTTGTTAAAGACGGGAAAACTGAGTCTAGAATTTTCTAAGCACATACCTAGATACTGTTGTATCAGAATATGAACATAGGTATTGATATTCTATTTCCACTGAGGCGAAGTTAACTGCCCCTCTTCTGAAATCTTCCCACGGAAGCATTTATCACGGTATTGGGTTTGCTCACCTGCTCACGCCCAACATCACATTAGGCTTCAAGTTCCTCGAAAATGCAGATCACATCCGTTTTATCTGTTTAGGTCAGCACTGTATCACCCAGTGTGATGTTTGGCTTAATAGATAACTTGAATGAATATATGGATGAATGATTTAACCCATGCTTGTAAAATTCATGATATTTATTTTGCTCTACAATGGTTTTATGTGTTTGTTTAAAATGCCTCTTGGCTACCTCAACCGCTGGAACACACTGTTCACACCTCTTGCTCACACAATCACGTGTAAGCATATACACAAAATGTTCTATGAAAATTATTCTACAAAATAAGGTGAGACGCGAATCAGTTCCTCTGCCTTGTTTCTTGCACTTCACAATACATTGTAAACATACCTACAGAATAATAGGTGTAAATCGAATGCAGTCTCTCTCTCTTGTTCTAATAGACTCTCTCTCTTCTTTCAACTGCATAATTCCTCACAGAATAAATGCACTGAGGTGTGTTCAACTCTTCCTCTATTGATCAACACTCAACATGTTTCTGGGGTTTGTTTTTGCCATTTTTTAAACATGTTTCAATAACATCTCCGTGTACATATTTTTATTTACACATACATTTGTTTTTGTGCAATAGATTTCCTGAAGTGGGATTTCTGGGATGGAGGCTATATGTAATTTTTTAAAAAATATAATAGATATTGCTAGGCAGCTTCCCAAATAGGCTGCAGAATTCCTTATTATTAGCAGAAGCACATGAAAGTATTCTTTCCCTTTAAATCTTTGCCAACTCGTGTGTTAATACCTATTTTTTTTTTCTGTGTATTGAAAGAAGTGATGTTTTAATTTGGTTTTCTCTAATACTAATAATTTGGGGGATCTTATCATAGGTTTATTGGCCACTCATTTCTGCTCTTGTGAATTGCCAAATTGTGGCAGTCTGGTCATCAAACCCCATTTCCTCTCCTTGAGCACAAACTTCCCCGCCTCCTTTGCAGTTTGCCATGATCATGTGACTGAGTTCTGGCCACCAGGATTTGAACAGAAGTAATTTGCTTCTTCACTTCCAAACCTGTTCCTCCCAAGCCTCCTACCTGTGATCCTTCATCATTTCCCCCCACATGTCAGCTTAAGGCCAGGACCCTGAGACCCTAGAGAAGTGCAGAGCTGTAGGATGGAAGGAATCTGGGCCTGTCACAACCACAAGAATGGTCACCTACTGTACTGGAAGATCCATTCTGGTGCGATAGAGAAACATATATATGTTACACTATGGAGATTTGGGGGTCTTAGAATACCTACCATTGTTTTTTTTAAAAAAAATTTGTTAATGTTTATTTTTGAGAGAGAGAGAGAGAGACAGACAGAGGACAAGTTGGGGAGGGGCAGAGAGAGAGGTAGACACAGAATCTGAAGCAGGCTCCAGGTTCTGAGTTGTCAGCACAGACCCTGACTTGGGGTTCGAATCCACAAACTGTGAGATTATGACCTGAGCTGAAGTCGGTCACCTAACTGACTGAGTCACTCAGGCACCCCAACACCTGTCATTGTCTTTACTGATACCTTATTGATTCATTTGTTAGTGACTTTTTTGAGATCTTGAATTTTTTCTCAACATTTCTGGGTAGTCTTCCATAACACGGAGGTATAAGAAGATCCCAAATTCACCTCCTCCCATGGGCATACCAAATCTACAGATACATAAAGATTACTTAACTCTGAGAAAGAATTAAGAACTAGGTGAACTCCTTCTCCACAATAAAGGATCAAAAGGCCATCTAGAGAAGAGTAGTGAGGGCAGAGATATGGTGTCACCAACTTTCCTGCCCCCCAGTGCAGTGAATTACAATAGGGAGAGATCTCACTAGTCCAGGACTTCTCTCAGAAGATCAAGCACTTTGTATCTTTGATCAGGCAACCCCACTCCTGGGATCTACACTACAGAGATGGTATTCAAAAACTTAGACAACCATCAGTGTTAATGTCCAAGGGACCTAAAGTATTACAGGAAACTGAAATTCCCCATTTAAGGGGGTAATGTGTGGTTCTCCTCACCCCTGTTTAATTCTACCAAATATTCAAGTAAAGGTTTAATACCTTCCCTTCTCAAACTTTGCCAAAATTTGAAGACAAGGAAACATTTCCGGACTCATTTTACAAGGCAAGCATTACCCTGATACCAAAATCACAAAACCACACAAAAAAAGAAAACTTCCGGCCAATATCCCTGATGAACATAGAAGCAAAAATCCTCAACAAAATACTAGCAAACTTAATTCACCAATACATTAAAAGTATCATACACCATGAGCTAGTGGGATTTGTTCCAGGAATGCAAAGTTGGTTCAATACCCACAAATCAATCAACATGATATACAATACACCATATCAACTAAATGAAAGATTAAAATCATATGATGATCTCAAGAGATACAGAAAAAAGTATTTGACAGATTCAACATCAATTTATGACAAAAATCTCTCAATAAAGTGACTTTAGGAGGAACATATCTCAACATAATAAAGGCCATATGTGACATACCCACAGCTAATATACTCAATGGTGAAAAGCTAAAGCTTTTATTCTAAGATCAAGAGCAAGACAAGGATACCCATTCTCTTCATTTTTATTCACCATAGTATTGGAAGTCCTAGCCACAGCAATTAGGCAAGAAAAATAAATAAAAAACATCCAAACTGGAAAGGAGGAAGTAGAACTGTTACTATTTGTAGATGACATGATACTGTATATACGAAACATTAGACTCCACCAAAAAGCTGTTGAACTAATAGATGCATTCAGTAAAATTGTAGGATACAAAATTAATGTACCAAAATATGTTGCATTTTTAAAGTCTAATAATAAGTAGAACTCACGAAAATAATTGCATTCACAATTATATCAAACAGAATAAAATACCTAGGAATAAACTTAACAAAGGAGATAAAAGACCTACACACTGAAAACTATAAGACATTGATGAAAGAATGAAAGATGACACAAATGGAAAGATATCAGTTCTCATAGATTGGAAGACTTAATATTGGTTAAAATGTCCATACTACCCAAAGCAATCTACAGACTCAATGTAACCCACAACAAAATTCCAATGGCATTTTATACAGAACTAGAACAAATAATTCTAAAATTCATATGGAACCACAAAAGACCCCAAATAACCAAAACAATTTTAAGAAAGAATAAAAAAGCTAGAGGCATTACACTCCTTGGTTTCAAAGTGTACTGCAAAGCTATAATAATCAAAACAGTACAGTAATGGCATAAAAACATACACATAGATCAATGGAACAGAGTAGAGAGCCCAGAAACAAAACCACACATATATAGTCAATTAATTTATGACAAAGGAAGCAAGAACATATAATGGGGAAATAACAGTCTCCTCAATAAGTGATGTTGGGAAAACTGGATAGTGACATGCAGAAAAAGGAAACTGGACCATTTCCTGACAACCATATAAAAAATTAACTCAAAATGGATTAGAAAGTTGAATGTGAGACCTGAAACCATAAAACTACTAAAAGAAACACACACACACACACACACACACACACACACACACACACACGAATACTATTCATCCATAAAAAGTGAAACCTTTTTGACCACAGGCATGAACCTGGAGAATATTATTATGGTAAATGAAGTAAGTCAAATGGAGAAAGGCAAACATTGCATGATTTCACTTATAAGTGGAATCTAGGAAACAAAACAAACAAAACAACAAATACAGATTCATAGAATCAGAGAAGAGATATGTGGTGGCCAGAGGGGATGGACTGGGGGGTGGGTGGGTTGCAAAATGGGCAAAGTGGAACAAATACAAACTTCCCATTATAAAACAAAGGTCAAGAGGAGGTAATGTACAGCGTGGGGAATGTAGCCAATAATATTACATTGATGTTGTACGGTGCAAGATGGTAACTAGACTTACTGTGGTGATCATTTCACAGTGAATACGAACATCAAGTAACCTGAAATTATTATAACAATAGGTGTCAGTTATACCTCAATAAAACATAAAATAACTAAAAGTAAAAAACTCGCATTAACAACATCAAAAATCTCTCAGTCACTTGCGTTGCAACATTAACTTTTTATTTGCAATATCTCAAGTTTATATTTTTCTCAGTCTATTGCTTGTTGCTTGTCTTTTTTACAACCACATATCTTTCCTTTATTTTTTTTCAATAGTGGTTTTGGAATGTTCGGTGTTGTTTAAGAATGTTTTCTTTCAACCTGAGGTCTTACAAATGTTTTCTTGAAGTGTATACACATATATTACTGTGAATTATTTTCATGATTACCTCTTTACATCTTTAACTCAGCTGAAGTTTATTTCTACATGTTGTTTATTGTAGGGGTTAAGCTCTGTATCTTCCCAGACAGATGGCCTTGTGTATCAGAACATTATTTATTTATTTTTTTCAATATTTTTATTTATTTCTAGGAGAGAGAGAGGGACAGCGTGAGCAGGGGAGGGTCAGAGAGAGAGGGAGACACAGACTCTGAAATAGGTTCCAGGCTCTGAGCTGGCAGTCAGCACAGACCCCGATGTGGGGCTCGAACCCACGAACCACGAGATCATGACCTAAGTGAAAGTCGGACCCTTAACTGACTAAGCGACCCAGGCGCCCCTGTATCAGAACATTATTAAATGACCTTTCATTTTCTTACTTGAATGAATACCTATATCAGATATTAAATTTATTTATGTAGCGGGATCTGTTGTGTATTCTGTTTTGTATCCTGCTACAAAATCTATTACAATGCCAATACTGTTTGGATTAGAGTATCTTTACAGTGTGTTTTCTTACAGGTGGTAGGATAATTCCCTTTCTGATATTCTGGATTTTCAAAATATCTAAATGTACTCTTGAATCAACTTATTTTGTCCCATTCCCCTACAAAATCATCAAAGCAACAAAGAAAAAATATATTTTTTAAAAAATGGGGTTCCTGAATAGAAATTTTGGTAAATAGTTTTATTAATTTGGAAAGAGTGGATATTTTATGATACAAAGTCATCCCATTCAGGGGCACGCTATGTCTCTCCATTAATTCAGATCATGTTTTATGTTCTTCAATAAAATTTTATAGTTTTATTCAGAGAAGTACCGTGCTTGCTAAATTTATTCATAGATATTTTATAGTTTTTATGACTATTGTGAATGGGCCTCCCCTCCTCCCATTTTCATTTCTAACTGGATATTTTTAGTATTGAATGATCTTTGATTTGTCACTTCTATAACTCACAACACACTAGAAGCCCTCCCCTTAATCACTGCCACAGAGAATGTGGAGGAATTCTTACTTCCCATGCTTCTTTTTTTCTGACAAAACTCCGAGCTTCACAACCGATTCATTCCAGCTGGGATATTCTGGAAACTAGGCTTTAAAGCTGGTGGTGGACATGTGTCTGGACAATGGAATGCATGTTCAGGGTATTTATGGGGGTGGAGTTAAACCAACTTACCAGGGGCAGTGGAATTTGTTCTGAGTTTGTTTCTCTTGAAAAGGCATGATAAATATCTTAGGTACAATGTGTCTCTGTTTTTTTTTAATGTTTGTTTATTTTTGAGAGAGAGAGAGACAGAGACAGAAATGGAGCATGAGCAGGGGAGGAGCAGAGAAAGAGGTAGACATGGGATCCGAAGCAGGCTCCAGGCTCTGAGCTGTCGGCACAGAGCCCGACGCGGGGCTCGAACCCACCAACCGCAAGATCATGACATGAGCCAAAGTCAGTCGCTTAACCGACTGAGCCACCCAGGCGCCCCAACAATATCTCTTAAGTGGATTTTGAATCCTGGGAGTATACAGTTAAGCCGTCAGAGCAATTTCTATATGATGAGCTCAGGATAAGCTGGCCTTCATAATAAGTACATGAAAATTGGGACCAAACTTATAGTGCAAGGGGCCAATTACTGAGCTAAGACTAAAGCAAATATAAAGAAATACTCAAGTACTGAACAGAGTAACTAGGTAGAACAAGAATTGGCGGCCAGCAGAAAACCCACACAAATAAACAGGTTCAAAGTCTCAGGATACAAATTCAATTGTATTCTTATATATCAGTGGTGAACAATTAGATGTTTTTTAAAAAAATTATGAAAGACATAGGGGTAATTTTGCTAAAAGATGTGCAATAACTGTACATGAAAAAAATGATTTTTTAAATTGACAGGATAAATTAAAGAAGACCTAAAAATAGGAAGAGCTAGGCTGGGTTCCCAGATCAGAAAACTCAATATTTTTAAGATGTCTATTCTCCTCAAACTCCAATCAAAATCCCAGCAAGCTATTTTCTTGTGGTAATTGATAAGTTGATTCTAAAATTTATATGGAAACACAAAGGATTTAGAATAGCCAAAACAACTTTGATGAAAAGAGCCGGAGACCTTTTATTATCTGATTTTGAGGCTTATTATAAAGCTAGAGGAAACAAGACAGTGGGCATTGATGGAAAAATCTCTCCCTCTCTCTTAGACAGATAGATGATAGGTAGATAGATGAAAGTCCAGAAATAAATAGACCCCACACATATATCGTCAACAGACTTTTCACAAAAGTGTGAAGGCAATTCACTGGGGGAAAGAATGGTTTTTTCATTAATAATTCAGTAGCCATATTAAAAAAACAAAGAACCTCAACACTTGCCTCACATACAAAAATTAAGTCAAACAGGGGCACCTGGGTGGCTCAGTCAGTTGAGCGTCGACTTTGGCTCAGGTCATGATCCACAGATGGTAGGTTTGAGCCCCATGTCGGGCTCTGTGCTGACAGCTCAGAGCCTAGAGCCTGCTTCAGAGTCTGGGTCTCCCTCTCTCTCTGTCCCTTTCTGCTTGCACTCTTTCTCTCTCTCAAAAATAAGTAAACATTAAAAATTTTTTTTAAAATGAACTCAAATGGAGTATGAATCTACATATAAGCTAACATATAAAACTTCCAGAAAGAAAACATGGAGGAAACATTAGTGACCTTAAGTTAAGGAATATTTCTTAAATGGAATACACACAAAAGAAACCTAGAAATTATTGAAAGAAGCAATATAAATATATGAGAATTTATTAAAATTTAACATTTTTGTTCTTCAAAGGACTTAAAGAAATCAAAAGGCAAACTGCAAACTGGGAGGAAATATTTTCAAAGCATACATCTGGCAAAGCTCGCAAGTAGAATATATAAAGAATTCTTATATTTCACTACTAAGAAACAAAAAAACTGATAAAAATCATGGGCAAAAGATTTTATATATTCTTCACCAAAAGAGATATATGGATAAAGAAGATGCAGTGTATACATATATATATGTATATATATATATGCAATTCAATGTTACTCAGTGATTGAAAAGAATGAAATATGCCATTTGCAACAACATGGATGGAACTAAGAGTGTATTATGCTAAATGAAGTAAACCAATCAGGGAAAGACAAAGATATGATTTCATTCATGTGGAATTCAAGAAACAAAACAGAATGAACATAGGGGAAGAGAAGAAAAAATAAGATGAAAACAGCGGTAAACTATAAGAGACTATTTATTTATTTAAAAAAAATTTTTAATGCTTATTTTATTTTTGAGACAGAGAGAGACAGAGTATGAGTGGGGGAGGGTCAGAGAGAGATGGAGACACAGAATCTGAAACAGGCTCCAGGCTCTGAGCTGTCAGCACAGAGCCCGATGCAGGGCTCGAACCCACGGACTGCGAGATCATGACCTGAGCTGAAGTCGGCCGCTTAACTGACTGAGCCACCCAGGTGCCTCCATAAGAGACATTTTTAAAAAAATGTTTATTTATTTATTGAAAGAGAGAGAGAAACAGTGCATGTGTATGAGCAGCTGTGGGCAGAGAGAGAGAATTCCATGCAGGGTCTACACTGCCAGTACAGAACCCAATTCTGGGCTCAATCTCAAAAAGTGTGAGACCATGACCTGAGATGGAATCGAGAGTCAGATGCCTCACCGACTGAACCCTCAAGGGCCCCAAGAAACTCTTAATTATAGAAAAGAAGCTGAGGGTTGCTGGTGGGGAGGTGAGTGGGGAATGGGCTAGATGGGTGATGGGCATTAAGGAGGGCGCTTGTTGGGACAAGCACTGGGTGTTACATGTTAAGTGATGAATCACTACATTATACTCCTGAAACTAAAACTACCTTATATGTTAACTGACATAAATTTAAATTTAAAAAAGGAAGAAGCTATATGGATGGCAAATGAACATATAAAAATATGCTCGTCATTAGTCATCATGGAAATAAAAACTGTAAACTCTATGCATAAATAAATTAACTGAATTAAATAAAAACTATCATGATATATAGCTATTGGAATGGCTACAATTAAGAAAGACACCCATGCCAAGTGTTGGCAAGGATGTGGAGCAGGAGGAACTCACATAATCGGTGGCAGAGTATGACTTACCACCATTTGGCCACACAGTTTGTCAGCATCTTTAAAAGTCACTTACCATAGGACAAATGACTCCATGCCTAGGAATTTCCCCGAGACAGACAGACGGAGGCAATCGCGACAGAAAGACTTGAGCAGGACCGTTCATGGCAGCTGTATTCATGACAGACCTAGATGGGGAAACAAATGAGATGCCCATCAAGGGATAAAGGAATTAATAAATTGTGCTGGGTTCACACAATGAATTATCGCTCAGCAATGAAAAGACATGAACCAGCAAAACACACATGGTTGAAAATAAATTATCCTGAGTGAGGAATCCAGAGTAAAAAGTAGAGTGGGTGCTGTAAGATTCTGAGCACTGGGTGTCATATGTAAGACATGAATCACTGGGCTCTTTTCCTGAAGCCGAGACTACTGTATGTTAACTAACTTGAATTTAAATAAACAAACAACCAAGCACACACTAATAGTATGACTACAGTATTCTATCTTTTTTTTTTTTTAATGTTTTATTTATTTCTAGGAGAGAGAGAGACAGCGTGAGCAGGGGAGGGTCAGAGAGAGAGGGAGTCACAGACTGAAACAGGCTCCAGGCTCTGAGCTGGCAGTCAGCACAGAGCCCGACGCGGGGCTCGAACCCACAAACCGCGAGATCATGACCCAAGCGAAAGTCGGACGCTTAACCGACTAAGCCACCCAGGCGCCCCTATTCTATTATATCTTAAAAACTATTAAAAAATACCAAGCTTCCAACAACGCACTCTCTCCATCTCTTGCCTGTGCTTTCCTTTAAGCAGGTTCTTCCTGTGATCTAGAAGCTTTGACCCAGCAGCTCCGAGTTCCCATGCTACCCACGCAGCTACCCCGGGGGAGAATGTCTCTTTCTCAGTAGCTGCTGCAAAACTCCACGTGGCCTGGGGCGGCTCCATCACACAGCCGTCTCTGAAACACCATCTGTGACTTGCGTGGGCCCAAAGTTCTACTATGGATACAAATCTGGACCAGAGGCATGGGGGTGGGGGCAACCTGATTCTAACTTGAAGACTGGAGGTTGGAAGGCTCACAAAGGAAAACTGAGGTCTGTTAGGAGACCCACAGAGGGAATGGGTTCAAGGCATGCACAGTCCAGAGGTGTCCACTAAGCGCTGCTCATCACAGGATTCCAGGTGGCTCTGGCCCCAGGCCTCTGCTGGGAGGGCTGGATTAGGGGATGGGGATACCCTCAGCCTGTAGATGTAGCCTTTGAGAACAACCATTCCTAGAGAAGAGTGAGCCCACGGCTGGCAAGTTGTGCTCATACAAACTTCAGAATTACTACAAGTCCTCCAATTCTGAAGATCCTGAAACAGCCGGTGCTGAGGAGGGATGTCAAAGTCCTTGGGCCCCATAACGATCATTCGGCAAAGGCAGCATCTTCTCAGGGCCATCACAGCCCCCAAACAAGCAAAGTGGTGCACCAAACACTCATAAAACCCGGAGGGGAAAACCAAAGAGCAAGAACTCCAAATGTTGGCAATGTCATGAGCAACTGTAAGGTCATACACTGCCGGTGGGGGTAGAACATGGCATAACCACTTTGGGCAGGCCGAATGGATAAGCAGATTGTGGTACAGTCATGACACCTGACAACTTGTCAAATCCAAAAGAACCAACTACAGATGTACACAACTGGGTGTAGACCAGTCGTCATGAATCGCCAAGAAAAATCACATTTGAGGAAAAGAAGAAAAACACAAACAATATAATATACTCTCTGATTCCATTCCCATGGCTTTCGAGAACATAGAAAAATGAATCCATAATGACAAAAGTCAGAAAGCGATTGCCTCGCAGGGAGGGAGCGCTGATGGGGAAGGGACGTGAGGGAACTTTCCAGGCTATGGAAAGGTTTTCTGTATTGAGGGATTGGTTACATGATGGCATCACACTGAACCCTGATGTCTGTGTGTTATATCGTGTTTACATCCTACTTCATTGAAAACAAGATAAACATGAATAGTAGTAAAAAGTAATTATTACTCCTATAGTAACTAACATTTATTTATTTTCCTCCTGAATTGTCTCAATGGATCCTTATCTCAACTTTAAAGAGTAGGTACTCATCTCCATTTTCTCTTTAATTTTTTAATGTTTATTTATTTTTGAGAGAGAGAAGGGCAGAGAGAGAGGGAAACACAGAAGCCGAAGCAGGCTCCAGGCTCTGAGCTGTCAGCACAGAGCCTGATGATGCGGGACTCAAACCCATGAACCATGAGATTGTGACTTGAGCTGAAGTCAGACGTTTAACCGACTGAGCCACTCAGGCGCCCCTCATCTCCATTTTTAAGTACAGGAAAATGAGACTCAGTGAGTATGGGACAAGCCCAAGGTCACACTTCTGTGAGTGGCAGAGCTGGGACCTCAAAACTGACTTTAGTGTCTGAGATCTTAGCTCCCTCTTTGTATCATCAAACATGTGGGATTTGATTCAGAGGCAACATGCCTCTGGGACATCTCGGGGTGGGGGGGAGGGAAGACCATGATGAGTCATGTGTTGAGATCCCAGAGCCTATGCCCCTGGGATGTCATGGATGCGGAGGGAAGAGCAATGAAAGCCTCCCTCGGAACTCACATGGTAGCCTCTTATCCATGGACCTGCTCTGAAGTTTGTTAGATCTGAAAGAAACATTGGATTTTCTGGACCTCTGAGGGACTGGGGTGGGGGTTTTTTTGTTTTTGTTTTTTGTTTTTGTTTCTTTGTCCCACAGCATCTCTTGAAAACACTTCTTCATCTTTTAATACTCGTGTTGTTCCAGAGGGAGTTGGAGGGAGACCATGTCTAGAACATAATTCCTTGAGCATAGGGACCTTTTCTGTCTTTTTCACCAATATCGCTCCAGGATCTGGAATAGTGTCTAGCCAAGCCCTCAGTAAGTATTTGGTAATTAAATAAATGCATCCACCCCTCTTTCCACCATTTTCTCAACCCCATGTCCTCTCCCGTGGTTAGTCTTGTGGAACCTTATCACAGAGTAAGACGCACACTATTGCTCGCAGCCACATCGAAGCTCTGACAAGGCATCTCTAGGGCCCCAGATGTTTGTTAGGACTGATCGCCTTTCTTTATTTGGACTGAGGAGAATGGATCACCGATTAGAACAGGACCCCCAAGCTCCCCTGGCTTGGCTTTATGCCTGCTTCCAGAAGCTCACAGAGCCATCATTTGACAACATTAAGATTTGATGCGACACCTATTGGGGCACCATTTGGGAACTCAGTTGTGCCAGGCAACTTGGAGTAGCACTTATTTGTTCCAGAAGGGACGAAAAACAACTTAAGCGACCTCTGTCCTCTTCATCCCAGACACACGCCACCCCTCTGTTGACTTAGGAGCAGCTGCTGACACTGAACAGAGACAAGCTGGCTGTGAAAGCCCCCCTCGCCTGTCCCCAGCACATCACGGAACGCCCGCACGCACAGACCAGTCAAAATCCTCTCCGTGGACCATCCTTCTCATTCACGTCCTGGCTACTGTTCTCAGGGAAGTCAGGGTGAGGCTCCGAGATCTGAGGAGACCTTGAGACTTGGGGCTGGGGTGGGGATGAAAGGCGAGGAGCGTGATAAAGCTGAGGCTGCAGGGGAAGCTGAGGACCTCTGGAGAAGCAAACAGAATGATGATGTGACCCAGGAATTTTAACTGAGACCAAGTAGGCAGATGACCTTCCAGCAGGCAGGAAGCGACAGTGGAACGAATTTACTCTTCCAAGTGCAGAGGGCAAAAGACAACGCAATACAAAAATCAGTTCCGGGCAGGTCAGAATAAATAACCCAGGATGTGACAGTTAATTTTCCATGTCAACGTGATGGGGTTAAGGGATGCTCAGAGAGTCCGTAAAGCATTTTTTTCTGGGTGTTTCTGGGAATGTGTTTTCAGAAGAGATTAGCATTTGAATCAGCAGGCAGAGTAAAGAAAGCTGCCCTCACCAACAGGGGCGGGCATCATCCAATCCACTGTGGATGCAAGTGGAACCAAAAGGTGAAGGAAAGACAGATTTGATCTTTTTTTTTTAAAATCTTGAGCTAGGACATCCGTCTTTTGCCCTTGGACATTGGTACTCCTGGCTCTCAGGTCTTTGAACTTAGACTGAATTACACCACCACCTTTCCTGGCTCTTTATCTTGAAGATGCAGATCACAGGACTTCCTGTCCTCCCTAATTATATTATACAACCCAAGTGTCCATTGATAGATAAATAGATAAAGAAGATGCGGTTTATACATGCGGTTCAATCATATGTGAAATTTAAGAACCAAAACAAAATCGGGGCGCCTGGGTGGCTTAGTCGGTTAAGGGTCTGACTTTAGCTTAGGTCATGATCTCGCGGTTCGTGGGTTCGAGCCCTGCATCAGGCTCTGTGCTGTCTGCCAGCTCAGAGCCTGCAGCCTGTTTCAGTCTGTGACTCCCTCTCTCTCTGACCCTCTCCCGCTCACCCTGTCTCTCTCTCTTTCCTAGAAATAAAAAAAAAAAAATTTAAAAAAAATTAAAAAAAAAAAGAACCAAAACAAATGAACAAAGAAAAAGAGAAACAAATCAAAAACCAGAGTCTTTTTTTAAATGTTTTATTTATTTCTAGGAGAGAGAGAGACAGACAGAGTGAGCAGGAGAGGATCAGAGAGAGAGGGAGTCACAGACTGAAATAGGCTCCAGGCTCTGAGCTGTCAGCACAGAGCCTGACGCGGGGCTCAAACCCACGAACCACGAGATCATGACCTAAGTGAAAGTCAGATGCTTAACGCATTAAGCCTCTCAGGCGCCCCAAAAAAACACCAGAGTCTTAACTATAGAGAACAAAGGCGGAGTTGGTGGGGGGATGGAAATAGATTAACAGGGATTAAGCACCCGTTTATCATGATGAGCACTGAGTGGTGTATAGAATTGTTGCATCACTATGTTGTACACCTGAAACTGATATAACACTGAATGTTAATTACACTGGCATTGAAAAAGTAATAGCAATAAAATAAATACTATAAATAAATAATAAAAATAAAATACTAATAAAGACCACAGAAAACATTACATATTATATACATTATTACATTATTAAATATATTCCATATAAATATATATGTGTGTATATACAGATTATACATGTATTTCCTTTGGGTTTCGTTTATTTGGAGAATCCTGCCTAATACAGAAAGCATCTGAACCATCAAGATGTCTGAGCCACAGAGATTTTCCAGAATCAAGTGGAAATGTGGACTCCGGATTGAAGAAACTGAGATACCGAGAGAGATGCCGAAAATCTGGAGTCTGTCCAAGTGGGATGTGGTGTGTCAGGAACTAAGAGACGTCAACAGTCAACAGAAGCCCCTGTATTTTGGGGGTAGGTCTCTAGGGTTAGATTTTATGTCTACTGCGAATGCGGCCCAGCCCCTGTCGTCAGGGGCTTCATCAGCCCCTGGGCTGGACACACAGACGTGCCAACAAGCACTGAGAGCTGTGGCTTGTGCGGTGATGGCACGGGCGTGGGGCAAGCAGAGGGCAGGTGTGTCTCCTCGCAGATGAGAGCAGGAATTGCTAAGGCACAGGCATGCGCGTGCATGCGTGCGGTATCTGCAAGCCTTCTCGGCAGAGATGATGATAGGAACACGGAAGCCACGTTGAAGTCCGAGTGAGAAACAAAGAAGTCAGTGCAGGCGGGGGTTAGAGCAGTGATTTTCAAATCTGGCAACGCGCTGGAATCACTGAGAATGCATTCAAGATACTGAGGCCCAAGTGTCATCCTCGGAGATACTGAGTTAATTGGTTTGGGGTAAGATTTCAGAATCTGAATATCCCTAAAGTCCGTCCGGTGACTCTAAGATGCAATCTCCGTTGAGAGCTTCTAGTTGAGAATACCTAGTAGACATTATGGATTGATTTATTTTTCCTGGCCGCTCAGCACACACCCTCACTTATTTATAGACTTAACTCATGCTATTTTGAGGAAGGATCTCTCCCTACCTGTGAGCAGTCCTGACTAAGTGGCCATGTGTGGTTGTGCAGGTTGTGCACTGCATAAGAGAAACCGGTCAAGTCTGACTTGGTGCCTGAAAGCAAGCCCTGGCTCTGTTCGCCAGCCATGTACAACAGCGGTGGGGGGTGCCTATCTCAAAGGAGGGCATTTCCCCCAAAGTCGCACCAAGTTGCCATATGGGCTAGCAACTATCCTGGTTGTCAGTCAAGATGTCCTGCTCTCCGCAGCCAAGAACGCGGTCCATGAGCACGTATATGCCGACAGGCTTGATCTCTCCTTGGAATCTGGATCACGGACGGAGAAGTTGTAAGAGCCGACTCATCCCAGGGACCTGTAGCAAACCCGTCAGCTCCTGCTACAAGAACCTCCCAGAACTCTTTGGTCCCTGTGCTTTCCAGACCTGTTCTCCCGCCTCTCCATCGGCCCTGCTGCTTTGGAGGAACCTGGTGCGGCCTGGGGTGAATCCTGGTGCGAGAGGAGAGGTGCTAGTTCACAGAGTTCTGGTGGCCGGGGCGAGGCCCTCAGCAGGGGTGACACAGGGAGTCATGCCCAGTTCCGAAGCAAGGGTGTGCCCGGCAGGGGTCTAGCAGAAGACGTCCGAAGGCTGGAGCGGATGGAGCAAAGTTGAAGACTGGCAGGAGGATTAGTGAGACTGAAGCCGGGTGAATGAGAACAGTGTCAGGAGGCCACAGGCAGCGTGGGGTGTCGTTTAGTGGAGGAGGTCGTGGGCTCCGGACTC